>CANSNZ010000373.1:0-721534 GCA_947646795.1 Beta lomatogona
CGTCATATTCATTTGGTGTTTAAGGAGGTTTTTAGTGTTAAGAATAATTCCTGAGTCCTGATATTGTAGCTGAATGGAAGTCATTGCTAGCTGCGTACAGATTTATATATTGGGTATTTGGGTTGCTGAATTTTCAAGGGATGCAATGAGCTGATGGATGGTGGATTGAAGGATCAACCAATCTTATGCTGCTAGAATTTTTGTTTAGGCAGTGATAAGTCCTTGTTGGGTTGAAGGCTTTGTGCACTGATTATCTGTGAACTTTGGAAAAGGATTGCTGTAGATTATTTTTGGTGCTACTTGCAGAAGCCGAAAGGAGGTGAGAAAATTAGCTGAAAAGAAAGAAAAGGACGAGGTCAATGGGCTGTCATATCTCCAATGTAAATACCCTGTGGCTATAGAGCTTCTGCAACTTTGTTGTACTTCTATACCTTTTACAAAGTTCTGTAGGCCCTATTCAATTTTCATAATTACATTCAGGAAATTGAATGTCGCTTAAGTCCAAGTATAACCTAGAATTTTGGTGAGCTTGTTGGAGAGTATGGGTTAAGTTGCATATAATTAAAACATGGAATGCAAGTTTATAACAAATAGAGATACTTAAGATCTGGAAATGAAGATCTATATCTTTGTCATTGATGAAGGCTAAATTCGAGTATCTAGGTCTATAATTAAATGTGTTGGGTAGATTTATGAGGATACTTCTAACTGTATAAATGCTGGGGAGGGGGTTAAAATGAAGAAGCTAATTTAGAGTCATATTTGATTATAAGATTTTTGTTGAACTTCAGGAAAATTTTCTTAGTTAGCTAATGGATTAAAATACTGCATGAATCAATATTGTTTCTCAGTTGAGCCAAGCATGTAAAATAATGGTGGACTGCGATCTTGCCAAAAAGATTAGAATAAAAAATGAAGCAATTAGAAAGGTGTACCCCACCTCTACTTAAGATAAAATGTTATAAATAAGGTTTAGGTGGCTCAGGCTTGTTAAGAGGTGTTATCTAGATTGTCCTGTTAAGACCAATGTATTAAGATGCGCCTGAGGCGCAAGGCGATTGGGGTCAAGCGCTTTTTGTGTGCTAGGCGAGGCGATTCCAAAGATGCACACAAAAGCGCACTGAGGCGCAAAAAAGCGCACAAACAAGCGCACCGTTTACATCAGATTTTTGAATTATCCTTAGTTGCGCCTCACTTCATTGAGGTGCACAGAAGGCGCGCCTAGGTGCACTAGGATCCCTATCACCTCAATGCACATTGAGCTTTTTTCTACACTATCTAAGACTTAAGACTCGTGAAAAAAATCCTTTTAAGAAACGGTAAAAGTAGAAGAGGCAAGCCCAAATAAGTAGATGAGTTGGGAGGATTGAGTCAGCTTGCATTCTCTAAGGATGTGGCCAATAAATTGAAGTTGCGATTCATAAGGATTTGCATTGCTGACTCCATATTTGGACCCTTCTTCCCTCGTTTTCCCACTTTTGCATGATTCTGCGTGTGCGTGTGCGTGTGCTTGTGCGTGTGCATGTGTGTGTAATCTACATTATAATCTATTTGACTTACGTTCATTTGTAGAACCCTTCTTCTAAATAGCAGCAGCCTCTATTAAAACATTCTATGCAAGATGATTTACATTGTGACCTCCTTAGATCCCGGGTATATTTGACCCATGTTTTTTGTTCTATAAGAAGAATCAAAAGATGTATACCTAAGTAGCTATGCCACGGAGTTAACATAGCTAGTGGTTAATAGAAATATAGTATGTAAGGACACCATGGAAATTAAAAAGGTGAAGGTTTGAGGTGGGTCTCTCAGTTTTGAGATGTATATAATGAAGAGCTTGTTTAGGTCCCATTTCTCCATGGCACCTGGCTTTTCCATGATTTGAGGTAGTTGTTCAACTTCACATTCATCATATTGAACCCAATCACCCTTCTCCAAAACTTTAGCTTTAGTAGGGTCCTTTAATTCCACCCTTAAAGCTGTAGAGGATCTTGAGGTCGTTTATCTTGCCTTTCAAGTGCACTTTATTTCTTTGTAATCTTAACTCATATTCCATCTTGTGAAATATATACAGAGGTTTGGACTCAGCTACAAGTTATAACAGCCATGTACAGAGGTTTGGACTCATATATTTACGTCATAGAAGGCCATGTATGTTTACGCAGTAAACCTAATTTACTGAAGGCGTGGGCCTTCTGGAGAATTTTCAATAATTAGCTAATAAGTACCCCTGAACTCAATTTCAAGTATGGTGAAGACATAGGTAGCTGAAAAGCCCTTCTTTCCATTATTATTAAAGCTCAGACCAAAGTTTAAACAGCTAGAATTGTTGGAGGGTTTCTTGTGTTGTTTGCTTTCACAGAAGATGGTTGGTGGTAGTGGAGGGCAGGTTGGAGAAGGTAAACTGTGGGGTGAAATTTGGGAGAGTAGGACAAATCACGCTTGTTTAAGGAAATTGTGCTGGGGCCTATGATAATGGAGTTTTCGCGCATATTTAGATATTCCGTCCTTATTACGCTTGTTTAAGGAAATTGTGATGGGGCCTATGATAATGGAGTTTTTGCACATATTTAGGTATTCCGTCCTTATATATTTGTTGTTTTAAGGTTATACACAGATTAAGACGTCATTTGCGAGTAAATCTAATTTACTTTTAGTTGTAGTCCATGGTAAATGTAAAAAAGTTCGGGTCATTTCATGGTAAATAAGTAACTGTGTAATGAAATATTGCTAATATTTATGTAATGGTTGCAAATATAGCAGGGGAGATCCATTTTTTAAAAAAGAACAGAGGGAATTACTCCATCCAGGGTCATCCACTCATCCACGATTGAGAAGAGTAATGGGAGTGCATAGAATTTATCTTTACTCATGTCATATTCATCCTTGTACTATTCTTGCACTTATCAAAAGTTTGCTTTGCTGCGCCACCAAAGGCTTACTACTTATTCAAAAAGCTTAGATAGTTGATGAAAACTGCATAATAAGTACTGCATATGCTCCTCTCTTTCCTACTTATTACTTTAAACCATGAATAGCTGGCTTGGGCATGTGATTGAAGATAAAGAGAAAACTAATGGAGACAAATGAAACTCTTTTCTGTAGGTTCCTCTCTTTTCTTCAATTAAGCCGGATGATTGTATAAGTTAACACCATAAAGGTGGACCATAATTCAAAAACACTTCTTTCAATTGCTTATTTGAACCTTTGTTGCTTGTCAAGAAACTACTTATTTGATCTCATTGCTAAGTGGTAAATAGCTTGAAGTGCCTGATGGGAATACCGAGCTAGGTAGCTGGTAATTTTGCTTCACAATTCACAAACGGAGTTAGGAAAGTAGCCTTTTTGTTTTTCTGTCTCAACTCCTATATTTGCTCCTGAATTTTTCTCGCATCTTTAAGGATGCAAGTTCCTTTAACTACCACACATGTGATTGTGCTATATGGAGCTGAAGTTTGTACACATGCGATTGTGTTGTACCGAGCCTTGCTCAAAGGACTATACTTTCCCCGATTACTAGGTGACCAAGATGGTCAGATCACTTGTATAGACTAGACTTTTGTGCTAGTGCTTGAAATATATACTTCTTTGTTTCGTAATTGCGCATGCTTAGTATATTATGAAGTTCTGCAAGACTCGGATTTGACTAAATTATACATGTATCAATATCAACAAAATAACGTGATACTATTGAAGGGGATTCCGTTCGGCTGGGTAAGTGGGGTTGAATTCATGTAACCTTTACCCCTTCGATGTTTTCAAGGCTGTATCTTGATCCTAGATGCAATGTTTGCTACTTCATAATAAATGAGACACGCAAACATATTAATTAGCCAATAAAGGAGAAAGATTAACATTTCCTACTTTCTACATATATAAATGTGTATGTGTGCGTGTGTATACATATAGTCATATTGTGTGTAGAAGTAGCTGTACAATCAATGCAGATATAAATTTTTGGCCAAGGAACAGGGCAAATGGTAAGGTGTTAGTTGCTCTCAAAGTCCAGTATACCTGTGAAAACTCGACCCCCACAGTAAAGTTGTGGGATTTTGACCAAGATTCTGTGACAATAGTCCCAATTTTATCCAAACCTAAACAACTTAGAATTCCTTTTGGGGTCAAACTCAATCGGACTTGACGCGACGCATCTGAATCAAAACCCAAAAACACCTTTGAGTATCAATATCGTTGGATTTGACATAGTTTTTATTGGATTTAAACATGCTTTTTATGTTTGGTTTTGGCTATGAATGACTATGCTTATTACAACTAGCTATATGGTACTTATATTTTGTAGACTTTGTTCAGACAAAATTGCATATGTTGCACTGAAAAGGGAAATCAAGAGGAGTCTTAAAAGTTTTTAACTCACTCTGCCAACCCGAATCAGAGTGCTCCTGTCTTGAACAAGCATTGTTTAACCTGAACTCATAATGATCCCCTGAGAAATTGAGTCAAACCTAATCCGAGTGACTTGTTATAGTTTGATAAGAGTTTCAAATGAGCCGGACTTGTTTTTCTGGATCTGTGTGTCCTATAGTATCCAATTGGAAGTTGTGCATACATCTTTAGTGTTTCAGGGCACAAATTTGTTTGTATTTTATTAAACCTCTTCCATTTGAAAATAACCCTATTTGTAAGACCACTACTACCTTGTATGATTGTCACCTTTTCTCCTCTTGAACTGGTTGCAAAATAATTTTAGTTCCTTAGGTTTTAAATTCCAGTGTTAACTTCCTTATGCTTCCCATCCTTTAAGGCTTATGTTTCAAATTCAAAGGGAGACAATTTCTTTTTGGGGTGAGTCTGAGAAAGGAATCATATTAGTTGTATGTTGCTTGCGTAAGAGGCTAGAGCAGTAGTAATGGTGGGTGTAAAATTCATAATCACGTATATGGATGTTTAATTATCTCTCTATTGTGATGGATTGTTTCCTACTATGTTTCATGTTTCTTTGTAACAAATGATTCTTGTAGGAATTTTTAGATGACACGGCACTTTATATCCTTGGAATTCAGAAATTGCAAAATTACATACTTCATTTATTGGATTATTTTTGTACCTATTAAATTTTTGGTTGATCCTCTTGACTAACACCTCTTGTTTCTGCATTGCTGGAAATTCTTGTCTCTTGCAGATCTTTTTATGCAATGGGAGGCTGATATTTGGACCGGATGCTAGATCACTTACAGTGTCTATATTACTTATACTTGTGCCTTCAGTTATCTTTTGTACCTTTGTAGCAAGAAATCTTCTCCATAGGTTCTCATCATATAATGCTGGATATGCCATTCTGGTGGTGGCCATTGTCTTCACTATCTACGTTAGTCATCTGAATCTTTAGCCCAGTTAAAAGCTTATTTTATGAAATGCTTGTTTTTCAATTACTTCATTTGAATTATTTATCAATTTTGGCAAGGTAAAACATGCCTTATCATTTTCAATTTATCAAAATCGCTGTGGAGGGCCATATAAGGGAGGGGTGTTAAAAAAATTCAGTTAAAAGAGCATCCTCTGATCCAAAACATGCCCAGAGTTAATGAATCAGATGTACAGCATGTACCATTGAGAGAGCTGATTTTCAGTTTGAATTGAACATTTTACCGAATTTTAAGTATTAACTGCCTATCGGATAGTCAACCTGGATTTGGTAGTCATTTTTAGTTTCATGCTTTATAGGAAAAGGTTATCTCGGCAGTTTCCTTATGCATGTCTAACTATCGCATTGTTATGATGTATTATACTAGTCTTATGACACACAGACACATTCTTCTTTCCTTGCGTTCTCTGCTTCTCATATGTTCACCAGGAATCTATGGATTATTGTTTCTTTGCATACCCCTCTGCGTGCTTAGACTATGAAGCAGGAAAATTCCAGGTGTTGTCTCATCATATCAGGCACATGTTGGATACTAAAATGCAAATGGGTATAAAATGTACTTGAAGCGGTAAGTGGACATGTGAAACATTCCAGCGCATTTCAGTCCCGAAAATATAATAATAAAAAGTAAATCAAAAGCTTATTTGATAGCTATGAGAAATCCTAGTTGCTGACCGAACCTTTTCTTTGCAGATCTAGCGTTTACGTGAAAGAGAAAGGTGGTCTATAATATAGGGAATTGATTAAAGGAAGCAGGGAGAAAACTTAAGGCTTTTGATTGTCATAGAGAGCTGCTTTATGGTGTTTGTCTTTAGTTTGTAGTTGGGCAAAGTAAGACAGAGACGGGAGTAGAAATGATAATAGAAGAACACAACTTGTCGATAGTGGGTAAATCTTGTATAAAGTGCAAGAAAAGGGGGTGTGGAGTTGAGACTTTGTTAAATTTTTTTAAAATAAATTAGGAAAATTTGCGAAAAAAAACCTTTTAGAAGTTCTATTTTGCGAAAAAAAAACCTTTTAAAATATTCTTTGCCAAAAAAAACCACAAACTTATTTTTTTTTGCAAGATGAAACCTATGCTCATTTTCCGGTGTGGTTTTTGAGATGCATAAGGGTGGTGCTACAATTAATGGAGATAGGGGGGTTAAAAGAAGATAGAAGGGTCACTCCTATGCATCTCAAAAACCACACTAGAAAATGGGAATATGTTTCATCTTGCAAAGAAAATTAAGTTTGTGGTTTTTGTTTACAAAGAATGCTTTAAAAGGTTTTTTTTCGCAAAATTAAACTTTTAAAAGGTTTTTTTTAACAAATATTCCAATATATTAATATCCTTTCTTCAGTTTCCAATTTTAAAGTTTCCACTTGTTAGCGTTTCTGGTTTTATTTATGTTTCTATTGTCTTTTCCTCATACAATACCATACTGTGCAATGTGGTGTTCTGAATGATTTAATTTTTCTGCTGATGATGACAGGTATTGCTTCTTCTTTTATTTACTTCAGCCCGTGATCCAGGAATCATTCCTCGCAACTCACATCCACCAGAGGAAGAATTCTGCTATGAGTCTTCTGAGGCTGGTGGCAGGCCAACACCAAGCCTGCAATTCCCCCGTACCAAAGAAGTCCTTGTTAATGGTATCCCTGTTAAAGTGAAGTACTGTGAAACATGTATGCTATATCGTCCACCTCGTTGTTCTCATTGCTCGATATGCAACAATTGTGTGGAGAAATTCGATCACCATTGTCCTTGGGTTGGGCAATGTATTGGAATGGTATGCAGCTTTACAATCTCAGTACCCAGCTTCTTCTCCAGTGCTTGTTGGGACATTTGTCCTTTCCCCTTCTATCGTCCCCTGCTATTGTTGGCATATGTTGAATTACCATGAGATTCTCATTAGTAGAGTTGGATATCCAAGAGTTTTTGATAGGAAAATTTGCTTCATCAAGTACTTATACAATCATTAAAAAATGTGAATCTCGTAGTAGAAAAAGAAGAGTTGAGATTATTGTACAATTGTCCTCATCTACAACTATAATGCGGGATTTCCTGTTAAGGTTCTATGTGAAGTCTCTCTGAGATGTAAAGCTGCATACATGTGACTTCTAAATGCAATGTAATAGGTGAGAGCCTTAAGAGAGGTTCCGGGTTGATGCCTTAATGGTGTGACTTCTAGTCAGTTTGCTGACTGTCTATAATTTGATAAAGATGACAAAGTTGACCTTTAATTGAGCCTCTTAATTTCTTTCATGGGTTCAACATGGAGGATATTACTAAGTATCTATATTCCAAAATTTAAAATGCTCTGTTGTGCTCCTATTGCTTCTTCTTCTTCCTTTTCCTTTCCTCATATTCCTCTGTTACTGCTTCCTTCTTTCTTTCTCTACCCCGGGCCCACTCTCTCTTCCTCTTCCTCTTCCTCTTCCTCTTCCTCTAATCTCTCCCTTCTCTTTTCCCCTTTCTTGAATTGGTGGATAGAATTTTTCTGTGATGTGCTGGATGAATATCTGGTAGAGAGATCTCTGAACGTCATAGTGCAACTCTATTGCTTCTTGCTGTCCTTAATTTCTGGAAGAAAGGATATTGTAAAATATGTGAAGTTGTGAACTGAGAAGAGTTTAACACATCTCTGCGCAATTTACATGTAGATCAGTCTTGATGATTGATTTTGAGCTGTTTTAAAGAACTAGGAGAATATCTTACTATAAAAACATGCATAGAGTAGCTTATTCAAATACTTTGATTGTTAAAAAAGGACTATGTTTTTCTTTTCCTCTCACGTCAAATTTCCATTATGTTCAAAGAAATAATTCCTGATAACTTGTCTGACATTTGTCTGTTATCTTATTTTTTTTGCAGCGCAACTATCGTTTCTTCTTTATGTTCATTTCTTCTGCAACCCTTCTTTGCATCTTCGTATTCACACTGTCGGCTTTGCACATAAAATTTCTTGTTGATGAGCATCGCAATGTATGGAAGGCCATTAAAGAATCACCGGCCTCTGTGGTGCTAATGTCGTACTGCTTTATTGCATTGTGGTTTGTTGGGGGTCTCACAGGATTCCATCTGTACTTGATAAGCACAAACCAGGTATTCATCTCACTCGTTTAGTTGCTCTCTTTGGCCATTCCTCGTTTCCAGTTTGGTTGTGTCATGGCTTGTGTGCCATTGTCTGCTGTTGCCTTTCTGGAAAGACAATACTAGGAGCTTAAGCACCAACTATATGGAGTCTTCTTTATGAGGGTCCGGTCTTGTGTATATGATGTGGTTTTACTTGACTGAGCTCCGTTCACTCTAAAAAACACAGCACTCATATCCTTTTGTGAGCAATGATATTTCTGGTACAGGGAAGAGAGACCAAACTAGATAATTGCATCAAGCATTAGGCAATGTCGAAAGATAACTAGTGGCTTTTTGTCAAAGCCATGGAACGAAACATAACCATAAAAACATCAGACCCCATATATACAAAAGAGCATTGCAAATAAGGAGAAAGCATACTCTTCCATCCCTACTGAAAGTATACTCTTCCATCCCTACTGCTTCAAGCGATTTGAACTCAACCTCATATGCTGCTGCCAGGGCTCCTGCAGGCTGCAGCATGAGGAAAATCTTTTTCTTCCTTCAGTTCAAAAGCCATTCTAGCTAGGTTAGGGCTCGGACATTCTCTGGGTACTGGATAATTGAGTGGTCCATTCCCTACCCAGTAGCTTATAAAATCCGCTGCTACTTTTCCCGTCCAACTTGTGGTTTAAGTTACTACCCCAATGTCCTCAATTATCTTTTTGATATAGGCAACATCCGTTTTTCAATGGTCATCTTTTGTGTTGCATACTCTCCAAAAATGGTCAAACTTTGTGCACTACCATCAAATCTCGAGCAAGAGGAGAAAAGGCCTAATGAAGGACTGAGAAACCAAAAATACCACTTCCCAGGTTCAATGCAAACCCTGTAGCTAGTAAGCCAGTCCTTCATCATCTTCTGTGAGTTTTAAGTTTAAGGAAACCGTGAGGAGGTTGCTGCAGCACAATCACTGGCGCGGAAGAGTGATCACATGATTTTTAACCTGCAATTATGAGAAATAAATTAACCTCCAAGGCAGTAATCTGGGTTAAGTCGCAGAGCTCTTAAAACTCTTGCGGATCTGTCGGGGATGCCTGTAAGTGTTAGCAACAATCACCGTCCATAGTCAAAAGTTGGATTTGGGATAATGAACTTAGATACGTTCGCCTTTATATCTGCTTCAGTGGCGCAATCCCATTAAAGATGTAGGTGAGACTGAGAAACATCTAGACAGTTGGCAGTTTGGCACAATCCGGTAAGAAGTTGGGAATAATTTTTGCCAGAGGGGTAAGCCCAGTTTTGCCATGAAGGTCTAATACTCCAGTTCCACTCACTAATCCCCAAAATCCCCTTTATGCAAAGAAAGGCAATATATTCTTCACCTCATTCTAGGTAAGTCCCTTGTTCCAAAGGAACCTCCTACAGTTCCCCATATTCCTATAAGACACAGACAGGTAAGAGAGAGGTTTGCATAGTATGCATGGGTAAGAGCTGAGGAAATAGAGATTATGGGAGTGAGAAACATGATTAGGGAAGAACAAGTGATGATATGATTGAATTAATGATTAAATCACCGATTACAACCTAGCCACTCTTTTAAGAGGAATCGCACTCTCCCAATGAAACTAACTGACTACGTTTCACCAATTTTCAACATAATTTCTCTCTCCCAAATATGCTCTATTTATAGGATTTCTTCCCTTCCTAACTCTCTAACTTATTCCTCAAGCCAACCTCCAACTGAATAATAATGCAGTACCAATGGTACCCCCTCTCCCTTAGGTCGGTTCATTGCACATCTACCCCCCCTTACCCCGCCCCCAAACACACACACACACCACTTCAAAAGGGATAATGGAAGGAGAAACCTGTTTGCTTTCTAGTTTATCTGATTTAGCCCCCCCGTCCCCTCTTTTCAAACACAACTGAAAAGAGGAAGAAAAAAGGAGAAACCTGTTTGTTTTTCTGGGTATTTTGAATATATGCTCCTTCATACTTGTATCTCCATTTTCCAGACCACATATGAGAACTTCAGATACAGAGCAGACAACAGGCGCAATGCATTTGACCGTGGTTGCATTCCCAACTTCCTAGAAGCGTTCTGCAGTAAAATTCAGCCTTCAAAGAACAAGTTCCGTGCATTTATACAAGAAGAGGCGCCGAGGATACCCATCAGACATATGCCAGAGGTTGCTGAAGAATCTGGTGAAGATCGGCGAACTAAAGTCGAAGATGATCTGGAGATTGGTGATGATATTCTTAAATTATCTCAACGACGTGATTTTTATGGGACCGGGGATATGAAGAGAAGAGGCAGCGACGGGTTACTCCGTGATTCTGCTGATTCTGATTATAATTTGGGCTCAGAAGTGCAAGATTCATTGAATCAATTAGGGACACAACAATCTAGAAGAACTGCAAGTTTCGGGACATCACCACATATCCTTGCGTTTAATGCCATAGTTTCGGATAACAAAAAATCATGATGCTCCCGCTAACTTGTTGAGTATTGCTATTGGTAATTCAATGTCTTCTCTATAATCATATTTAGTTACAAAACCATCATTTGTTAGCCACACTTTCTCTTCTTTCTGTTGTTGCGCGAATTGGGTGGGTGTGTAGAAGACAGGTAAACTGGGTTAAGGGTATATATATTGTTAAGGATGGAAAACTGTTTTTTATGTTGTATCTAGCTCACAGTATAGCTTTACAAACAATTACTCTTACATTTCTGTTCTTGTTTGCAAAAACAATTGGCTCAAAGTGTGCAATTTCTTTCCCATCTTTTTTTTTCCCTGTATAAAACCCTAAAGGAGTGAGATTTAGCTAGTTTAAAATTAGTTGAACCGTTTTGTTAACTTGCCAAGCGTCATACGTGCTCACAGGAAATATTCAACAAAGCAACACGCTGAGTACCAAGTACAAATTGATACTTCCTCCATTCTGATTTACTTACAACAAGGGAGAAGCACAATAATTTAGGTGAGGAGAGAGAGAAAAAAAGGTGACTCGTGTGATTACGAGAGATATAAAGAGAAAGAATATCAAAAGAAAAAGGTAGTGTTGTAAGTAAATTGGAACAACCCAAAGTAGCAAGTGTTGCAGGTAAATACGAATGAAGAAAGTATAATTGAAGCATTTCAAGGGATTATATTGAGTGTCAAGTTTTGTTGTTGATACAATTGGAAAAAAGATACATTTATAAGTACGTATTAATGTAATAAATAATTACTTTTGGCATTTAATAATAGTTGCAACATTTTGACTTTTACATTATTCATATACTTAATTTGACCGGAGAATTTTGTGAGCTCACAGTATAGCTTTACAAACAATTACTCTTACATTTCTGTTCTTGTTTGCAAAAACAATTGGCTCAAAGTGTGCGATTTCTTTCCCATCTTTTTTTTTCCCTGTATAAAACCCTAAAGGAGCGAGATTTAGCTAGTTTAAAATTAGTTGAACCGTTTTGTTAACTTGCCAAGCGTCATACGTGCTCACAGGAAATATTCAACAAAGCAACACGCTGAGTACCAAGTACAAATTGATACTTCCTCCATTCTGATTTACTTACAACAAGGGAGAAGCACAATAATTTAGGTGAGGAGAGAGAGAAAAAAAGGTGACTCGTGTGATTACGAGAGATATAAAGAGAAAGAATATCAAAAGAAAAAGGTAGTGTTGTAAGTAAATTGGAACAACCCAAACTCCAAAGTAGCAAGTGTTGCAGGTAAATAAGAATGAAGAAAGTATAATTGAAGCATTTCAAGGGATTATATTGAGTGTCAAGTTTTGTTGTTGATACAATTGGAAAAAAGATACATTTATAAGTACATATTAATGTAATAAATAATTACTTTTGGCATTTAATAATAGTTGCAACATTTTGACTTTTACATTATTCATATACTTAATTTGACCGGAGAATTTTGTGACTAATATATACAATACAAACTTTAGTATGTAAGATATCTTTTGATTTATTTCTATACATATATTTATAAGATTTCAACTTTGTATAATTTTCTCATATACATAATTAAATATATTAATGCTCAAAATATTGCCATTATAAAAAAAATAAAGAAAACATAATTAATAAGTGCCATCTCATGATTAAATTGCAAAAGGTTACTACTTTATTAGGTAGGAGTACGAAAGAATTAACGAGGAACTTCAAAGAATTTTAAGTAGATGCTTCTCGAATCTTTTTATTTTATTTTATAGAGAAAGACCTCAATACCTCATTACCGACTTAGCAACAAATAGTTAAATTTGGAGGCAATGACATTACTTTCCATATTTATAAAAACTAAAAATATGGACACCGGTTAACATTTGCCTTTAACTATGCACCATTTGTTTTTTTTACATGTGTCAAGAAACTTGATATCTCTAATTGCGTATAATAAAAAATTGTAAAAAGTTGATATTTCAAATCCATCCACGCATTGAGACGAATCTAACAAAATCGCACCTAACTATGTTTTATAAAGCAGTTGGTCTTGTAAGAGACCGTCTACCTACTTTTAATTTAAAATTAGGCAATGGTCCAAGCCTAATATTAAGAAGAGAACTGACTACTTTTCTTAATACACTGACTAGTTTAATCTATTTAGTTACCAGTTTAATCTATTTATTGATCAATTTAATCCATCCAGTTTTCACATTATTTAATCTAATTAGTGATTAGTTCAATTCATTTAGTGACTAATTCAATCCATTCGGTAAGATTGCCGGGTTATTTTTTAAAATTGTCTGTTGTAGTTCGAGATTCAAAAGGAAGGAGAAGAGAAAAGACGACTAGGTTGGTGCGAGATGTCTAAGGATATTGTTGGTTTAACATAAGATATAATGGACTTGTTAGCAAAATGTAGGCTTGAGTTTGACTAATTTTATGTTCAAACTAGACCGTCTATTATAACAATTTGCGTTTATAAAGTTGGTTGATCAATAATAGCAAAAAGGGACACATAATACATTAGGATTCCAAAATATATAATGATATTGGCAAAATTTCATAAAACTACCTTTTATAACCAACTTTTTTTCAAAAAACTCCCTTTTAAAAATATTATTTCAAAAAACTACCTTATATAACAAATTCATTTCAATAAACTACCCTTTTACATTTATATTCAACACTAATCAATAAATGACAATCGCCGATGTTGCTGCCAGTGGGGTAGCGAGAAAAGATGAGCGAAACGAGAGGGGAAGAAAGAAAAACAATTTACGGTGACCCAATTATTAGTCATTAAACCCCATTAACAGTAAAATGGTACTCCCTCCGTCCCATAATATAGTGCTCACTTCTCATTTTTCACGAGAATTAAGGAAAATGGTAAGAGTTTTAGGATTTTCCAAAAACATATATTGAAGTAAATGTTTTTGGGTACTTTTGTCTTGGAACTAGTTTTTTTTACATTTTTCCTTTAAAATAAAATGAAAAAGCAATAAATGTTCCTTGGAATGGTGTAAAAGAATAAATATGGGCACATATTTTGGAAGAAAGGTAGGGGTGTTTTGGAAAGTTTATGTAGAAATGAAGGATAATTTAGTCCAAACAAATTGATAAAAAAAGAATATAGGAACAGCATTTTGGGACACCCAAAAAGGAATGCGAGCACTATATTATGGGACGGAGGGAGTAGTATATTGAAAGAAATTTGTTATATTAAAAGGTAGTTTTTTCAAAAAAAATTGATTATAGATAGTAGTTTTATAAATAATTTCCTCATAAATATCGTAAATCAATGTGAAAATATATTGTAAATGTTGCAATAATTTATACTTCCTCCGTTCCATAATAAGTGAAACACTTAGGGCATCCTTAACAATGAGTGAAAAACAAAGATCAAGTGCTTGATCTTAAAATTGGGTTCTTAACAATGATTGGGAAAAAGATTGACGAGTGATTGGGGAAAAAAAATGCATGGGACGAGTGAAAACTTGGTCAGGCGTGGGAGTGGGACCCACCGCCTGATCTGACGAAAGTTAATTTTTTTTGGCTTTCCCCCAGCCAAAGTTTTGGCTGAGATCTCAGCCAAAACTCGTCGTTTTGGCTGGGGGAAAGCCAAAAAAAATTAACTTTCGTCAAATTTCTGACGCGCGCGTCAGAATTTGATAATACAATTACAAATATTAAAAATGCAATATCTTAAAAAATATAAAGCCAAAAAAAATAAAAAAATTACCAATGACTCTATTTTTCAGAGATCTACAAATAGAGACCCATTTTGTAATATTTTGGACAACTTTTTTTTTCTAGCTATTTACTAATTTCTATAATTTTGCTTATTTCATATGAAATATCTTCCACTTTTACACTCTTAAAAAAATAAACAATATTTTTGTGGATTTAATTTAGTTAATGCTAAAAACGCTAATTATGTATTTATTTAATTAATTTTTTTATCAATTAGTAATAAATATTAAATATTATTAAAAAGTAAATAATAAAAATATTGTATAGTGGTGGTTGGGTGATGAGAGAGAGAAAATAATTGGGTGGGGTAAAAAAGTAGTTGGGTAGGTAAAAGTAGTTGGGATGATATTTTTTTTGATTCATTGTTAAAAAGAAAGTGGGAAAAGATTATGGATGTAATTTTTAGAGAGAGAAAGTTATAAAGAGAGTGGGATGATCTTTTTTTTGATTCATCATTAAAGGTGCTCTTACTATTTTAGAATGTTTCAAAATAAGTGAAACATACCTTAAATGGAGAAAGTGACAAAATGACAAAAGTACCGTCACAAACTTGTGTGGTTTGTTTTTATGGTATTTTATGGACTTTTTGACGTTTGAAAGTGATGTTTATTAAATCTTGTGCCCAATCCCCATGTTACCTACAGAGGGAGGAAAGAGAGGCGAAAGAGAAAGGGCAACAACTCACAAGTAGAATGGGAGGGAAATTTGGAGGAAAGATGAGTGGTGAGGAGTTACCGACGAAGGAGGCAAGCGTGCTACGGGGGCATGAGGGTGGCGTATTAGCAGCTCGTTTTAATGGCGACGGAAATTACTGCCTCAGTTGTGGCAAAGACCGTACTATACGCCTTTGGAATCCTCACCGTGGCATTCACATCAAAACCTACAAATCTCACGGCCGTGAAGTCCGCGACGTCCACGTCACCTCGTACTCTCTCTCTCTCAACTTTGCCTTTCTATATTTCTGTCAATGGGTATGTTTTTGGTGTTAAAAGAGCGACTAAGCGCAGTAATGTAAGACGGGATTTTACCAACTACGCATAATTTTATGCTTATTAGTTTTAGGGATGACTCTGTGAATTGTAGATACTAGCTAGTAGCTAGGAAGTAAGGGAGATTTTGTTGATTGGATTTGATGAGCATGTGTGTATTTTCAATGTCATTGAGTGGGATGAAGCTATTTTCATCTTGGGTTTATGTTGATCATCTTGTAGTTAAGACTATATTTAAATTATAATGCTTTCTTAGTGAATGCTTTATATCCAATACCAGCCTTGAATGCTGGTAAAGGATCCGTGCACATTGTCCTCTTTATACATAATTTGCACATATAACCCAATTTGTCCTTGATAAGTTCTTTAAAATTAAATTGGATTTTGATCTCAAGATGAATCAAACATGACAGTGAGGTATTTATGTTGGGATAATCTGCAAATTATCTCCTTATAAATATGGCGCACTTGAATGGTCACATTATTGTACATCTCTAGATTATCAACTTTTATTTTTGGATAAGTTTAACATCTCTCTCTAAAACCTTTATAGCATCAAGTAGAAATTCAACTTCAAATCCCCCCGCCCCCTGTTTACTCAATGATACTTTCAGCTGCCTTTTACTATGTTGGAAGTTTTTTAGTGGAACGATGAGCTCAAAGTTGTGAAATCGTACATGTGACTTGATGACGCAGCCATTAGGAAGACCTAAGTTCATATCTTCATCTAACTTTTTTTTTTTTTTTTTTTTGTATTTATGTGTTTAGACTTAGGTGAGAAGTTGTTTATATTAACTGAAACAATGTTTAAGGTTTTCACGTGATTGAAGATATGCTATTTTTGGAGCAAGTGTAAAGACATTCTCAGCTTGGGTCGAAGGATTTCATCTGTCGTGTAACATACACTTCTTCTTGGTTTGCTAACCAATAATCAATGTCTAACTCAGGGACAACTCAAAGCTTATATCATGTGGTGGTGACCGTCAAATCTTTTACTGGGATGTAACTACTGGTCGTGTACTTCGCAAATTCCGCGGACATGATAGTGAGGTTAGTTGATGCACGTGCTTTGTTCATCTAATGGCATTATCAGTGCAATGATTTTGTCAAACAGACACCTTTGACTAATGCTTCATGAAGGTAGTAAAGTAAATTTTGGTGGCTTTTGTGTTGTTCTTTGAGGTAATCATATTTAGTTTTCAAAAAAAAAAAAAAAGAAGCAATGGTCACAGTTATAAACGTTCCAAGATATTGGTTGCAACTTGCAAGTTAAAACACGGAACTTTCATATGCACTGACAATGTGTTATGTAAAATATCAATGGCAAAGGTGTGTTGGAGTCTTGGAGAACTTGAGAAAATAACTGTTGCAGAAAGTTTTTAGGAGTTAAAAGATTCAATATCTTTTGGTTTTTAATACATTAATTATCTTATAAGTGGCTTTTTATATATTTGCACTATTAATTTACTGCGCTGTAGCAGGTAGTTCGAGTTCATTCATCATATACCCGAATGCACCACGTGCATGGTACACCCAAAACTAATTTTTGCTCCTTTACTCATTTGGAACTCTTCTTTTTTAGTACATTTGGATGATTTCAAATGAGCAATGAGCAAAAAAATAGCCTTGGGTGTACCATGTTCACGGTACACCCGGGTGTATAATACAATTTTTGTTCTCGATCAAGGGTCTAATGGATTTTTACAAGAGTTGTTGCGCACACTTGACCCCCCCCCTCCACACACACGCAGAGTAGTTGGGGTAATGTCTTTGTCTCTATTTATACAAGAATTCTTTGTGGAGTCGAATGCGTGATTCTTCTCTCTTTACGGGCATATCATGTTATCTCCTGTTTCTACTCTCGTGCTTTGCCGCTTCTGGCTGTCTATATATAAGGCTTATGAACCTTGTCAAATGCATGTGTTGTTCCTTTGAGATGTAACCATACGAGAATGGACTTTTCCGTAATGTAATAGAAGAGTCACAGTCCAGTTCCCCCGGCTATCTCTTTATTCTTACTAGTAAGAATAAGAGATATGAATGAAAGCGGGTAAGGGCTTGGCTTAACCCTGTGTTCTCTCCTAATCAGGTCAGAGCATGAAGATCAAGTGTGTTGCAGAGCTTTAATGGAGCTTGGCAAAAACATAGTAATATTGTTGTCAAATCCTCCTCTTTTTAGCTTATTTCAAATGTTGTGCTGTGAAAAATATCTATTTAGCATGATTATGGAGTAATAAACTTGATTCAAGGTTCTCTCAACCCACAAAAAAGGAAATAGAGAAGCAGCTTAACTTTAAGGTTCACTCGTCTATCTGGTGATACTATAGCAAAGAAGAGGTGGAGATTTGGTAGTTTAGGCTTTGAAGTGTCGGAGGATTCTCTCTCGTTGTACGCCCATTCAGGAGGGATTTCACAATATTAATTTGACCTCATCTTGCATATTGTTAAGTATGATTGTGCATTTTTATTTGAGTTTGTGATTATATGTTCATTTTTGAAACATTTGGAGCTAATCCAAAATGGTGCTTTGGGTTGTACTTCCATTTTTTAGTTTCTGGTGGGTTTTGGGAGAATAAGTTTGAGGTTTGAAGCATTTGAAATTTCGACGTGCTTTTGTATTTCCTTGAGGAAGTTACACTGAGAGTCTTCATAATATGAAATTAAAGAGCTAGTGCACTGAGAGCTACTAATGTATCCAAAGAGCTAGAGCTTAATGGTCCAGCACTGCTTTTAAATGATTGGGGTGTCAATAGTTCCGCAAACAATGTTATTCAGGAAACCTTGTCTTAGCAGGGTAAGAGATTGCATGGGAAGCTTATTAGTGCAAATGATATTGCTTATAGCTATTCTTCTTAGACCCGGGAACGAATACTGTGTGTGCTGAGTGTGCTCAGACCTAGCTATCTTCAAGGAATTATGTATAGTATCCTATAATTTGAACTATCCAAGTATCATATCATATGTAGGTGTCGGAATCATGATGCTGGTGCTTTAGCCTTATAATGAATTAGTTTTTGGTACTGTGGAAGATAGACAAGATATGATCTCTTGTGGCTATCTTTACGGAGTTCATCGTGTAGATGGCTCGATACTTCGTGACTCATAAAATTTATCTGATTCTACTTGTTTGGGAACATAGTTTGAGTCCTTGATTTTGGGTCCGTGTCATGCTGAATTTTTCCACCACGAAAAGTTTTCAAATCGCACCTGGAGAATATTTAGAAAGTGCAAATCACTGTTCTTACAGTGTCTGTTATATAGTACTTCAATGTCTTCACTGGTTTCCCTATGTCCCTAAATAAATCAACTGCGTCAACGCTTTTCTTAAACATCACGTCATATGTTTCTGCAATTGATATCTTGTTTGTTGCTTCATGCACGGTTAAAATGTATAACTCCTTATCTTTCCAGGTAAATGCAGTGAAGTTCAATGCGTATGCATCTGTTGTAGTATCAGCTGGGTATGATCGTTCTGTGCGGGCTTGGGATTGTAGATCTCACAGTGCTGAACCAATTCAGGTTGTCCCCCCTTTTTAGTGGATTGTCTTCTCTTAAGAATGACTCATTTTAGTGCTTGAGTTGCTTCTGTGCTCTAAATGATGTTTGGGAACTTTAGTTCGAAAGGCTTCTATTTGATATTATTGACATAGATGTTCAAGTTTATGATATTCCAGATCATCGACACTTTTCAAGACTCTGTAATGTCAGTGTGTTTGACGAATAGTGAAATTATCGCTGGAAGTGTTGACGGAACTGTGCGAACATTTGATATTCGAACTGGTAGGTATGTGCATTGACTGAATCAAGTTGTTGCCAGTAGGAACTAACTTAAAATGCTAGTATAGAGGTCCATATTTTCTTTCAAGTTATATTCGTTCTTGGAAAAAGCTGAGATATCCTATCTGGATATATACAGGGAACTATCTGATAACTTGGGACAACCTGTCAACTGTATATCATTGTCTAATGATGGTAACTGCGTATTAGCAAGTTGTCTGGATTCTACATTACGCCTTCTCGACAGGTATGTTACGTTCCCATTGTTGGTAGAAAGCTTGAACTGGAAAATTTTCCCTGGCAATGCATTAACTGACTATATAATGATAGGTCCTCTGGGGAGCTACTGCAAGAATATAAAGGTCATGTGTGCAAGGTGGGCATGCTATCTTTCACTTTCTACGCAAAGTAGTCTTAGTTCAAATTTAAGCATTTATCATACTCTACGTACATTATTTGTTAATTACCCATATTTTTGGAACCTCTTCACTCATCACTGTAATTTTTCTATGTAAGATATATATTTTTTTCAGATCTAAGGTCTTGATATTTATCTTTTTCTTTTCTTTTTTCCGGTGTTTGTCCATTAGTCATTCAAACTGGACTGCTGCCTTACCAATAGTGATGCTTATGTGACTGGTGGATCCGAGGATGGTCACATTTTCTTCTGGGATTTGGTGGATGCATCTGTTGTGTCAAAATTCCGTGCTCATGCCTCAGTGGTAATGTTATCTAGCACATGCCTGTTCTTGCTTGTGCTTTGTGTCAATCTTGTTTCCATGGAAAATGCCTTTTGGTTATGTGGTTTTCAACTGTTGATATTGAGATATTGCAATCTGATGTTCTTGAGCTGGAAGTAGGACTATAATGAATATCGTCAACAATGCTTCCTCTCAAGTGCACCAAGTGTTTCAGCTCTGCAAGTGGCTTTTTCACACTAGATCTAAGCTTTTTGGAAATGAGAATGATATGTCCTTCCATTCCGCTCATCTTTTAGTTAATTCTAATGAATACTTGTTGGTTGAAACTTGAACCCTAATCAGTGGCACAGAATGTAGAACAAAAAAAGTTAAGAAGAGTTGGTATTGTGAATGTTAAGGAGGACTTGATAGTAAGTTTATTTTGTTTCTGTGCTCATTAGCTACAAGTTCCAACACCGACTGAAGTGTTATTCTACGTTCCTCTAAAACTTTTATGGGAACAGGACGCTTCATGACCACCATAGCTGCTCGTGGGTGTTTTTCTTACCTTCCCACCGTGCTCCTGAAATTTTATTTACTACTCCATGTCATATTATTTGTCCACTTACCTAAGTTTTCTCGTTTGTGGTCAATTTATGTAGTGCCTGTTGCTTTATTTTAATATCCAATACAATATTCGAATAGGAATGCAATTATATATAAACTCATGAACTTGTGCGCCTAATCGTATAAGGTTGTCTACTTAGAATGGAGAGAGTTTTGACAAGTAACTTTCGCATATTATTTATATTTGGGTGCAAAGTAATTTTTTCATATTGATGGCCATGATTGAAGTTCTGCTGATCTTGTGCGAACTATCTATGCCTTTTGATCTTTGCGATGGATACTGGTAATTCTAGAAAGTCAAATAAGTATGGCAAGTTGGCAACCTTAGCATCAAATCAGACACCATCTTTGGCTATATATTGAATGTTAATATTTCTGGTCAATGAAGGTTTATTGCCTTATTTCTACTGTTGTGTTAGATGTGCGTATATATATCAGTGTATCAGATGAACAATTCAGATATACTTACTGATGAATTGACGAGGCCTTTTCCACTATGTCACCAGGTTACAAGTGTAAGTTATCACCCGAAGGACGACTGTATGATAAGTGCCTCTGTTGATGGAACCATCCGCGTCTGGAAAACATGAGAACCATCAACCAGCATAATAACTCTTGAGTCCTACCGGTATTTGGCCCTGTGATCCTATGTGTGATGTATTCTCGTAGTATCTGAACAATTCAGATATGTTGATTTTGTAAGTATATTTACTCAACATGCTATACTCACTGATGAATTGACCAGGCATTTTCCACTATGTCACCAGGTTACGATTGTAAGTTATCATCCGAAGGACGACGGTATGATAAGTGCCTCTATTGATGGAACCATCCGTGTCTGGAAAACATGAGAACCATCAACCAGCATAATAACTCTTGAGTCCCGCTGGTATTTGACCCTGTGATCCTATGTCACTATGTGTGTTGTATTCTGATAGTTTTGTCTCAAAAACATCTGTACTCCTTTTTCTTTGCCCTTTTGGTAATATAGTAAGTAAGATGGGGATCGATAAATCCATAACAAGATTTCAATTAGTGATTTTAATTAAAACCCTCTAACCTTCCTTAATCCTTTTATGTGTATAAATCTCGAGCCAACCAAAGTGATTTCATGAACCTCAATAGCTCGTCTGTCTAGTGGGTATCTAAATTGGTTTAGCAAATTATAATACCAACTTGACAAAATTCCATGTTTTGGGTAAGAATAGAATAGGATTAAAGACTCTTTTCCAAACAAATTCATACCACAAGGCAAATCAATCAAAGTTTAGAAGCTGAGATTTATCTCCATCACATGCCAAACAAGAGATTGTAAATCTATTTGATGATTCCCAAATCCCAACTACTAATTCCTTAATTTTAATAATCTCCGTATTCTCATTTTCATGTACCATATATATACTTTATGACCAAGATACACCATAATGTATACTAAATGAAGTAGGTTTTGGTCAACACACACGCAGAAAAAGAAGTCTCATTTCTTGGCTATGAAGAAGTCTTTTAAGGGGTAAGGAAAAATAAAAGCAATTTTGAGGAACATGCAGAGACACACACACAGAGAAAAGCAAAATTAAAGCCATTAAATTTATACCTACTTGGTGCCTAAGAATTGAGTTAGAACTACTTGGTTCTTTCTTTTCACGTCGTTTTTGTTTTCCCAAAGTGTAGTACTTCATGTTAGATTAAAGCTATAAAGAAAAGGCCGAATCTAGAAAAAAAAAAAAACACGGATTTATAGTGGTTGAAGAATCATTCATATATAGGAGTAATCATCTTGTAGTTGTGTAGTAATTTCTTTTTAGTAATGTTGTAATTCTGTGATTATGATACTTTGTATTATATAACCATTACTTCTAAATCTAGGGAGTGAAAAAACTTACTTTGTTAACTTGTATGGGCGAAGAATAAAGAATAAAGAATAAAAACACGTGTGTCATGTCATTACTCCTTAAAATTATAAGTAATTTTCACTTTATACTCCCTCCTTTATATAGGTAGTTAGATTAGACTATATAAAAATGGTGTTTTTTAAGCTACTAGTAAATTGAAAATTTTGAATATTTAATCTCCCCTAGAATAAAAGACGCATATATAACACATTTACATAATTTATAACCCTATTAAAACAAAAAATACTTTCACTTAAGGTGGTTGAGGCTTAACCCAGCCACACCCATATATTAGTTCGGGAAAAACATTTTAAAGAGTTATGTGGGAGATTAAGCTCCTAGTAAAACACAAAGGTAACAACTTTTTGCACTCAAACGACTCAATGGTATACATACATACCCACTAGTGCTAAGCAAAAGTTTCCGAAAAATCGGGCACCCGAACGATAAAAATTAACAGAACTGTTTATTCGGGTGCCTAAAAATTAACAAATTCGAGTAGATATCGAGTATTAGATATCCGATCAGAAAATGTGGGTATCCATAATTCGAGTACCGGAACCTATCAGTTCTGTTCATAGGTATCATACTTAGTGTATTATTGGATACCCCCATTCACTAACGATATTGGTTCAAGTACATGCTCAGCCGTAATACCTAAAAAGTTATATCGAGATTTAAGATTCAACTCGATTAGTTGCGATAAGGTGTATAAAATGATCTTTAGGTTTAGAAAGTGTAAAATTTCGTGTTTATCCGTTTACGAAGTTCATATCAATGATTATTGCGAACGAAGCGGATTTAGATTAATGGAAGACAAATTTTCACTTCAAATGTAATCCCTAAAAACAACCAAAACCAAAACCATCTATATGTTACATCACATGTGAATTATAAAATGGTCATAACAATAACTATTCCATGAAGAAAACTTCAAAGATCAAGCTGAGCCATTATAACTTGTCACAAAAGCACACTGATCATCTTCAAATCTAGAAGCTAGCAGTTCATAAATCATAATTAAAGCACAATTAACTTCATTATATACAATTCAAAAAGCACACTAATTAAAATCATGCCATTTTCATATAAAGTATTGATCAACTATCTCAAAACAAAACTAGCCTCAATATTATTAAGCATCGATCAGTCCCAAAATGAAAAACCTTAATTACAAAAGCATGAAGTGTATATTTACATTATTATTCCGTAATTAATCAACATTCAACAGGCTTAGTTAAACTATACAACTCAACAATAGAACGATACCTCCTGTTTTTCTTTCTCATCAAATAACCTTCATGATCTTCATCATCTTCTAATTCTCCCGCTACAGGAAACCATACTACCTCATTAATAATCTTAGCATTATTACGATCATCACAGATGATATTATCTTCTTCTGGTTGTGGTTGGTACACCTTCTTGATATTATTCCGTTCGACGCGACGACGACTATTATTAACAGCAGTATTATTAGCGTTAGCGTTGTAAAATGAGTTACAACTGCTAGAGCTGCTCGTCGTTGTCGTTGTCGTCGTCGTCGTTTCACCTTCGCTAAGGTGCACGAGCTGCCGTGCAGCCTCCATGTCTAAGTCTGTCATCTCGGCCTCCATGATTTTTATGGTTTAATTATATTGGTGATGTTATATACGGAGTATATAGTATGAATAATATGATGTTGTTGAATAGGACGGTGTGTGAGCTTGAGAAGAAAGATAAAGGAGGAAGAAACGTAGAAAATACAAGCAAGAAAATAAGAGAGGGTGTATGTGTATCGCATGTTTTGGGGAACTTAACTTATTTTATATATGTAGCCTGTAGGAGAGAGAAAATGAGAGGAGGTGGAAATAGGGATATTATTACACGCAAATAATCGTTTATTTTTTGGCCTAATTAAATGGGTTGTGAACACGTCATGCTATTTATACCGACTTTAATTCTGCCCAATTGTTGTACTAGCTTATCTATAAAACTTTCAAGCCAAGGCAACTTCTTTTAGCCAATTCTAGTATGATGATATCATTTTTTATTTTTATCTTTTTTTTTGTATCTCAAGAAAAAGTTTAATGAACATGGGAATGAGCTAGTATTATATTTGTGGGGTTTTTTTAGTCAAATGATATGAAAAGGTCAAATTTATATATGAAAAAATATCTTGTATGAATGTTGATCCATTGATAGGAATGATAGAGAGTAACAAACACAAAAAGAAAGGCACATAAAATGTTGTAAAAATAAAACAATTTTCATAGTTGCCTTGATTCTTATTATCGTTCAACTTATAATTGAATCAGAGAGGGTGATTTCGTATTGTTTTTTTTTAATAGTGTTCATTGTAATGTCGATTGTAAAAGTGATAGCACAAGGTATCAATGTTATTCTTCAAGTAATTGTGATAGTCAATTAGCTAGTTCATTAGCATTTATGTATCGACAAATGACATAATCTTATGTAATTTAAAATGTCTTAATTAGCTTAGACGCACTTTATGATCATGAATGATTGATGAGCACGCAAGTTAGACAAATTGAACATTTATGAGCTAGTAGTCCCACTATAAGCTCTAATTTTTTTAAAAAAAAATACTTTTTCGTGCATAAACATATTGCAATTGTGCAAGTCGGTTCACTGGTTCAACACGCGCGTGATGAAAAATGTTGTCTTTGAATTCGCAGGTTCAAACTCCACTATATGCTCTTTTTATTAGATCCTTCTTCAAAATGTTTTGTTTGCTTGTGAGACCATTAAACTACAGGTTGGCTTATTTTTACTTTGTGGTTCTTTTGTTCTTTGTCATTTCAAATTTCTTCTTCTTTTCTCATTTCATTTAATTTGTATTCATCAGTATGTTTTTCCTTGTTAATTATAATAATAAGGATTCTTTGACAAATTGATATAAGAAGACAACTCTAACGTTATAATAAGGATTCTTTGACAAAACGTATTATGTGTAGTGCATTACTTAATAGAGGAATGAAGCATCCATGAGTACATAATACGCAACTTGGGGAGGAACATGACATTTCCAACGTTGCTCAACACCAAAAGAAATAACTCTCGTGATTCAGTTTGAACTTTGAACAATACCATACCACTCAAATTTCCTTTTGCCTCATTTCCCCCCCTTAATTTCTTTCCCGTTATAACATGACTATATTTTATATCGATATTTCGTTGAAACATTTTTCTAACACAAATCTATTCAACATCCATCTATTTATATACCAATCTAAGCATTCGGACCAAAATCTCATATTGCACTAGAAAGATGGTTGTTTGGTAACTAGTAAGAATTTTCATGTTAGGAAGACCCAGGGATTGACTTAACTTTTTCTCTAGTCCCACAATCAACATTCTTGCTTTTGAAAATTGAGATTTAAGATTCCAACTTCTCCCTTCTTTTTCTCTAGACACAAGTATGTAAGTGGGGCAAAACTTAATGTTGACTTGATTGACATACTTTGTTAGATTGCTCAATCTGTTTGTTCTTTCTTCTTTCACCTTCTGTTTTCTGATAAACATCAGTTTGTCGCGTTATCGAGTAATACCCCAAAATCCCCCCATTGGTCACTGGTCAGTGGTAATTATTGGTGACCAAGTCTTTCTACATTTTGGCGTTTAAATTGGATCATTTACTATAGTCAATGAGACATAAGATCCTGGTATAGTGGCATACATACTAAAACCAGTAGAGAGTATAGTGGTATAAGGATTGAAAATTTTGGTGAATAGAAAGAGTCATTAATGGGGCTTTTGGAGGACACGAAGAGAGAAAGCACAACACCATATATGAATTAACCTCTTTGAATCTGCATCCAACATCACACTCGACAAATTTGAAAGGAACAACCTGTAATTATGTTTATTTTTTTTTATTTAACTTTTGGCGGACAACTAATAGAATGGACCCTTATATTTTAGGGGCCTTGTTGCTCACTATGCACATGGCCTTAGCCTCCCCTGAGTATTGTCGTTAAATTCATGGAGCTATTAAGTGATTTACATATATTATTGACAAATGTTAAGTGATTTAGATATATACTCCTTCGTCTCTCAATAAACTTTCTATTTTTTCTTTCACGTTTGTCAATGCACCTTTTCTATCATTAGTTACATATTAGTATAAATTATAAAAGTTTGATTTCCATAATGTATACAATGAGATGAATCAAACAAGACCTCACGTGACTGTATTTATTCTTATATATTGGAGAAAAATTGGAAGATTTTCCTTACTTATGAATAGTGCCAAAATTAGCAATGAGGAGTACTATTAAAGGATGGAGTGGTACTTCAACTAGCTTTTGGATTCATGCAAACTACATGGGAAAGTTGTGTTATATGAATATGTTTATATTCTAACATGTTTAATGTGTACTTATATCTAGTGGTTACGTCTACCGGAAAAATGATTGTGTTCAAAGTTGACATATTATAAGACAATAAATTTAAGATTTTATGATAATTATGGTATAACATGTCATACATAATTAACAAACTATCTATACAAATATATTAAAAGGCGTTCCTATCAAAGGAACGGTGCCACATGGCACTCTCCAACGTATGTGCCACATGTTTAAGATCTCATTATAAATATTAACAATGTGTAGCCACTAGGAATCGAACTCATAACCTTTGAAATGAAATGTGAGAGTTTAATCACCAATCCACTAAATGTTCAATGTTTAGTGTTTCAAAATAAAACATAATAAAGTCTAATAATTCTATTAAAATTGTTATTTTTATCTCCCACTTCTTTGAAAGTTTTTTTTTTTTTTTTAAACAACTTATCATGTCATAACGTCCATTATTCAATTTTGCAATAGATAAAAATTTCGAATAACTAATAAAATTAATCATGAAACTTATGAATAATGATATATTTGATAATTGTAACTGACCCGGAGCACCGCCTGGGCCAAAATACTAGTTAGAGACATAAAAGTAGTGCCATAATTGTTTCATTTATGTACTAAATGTAAATTAAAAAATTGAAAAACAAAATACATTATCCAATACTCTAACAAAACAAAATGTGTATCTCAACTATTTAAGTAGATAATTTATTTCATTTATATCTTACATGCAATTGCCCTTTCAGAAACTTATATTGAGATTTCGGGCACTAAATCATTAAATTTTCAAATTTATACGTATTGTAGTTACATAAGGATAAAAAAAAGATAACTTCATAATTAATATTAAAAAAATGTGAGTGGCATAAAGTTTAATTAATTATGGTTATAAGGTTTTATCATCATATTGCAATATATTTATTATATTAGGGGCTAGCCTAGTTTTCTCTCCTTATAAAAAAAAAAAAGAAAAAAAGAAGAAAAGAGTTTAGACCTTGAGACTAATCTCTATTATATAAGTGAAGGGAGGAGGAAGATGGTGTCCCCTTACAAAAAGTCTAATATACCCTTAATGATTTAAATTGCCATATATATTAAATAATATTTTTTTCTTCCTACTTGCCATATATATTGAACAAGTTAATAATGGAATTGAATTTCAAATTTCAATTAAATATTAAAATAAGGAGAATGATTTCCTCTTCTTAAATTTGTGTGAAAAACTCTGATAAAAGATTAAATTGACAATATAACTTGATTGAAACAATCCGTACAAAAAATAAAAACTTGAATTTCATATTAATAATTATACGAATAATATTTTAAAACCTAAATGTTGATTATTATTCGGTAATCTCTATTATAAATCAAACTCTTCCACTTTATTAATATTCAACAATTGAATATGATACACGGATTCTTCCACTTTATTTGAGCACAAGCTTTCTTCTACTTTGTATTTCCTTCACTTATATAATAGAGATTTGGATAATGATGAATAAATAACTAAAAGAACCAACGAAATATTGATTTTAAAAAAATTAAAATCATTATAAATGTTTGTTCGAATCAAATTTTTTATAGTACTGATAAATAATTAATTGAAAAAAAGAATGTTAATATGACACATATGCATACCGTGCAAGAAATACTAGTATATTATATAAGTGAAGGGGGAGGAAGATGGTGTCCCCCTTTCAAAAAGTCTAATGTACCCTTAATGAATTTAAATGACCATATATATATTAAATAATTTTTTCTTCTTCCTACTCATATATATTGAACAAGTTTAAAATGGAATTGAATTTGAAATTTGGATTAAATATTAAATTAAGGAGAATGATTTCCTTTTCTTTGTATTAAAAACTCTGATAAAAAATTAAATTGACATATAACTTGATTGACACAATCAGAAGAAAAAATAAAAACTTGCATATTACTCATTATATTGATAATATTTTAAAACCTAAACGTTGTTTATTATTCTGTAATCTCTATTATATATATAAATCAAACTCTTTCACTTTATTAATATTTAAAAACTGAACCCGATACACAAATTCTTCCACTTTATTTGAGCACAAGTTTTCTTCAGCTTTATATTTCCTTCTCTCAATACTATATTTGAATAATGATGAACAAATAACTAAAAAAAAATCAACGAAACATTGATTTAAGAAAAACATATTAAAAAAATTAAAAAATTATAATTGTCTGTTCAAATAAAATTTTTACAACACTGATGAATAACTAATTGCGAAAAAAACGTTAATATAATTCGCACGCATAACGTGCAAAAAATTATAGTTAGTAAATAAGAAAATGCCGATTGATCCCCGAAATAAACCGGGGCTCTCTCATGCGCAGTAAAAACATTAAAATTTTGATTCGAAACCTCTGACTTATCTTGTTGAGAGAAAAGATACCAACCGGCCCAGCCCAATAAAAAAAAAAAACCTAGAACAAATGGTGTTAAACTAAGGATATAAAAGTAGTCTCTAGGGTTTTAGGTCACTTCTCATTGTTTCTCCCGTCGCTGCACTCAGGTTCTCTCTCCTCCTTCCCATTTCTCTGTATTTTGCATTTCATTCTTCCGATTTTTATTCTAATGAATATTTGTCATCTGTTCTTCTTCATTTTGATTATGTCTCTCTTTTTTCTGTTTTTTTGTTTGCACATATGGTTTGTAGATGAATTCACTTATATGAAATAGATCCGTTTCTAAGTTTTTCTTTTTTTAACTAGTAATTTTCTTTTATTACTTACCATACGTTTGCAAATTTGAGATTTATTTGGTGAAATCGATAATTAGGATACAGTTTTCGACATTTTTAAATTGCACGATGTGTTGAAAATGTTGAAATATAGTATTAGATGAACGAAGTTTTGTTTCGCATGATTTACAGTTTTGATTTTGAATTGGAAAAATTGTGCTCTTATTCAATGTGTCTGTTAATAGAACTTTAGTACTAAATGTTTTTATTCTTGTTATTGATGTAATGGATTTATGTTGTATTTGATCTTAATCTTGTGAAGAAGAAAAACCTAGAAGCGGCTGCTTATTATTTCAGTTGAAAATTAGGTTAAATTTGCGTGTTTTTGTTACCTTTTGATACAGAAGAGAAGAGAGGAGAACGATGTCTCACAGAAAGTTTGAGCACCCAAGGCACGGTTCCCTCGGTTTCCTTCCGAGGAAGAGGGCTGCCCGACACAGAGGCAAAGGTTAAGATCTTTTCCTTTTTACGATTTAGCAGTTTTGGTTTGAGTGTAGTTATTTTGTATCAATCGCATACTTCAAATGGAATTATTTTGTATCAATCGCATACTTCAAATGGAATGGCTATTGATTCTGACTCGGTATAGAAGTTTATCAATGAGTAGTTTTTTCGAGGGAACATAAACTGTTGAGGATCATGAAATGAGACAATTTTCAGGTAGTCGTTATGTGGTTTTGATGATAAGTATCCTGGATTTGAATATTTGAAACAGAAGTTGATTTTTTTCTGTATATCCTTCTAAGGTTTTGAGGTATCATGCAACTGGTAAATAAATGAACGAACTTTTTGGTGTGAATATCGTCTGCTTGCTTCCATGTTGTCCTCTTTCTGCATTTCCGTCAAGTTTTTGTTATTATTATTTAGGGGTTTTCGATGTTTTTATTTATTTATTTATCATGCTGAAACTTTATGAAATGGAAGGTGACACTATGTTGTACTATTTGTTTTTGTTTCGTGCAGTGAAGGCCTTCCCCAAGGATGACCCCAGCAAGCAACCACACCTTACTGCCTTCTTGGGCAACAAGGCTGGAATGACCCACATTGTGAGGGAGGTTGAAAAGCCAGGGTCAAGTATGTTCCTCTGTTTCGTCTTTTGAAGTTGAGCAATAGGATTTAGTGATTCATTGTTTTTAAAGCTTATATATTTTGTGGCAATCTTTTAATGCAGAACTTCACAAGAAGGAGACTTGTGAGGCTGTTACAATTATTGAGACCCCTCCCTTGGTGGTGGTTGGTGTTGTTGGCTACGTGAAGACTCCTCGTGGCTTGCGTACATTGAACACTGTGTGGGCTCAGCACTTGAGCGAAGAGATCAGGAGAAGGTTCTACAAGAACTGGTGCAAGTCCAAGAAGAAGGCTTTCACCAAATATTCTAAAAAGTATGATAGTGAGGAGGGTAAGAAAGATATCCAGTCTCAGCTTGAGAAAATGAAGAAGTACGCAACTGTTATTAGAGTCTTGGCCCACAATCAGGTATATGCCTAGGCCTTTTTTGATTGGTTATTATACTACAAAGCTCTTTTCGCCTTGTGATTTTGGTAGTTTGGGTAATGTTGCCTGTGTAGTGCTATCTAGATATGTAGTATTTAGTTTATCATTGTTTGTAGAAGTAAGCTTTAGTTTGTTGCTTGTTTGAACCTGAGCATGCCTGATGCATCTCTTGCAATTCTATGTTTTCTTGTTTTGGATCATATATTCTTCTTGCATGTTCTTGTTTGTCTTTGTTTCTTCAATTTCTTTTGTTCTACTCTTCAGGTCAGGAAGATGAAGGGTTTGAAGCAAAAGAAAGCTCATATTATGGAAATTCAGGTCAATGGTGGAACTATTGCCCAGAAGGTTGACTATGCTTACGGTTTCTTTGAGAAGCTTATTCCAATCGATGCTGTCTTCCAGAAGGATGAGATGATTGACATCATTGGTGTGACCAAGGGTAAGGGTTATGAAGGTGTTGTTACTCGTTGGGGTGTTACTCGTCTTCCCCGTAAGACTCACAGGGGTTTGCGTAAGGTTGCTTGTATTGGTGCTTGGCATCCTGCCAGAGTTTCATACACTGTAGCTAGAGCTGGTCAGAATGGTTACCATCACCGTACTGAGATGAACAAGAAAATTTACAAGCTTGGTAAATCTGGTCAGGAGTCTCACCAAGCAATGACGGAGTATGACAGGTTAGTAAGTTTGAGGAGCAGCATCTTAATTTCAAAATTTATATTGGCATTATTCCCTTGATGGTTAGGTTACCAACTTGTTTGATGATTCTTTTTTTTGAATGATGCATTGTTCTTCTTGATACTGAGATTTTTGATTAAATAATGAATCAGGACCGAGAAGGATATCACTCCAATGGGTGGTTTCCCTCATTACGGTGTGGTGAAGGATGATTACATTTTGATCAAGGGTTGTTGTGTTGGTCCTAAAAAGAGAGTGGTGACTCTGAGGCAGTCTCTTCTCAAGCAGACATCCCGTGTTGCTCTTGAGGAAGTCAAACTCAAGTTCATCGACACATCCTCCAAGTTCGGCCATGGTCGCTTCCAGACCACATCCGAGAAACAGAAGTTCTTAGGTCGTCTTAAGGCTTAAGTCTTAGTATTGCAGTCTCTTTGATTTAGTTTTTCTCTAGTCTTTATATTCCCCCTGTGCGAGCTATTTTTGCAGAGATTTGACGAGAGCTATGTTGTCAACTATACATTTCCTTTAAAAGTGTTTTTGGTTTCCTATGGACCTCTGAAATTTTGCTGTTAATTAATGAGCACTTCATAGTTTGGTTCATTTACTGATTGATTATTTAGTTTTGGTTCAGTTTAATAACCTCAAATAAGCTCACAACCTTTTCATGGATGATCGTGATTATTATTGCCAGCCAACAGTAAGTTAATGTTTCTTCAATGGCGCTTAAATTAATTTTACTATACATAGAACATGTAACATGAAGTTGTTTACATGGATCTTCAGTGAGTACAATGGGTTACTTTGGATTTTGGGAGATTTTAAATATAGTCTCGATTTGATTTGTGGCCACCGTGTGAATGTATTCCATCTGGCTAATAGTGGAACATGAGTGCTTGGAGACTATAATATTGTTAAGGGATGTTTTGGAGAAAACATGAGTGCTATTTCTAGGACCCCTTTCTCTGTTACATTTTGAGAGATTATACTCAAATGTTATTCCATGAATTTTTTTTTTTTTTTTTTTGGCAGTAAGTAAACAATACACATAGATAACAAGAAACAACCTAGACAAGAGAACCACTCCCACTTTGCCTAACCTTCCTACCAAGATCTCGCAGTTGATCTCGATGGATCTTACAACACTCAAAATATACAAACTTATTACATAACTCCCTGATATCTAAGACAATACTAGCAATATCACACGATCCCTGACCATTGACTAAAGCGCCAAGAAGCTTCCTGGATGTAGTTAAAACCTTGATATTCCTGCATCGTCGAGCCTCTGCTTTCTGAACTCCTCTGAGAAAAGCATATCCTTCCGCATGTAACGCCGAAGTAGCAAACACCGTGGCAGCCCCTTGGAACGTAGCACTATCTCCGAATCCAACCCAAGCAATCCCTGCTGGTCCTTGACCCTTGTTCTTCTTGCCCCATGTTGCCCCCACCTGAATTTTACAAAGTTCGCCCTGCAATTGGCCGCAACTAAAGACCGCATATAGAAAGATATCACAACACTTACTAACTGCTTCGCTTTGAACTAGATTCTTCTAAGTTTCATATTTCATGCATCATTTCATCTTTGAACTATGTCATTCACCTAAGAATATTTAAAGCTCATACTTAGGCGACGATGCTTGGAGCTTAAAAGCTAGTTGATGATTGAATATAATACTAAAATTATAATTCCACTCCACCCATTGATCACCTCTACACATAGTCTGTAATATCTTATAAAAGGAAAATAGACAAAGGTTTAATCCACTAATCTTAAAATGGATAGTAACAAAAAATGCAAATTGCACGGTCAAATCTCAATTAGATGTTAAACAAATAGAGAGATATGGTATTTTATTAATTTCAATTGTGTTGGATAAACTAGTCTTTCAAATTTATCCCTCCAACTGACACCACAAGTTATCATAATACTATGAATAACCTCCAAACATGATGCACAAAAGGCTAATTCATTATCTATGCAACAAAGAAATTAGTACTCCTTTGTCTTTATGGTCCATAAGCTAATGAAACAAGTACCAAATCATAAGACTGAAGGGATAAAAAATATCTCGAGTTGTCAGGTGATGTGCATTTGATCATCGTTGCAGTATATTTACTTTTAGGTTATTATGGGCAGTTTATGCCAAAATTTAGTAAATCAGAAACTCAATAGAACAAACTATCGAGATATTATGTCTTTTCGGTAATTTCTAGTTCCCAACAACGAGTACTATGTGCTTTGCGCATCAATACTATCTCTCTGAGGATCACCACTAGCTGCAACTATGAATCATTCTCTGCAATGATTTCCACTAGCATCAGTAATCTAAGACACATATTTAAGAATAAAAGAATGTACTGCTCTATTATTATAACTTATACGTGAAAGAGAAAAACAAAATAGTTACAGCCTTTTTTTCAGTGTTTGAAGAAGGGGGGAGGGGGAAAAACTGATAGCAACAAATAAGATAATTCCTAATCCTGTGACCTACAAAACCACAGCTGCATGCCACGGCGGCATCAGCACTATCCACACCTTCAAAACAAGATGAAATGCCCATGAGTAGAAAGTAGCAATCAACACAAGACAAGAGAGCAGGCATCCAATATCATGTTTTTCCAACTGCAAATCAAATGTTGTACCCTCCAGTGATGGTCAAGCTGCCGCCACATGTTGTGGCCCTTCGGCCCTGAAACCACGACCACGGTAGTCCCTTCCTCTGCCACGCCCACGGCCTACAAAAACAAAAAGACTATCAGCAGAAAATCCAATCAAAACTGAAGAAGGTAATTTCATAAAATGAATACATCAAATGATGTATATGTCTAGAGTGGAGTACTATCTGCAGAAATTGGACAAGGGGAACGAACAATTGTAATAGGAAATCTTGTTTGATAGAATCCCAGAGAAATGCAACACCACCAGAGAGGGTGGGGAAGGGGGGAGACTATATCGAGGGGTGATATGAATAATGTACAAGAGTTAGCTTTTTGTCTTGTAGTGGAGCTGTAATAGTACATAGGGGAGATTATGGAGTACTATTGTAAGAGTTTCATATACTACTGCAAAAAAAATATTGTACTCTTCCCTCAAAGAAAAAAAAAGTACATTTTGTACTCCATCCGTACCTTATTGATGTTCCTAGTTTAACTTGCACATTTACCAATGCACATCTTTGACTACTAATATATGTAATTACGTATTAGTAAAAAATTTATAAAATTTGTATTATAAAGTACTCATTGAGAGGAATAAAAAAAAACCCAAATGACTAATTTTTTATATATATTGGGAAAAATCTAGAAGATTCTATGTAATTCTAAATAGTGCCAAGATTTCAAGTAAGAACATCAATAAGGAATGGAGGGACGAGGGAGGGAGTACAAAAGTTATTATCAGCTTATATTTGCTCGACTTCATCTTGTGTATCTTTTGAACTTCCAATTCAGAATTGACTGGTGGCAGTTGGCACTTGCAAGAAGGAACCATCAAGAACCAAACAATAAAGAGTAATATTCAATGGGAAGCATCCATAATCACTTACCACGTCCTTGAGCAATTGGTACTTCCCCTTCACCATAATCATAATAGCCACCAGATCCTTGAGCAAATCCCCTTCCTCTCCCCCTGAAGCTGCGACCTCTGCCACGACCTCGACCTCTGCCACCATATCCACGGCCACCATAGTAAACACCTCCATCAAAGTCCCCCGGTCCGTTGTAATTTCCTGTAAAGAAAGCAACTTCTTAATTCAATGTTTACATGCAATCAATGGCTAGACATTCAGACACAATCACAATTTATATCAATGGGTATAAAGGGATTAATACCTCTTCCCCTGCCCCTACCTCGGCCACCACGTCCCCTTCCCCTCCCATTAGTAGGTGAACCCTCTGTTGCAGGAGCAAAATTACATCTTAGTTGTATCAAACAACATTGCAATAGGAAAATTCCAGCAGTACAATAACGTTGGAATATAAACATGAAGATGTCTTCAACGTTTCCATCGCGTCTCAATTCATATCATATATTTGAGTAAATTCCATATTCAGGTAAGCGTATATGTCAGGTGTCATGTTTCTGCTTAACAAAACTATACTACTCAATGCATATATGGCAAAGTTTTAGCATGAACACAGAAAATGATTTAAAACACTAAGACGATTAGACGACGACTAAGAGAAGCTGCTATGTAACTTCTACACAAAAACACGGCGATTTTCAGTGGCTGAAATTGACATATTTATGAAGTCAAACTTGAAATTCAACATTCCACAATTCTCATAGTGGGAAGATCAGAAGATGAGTCATCCCACACAAGTTTATTACACAGGGAACCTTAAGATATCATAGAAAGGTCGATTCACGTCACTGGGATTTCAATAGATATTCTGGTTGCCAGTCCCTTGACAAGTACTAACAAAAAGTAGATTGCAAGTGATCCCACACAAGTTTATTACACAGAGGACCTTAAGATAATATAGAAAGATCGATGCATGTCATTAGGATTCCAATAGATATCTGGTTCCAAGAGTCCCTTGGCAAGAACTCTGTAAAAACTTTACCTCCTTCAATATCAAAATTATTTGATGGCCTCACTTGGTCTGCAGGAATAGGAGGTTGATATCTAGAAGATAAAGAGAGAAAAGGAAATATAATAAGCAAATTAAATGATAAGAGAGATAATTGTTCTTAGTCTTTAACAAATAAGAGAACTAATAGGCCTTGAAATAACTAAAATCATCAAATATTAAAAAAGTTTTTTTGGTAATCTTAATAGTTCATATGCATAAGGAGATTATTGTAATAACAAAGTAAAAACAAACTATTAAATGATAAGATCGAACTAATCATCCTTCCATCCCAAAACAGAATGCCAACATATCTATTGTAGGCTGTACTAAACAAACTTGCCACATTGTCCTTCCATCCCAGAATATAGTGAAGCATATGCGGCAATTAAACCTCATATAATATATATATTTTCAATATTTTAATAACCTAACTACATAATGTTAAAAGATATCTAATGAAAAGAAAAACTATTGAAAGATCAAAAGTAAAAGTAAAAACTATAACCTAAATAGAATTTTCACAAATGAGAGTAATAACCTTACCCTGTAGATGATGCGTTCAGCTCTTTTTTTGACAAAGTGATCGTGATCATGGAGACATGACGCTTTGTTTCAACACTGTAACAAAAAAGAAAAACAGAAAATTACTTAATAGTTAATACAACAAACAATGAAATCAACCACCATGACTTTAAAAGCCAGAGAACGGTTTACTGTCACATACGGATTAAGGCCTTCTTCTAATGGCTCCCAGTTGTCGATAATATCATTTGATCCAATGGATGTGTTTTGGTGAAGACCCACAATCCTTCTCTGGTATAAAACAAAACCATAGTAAACAAGTAGATCATAGACTCACATTGGCAGAAGTTGATGTGAGGTATTGCCTATAGCCCTGTACACAATGTTTCATGAGCTCAAGAAATTGCACTACACGATCACACTATCGGTGCAAAATGATTTGTGAGATATCTAATAAGATGAGTATTCTAGATTCTGTAAGGAGACCCAAAGGATGAGGAGAGATATAGGAAGAGATGTGAAAGGGTGCCTATAAGATGAGGGGAGAGAAAGAGAGAAATCACTGGTATGTGCATAAGTGCATTTATTTCGAAACATCAAAAAATGGGAAGAGTGCCATTCAGTTGAGAAAGGAGAACATATTAAAATACAACATGAGTGATCTGAAAAAATAAAATATTCAGAGATTTAGTCAGTAACCAAATATTTCCAGTGAGAATGTAATATGAGTATCTAGGTAGCAGAAGTCTTTATATTTTGGAGTTCACACAATAATTTCCCATATGGGCAATACTTTGTACTATTTTCACAAGAATTCCTATAGAATATCAATGATAGAATTAAAAGGAGCAAGGCAATTTACCTTAATTAGTTCAGCAATCATCACAGTTTTATTGATTGCTCTACCCATTGCCTTGAGTACAACTTCATCTGAACCTTTCTCCTAATCATCAAAGAGGCAAACATAAAATAAATGAACTATAAAGAAAAACAAAATGAAGCATTGTTATAAGTGTACAGCAACGGAGATTTCAATCAACACCGACACCTGATTTGCTAAACAGAATTTGTCATTTTGACATTGAGCTAGTCAAGATAACTATCATACCGCAATTTGTAAATGGTTTTATCAACAACATCAATCAATATAGGCCCGTGACTCTAACAATACTCGTATGCTCAAAGGTTTGAGATAAGGGTCAAATCTACCCCTACACAGAGCCTGCTTCCATCAAGGCTCCATTTGGTTGGGTAAAATTATTGTTGGAACATTAAACACAACATGTTTCCTACACAGATTAACTTCAGTTAAGGTAAAGTATCTTGAAAAGTCATTTTTCCCAAAAGAGAAACATCATACTACCATATTGAGGAAGATCGGAAAATGTAAAAATGTTTTCCCCAGGCTTCTTACTTTAGAATATAAAGAGAAGCAGAACAACATTTCTTATCCAACAAAACAGAGCCTACAGTCTTAATTTCAGATACAATGAACTATCAAGTCACGACTTCACAATAAAAATGAGCTATTGTGATTTAGTTCATGCTAATCAATGTAGTTGGTAATGCAATTGGCAGAATTTATTCGTTTTAACAAAATTGTACTCTATTAGAAAGTAAGTCCAATATATTGATGTCAAAGACCTGAGTTTGGACACCATACATACAAGCCAATAGTAGATGGTGTTTTGGATTCAATATATGCATTGATGGAAGCTTAAAGTAGATGGTGTTTTGGATTCAATACATGCATTGATGGAAGCTTCCTTCTCTTTTTGAAAATAAAAGTTCAGTGAAGTGTCTTGAGGTTTGAGGTAAGTACACTGATGTGACCTCATATTTTGACAAGTAACATAAAAGTAGTAATCTTGACCAAACATTTAATATTTCATGCCTGGATTTACATATGACAATAACCTCTTATAAACCAATTATATTGTGAGCAGATGAGGGAAGAACACCCTAGCTTCTACCTTTTTCATGGTTGACACCTTCCTGTTATTCCTCTTTCTCCGTAATGCCCCCTCTAAATTTATCTTCATTTTTTAACCCAACCACCACCCATATACCAACACTTCCCTTGTTTTATTTATCAACTCCCCCTCCTTCCTTGACCTCACAATTTGCAACCATCAATGATCACCTCCCTCCATTTCTTTTTCCACTATAGCAACCAGTCTTTGTTCCCTCGCCTAAAAGGTACATTAGAGATTCAGAGGTCTTTTTAAGTATATACTGTAAAAATTAATTAAACCATCAAAATAACAAAAATGGACTCATAAGTTATTTGACACCGGAAAAGTGTATGGAAAAACAAATGTATATCAACTTTTAATAAAGGTTGCCTTGATGTAATTATCAAAACGTGATAATATGTTATGGCTACTATCCACAACCTCATTCAGAGGGATGTAGCTCAAAAGATCACAAACTAAGTTTTTTCAATATCAATATTCAATACGCTAGTTTTACATTATTTTACATGTATCGAGGCCGTCTCAATTGTGTCTTACCTTCAAACTATCTACTAGTATACAGAAACTTATGTTGATGAACTTACATAAAATTTATACCTTCGTCAGACATAAATAATTTCTAATGAAAAGTGTTACATAATTCTAACTTGCTGAAAATCAACTATAAACATAATGCTAAGTCACACAATTTCAAGCTTACTTCCTATACAAATTGAAAATTTCACAGTAAATTCTATAAAACCTTCCAGAAACATTCAATCCTCAATAAAAAAACACAAAAACAAGTTCATAGAATTGAATCCTAATTACAATTACAAATAAAATAAAATAAAAATTAAGGCAATTCAAAACATAATTAATTAAACTCAATGCAATAAAACAGATAGTTGAAATATAACAGAGAAAAAAAAATACCTGGAGAAGAGTGGTGGCATAGGTGATGTAATTGCGCATACGACCTTGAGTAGTAATTCTAATTTCATTTTCATTAATCGGAGTTTCAGCTTTAGGTTTTTCTACTCTCGTATACATGTCCATCACCTCCTTCTTCTTCTTTCTCTCTCCTCCTACGAAATTCTCTCTGAAACAACAACAACAACAACAACAACAAAATTAATTTCTCCAAAAATTAATTCCAGATCTAATTAAACAAAATTAGATTAATTTCAGAAGAAAGAGTCAAATAAGGCATATTCTGCGGTTTAAAAAGGAAAGAGAAAGTGAGAAGAAAAAGTCCGAGGAGTTACCAGTATTTGTGGTGTTTGGATTTTTTTTTTTTTATGAGTTATTATTCTGGAAATTTGATTATTTCTCCATGGAATACAGAAAATATAGGTCGAAAATTGCGTGAACAAGTACGTGTGGGGAGTAACTGTTAGAGCTGGAGGAGAGTAGTAGTTGTTAGGACGAAGATTGAGAACGAGTCTTATCGGCAACGGAAGCAGACTTTTGGTTGATTCATGTTTTTTGATTCACATAACGACACTTGTAGTGCAAATTAGTAGGTGCACACGTCCGTATGGTAAATAAGGTGCGCACGATGAACATCAAGCACTAGGTTATGAACATAAATACCAATATTAATAAACATATACTAATAGAAATGTACATATGTTCATTTGGCTTGTTAGCCATGTACATGTGTTCATTTGACTTGTTATTCATGTACATTTGGCTTATTAGTATATGTTCATTGGTATATCTCTGTTAGTATATGTTCATTGTATATCTCTGTTAGTATATGTTCATTGTCTTTATGTTCATAACCTAGTGCTTGATGTTCATCGTGCGCACCTTCCTCATCATACGGACGTGTGCACCATCTACGGATTGTGTAGTGCAAGATATCTTCCATGTTTTTTCCCTTATAATTCTCTCCCGAATTGTTCTTGTTTATATTTTTTGTTAAAAAAGATTTTCTAACTGCTTGTTACATTCCTTTCTTTTGACATATAGTCTCCCTATTATTAGTCTGTGCACACAATGCATATGAAAGTATATAAAATTCTTCATATACTAATAAAGATAGAGATATAGTGATCTTAACTTTTTTTTTGTTTAACTAAAGCAGGTAATTAGCCTTACTTTTTTTTTTCTTTTTTTTATATCCCCCATGTATTACCATATATAATAGAAATTTTCTTGAGACAAAGTAAATTGTTGATGGAAAATTACAGTATAGTTTTGATAAACAACCTACATTACTAAATTATGTAAATTGTGTATAACTTTTGCTACATAATTCGAAATATTATAATTTTTATACAATTGGACAATGCTCGAAATATGCTTCGATATAAGATCTACCTACAATATAGTTTTACAATTTATGAAATATATTTTAAGAATCAAGTGGGATCCCCGAATTTTTCTTATTACAAGGGATCTTCATCTTACCTTAAAAAATTGAAAATATACTCCCCCCCTTCTTTTACTAATTGCTACATTGTGTTTTTTAAAAAAAACTTAAACGGACCCGGTTTACAATAACTTATTGTGCATTGAGTATCGTATGATACAATCAACTTTTATTTGAAATAATCAATTTTTGTATGATATAATCACATTTTGACTTTTGTATAATTAGTTTTGGTACGTTATAGTTAGTTTTGGAATGATATAATCAGTTTTTTCTAATATAATCATTTTTTGTGTGATATAGTTAGTTTGGCTTCACAATAAATTATTGTGAACTCGGTCCATCCAAAGCTTTATGTTTTGCACAAGATTTTAGGCAATGTCACTTTCAAGCTTTTGGAGGTACTTTTTGACTTATTTATTACTTCCTCTATTTCTTTTTACTTGCAACAGTTTGACTTTCACGCTTGCCAATAGACCTAGGCATGGGCCGGGCCGGGCTTGGAATTTTCAGATTTTGTCCACGGCCCGGCCCAGGCCCACGGGCCCGCGGGCCGGGCTCGTGCCTCCTGCGGGCCTGACCCGTGTTTTATGTTTTTTTTTTTGATTCTTGGCAGTTTTAGGCTAAAAAACAAAGGAAAGTGGCGTTCGGCCCGCGGGCCGGCCCACGGGCCATATAGGCGGGCTCGTGCCGGTGCGGGCCTGAAATAAAATTTCTTGTCCATGACAGGCCCACGGCCCACGTAGCGGACAACGGGCCGGGCCTCGAGCGGGCTCGTGCCGGGCCGGGCCAAAACCGTGCCGGGCCAGGCCGGCCCGCGTGCTGGCCCAGCCCATGCCCACCTCTACTTGCCAATACATAACTTCAACCATTAATATCTTTAATTACCGAAAGCTAAAAATTATAAAAAGTATATTTTTGGAAAATATACATTGAGACGAATTTAACAAGATCCCACATGAATATGTTTTTCCTTGACTATAAATCACCAAAGATAAATTAAATAGAGTTTGTGAATAGTGTAAAAGTCAAACCGTTGCAAGTAAAAAGAAACGGAGGAAGTATAAAATAAGAGGGCAAAGTAAGAAAAGAGTACTTTAGTTGAAAAAAGTAAATAAAAAAGGGTTTTTCTACGTTATACCCTAGTGTTTATTCAATTTCTACGTTGTACCCCAACCTTTTAAAAATTTCACACGGTACCCTCAAGGTTACTTTATTTAATGCAGGATGCCCCTGCCGCTGATTATACGTCATTAATTTCGTTTATTTTTATTTATTTATTGGAACTAATTTAACTTATACATAGTTTAACGCTTGGAGGGAATATTCACAAATTAGATTAGTTCCATTGGATTATAAAAAGTAGACGAAATTAATGACGTATAATCAACGGTAGGGCCATTGTGCATTAAAAAAGGTAAGTTTGAGGGTACCGTGTGGAATTTTTAAAAGGTTGGGGTACAATGTAGAAATTGAAAAAACACAAGGGTATAACGTAGAAAAACCCAAAAAAAAAAATTGTTTAGTGGGCCAAGTACCCCATATAAGGAAAGTTTAAACAATGTAGAAATTAAAAAGAAACAACATTAAGGAAATGTATCAATTAAAAAAACGGAGGAAGTATTTATTTAGATATAATAACGTATTATCTATCTAATAAATGAGTTTATTCATCATACACCCGAGTGTACAATGTACCATATGCATGGTACACTCAAGACTAATTTCTGCTCATTGCTTATTTGAAACTCTCATTTTTAGTACATTTTGCTCATTTGGATGATTTCAAATATGTAGTAGTAAAGTTTTATACCTATAGTTAATCAACAATTAGTATTGTGTGCATTGGTTATACAATAAATTAGTTGTTAGACCATTTCACTTTAAGCCAAAATGAGTCACTTCTAAGTAAAAATAGGTCAATTATCAAGTTAAGAGGAGTGTCATATGTCTGTCATTTAGTATACCGGAGTGTGTACTAGCATATTATGGTGGATCAAAATAACTTTTCGCATGCCATATAGAGAAGGATTTTTTTAATGTCAACTATAAGATTAAATGAAAAAAAATTCGGATATCGTCGATTAAAGAATAGATTTCGGTCCACTGTGTAGTGAGCTGAATTTTTTTTCGGTATCTTATGAGGTGGATCGAAAAAGAATTGTGACTAATCAAAACGAATATGTTTCACAAATGTATTATATGTGTCTCATATTTATTTTTTCAACCTAAAAATTGAAAATATAAAGTATTTATGAGTTGGAATTGTGAAAGTTTGATTATTCTACATGAAAACAGAAAATATAGGTCGAAAAATGCAGTGAAGAAATATGTGTAGGGAGTAGCTGCTAGCTATAGTTGGAGAACGAGAATAGTAGTTGTTAGAGAGACATGGAAGGATAAAGAACAAGTCTTATCGGCAACCGAAGTAGATTTTGTTTGTTTCATGTTTTTCTTGTAGATATGTTAGTTGAGGTCTCAGCGTGAGGGAGGGTTGTTTGGATGAGGGCCAAACGGTTCGAAATATGAACTCAAACCCACGCATATTAAGTAGTCTTTGAACTATAAAAAAGGTCTCGACTACTTGCTTCCATTTGTGTTTTAGAGAAAGATCATACATAACTTCACTTTTTAATATTCCCTCTTCTCCAATCTATTTTCTTGGGACGAAAGAAAACATAATAATTGTGAATCGGCCTCTTTATAGTAAGAAACTTAAAATGCTTTGCAACAGTTGGAAGAGAAATAAAATTAAGTTTATGGTGCGACTCGGATGTATTATCAATTGCAGCTGGATGAGACTTATTACCATCAATTATTTGCTAAATTTTTCATAATATGAATTTTTCGAACTACTTGTTACATTTCATTCGTTGGCATGTGATCTCCGTATTAATTAGTATTTATTGATATGAAGTGAATTATTGGTGGAAAATTAAAGTTTGGTTTTGAATAGATAATTACTATACTATTTAAATTGAGTATAACTTTTGTTACATAGTTCATAATATTATAATTTTTATACCATTGGGCAGCGTTCGAAATATGTTTCGAAATAAGATCCATTTACAATATTTACGACTTTAAAAAAAATTTTATTTAGATATATTAACGTACTATCTATTTTATTTTTTGGTGAATATAATATATTTTTATATATCTTAATCTAATCAACAATTAGTATTGTGTGCATCAATTGTACAAGAAACTTATTGTTTGACCAGAACATACTTCAAACCAAAATGGTCACTTATCAAATCAAGAGAGGTCATTTGTCTCTCATATGGTCCATCACTGTATGTTCAAGCATATTAAGCTTGCATACCATAAGGAGGACTGAATTCTACCAACCATAAGATGAATCGAAAATATATTTCGGCTCAACATATTGTCAATTGAAAATAAGTTTCGGTCCATCGTACCCTGAGTCGAAATTTATTTTCGTACCCCCCATAAGATTGATCGAAAAGGAACCATGGCTAATCAAAAGCAAACTGTTTCATAAACTTATTATTTGCGTCTTAAATTTATATATTCAGCCATAAAGTTGGAAATTTCATAAATCTTCACCATATACTCCACAATTTTCAATATTGTTATACGAAGTCACACCTGTTTTTGTATTTTCTCCATCATATATTTTTTTATATCAGCAAAATTTGCATTAATTAAAACCCAAACTATAAATTACGGATAGTATATCCAAACGGTAAACATAAATAAACTAATATTAAACTGAGCTTTAATAGCTCTCATCTATCGTAGGGAGAGTAAAATCGACTTGTACCTTATCAGTCTAAAGGGAACTCCTATTGGACGATTTTTGGTGGGGTTAGGTTGAATGTCTTATTGAAAAAGACCTGATGTAATGTATTGGAGACAATTGAGATTCTAAACAAAGATGATAATCACACATAGATTTATACATCTCAACTTGTAGAACTATATGTTCACAAGATGTTAAATGCCGAGGTCCTTGAAAAGAGAAATCTTCTTCGATTCTAAAAATTGAACTAACAAAGAAGTCAATCCCTTTTGTGACTTCAAACCCTACTCGTGTGTTGAGATTTTTCCCACGAGGCTGAAACTCGGAATATGTAGAGGTTGAAATTTACCCTAAATCAAATTGGAGAGCCGCACACAAGATGCATTTTTAAAGTGTGACGAAACCTAACAACATCCCATGAATTTGGGGTGAATTGAAATGCTTTATTTCGTCAACCAATATCCTGATCCGGAGATCAAAACTATTAATCCCTAGCATAGAAGATCGAACCACAACATATATAATTTCTACAAGAAATTGCAAACCACATCTCTTCTTCTCCAACACTTGAACCCCCTAAGTTACACCTACCAAGATTCGGCAAACTCCATGAGTGATTGACCTGAATCCCTAGATCGTTCCTTTTCATAGGAAAATGAGGTCTTTCTATTGCGCAATCATCCCCTCTAACATTTAATAAAGCCCAAAAACAACTATAGACATTATGAAAAAACAAGAAAAATTGGGACTTTTTAAAACTACAACTTATGCTAAAATAAAAACATAAATTAAGCAAATTAATGAACTAACTACCATTTCCAAAGGACAATGGTCACTAACTCCTACTCTTTCACTTTTTAAATTAAGGAAGGAATTAAAGCAACTTTAAACAATGAAGAGAAAAGAGCACTTGCTGGCATTTATATGAGGAGTTCACTTGAACAAAAGTTTGTAGAGGCTGACCTGAGAGGTTAGAACAATTTTCGTATCAACTTTAATTTCCGGGCCGAAGTGTTGTAGTCTGCCCACGAGTTACAAGAAGGTTGAAGAAGTAGGAAGGGGAGCTCAACGGCCAGGGGTGATGAGCATCGAAGCGGCTCTAGCAGTGGTCGAGCCCCCCTAGGGTTTCTCTCGCGCCTTTTGATTTTCCTTTTGGGTTGGGAGGTTTTCTTATAGAGTTGGTTTTCTCGAGAGTCCAAAAGTAATTAAAAATAGAAATTACATTACTTTGCAATTTTGAAACATAGTAACAAAATTTTCTTCATCATACCACACAAACATTCCCAAAAAAAATTAGAAACAGAAATTACGGTACTTTACAATTTTGGAGACATCGCAAAACTTTCTTCATCATATTATACAAACATTCCCAAAAGTAATTATAAATGGAAGTTACATTACTTTACGATTCTAGAAACATCACAAAGTTTTTTTTGTCATATTACGCAATGATGCAACTAGCTTATACTAGCTGAGATAATGCCAAGCAGATTCCCAAAGATATAGGAATGGTGCTTGGGTTGCTAACACCAGAGGATTCCAAAGAGAAAGAAGGGATCCTCGAAGTTATTTAGCTATGATCAATTACTGATTGTAAGAGATATTGAGAGATAGAATTTAGAGAGAGAAAGGAGAGGTTTTCATTAATTCATCATGCCTTACAATGATTGATAGTGTGCTATATATATAGACTGCTTACATCACAGAAATCCAAGCTAAATATCTATATATTAAAAGGAATTAAAAAGATATTCTGCCAGTGCTAATAACAGATAGTTTGTTAGGCCACAATAGGACAAATTAGTGCCACGTCATCAGTTAGTTCTTCCCCTAGATGCACTGTACTTGGCCTCTCCCATTATAGCCGTTTTTTCCTCTCTCTTTCCATATTTCTCTCTAGAATATTCCAGCTCCAGCTCAGTGATTGAGGTTGGGCTTGCATCAATGCCCTCCCTTTGAAATGATCCTTGACCCCAAGGATCAAATGAAGGATAAGGTCTTTAAATATCTGCAACTACCTCCCAACTACCTCCCAAATATCAATGCCCCTCCCTTCTACAGCAGTATCCTGCCAATGAATGAGCCATTACACCTGAGCATGGTTGTTGACTCGAACCTGCCTCTTGTCCAGAACAGCCAGTGGGATTTTTTGTGGTTGAATAGGGTAGGGTTCATCAGGTGTGGGTGGGGATAGAGGGTAGGTGGCAGGAGGTGGGCCATGGTATTTTTTAAGGAGGGATACATGGAAGGTGGGGTGAATTTTGGATTGTGGTGGTAGGTTAAGGGTGTAGGCTACTTTTCCCACTTTTTGGAGAACTTCATAAGGACCAAAGTACCTAGCTGACAGCTTGTGATTTTGCCTATGAACAACTGACTGTTGTCTGTAGGCTTGCAACTTAAGGTAGACTCAGTCCCCTACTGCAAACTCTCTGTCAGTCCTGTGCTTATTTGCTAGTTGGGCCATCCTATTCTGAGCTTTAGCCAGCTGTTCTTTGAGCAATTGGAGTGTAGCCTCCCTTTGCTGTAGGCTTCTGTCCACAGTATCAACCATACAAGACCCAGCTATATAAGGTCTGCTCAAGTGTGGTGGCTGGCCATACAAGACTTCATAAGGTGTCTTGTGTGTTGAGGAGTGGTAGGAAGTGTTATACTAGAATTCTGCTAAGGGAATCCACTTGGCCCACTCTGATGGTTTTGCAGAACTCATACACCTCAAATAGGTCTCTAGACATCTGTTCAAAACTTCAGATTGTCCATCAGTCTGAGGGTGGTATGAACTGGAAAGAAAATGTTTAACTCCCAACATCTCCATTAGAGACTTCCAAAAAGTACTTAAGAATACCTTATCTCTATCAGATATGATGCTTTTAGGCAGCCCATGTAGCTTGTAGACATTGTCCATGTAAGTTTGAGCCACCTAAATGGCTGTGTAAGGGTGAAACAAGGTGAGGAAGTGGGCATATTTACTAAGCCTGTCAATAACAACCATGATGACGTCTTTTCCTTGGGACCTGGGTAAGCCTTCTATAAAGTCCATTGTGACTCCTTCCCATATTGCAGCAAGGATAGGTAATGGTTATAGCAGCCCTGGATAAGCAGAGTTATCATACTTGCAAGTCTGGCACACACTACACTGTTTGATGAAGGTTAAAACGTCTGTTTTCATACTAGACAAAAAGAATAGGGTCTTAACCCTTTGTGTGGTGGCTTCTATCCCTGAATGACCCCATTGTGGTGTGGAGTGCATCCATTGTAAAATTTTGTTCTTCAGGTCCCTATTGCTGCCAATAACCAGCTTTCCTTTCCTCCTCAGTTGGTTGTTTTGCCACGAATAGAGAGGGTGAGATTGTGGGTCCTGAACTAAGTCAGCTATCAGCTTTTGGATATTAATATCCCGTTCCCAAGCTAGCTGAATTTCTTCAAATAATGTAGAATAGACAGCAGAGATGGCCATGAGAGAGAGAGAGAGCAGTGTGATCCACCCTAGACAAGGCATCAACTGCTTTGTTGTCCTTGCCCTGCTTGTATTCGACCATATAATCATACCCTGCAAGTTTGGATAGCCATTTTTGCTGAAATGGTGTAGAGAGCTTGTGAGAGAGAAGGTATTTCAGGCTTTGCTGATCTGTCTTAATGATGAAAGGTCACATCATTAAGTATTGCTGCCATTTTTGCACTGCAAAAACGATGGCCAATAACTCCCTTTCATAGGCTGACAACAGCAAGTTCTTGCCAGACAAGGCTTTACTGATGTAGGAGATGGGATGGTTATCTTGCATAAGGACAGCACCCAGCCCTTCTCCAGAAGCATCTGTCTCCACCACAAATGTTTTGTTGAAGTCTGGTGGTGAAGTCATAATAAGCTTCAGCTTATTGAAAGCTTGTTATGCCTCTTGTGTACACTTGAATGCATCCTTCTGCAACAATTGTGTCAATGGTCTGCATATCTTTCCATAATTCTGGATGAATCTTCTGTAATACCCAGTAAGGCCCAAGAACCCCCTCAGTTGTTTGAGGTTCTTTGGTGAGGGCCATTGTATGATGGCTTAAATTTGTGCAGGTTCAGTGGCCACCCCTTCTTCTTAGATAATATGGCCAAGGTAGCTAATTTGTGTAGTAGCAAATGAGCATTTTTTAATGTTAGCAACTAGGGCATTTTTCTCATTACCTGCAAGACACATTCCAAGTGAGTGAGATGGCTACTCCAATTTGGATTGTAAACCAGTATGTCATCAAAAAACACCAAAATAAACTTCTTGAGGAATGGCTTGAATATGTGATTCATCAAGGACTGAAATGTAGCAAGAGCATTAGTTAGCCCAAAAGGCATAACTAGATACTCAAAGTGGCTAAGATGAGTCTTAAAGGCAGTTTTAGACACATCTTCCTTGCTCATTCAAATCTGATGGTACCCTGACTTCAAGTCTATTTTTGAGAAGAATTTTGTGCCACCCACTAGTAGAATAAATGATTATTGCTGCGGTTATTAAGTGGCCAATTGCGGCGGTTTTGGCCGCGCAGCAATTAAGGGCGCAGCAATAGGTAATTAACCTATTGCTGCGGTTCTTACCCAAAACCGCAGCAATAGGTATTTTTTTAAATAAAAAAATGAAACTTATTGCTGCTGTTTTTGGTAGGAACAGCAGCAATAGATATTTTTTTTAATAAAAAAATGAAACCTATTGCTGCTGTTTTTGATAGGAACAGCAGCAATAGGTATAAGTGGAGTTTTTTTATTTTTGGCTAGCTAGAAAAATCTCATCAACAACAAATCACGCTACCAACAATGTAAATATATATAACGATTGAAAATAAAATTCAGTATATACAAAACAAAAATCAGTATATACAAAACAATTGCAAAAAAAATATAAAAACTATCAACAAAAATATACAAAATAAAAATCAGAAACAATAAACATCATATTGAATCTCAAAAAAAAAATGAAGAAAAAAGCAAAAAAAATTAAAAACAAGAACTCAATAATTCGCCGACGAAGAATTCGCTTCAACCTTCAACTTTGTTCTTCGCAGCTGAGGAATTGCACACAATTGACATACAACCACATCATTCAACTGACCTCAATCACAACATTGATTTTGCAGTGCAAATTTCCAGAGCAAATCTTATGAGAATGCGCATAGTACAAGAATCAGCATCAAATTAACCTGAATCACCATAACATTGATAAAAAAAACTCCTAATATCGAGCAAAATCGCACACCTTAGAACGAGTAATTCTCATAAACTCGTTGAAATCTTCAATTTCAGCAATTCATATGAAATTCTCGCGAAGACATAGAAGGAACGACGAGCAGAAGAAGGAAGACGTTGATTGTGGCGCCGGGATTCGAAACCTTAGAGCGAAGACGTTCGTCTGAGCGCCGGGAAAACGACGAGAAGGCACTCACCTTCTGAAACCGACGAGCGACCACCACGAGAAAGCAGATCCGATGAGCGACCACCACGAGAAAGCGCACTTGAGATCGTCGATGAAGAAATTGAGTTACAAAAGAACTTCGGTGCACTTCGAGGAGGAATTTCGTCCACTGCTTCGTCGAATTATCAGAAGAAACCGAAGATGAGGGATGAGGGAGAAGCGAAAATGAGTGAGATGAGGGATGGGAGATGAGGGAGGAAGAAAAACGGCTGAGGGAAGTGAGGGATGAAAGGGATGAAATGAACCCTAGCGTGTTGTAATAGTGGAGGCTCGTCAATATTTTTTTTTAATTTTAAAGTCTATTGCTGCGGTTTTAGGTAATAACCGCAGCAATAAGTTTAAATATTATTTTTTTAATATATTGCTGCGGTTTTTGTCAGAAACCGCAGCAATATGTCTAGTCAAATAGTCAACTTTTTTCCGTTGAAACCATATTGCTGCGGTTTTCGGCCGAAACCGCAGCAATATGGTTATTTTATATTTTACCTTTTCTTTTTACGTGATATATTGCTGCGTATGGGTAAAACCGCAGCAATACCACCGCAGCAATAAGCAATTATTCTACTAGTGACCTAACTCATCCAACAGCTCCTTTATCAAAGGAATAGGAAATTTGTCCTTGATAGTGGCCTGATTCAACTTCCTATAATCCACACACATCCTCCACCTTCCATCCTTCTTCTTCACCAGCACTACAGGAGATGTAAATGGGTTGTTGCTATTTTGGATTACTCCTTGCTGCAAGAGTTCTTCTGTTAACTCCTCAACGACATCCTTCTGTGACATAGGATACCTATAAGGCCTCAAGTTAATGGCATCAGTACCCTTTTTCAGTGGAATTTTATGATCAAATCCAATTCTTTCAAGTGGTAGGTCTGTAGGTGTATCAAACACCTCCTGAAACTTGGATAATATGTGGGCAATTTCAGGCTGTAATCCCATCTTCTGCTCAACTTCAGTTTCTGCTAGTAATGGGGTAACTGGTATCACCTGAAGCATGAACAACTCTCCTTCATTGCTGAGTAGCTTGTTCAAGCTCTTTCCAGGTCATCTTCACCTTCTTAGGAGCAGCACCCCTTAATCTTATCTTCTTTCCCTGATACCTAAATTCCATAGACATATCCTTAAATTCCACAAAATGGGCCCCAAGTTAGAGAACCACTGAACCCCTAAGACCATATCACTTCCACTCAGAGGCAATAACATCACATCTGCCTTAAATTCAGCTCCATGCATCCTCCAAGTGAATGAATTGATCATAGAATCACACTTGATTCTTCCCCCATCTGCCACTCTGACCCAAATAGGTGGAATCTGCACAATCCTGCACTTTAGTTTAAGGCCCTTGTGGAGATCCAGGAAGTTGTGTGTGCTTCCACTATCTAATAAGATTTGAAGATCTCTCTTATCATGTCGGACTACCACTCTCATAGTCTGAAATCTCATTGTGCCTTCCATAGCTTGCAAGGAGATTTGAGCAAACTGTGATTCTTCTAATTCTGTTTCCTCTTCTTCTTCCTCTTCATTTTCTACCTCCTCTACCTCCACATGATACAACTGAGGCTTCCTTCCTTTGCACTTATGACCTAGTTCAAATTTCTCATCACACCAGAAACATAGCCCTTTAGCCCTCTTATCATTAAATTCAGATGTGGTCAAGGTTTTTTGATAGGTGTTGGTGTTTTGGCTAAGTTTAGAAGTGGTGTTAGGCTTTTGATAAGTGGTGTTGTGGTAAGGGTTGTCGGTAAGTTTTGTGGTACTAGGTGTAGGTAACAAGGGAGGCTTAGTATTGGGTTTGGATTTTTTTTGCTTTAGAAGTTGCCTCTTGTAGCTTGGCAAGGCTAAAGGCTTGTTGTATAGTAGCAGGAGCAAACATTCTGACTGCCATCTAAACATCTTCTTCCAACCCTCCTGGATAACAGCTCAACAGATGTTTCTCAGCCAAGTTTAACCTGCTTGAAAGAGCATCAAATGCATCATGATACTCCTGCACACCTGAGGTTTGTTTTAAAGCTTTAAGGTCTGCCATAGGGTCATCAAAGAGGTCTCCAAACCTGGCAGTAACATCCAATACATACTGATCCCAAGTTGGCATTAGATTTCCCCTATTATTCATGTAATTTTGATGCCACAACAAGGCTTTACCCTCCAAGTGCAAAGCAGCTAATCTCACCTTATTCTCATCTGTAATCTTATCTAGATCAAAAAATTGCTTGCACCTATACAACCAAGGTTTCAGATCATCCCCATTAAACTGAGGAAATGCAATTTTTGTGAGTCTAGATGAAATATATTGTTGTGGGTGTTTTTCTCCCTCACCTCCCTCTGGTGTTTTTCCCATAATACTCAATTCTGAATTAAATGAGTTTGCTATTTTGCCTTGATTATCAGATACAACTTTATTTAATTGCACTGATAATCCAATCATCAAGTCATTCAATTCAGCTATTGACTTAGCATTCTTATCTATGTTCAAACTATTCAAATAGCAAGCATCACTTACCTTCTTATTCTGCTCTTCTATAGCAGATTTCAGATTTACCTCCAATCTTTGAAGCTCTGCTGCCAAAACTTCATTTTCACCAGTCTCCTAGTTGGCTTGCCTGGTTTGCACCACCATCTCCACTGCCAAGGATTTGCTGCTCTGATACCAATGATGCAACTAGCTTATACTAGCTGAGATAATGCCAAGCAGATTCCCAAAGATATAGGAATGGTGCTTGGGTTGCTAACACCAGAGGATTCCAAAGAGAAAGAAGGGATCCTCGAAGTTATTTAGCTATGATCAATTACTGATTGTAAGAGATATTGAGAGATAGAATTTAGAGAGAGAAAGGAGAGGTTTTCATTAATTCATCATGCCTTACAATGATTGATAGTGTGCTATATATATAGACTGCTTACATCACAGAAATCCAAGCTAAATATCTATATATTAAAAGGAATTAAAAAGATATTCTGCCAGTGCTAATAACAGATAGTTTGTTAGGCCACAATAGGACAAATTAGTGCCACATCATCAGTTAGTTATTCCCCTAGATGCACTGTACTTGGCCTCTCCCATTATAGCCGTTTTTTCCTCTCTCTTTCCATATTTCTCTCTAGAATATTCCAGCTCAGTGATTGAGGTTGGGCTTGCATCACGCAAACATTCCCAAAAGTATTTAAAACGGAAATTACATTACTTTGCGATTCAGAAAACATCGCAAAGTAATTTAATTTCTAATTGTCTTGTGAGAGTTGTCCCCAAGCTACACCAAGATATTCCTTTAATATTCTTAGAGTTAGATCCCCAAAAAGAAAGAAAAAGAAACTCAAGGACGCAAAATTCTACTAACTTTAATTCAATAGGAAGTCTAACTGATCTGACCAAACATGAACAAGGCAATACCAAATACCAGACACCCAAATGGCAACCTCAATCAATAGTTACAATATTACACCCACCTGGAATTATGAAAAATGTGAATAAAATTGGGAAACCAAACCCATCGACAGCTTTATAGGATACATATGGAAGGGAAATAAAAGCAAAAACTGGGAAGTTCCCTAATAATTAGAACCCAACAGGGTAATAAGGGTAAAAAAACGGCCGATTAGTTTCAAGCGCTTTGTGATTGGGAGAAAGAGATACGGATGATCGATCCACATACAGAAGTAGCATGCTTGGAAACAAGGGCTTCAGTTGCTTGTTCTTCGGTCTCAAATTGAACTAAGGCTTGTTTCTTCCCGTTTGCCTCGAAAACCTTGGTATTGACAACCTGACCGTGTTCCTCAATCAATTCAACAATCTCCTCCTCACTTACATCTTCAGGGACACTTGATAAGTGAATCATTTTGGTGGGTGAGCAACAATATTTATAGTGTTTTGCTGCGTTATGGTTGAAACGATTTAGGTTCGAATTCTGGTAATCACGGGTGTCTAGAGATGGTGTTATGTTTGAATACTTGGAGAAGTTCACCTCTATCTTTTTCCCAAACAGCATTGCTCCCTGTATATTCAAGGCAAAAGTGAAAGCAAAAGTATGTTCAGTGAAAGTGCAAAAAAGCGCTAAAATAAAAAGAATGGCATATTATCAGTCGTGTTATGTTAGTGTAGATTTAGAGTGGTTGTAAAGAGTAGAACATTGTTTTCCCTTCTTCTATCCTCTCCCCTCCAATTTTCATTTGCCTATTTTTCCTGTTACTTTTCTTGTGAGGAATCCAGCAAAAGGATAACTGACACAATAGTGTTTCCCTTGAAATGATTTTCCATCCAACCAAAAAGAGCCTTATAGGTTTACCAAGCAATTGTTATCAGCAAAAAGAAAAACCAACTCCACAGCTAACAAAGCAATGAATTGAGCATTAGTGAGAGCAAACCTTTAAGAAGTGAACGGCTAGTTCAGCTTGGAAACCATCGGACATTTCGACAAGGGCATGATCAGGTTTGCCTCGAAGAAGTTTAATCCTTACAATGTTGCCATACAGCGAAAATAGATTGAACAGCTTGTCTTCATCTATTCTCTGACAAAGAAATTTAACATGTCCTCAGAAAAATGAGAAAATAGATCACAAAAAATTGAAGATCACTTTGGGTGGAAAGGCAAGATATCTACTTACATCAGGGTTTAGATTAGATACTATGACAGTACATCTGTCATTGGTCCCACTAACACCAGGAGGAAGGCCACCAGCAAAAGCCGTCATGGCTGCGGCATTTCCCATCTGGAAAGGCAGCAACAAGAAATGTAATTTCAGCCCTACACAACTCTAAGAATTAAAATATACATACATACACACACGGATGCACACCCCATCGTTTGAAAAAGCTTAAGGCACACTGATGTGTTAGGGATCCTTGAGCCTACAAGCAAAGCGCAGGCATGAAGCGCCCGCCTCATTGAAGTGAGGCGTGGTAAATTATAAAAAAGAATTTTGGTGTAGAAAGGTTATTGTGCGCTTAGTGTGCTTTTTGTAAGCCTCCTCAAAACAGCTTCGGCTAACCCAAACCGTTTGACCACTATTGCCTTGGGCTTCACCGTCTCAGGCGCACTTTTTTATACACTGACACACAAGATTCATGAAACATTTCAAAAAGTGAGCCACCTCTGACTGAAACAGATAACACTAATGCACATAAACCTCCTTTCCCACCCTAGAAAATTGTAACAGATGCACTAAAGCAGCATCTGTTCACTCTGAATTCTAAAATTTAAAAAACAATAAATTATGGTCATAAACACAAACATAAAACATAATGACAAAATCTATACTCTGTCAGAATCCATAAGACTTCGGCATCCAAAGCTTGCAAACTTAGGTTATATATTAGGCAAAGTATGTATTGAGTTACTTCCTCCGTTACTTTGAAATGTAATTTTGAATTCTGCACCATTCATATGCTCACTTTGACCTTACCGTTTTACTCATATATTGAAACAAATGTTATTATGTGAGATGTTGTATTTGTCTCCGTGCATATTTTCTAAATATTAAATTGCCATAAAATTTTACTTAATAGATAATTAAAGAAATTAATTTCTTTAATGGTCAAAAGTGTTGCTACTAGAAAGTAACGGAGGAAGTATACAGCTTCATTAAGATTTGTCACTGTATAGTCTTTACCATGATTTTATGATAAAAAGTTTCAAACTAATGGCTATGATGAACACAGTTTAACCTCAACAGTCAGATGTTCCAATTATATTGATATAGATGAACATTATAACGATTTTGAGCAACTCAGAGATCCAACTTGTCAGCATAGCCACTCCAGTACCAATGAGATTCAAGCACAAGAAACACAAACCTGTCCATATGCAACTGCAAGAAAGAAGAGAAAATCTAATTAAAATAACTCCAGATGAAATAAGAAAATACAGATGGGTCCAAAGCTCATTAATAGTTATGCACCTGCACCACTCCCAGTAGGTTGGTATGGAAACAGCCCCCCTGCATCACCATAACCAGACTGTTGGCAACAAAAGGATCCACAAAAATCAGCAGCAGATAAAACTCGAGCATCATTCTCTACCAATGAACCTAAGGGAACGGAACTCAGTAGTTCTTCTCCATCAAATCACACCCTCCCCTAAATAAATTGCACATAACGCAGAAAAGTTGCAATTTTTCCTTCTTTAGATTCTAAAATGGTAGGAGAGATGCCCAAATCAAAATAAACCAAATAAGAAACAAGCTAAAGGAGATACACACTTGTGAGCTTCTGCCTCTCTGTTCTGAAGGAAGATTTGGGTTTGTAAAATCTCTGCCCATATAAGGAAAAACATGTCAGCAAAAACAATATAAACAAGTAACTGCCTCAAGCACACCTTATATTCAGATAGTATCATCCCACTACCCCAAGATTAATATTTCATCATAGATATCCTATATAACAATATGGTACAACAAGTTTCAGAAACCGGTGAAAGGGTTGGCTCAAACTATTGTCAACTTTAAGACAAAAAGGGAAACAGATCCATGGTGATTTCATGTTTAAGTATCTTTTCCACTTATGTGCAATAAAAACACCCATTCACCATTATTTCTCCTCTTTTCTTCAGCAACCATTTGACCAGTATTAAATTTGGTTTGAATAAATTTTGTAGTCACACTCACACATGCATAAATGATTTCCAAGGTCATGGATAAAGTCATAAAACTCCTCTTTCAGGGCCAAGGTGAACATTGTCTCAAATTGAGGGTGAGAGCAAGGTCGAGGCCCCAGCGAGGCAAGGAATTAGACAAGCTCATTCTATAACGAATTGAATAAAAACATCAGCCGAACGCCTCTCTGTAACATGCGATTTGAAAATAACACCGTGACATTTGTTATAGAGCATTAATTTTACAACATTAGCAGTTATAAACCAATATTAAGATCATGCATATAGTCAAATTAAATTCACATATGAGATTCGACGATTATTTTACGGAGAATTTAGATGCTTAGAACCTGAAGTTCTATACAAATTAACAAAATAAGGCGTAAAAAGGTATGCTCTCTGTTTTTCGTAAATGTAAATACTTTGTACTTTTGCACTATTCACCAATTTCACTTTTACGATCACGGTTGATCTATGTGCAAAAAAAATATATAGGGAAGTGGGATTTTGTAAGATTTGGCTCCGCATATATTATCAAAATATCAACTTTTAATTTTTACTTATTAACAATAATATAAATGGTCAAAAGTCCATTAGCAAGAATGAAAGTCAAACAACATAGATTAAAAAAAAAAAGGTAATATATTCTAAGCTATAATTTAAATTGTATGCCGCAAGGCGCAAAGCACATCATTATACCCGTGAGAGGCTGCTTCTGCAACACTAAGATCGTTACCATGATCGCAAATATTATTTTGAGTCCGAGCACAGGAGGAGCCTGCCGGCTGCCAGAGCCAAGAACAAAGCTGCTGAGTGACCGGAGCACTCAAGCAGACTACATGCAAAGACTATGTTGCCCGGGAAGAGGAACTACTGATGGTTCTAAGGACCACCGAAAGTAGACAAAGTGAGTTGAGCCTTAAACAGTTACAGACTTAGAGTACATAAGAGAGAAGGCTGGGGCAAGTCAAAGGATTAAAGTAGTTGAGGAAGAAGATGGAGAGAGGGGTAGATGGGAAGAGGGGTGCAATTTACAGGCCAACACAATGTCTCACAATGATAAATGCTCCCAAGTCCGCAATTTGTTTGCCTCACAATGGCTACCCACAGCCATTAACATTTCTTAAAGTATAGGAAGCTCTAAATAAACCAGATTAGCCTCTAACTCATCAAACAAAATTTACCTTTCGAAGAAAGTTAACATCATAGAAAAAAAAAAAAAAAAAAAAAGGTAGTTAAGACCATTAAGAGCTAAAATATGTTGTTTTGAGCTAATAAACAGCACTTATTATCATAAACAGTAGAGCCCAAATGAAACATGTAGAAGCTAAGCAAGTGCACAGAAATCAAGGTAGCCGAGCCCTATAATCAAAACCTTAGGTACCTAATTTCATATACCCCAAATCTCAAGGTAATAAAGCATTTTTCCTGATCTATTAGAACAAACCTCGATCGATCATTATTGGAATTCACTTGCAACTCCGTAAGGCTGCAACATAAGGAAATCAGATATATAAGACATATTTCATATAAATATTGCTTTTCTGCAATCATATTTCGAAAGGGGAAGAAGGATAGAACTTTACTTTGAGTATTGTACATCTAGCTGACAACATCCATCATATATATTACGTCCCTGCAAGATGTGCAGAATTAGAACATCCAAACGGCACAGTAGATGACTTATGTTCAAAAATTTAAGAAAGATAGCAGACATGAAGGGCACTCATTGCAGAAGCAGCACTCTGGCGTGTTTGATACTGGACGAGAGCTTGATAACCTACAAAAATATGCACGAAGGCAAGACGAAGTTGCATGCTTTAGATTTTAGATAAAACCGCCGAAACAAGGCAATGGAGCATTAATAACAACATTTCAAAGTTATAATTGTGTACAAAGAACTTTAATGGAACAACTGAATGAGTAATCAGGGAAACAACATAAGCCGAGCATAGTGGAAGGAGCTAACCAGCTGACTTCTGGAACGTAACAACTTTTTCCACAAACCCATAGGGAGAAAACACTTGATTGAGAACATCGACTGTCATGGGATAAATGACATGATGTATACTGACCAACAGAATACGATTTGGTTGTCCATCCTGCAGCCACAAAAGCAAATACAAAATGAACAAAGAGGTGACTACACATAAGATGTTGTATGTATGCATCACACAATTTCCTCATTACCAACACGGCAATACCCTTTAAGTTTTGTAATATACTTCGGAATTTTTAGTTTAAAGCAATGATGCTGAAGGGACAAAATTAAATTTAAATCCACCTCAATGTCGCTAGACAACCTCTCAATTGCAAAGAAATAACCATCTTAAAGTGATGATATGTTCACAGATATAAATTAAACCAAGCAAAAGCAGAAACAGGTATGTGACCTCAAAGCAGCCTTACTTCTTCATATACAAGAAGCATATATGAACTCATCACAAACCATGAAGGAAAGACATAAAATATTGACGTGGTGACTTTTACAGACAACATGCCTAAGCACCAGACAATCTCACATCCCATAATATTTCGTCTCATTCTCTTTTTCACTTGAAAGCAAGAAGAGGTATTATTACGCATCCACAAGGAGCAACAATGAAATTTCATCATAAACTAACAAGAAGGAAGCATCACATACCACACAGAAGCAATTTGCTTGTGCTCCTTGAGAGAATGTGGGTTTAATCCTCATAAAAGGGTGAGAGGCCTTCCTAGAAACTAAAATGAAAAGTGTTCTTTCCTTTTACGTTTCCTTTTCTCCTTATCCCCTTCCTTTCATTTCTCCTACTCAGTCTCCAATACTGAAATGGAAAGGGATGCAGTGTCAAAGGTCCTCAGAGAGTTGTAATAGAACCAGAGGACAGAAAAGGGTCATAAAGCACTTAGTTTAAATGTACACGTAACAATCTCTAATCCAATTTGACGAGAAACATGAAAGGTTTTACCCATCTGAACCTTACAACAGAAGAGACCGAGGCAGACCAGCATGATCTACATGTAAACAGTAAGATACGATTACTGCCAAGCACTTGATTTACATCTACTGCCCTTCTCATAAAATTAAGGATATTATACATTGTTTGATACAAATAATTTGGCACAACGCTCACAAAGGGAAGCATAATAAAAGTTGGTCAAGCAAGCGGCCGGAAGCCACATGTACCTAGTGGTGTCAATCTGGGTCAATGGGTGGGTTTGGGTTGACCCAACCTGGGTCGGAATAATCTAGGTGAGAGTGTGCCATGGGTCGGAACTGGGTGGGTCGGGTGAACTTGGGTCGGGTTCAGCTGGGTTAGGGGCTCTTGGAACTGGGTTGGAATTGGGTCGGCTGGGACTGGGTCGGCCGGTATCTGGGTTGGGTGAATTTGGGTCGAAATGTAATAAGGTGAAGTCGGCCTCGGCCCAAATCGGCTTTCGGAATAACTTGGGTCAGAATAAATCGGCTTTCGTAATAACTTGGGTCGGAAGAAATCGGCTTTCGGAATGACTTGGGTCGGAAGATATCGGTATCCGAATGACTTGGGTCGGAATAAATCAGCTTTTGGAATGACTTGGGTCGAAAGAAATTGGTATCGGAATGACTTGGCTCGGAATAAATCGGCTTTCGGAATGACTTGGGTCGGAATAAATCGGCTCTCGATAGGACTTGGGTCGGCTGAAGCCTCACACCGGCGGCGTATTAACGTGGGTCAGAACAAATCGGCTCTCGGAATGACTTGGGTCGGAATGAATCGTCTCTCGGAACAAGGCGACATCGGGTGCGATTGGGTCGGCTTAAGGCCTTAAGCTGGCTTTCAGAATAACTTAGGTGTAGTTTGTTTGGCTGTAGCCGTCTTTCGGGCGGACTTGGACTCTTAGAGAGCCTAATGTTTACAATTTCCATTTTGGCGTTTTCATATATTATATTATATATATATATATTAAGTTAGAAGTCGAAAGTTATAACAATTAACATGTGATATAGTGATATATTGATATTGTGAATTTGTGATTGAGTCATTGTGAATTTTGTGATAACACATTGATACTAATATTACTAATTTAAAAAGTTACTAAACTAAGACTTATAATTTATATAGTTATATTATTGGCTATTGCCCATCGGGTTATTCTTATTCATGATTGCATATTTGCATAATTGCATTATTACATACACATTAAAGATTTAAAGTTATTGAATTTAATCATTAAAGAATAATGATCAAATATCAAAAATTCAAATATCAATCATCAAATGAATGAATGATCACATGATTAATACTTCGAGTTGGTACTACTAGTTCGGATTTGTCATTTGTGACAACTAACATATCTAACAAGTATTCAAGTAACAACCATAAGGACTAAAGTCTGATCGTACGAAGATGGAGACATGAAGTGATGAAGTTATTATGTTGTCATTAATATCTTATTAGGTTGACATTAATGAAAGCATCGTAATTATAAAATTGTTAGACTTTCATCATTCATGGAACAAATAACAATGATCAACGTTAATCAAATATGAAGATGATAATTGTGATCAAGATGATACATAATCATATCAGTAGAAGACGAAACATTGAAACTATGAAAGTAGATCATAGTTAATACCAATCACATCAGTGGAGGATCAAGATCGTTGATATTTCGGTTGTTGATCTTAAAAGATAGTAACATATAAGGCGATCTTATTAAACGGTCCATATTTGGAAAACCACGCTACGGTTATCTATCTTACAAAATAGGGCTCGACGTTATTACACGATTCACAATAACTGAAGCATCATTAGATTAGATTGTTATTGTATTAGATGAATATATCAATGTAAGTCGACAAGCTAATTCAAGATAACTATACTCTATTTAAGTTAATCGTATTTAAGTTCAATTGATTTCAAGCTAAAATCATCGAATTGAATTGAAACATGTTATCAAGTGAGATCAATGAGTATTAATGTGAGTCGATAAGCTAATTCAAGATAAGAATAATATATTTGAGTTAATCGTCTTTAAGTTAAATTCATTTGTGATCCAAAGCATCTCATTCAATTGAAACAAATTGTTACCTGATGAGATAAATGAATGTATTAATGTAAGTCTATAAACTAGTTCAAGATTCCAATGATCCATTCAAGTAAATTGTTATTAAGCTATATCCATTCGAAACTCAAAAGATCTAATTGAACTGAAAAAGTTGTTATTGAGTAAAATGAGTATATCAATGCAAGTCGATAAGCTTATTTAAGATAACAATACCTCATTTGAGTTAATCGTCATTAAACTATACTTTGCTTAAGTTGAATGACTTTAATGATGATCAAGGACTCATAATTTGCTCTAATATATAACCAACCACGACAACAATGAGTATTATATAGTGATTACTACAATTATATGATCAACTATAAGTTTATATAGAATGGAATTAAAACTCTCCCGTTCCGTTACAGAACGGCCGTTCTGTAACGGATTTTGGATCTGCCGTTCCGCGAAATGCCGTTACAGAACGCCATAATAAAAATCACATACTTCTCGCCGCGTTGTCCGTTCCGTAACGCGAACTCGCCGCGTTAGAACGTTTTTATCCCCGTTACATCCGTTCTTTTCATATATTAGCCAAAAATATTTTATAATTTAATTATATAGCTAATATAACATGATATTCTGATAGATTTAATTATATTATGTTGTAATAATGCTTCATAAACTAAAATAAAGCAAATAAGGTTAGTACATATTAATGTGAATTAAAAAAAAAAAAATCACGCCGCGCGTCGGCCGCGAAACGTTCTATTTCCCCGTTACAAGCCGTTCCCGCGACAACGCGACCGTTCCCGCGAACGCGACTGCGACTGCGTTTTTTTTCTAAGATATAGATTATTCGATTTTATAATTTTCTTTTAATTTGCTTGATGTTAATAATAATAATAATAATAATAATAATAATAATAATAGATAAATAAATAATACTACGACAATATTAACAATAACAACAGTAATAATAATAAAAAAAGTAAAGTCTCCATTGAAATTTGTTACTACTATTATTATTAAATATAAATTTCAAAAAAAAAATATAAAGAACCAAAAAGAAAAGTAAAGTTGATAGATTTAATTTAAGTATAACATCTAATCACATCCATAGATCAAGTTGATAGATATGTAGAATCCAACAAAGAAAACATCACTTCATCTAAACCATTGATCAGGTCCAATCTATGGCTAAAAACTCACTAGCACAACCACACATGGATCGCCATTATTAGCCGTCCGATACAACTGAAATCAATGATCCCCTTTTCCCGTAAATAAACCTAATCTCTTTCCTTTTATGAACCCTAAGCAGTCTGCCTCTGTCTAGCTTTCTCTTCTTTCTTTTTTCTCCCACCCGCCTCTCTTTTTCTCTGTTTTCTAATAACTTAATTTTTACTTTAGTTTTTTGCATTTAGTCGATCTAATAATCTAATTGATTGACAAACTTTGGTTTTTTAGGGGGTGAAGATGAAGGCTTGACGAGACTTCAAGTACGAGAACGACGCTTCATGTTATGTGTTTCTCACTTTCCTCTATTTTTGTATGTGAATATGTGTCTAATTTTTTTTAGATTTCAGTTTTTGCATGCTGGATTTATATTGTGTAATTTTTCATTCGTATAATGATTCAATCATGCTATAGCTCCAGATCTTGAATTGAATTATGTTTTCTTACTGTGATGTTTAGTTTTGTAATTTCCTTAAGAGCAACAATGTAAATGCCCTAATTTTTTTATACCAATGAAATACCCTAACCTTCTTTATATTTTAGATATGAACTTTGGAAAGTAGCTGGTATTTTAATTTGCTTATCTTTTTGCTTGTTTTTATCGAATCGTATTCTGGCTAACATATTGGCAACGAAAAAGAGATAGAAATTTAGTCCCAATGCCTATATTTCCGGCCCAATTTATCTTTTTGAGGTTTGCATTTATTCTGTGTTCTTCTTTTCTTTTTCTTTTTCGTTTTCTTTTTCTTTATTTCTGGGCTCATAATTGTTGAACTTGATGAAAGAGAGTGGGGATAATTGAATATTGAAAGTTTATTTATGGTCTCATTATGGTTTTTCCTGATATTTGGCCTATTAGATGGTATGTGGTTTTAGTTCTTTATCCGGTCTTCTTTTTTATTCTTTGCCTATTCAATTATTTCTTGAGTTTATGGTGTATTGGTGTGTTCTGGTGCTAGTGAGTGTTGTAGAATATTCATATTTTTGCACCTGATATGATGTTAATGTTGTTCTCTTATGTTTCTTTATACTTCATATTGATGTTTATATAAGCCTCTTTTTTATTTATTTTACCAGTGATGTGGACCCCTAAGAGGCTAAGAATCACTCAAAAGCTGAAAAGCCAAGTTCAAGAGTTGAATGAACCAAAATAGACGAGCGAAAGAATCAACTGATTGGACCTTGAACAAATTTTTTTTTTTTGTGAAAGGGAGCCTAGGTCTTGAAGTTGGAAGGCCAAATAATCTATTTATCTTTTTAGGTTATTGTTTTATATTTTTAGGTGAATCAAATTTATGAATTTTTTATATTTTCAGGAAAATTTTCGTTATTAGGCAGTTTAGCTACTCGGAAAGATTTTCTTTGTATATCACTACATCGATTGTTGAATATTCAAACTTAAATTAGGAATGTAATACAATACAAGTAACAAGTGTACTATAGTTTGTATTTTGTATTTTACGTTTGACCATGATATTTGAGTACTATTTTTTTTTATTTGGTTCTATATTGTTTATTATAATACTCCCTCCATCCCATAATACTCTTTACACTTTCCTTTTTCATCTGTCCCAGAATACTCTTTACACTTCTATATTTGGATATGACCCACTATTACTTCAACGGTTTTTTCACCAAATACCCCTGACAAATAAATTTATTCACCAAATACCCCCACTTTTTTCAAAATTCACCAGATACCCTTGACCTATGAAAAAATTCACCAGATACCCCTGACTTTAAAAAAAATTACCCAAAATGCCCTTTTGGCTAACGGACGTTAGTGCACCGTTAACTAATTAACCTAAAAAATCCTAATTAAATCTAATTAAACCTAACTAAACCCTAAGTAAACCCTAAACACCCTAACTCTCTCTCTCCCTAACCTAACCCCCTGACCCCCTAACCCTAAGTAAACCCTAACTCTCTCTAACCCAACCCACCAGCCCCCCAACACAACCCCACCCCGGCCCCCCCACCAAACTCCCCCACAACCACCTCGGCCCCTCCCTCCCCCCTCCCGTGCCCCCCCCCCCCCCTTTCCTCCCCACCCCTTCCCCCGCAATGCGCGCCCCCCTCCCCTCCCCTTCCCCCGCAAACTCCGCGACCTCCTCCCTCCCCTTCCCCCAAACGCGCGCATGCCCTTCCCCCCTTCCCCCGCAAATGCCGCATGACCCCTCCCCTTCCCCTTCCCGACAAAAAATCGACGGTTTGTAGGGGTTTGAAAGGGTTTCAGAGTGCGAGGGTTTGAAAGGGTTTCGAGGTGCGATGGTTTCAAGGGGTTTCGGGGTGCGCAAAGGGGAAGGGGAGAGGGAGGGGGAGGGAGGTTGTGAGGACGGCTGCGGGAGGGAAGGGGAGGGGGTTCGTGATGCACGACGGCGGGTGGGGAGGGGAGGGGTTCGGCGAAGTGGGCGACACCGGGTGGGGAGGGAGGGAGTTCGGCGGGTGGCCGACATTAGGGGAGGGGGATGGGGTCGGCGAGTGGCCGACGGCAGGTGGGGAGGGGAGGGGGTTCGGCTAGTGGCCGACGGCAGAGTGGGGACGGGAGGGGGTTGAGTGGGTGGCCGCTGACAGGGAGGGGGAGGGGTTGTTGTGGGTGGGGGTGGTGGGTGGGGGTGATTGGGGGGGTGGTGGGTTGGGGGTGGTGGGCTTTTTAGGGTTTTAGAGTTAGGTTTTTAGGGTTTTTTTGGGTTGGGGTTTTTAGGGTTTTAGAGTGAGGTTTTTAGGGTTTTTAGAGTTAGGGATTTTAGGGTTTAATAAAGGTTTTTTAGGGTTTAATTAAGGTTAATTAGGGTTTTTAGGGTTAATGACTAAAGGAGTTAACCGCCGTTAGTCATTTGGGCATGTGGTGAATTTTTTTAAAGGTCGGGGGTATCCGGTGAATTCGGAAAAAAGTTGGGGTATTTGGTGAATAAATTTATTTGTCAGTGGTATTTGGTGAAAAAACCGTTATTTTAATCCTTCTACCTTTTAAGCATTGCCCCACACACTCTCTCCTCCAAATTAAATAATACCACTCATACTACCCACCAAAAAACCGGTATTTGGTGAATAAATTTATTTGTCAGTGGTATTTGGTGAAAAAACCGTTATTTTAATCCTTCTACCTTTTAAGCATTGCCCCACACACTCTCTCCTCCAAATTAAATAATACCACTCATACTACCCACCAACTCTATCCATGGCCCACACTCTCTCTCCTTAAAATAAAATAATACTACTTTTACAAACTACTAACTCCTATCACGTCTACTTTCCAATAAAATAACAATTGATAACCAAACAACAACTTATCATCTAAAACTACGTATCTTGATCAGTGTCAAGAGTATTTTGGGACGGAGGGAGTAGTTCTTTACACATTCCTAAAATATCAAATTGCTTTTGCAAATAATCAAATAGTACTTACTAGCATACGTGCCAGTTAACCGAAAAGAATTGTCTCATCAAAATCCTTCCTTGTAGATAAATGCTTACCTTTTCCCTTTTTTAAAATTTTTTTTTATAGCTGATTAATGCTTACTACTTACTAGCATCATAGAATGTGCTGAGAGGAAGAAAAAAAAATGAGGGAAATGGAAAATTAACACAAAACCACCCTTATATGAAGGTGTTACTTTTATTTTAAACAAGATGATTAAATCCACTCATAATTCTTCATTCATATCCACCTATATCTTTATAACATGGTGAAGTTGGGTCGGAATAGTTTTGGGTTGGGTTGGGTGGTAACTGGGTCGGGTGGTAACTTGGTTGGGTGATAACTGGGTCGGTGATAACTGGGTTGGGTCACAACTGGGTCGGGTGCTAACTGGGTTGGGTTACAACTGGGTTGGGTGATAACTGGGTGGGTTTAACTGGGTCATTGGCAAGTGAAGTTGGGTGCGGTTTAGTTTTGGGTCGGAAACAGGTTGGGTCTGGGTCGTTGTTCACGGGTGCAACTGGCCACGGGTCCACGTGGGTCGACCCATTTCAGGTTGGGTTACCAATTCCACGGGTTCAACTGGGCACAGGTGGATGCTGGGTCGGAATGGATCGGCTTTTTAACCGACCACTCTCGGCTCGGAACAGGTTGGGTCTGGGTAGCATGCGGGTTCACCGTGGGTTGGCCCAGTTTTTGACACCTCTACATATACCACCCCCATATACAGCAATGTAACGTATTTTAGCATAATAATAAAATTAACATCTATAGCCATCAAAGTGAAAGCCCAGAGTGACATCATTTTAGCAAGCTTTGTTGCCAACCCATATAATCTGACTAAATTTACAAAGACGACACTAACCGTATCACTTTTACGTCCTTGAGTCTGATCTGTTGTCAATTCTTGATGCGAAGAAAATTGCATGTAAACATTCCGTCCCCTAACCAAACAAAATTTGGTAAATTCAAGAATCGAGACTCCGAGAAAGGAGCAGAAAAAAACAAAAGAACGACAAACTCGAGGAATGGATATGATAAATTCAAAATAAAAGTCTGAAACATATAAGAGGATTTTGACAGCAAACGTAATGGGTCCTAACCTTGCTATACAATATTGTTTTGAGGGACCAAACATGATTTATTACAGGCAAGAGGGAGTAACCGGAGAGAGATGAGAGAGAGAGAGAAGCTACTGCTAAGGAGTAAGAAGGAAAGAAAAAATGAAGTTAGCCTTAAGAACAATGCCTGTTGTACTTAGTAATATATATTGTTCGTAGAACCAATAATTATTTCAAGTAGCTGTTAGCCTGTTACTCCAATGTTTGCAATGAGGAAGGGCTCTTAAGACAGAGAACCCTCATTCCTGTTTCATTTGCTCCTTCAGAAAACATGTTCAAGCTGTTTTTCCAAATCCTTCAGTGAGCAATGTTCTTAGCACAGAACTTTCAATCCTATTTCTTGTGCTCCTTCCACAAACATGCTCAAGCTCAACTATACAAGACTACCACGTAATTTGTTATACCGCCAACAACAACAAGTCAACAACCACCTCAACCCAATGCCTCTTTATCAATGAAAGACCAATATAGATTACTTTTTGTATTTAACACTACTTCCTTATAAAGCCACAAATGCCTGTAGTAACTTGTGAGTACTGAATTGCCATAAGAACAAGTACTATCGTACTTACTATTTTGTGGCAATTTCTTCCATGTATCCAACCAATAACAATTTCAAATTAGTGGTACTCCATTTCTTGCAATGAGCAAGTGCTCTTAAGACAGAATCCTTGAGTCTGTTTCATGTGCTCAATAACTCTAAAAGGCTCTCACTCGTGGTCAACTGGGGTCATATGTATGTTACCTTTTGAACTCCATAATATAGTGACTGTTTCACATTGACCTTTGATTGTAGTCGCTATGTCCATTTAGTACTTCCCAAAAAGAAAGGAGAGTAAACAATTTTAATAAGCTATAAAATTTTCATCTTCCACATGACCTGTTACAGCATCAAAATCTCTTCTCCTCAAGCTTCTCGCCTCATACTCTCATCACATTCTTCTGTCCTTTTTTCCAATTATGATACCTTCACTTAAGTTATTTATGTTATCCCTTTCTACACAATTAAATCAATTACAATGAAAATCTCAAGCAAGATTAAATTGGAAAACAAAAAGTACAAAAAAAAAGAGGAACCAAAGAGAATACACAGAACAGCCGGAGGACAAGCTGTCCTCAGAGCTGCAAAAGCAGTTTACAATTCTACCCATTTCCATTGAATTTCCCCCACGGAGTTAACTATTAAAAAGCCCCGGACACCTTTTTAGCACATAAATATGTTAGATGAGTAATTCTATGCAAAGCAAATCAGTAGTTCAAGTAAATCTGGAGAAAATTCTCGTACTCCCACACAGACAATAGAATCTCCATACAAGCATTACTGCATTTCGCCACTTCCTTTGGCCTTTCCAATTCCAAAAAAGGAACCTGCATCAGCTCTAAAACAGTACAAGGGAAATCCCAGCAGTCCCCACACCCAGAAATAAGCTTCCATCAAATAATCTCCAATAGGAAGAAATGTGAGCAAGTCCACTGGAACCACTCAACATGTGAATATCCAGCAAATCAGTCATCCCTGGTATAGCATTAGTGTTAACTCCACTCAACGACAAGTTCACACAATAGTTTCTCCTTAAGAGGAACCCTGACCTTCTATATAAAACTATCAACCAAGAAAAGGGGACCTTGGAGAAAATGATAAGCAAACCAAAAAGAACTTGCAAAAAAAAGCTTCCCGAAGAATCATCCAACCACCTTCTACAATACTCCACCTCCATCACTGAGGTAACTGAACCACGAAAATCAAGGTGAGTTTCATCTATCTCCCTATAATGGGGATGCCAATAGAGTTGGTAATTTGGGTAAATGGGGTTTTCGTGTTCATTGTTTGGTCTTGGGTCGATTTGAGGTTGTTATCAAAGACAACATAAATGTAGGATAATTACATAGTATGACAAGTTGATCAAAACGGATGGTGTTCAAGTTGATTTCATATCCGTGTTGCATCAATTTCGTGATTCTCTCAGTAACTTTGTGTTTGTGTTACGTCGGTTTCGGACGTGTTGTCATGATATCATGTCGTGTCACAGATCGCCAGCTTACACTGCTAGCATGGAGAGTGGAAACACTAGCATCATGTGAGGTGAAATAATTATATAATCGAGGGACACGGCCACAAAACAGTTGCTCCTGTCTCCACAACAGTGCAGGTAATTTATCTACAATACTATCATTATTCATTAATAATATTGGCCGAATGAAGCCAACTACTGGAAACATTTTTACAAATAACAAATAATGATGATACCACTTACATTGCACTGTATAATACAATAACATCCATCATATATTCAAACGCACCAACAACTCAAAAATCACAATGAAGATAGGTGATTATAACCCGGGAGGAGGGGGGGACAGACAGAAGCTGACAGGATCAATACCTCACATTAGGCTGAACATTTGTATAGTAATCCACCAAATTAATTGCTGTTGCGACATCCTGCATTTGGAGCAGTGCCTATACAAAACAGAAACAAAACAAAACAAAAAAAAGTAAACTGTTAGTCCTTTACAAAGAGCCTCTCTTTCATGTAAAGTATGTATGATAGTGGGAAAAAAGACCTGCCTAAGTGGAACCTTATGGAGTTAAGTGTTCATCACTGATCACTCAATTTTCTATTCATAAAATGCTTACATTGTAACAGCTTATTTTATTTCAATTCAAAAAATAAGCTTAAGAGAATCAATAGTTTACACCGTAAGACAAATTCTCGTAAAAGACTGCCCGAAAAGAGGTAAACTTTGTCTATTTTAGGAGCGACTTATTATCACCATTTGTAGCAGTAAGTTTTAAAGTTTTACAGCAAGTTGGTGTAAAGATTAAGGTAGTCTCAAAAATGTCATAACGTCCTCTACTTATATTTCCTCAAAATTCATACACATGGATAACTTAACACTCAGAGGAATATAATGAAAATAACCTGGTTCTTGGTACGTAGCATCACTAACTTGGTGACAGACCCAAATGGTTCGACCAACTGAAGTAAATCATTCTGTAAATTCCATTAAATGCAATAAACATAAGTTACTTACAAAACTTACTGACCCACATTCCACAATATAAGAGAGAGCCAAATGAGTATTACCTCTGTAATTTCATGGCCCACATTGCGAACATGAATAACTTTAGAGGTTTCAGACATCCTCTTCAAATACTGTTATAACCTGCTGCAATCACACAAGTCACCAATTTGCTGATAAATTTGATATCCCAATATGAAAAATAAAAAAGATTCAATCTTTTATCAAATTTAACATACAGTAAAAAAAACACCCACAAAAAAAAATCAAATGGATTTAGCAAGGAGCCCAAAACATCATAGGATAAGATTTTAATCAAATTAATAAGAACCCAGAAAGCACCCAGAAAAAAAAAAAAAAATATGCAGTAATAAATTAGGAGAGAACAAGTACAAAAAGAAGAAAGAACTCACAGTAGATGAAAGTTTAGGATAGAAAGAAGGTGGAAATGATTGATGTGAAGAATGGAAAAGTTGCGAGGTAGAAGAACACGAATGAAATGGAAGCCCTATTAGATGAAATAAGAGCAAGTGAGTGTGTGAAATTGAATTGAATGAATAATAATTGAAGGAATAGTGAGATACAGAGTGTTTGTTTGGTTAATTAAGACTTTTTATTTGATCAAATGATTAGTGAGATTTGGACCTAATACGAGAATGTGTTAAACATAAATGGGAGAATAAAAGTAGTATTCTACTATATTTTTTTTTTATCCAATAATGGTAAATTATGTAACATTGATTTGACACCATTATACTAAAATTAAGAAGGAAAAAATAAAATAAAATAAAATAAAAAATCAATTTGTGAAAAACTTTGGTGTTGTTCTACTAGTATTTGACCTAACTAGTTAATGGTCATAGAATTCAGAAAAAAAAAAACTAATTAATTGATGGGAGAAGCATGGGGTTGCTCAGTGAAATAATTATGAAGATATGTATGAAATTGGCGATTAGATTGAAGGCAATTCAAGAGGGGAAAAGATTAAAGATATTAATACATATCTATACTTCAAAACTCCACTCTCAAAATAATGTAAGCAAAACATGAGTGTTTCTGCTAAGAAATTAAGGATTATAATATGTCGTGAGATGTGATGTGGGCCCCAAGAGCGTTCGCCTGAGCTCCGATGTCCGTACGTCTGAATCCTGCAAAACAAGGTCAGACTACCCCGGGGGTGTTTCCGGGATCGCCCCTTCGACGCTCAAGTCAGATGTGATTGAGGTAGAGAGAGAGGGTCTAGATAGAGATGCTCTAGTTTGTTAGGTTAGAATTGAATATCTGTTCATTGATGAGATTGTTGGTATTTATAGTGTTGGGGATTCCCAGACAGGAAACATTGATTGGATGGGCCTCCTTGGGATCAATGGCTATGTTGCCTTTTCAGGCAATGATTATTTCAGCCCTTTAGAGGGTTCCCAAGCTTCTGAGATTAGGTCAACTTTCAGGTGGGACCCACTGTTGCCACCTGTCCAAGGCTTTAGGGGGCTTTTATGTTCCTGTTGGGCTGCTGATTAATTGCGCCCAAACAATTAGCCCCACGCCACGGATGGGAGAATCACAGAGGTCCGACTGAGTGATGCCCGTCCGTGGCGGAATAGTGACCGCCTTAATTCTGACTGACTCGCTGTCCGCCTAAGGTAAATAGACTGAATATACCATGGCGCCGCCCGAGTCAATCCCTGTTGAAGGATTTTCGCCGACCGGGTCCCTCCCTATTGAAAGAATAGTGCCAACCAGGCCACTCCCTGTTGAAGGGGTTCACGCCAACCAGGTCATTCCTATTGAAGGAAAGAGAGCCGACCGAGTCGTTTCCTGTTGAAGGAATAAGTGTCGACCAGGTCATCCCCTGTTGAAGGGGTTCGTGCAGACCAGGTCATTCCTATTAAGGAAAGAGGGCCGACCGAGTCGTTTCCCGTTGAAGGAATAAGTGCCGACCAAGTCATTCTCTATGGAAGAAGGAGAGAGTCGACCAGCTCACTTCATGTTGAAGGGAAAGCGCCGACCAGGTCAATTTCCCGTTTGAAGAAAAAATGTCGACCGGGTCATCTCCTATTGAAGGAAGAAGGGCCGACCAAGTCATTTCCTACTTGAGGGAGAGACGCCGACCGGGTTATTCTCCTGTTGAAGGGAGAGGCGCCGACCGAGTCATTTTCCAGGTCATTTTCCTGTTGAAGGAAAAAGCGACGACCAGGTTCTCTTCTATTGAAGGGGGAAGCGCCGACCGGGTCATTTTTCTGGTGAAGGGAAAAATTGCCGACCAGGTCGTCTCCTATTGAAAGAAAAAGCGTCGACTGGGTCATTTTCCTATTGAAGGAAAAAGTGCCGACCAGGTCGTATCCTATTGGAGGAAAGTATACCGACCCGGTCAATTTCTGTTGAAGGAAAACACGCCGACTAGGCCAATTCCTTTTGAGGGAATATACGCCGACCAAGTCAATTCTTGTTGAAGGAAGTGAAGCGCCGACCAGCTCATTCATTGTATGGAGGCCACTCGGATGGGGGCTAAGGCCCATACGCGACCGAACATAAAGGCCATTCGGCAAAAAGGGGAGCTCATGTTGACCGAGTGAGCATGAAGCGCCAAGCTAGCCGAGTGGGTGCTAGCCGATACTCGGCCATACTTGACCGAGTGAGTATGAGGCCACTCAAATGGGGGCTAATGAGCCCCAATCTGTCCGAGTGGGTGCTAGCTGATACTTGGCCACACTTGACCAAGTATAAAAGCGACTCGGTAGAGGAGTGGAGCTTCTACTGGCCGAGTGAGTATGAAGCCACTCGGATGAGGGGCTAATGAACCCCAATCTGTCCGAGTGGGTGCTAGCTGATACTTGGCCATACTTGACCAAGTATAGAAGCGACTCGGTAGAGGAGTGGAGCCCCTACTGGTCGAGTGAGTATGAAGCCACTCGGATGAGGGGATAACGAGCCCCAATCTGTTCGAGTGGGTGCTAGCTGATACTTGACCAAGTATAGAAGCGACTCGGTAGAGGAGTGGAGCTCCTACTAGCCGAGTGAGTATGAAGCCACTCGGATGAGGGGCTAATGAGCCCCAATCTGTCCGAGTGGGTGCTAGCTGATATTTGGCCATACTCGACCAAGTATAGAAGCGACTCGGTAGAGGAGTGGAGCCCCTACTGGCCGAGTGAGTATGAAGCCACTCAGATGAGGGGCTAATGAGCCCCAGTCTGTCCGAGTGGGTGCTAGCTGATACTTGGCCACACTTGACCAAGTATAGAAGCGACTCGGTAGAGGAGTGGAGCTCCTACTGGCCGAGTGAGAATGAAGCCACTCGGATGAGGGGCTAATGAGCCCCAATCTGTCCGAGTGGGTGCTAGCTGATACTTGGCCATACTTGACCAAGTATAGAAGCGACTCGGCAGAGGAGCGGAGCTCCTACTGGCCGAGTGAGTATGAAGCCACTTTTGAGACTTGGGATCTTGAGACCCGGCTTATGGAGTGAGCTGACTGGGCGCTGCAAGGGGTTTTGACGTTTGATCTCCCCTTGGGCTCTGGATGATGACGCTTGAATTTATTTGACCCTAGAAGGACTGGATAGAGTAGGTCCAATTGGGCCGCTTCTAAAAGCCCATCAAGGCGACGCGGGGGGAGTTTGCGTTGCACATCCCCCTAGACGTGCCTATATATTCGAGGGAGGAGAGAGAACCAAATCTTCTCTCTCAAGAATCTCCAAATTCTCTCTAACTTTCAAGCTCTCCCTCCAGTCTTTTCATCCGACCAGGTACGCTCTTGATCTTCTTTTAAGTTTCTTTTTGTTACTTTTCTTCAAATAACCTCAGCCGACTCCCTTGTCCATAAATAATGGGAGATTCGTCCGAGTCAGCGACACCCCCGACCTCACCTCCCTATAAATTGTCCGAGGAGGTGAGGGGGATGGGAATAACGTTGGTTTCGACTGTAATAAGTTGCCCCAACCCCTCGGCTGTGCCCGACGCGGTTGCTCTTTCGAGTCCGTCTTCGTCGGTTGAGGATGAGGTCGAGGGTATTATTACATACCCTTGGGAGGTGTCTTTAGCCTATCCCCCCTCGAGGAGTTACTTAGACAAATATTTGTCTTCTAATGTAGTTAGAGTGGCCATTTCGAGGGGAGCAGGAGAGGCGTCGACTTCGGGTCAAGAATTGAATACCCCGACCTAGATCCAAAAGGGGGGCCAGGAACCTTCTTTCCCGAGTCGGGTCTGATAAAGTCCCTTATTGATGATCTCCGAGGGACAGCAACGAGATTCCAAATAAGGGATCCATTTTATTTGGTCCGACCGGAAGCACATCACAGTAGGGCTGCACACAAACCGGTCTGGACCGGATTTTGGACCGGACCGGTCCTGGGAAACCGGTCCGGTCCACGGTCCAAGCAAAAAGTGAATTCCGGGCAACCGGTCCGGTCCGGGTTGACCCGGTTTTTGTAAAAAAAAAAATCGCATTTCTTTAGGAAAGTAAAGATCAGACATCAGTAATTTTCCTAAAACTAAACCCTAGCACACCAAGCCACAAACCGCACAACTCTCTCTCTTCTCTTCTCTACTCCAAGACGCGACGGCAACCATCTCCACCATCTCCGACGACGGCGACGTGACCATTTCCGACGACCGACGCTTCTCAATGCAAAACAGGAGTGCTCGCTGCCTTTCTCTTCGTTCTCCAACTACTGTAAGTTCTCTGCCTTTCTTTTCGTTCGCTACTTCGTGCTCGCTGGCCGCTGCCTTTCTCTTCGTTCTCTGTTCTTTTTTTTCGTTTTTTCGTCAGTTTTATTTCTTGTTTTTTCAATTAAATTTCTTTTTTTTTTTTTATCTGATTTCCTTTTTTTATTTCTATTTGAATATATGTTTTTAAATTTGTGCATTATTCAGAGTTGAGATGAGACGAATTATGTAGGTAATTCGAAATTTATGCATTTTCTTTCATCTGATTTCGTTCTTTAGTTTTTCATATTGAATTTCTGTTTTTTTATTTTTTGTATCAAATATTCTGATTTTTTTTTATTTTCATCTTGATTCTGATTTCTTGTTTATAGTTTTTGTATTGAATCTGATTTTGTATTGAATATGATTTCTGTTGTTTATTTCGTATTGAATGAATTCTGTTTTTTGTGTATCAAATAAGTTGTAGGCTTGTAGCTACACTTTTGTGTATTGAATAAGTTGTGCATAATGAATTTTGTTTTGTGTAATGTTCGTATAACTGTATAAGTGTTCTGCCCATTTAGAAAGACAAGTAAAGGGGGGAAAAAGAAAGAGTCTTAATGCTGAAACGATTTTCATAATCAGTGGAGGATTTGTTGTGTCAATACTATTGCTCATGATTATACCATATAAAAAAGTTAGATGTTCTGCTGCTTTTGAGTCCATTGACTAGTGTAGTTTGCTCAAATTATGTTGAAGATGTTGCTCAAAGTTAAGCAATTGACCTCATCTATATTATAATGACAGAGGGTCTGACAAACAAGTAGGCAATACGGAAGCCCCGGATTCATTTTCTTGCAATGTAAGTTGCTATGTTTACGTATAATGTTTTTTGCCTTGCATTTAATTTATTTCTTTATTGTAATATTGTTGATTTGTTGTATCTAATTTTGCAGATGGAAAGCTCCCGATCCAAAAGGCCGGTCTACTCTTCTGATCAAACGGCAACCACACTTTCCGATGCTGCTAGTCGAACAAACCTTACAGAGTTGCGCAAGACATTGCCTCCAGAGAAGATACTTAGGGAAGGACGCAAGTATTTGGTTAGGAAAAACAAAAGAACAGCAGCATATTGGGAGTTCTACATTGAGTACTTGGATGATAAAGGAAAACTTCGAGCCGAATGTAAGTTTTGTGATAAAACTTTTGCTGCTGATGGTAATGTTAATGGGTCAAAAAATGTAAAGTATCATGCTGAAAAATGTCTTGGAAATCCTACTAACAAAGATAAAGACAAGGGGGGAGGGAAGCAAACTGAATTATTTTTTCAACAAGGGGACAAAGAATGTGATGATGGAAAATTAAAGTATGGTAATGTTAATGTAAAGGATGTTAGGGAAGCTGTGATTCGTATGATCATTATTGACGAGCTTCCATTTAGACATGTGGAGAATGTTGGTTTTAGGGAGATGATGCAAGTTGCTTGTCCTAAATTTCACATCCCCTCTCGTATGACTGTTGCTCGTGATTGTTTACAACTTTATTACACTGAAAAGGATATTTTAAAAGAATCTATTAAGAGGTGTCAAAGAATTTGTGTCACAACTGATACTTGGACATCAATTCAAATAATCAACTATATGTGTCTCACTGCTCACTTTATTGATAGTGATTAGAAATTGAATAAAAAGATAATAAATTTTTGTCCAATTTCTAGTCACAAAGGTGAAGCTATTGGGAAAGCTGTTGAGGCATGTTTGGAATCATGGGGTATTGAGGATAAACTTTTAACTGTCACGGTTGACAATGCTAGTTCTAATGATGTTGCTTGTTTGCACTTGAGAAGAATGGTTCAAAGAACTGGTTGTATTAGTGATGGAAAATTTTTGCATATTAGATGCATTGCTCATATAATTAATCTCATTGTTTGGGAGGGCATTAAGGAACATGTTGTGTCTATTGATAGAGTTAGAAATGCTGTGAAGTATGTCAAAAATTCTCCTGCAAGAATAGCTAGATTCAAAGATCTTACTCAAAAGGCTAATATAGATAATAAGTCTTCTTTGTCCTTTGATGTTCCTACTCGTTGGAATTCAACATACACTATGTTAGATACAGCTTTGAAATTTCAACGTGTATTTAGTGGGATATCTCTTCCTGATGGTGATGGTTTGAATGAAAATGAAAAACCCCCTGATTTTGATGATTGGAAAAAAGTGGAAAGGTTGTTGTGTTTTTGAGAGAATTTTACCTTTTGACTCGTCGTATATCTGGTTCACATTATGTGACAAGTAACAAAGGTTTGTTTGAGATTGCGGCAATGTATGACATGTTAAATAAATGGGAGAAAAATGTTGATTTGGATTTTCAAGCTATGGCGATTTCTATGAAAAGAAAGTTTGATAAGTATTGGGGAATGTTGAGAAAATGAATATGTTCATATATCTTGCTGTGATTCTTGATCCTCATTCTAAATTATTGGTTGTTGAATTAACACTTAGTGACATGTATGGAAAAGAAAAAGGGATGCAACTTGCTAATGATGTGAAAGCTTTTGCATATTCGTTGTTTGATGAGTATCGAAATATGTATTCTTCCGCTTCTCAATGTGCACAAAGTGGAGATTCTATGTCATTGGATTTAGAGGAGGATGGTACCATTAGCGGTGGTGTTGATTACATGAAAAGTATTAAGGATAGAGCTAAAAGATTGAAAGGATCGGGAGGATATGTGAGGAGTGAATTTGAGAGGTACTTAAATGAACAACTAGGAGTGGAGGAAGAGGATATGGATGCTTTATTTTGGTGGGGTAGTAATGGTCATCGTTATCCCATTGTATCACGCATGGCACGTGACATACTAGCTATTCCATTGTCTACCGTTGCATCGGAATCCGCTTTTAGTGCGGGAGGTCGCCATCTCGATCCATTTAGGAGTTCTTTGACTCCTAAGGTAATATCTTTCACTAACTTATACTTTGTATCTATAAAAAAAAGTTCATTTGTATAAACATAAATTCACTTTGATGTTTTGTTTTCATATTCATATTAGACGGTTCAAGCTTTGATTTGCACACAAGATTGGCTTAGATCAAGATCAAAAGGAGTTCCGGTAGTTGAGGTGGAAGAAAATGTCAAAGAGTTAGAAGAAATCGAGAAAGGTATTGCTTTATTTATAAAGAATTTTACTTTCAATTTTGTATGGCTAATATTGATTTTAATGTTGTTTTTTTTACTAAGTGATTTTTTTTATGAATAGATGTTCAAGGTATTGAATTGGACGATCAAGTGATCTTTGTGGACTCCTTGTTTTGATCTAGTGGAGAATAAAGCAAGGAAGGATGTCAATGTATTAGTGTTCGCTTGTTATCATCTAAACTTGGACTAGGTTTAATATATTATTTCTTGTAGCTTGTGATTTGTAACTTGTAATTTGGGTTATGGCTTGTGGAGTTGTAGTTTGTGAGCTACATGTTTATGCAAAGCTCTAATGGTTTAACATTTTTACTCTACAAAGCTACTGGAATTTCGGAAGGCAGAATGTTTGTATTGAGCAGTTTTTTTTTTTTTTTTTTGAATTAGGAAAAAAAGGCCAAAAAACCAAACAGGTCTAACCGGTCCAAACCTGGACCGGGAAAAACAGGTTCGGTCCGGTCTGGACCGGAATCATAACCGGTCCGGTCCAGGTCTGCGTAAATGGACATAACCGGTCCACCGGTCCAGCCGGGTCCGGTCCGGTTCTGGACTGGTGTGCAGCCCTACATCACACGGTCCTTACTCCTCCGCCCGGGTGCATAGCAGTCTACTACAAGTCGATGGAGATGGGGCTTCGGTTTCCTCTGACAACCTTCGTCAAAGAGCTGCTGAATGCCTATAACTTGGCGATTTGCCAGATTTCTCCCAACTCCTGGGGAGGAATCACTGCTTTCCAAGTTTTGTGTGAATTGTCAAATGTCCGGCCGAACCTCAAATTGTGGAGGCATATGTACAAGCGGTTGAGGTAATGGCCGCAACGAATGGACCTGGGTGGCGGAGCTTCCAAGTCCGACCGGGGTATCTGACTGTCCTTATCCTCCTCTCTTCTCTAAAGGGGTTCCGGAGGGAGTTTGCCTTCATCTACTTTGGTGGAGATTGGGGGATTCTGGTTCCCCCGACTACCGCACCAGTCATTAGCATAAATTTCTGAGTCGGGGATCTTGACGATGAGGAGGGTGTCGCGGCTTGCTACATGCAAACTGAATCTAAAATAGTCAGTGGAGGCGAGATATTTGTGTCTGGCCAGTGGTTACCCGACTGCCAGCTATTCAAAAATGACCACTTCCTTTCGGCTATGGGTCTTAGCATGACCTTCTCGAAGGGTAATCTGCCGAGGGGGTAGCTTAATGTTTTCGGTCGGATAGCATGTGTTTTTCATTTTTTTTACTAACACTTATTGTTTTTTTTGCAGAACCTTCCCGAGCCTACGTTGAGGAGACTGACCCCACAATGGCCGACAAGTTGAACGTGGTGGCGATGAGGGCGGCTCAGATGAGGGCCGAGATAGCTGCCAAAACTATGAAGGTGACGGCCGCACCAAAGGTTAGTGAGTTATAATTTGACCCTTTATGTCTCCTATTTCTTGCCGAATGACTTGACTGTTTCCCGATCTATTTCATGATCCTGCTAATCCAAAGCCGAGGAAGAGGAAGGAGCGGTCTGCCGGTAAGGTTGCTCAGACCGAGAAGGCCGTTGCGAAGGCCAAGGCTGAGAGAGAGAAGAAAGCGGTGAAGAAGTCCAAGTCCCTCGAGGTTAACAGTCCGAGGGACTCGGACAAGGGGTTGACTTTTGAGCCGGCCGCTGGTGCTGACATCTCTCTCCACTCATCGGATTTTCATCCGACTGGGAGTCCCCAATATACTCCCCTGTCTCCCCCCTATGGCTCATTGGGGGGCGCTTCGACTGACGTGGTTGCTGCCACAATCCCTTTCACGGGGTTGAGTCGGGCCGAGAAGGACGGTCGATGGACCAGGGTTTTGGAGTATGTGTATACTCCGGCCAACCGGGAGCATATCAATGTCACTTATGGTGACAACGAGACTAACGAGCTCTTCCGCATGTGGGTCGACGTAAGTGTTCGATGTCTTTGCTTCAATGTCTTTACTTCTCTTTATTGATCAATGTTTTTGTACCTTTTTTTTGCTAACTCTTTTACACCCCTACCTTAGTTCTCCGCTCGGCTGGCGAATGTGGCCCAGAACCAAGTGAGCCTGGCCGAGGAGGTTCACGATATGAAAGAGAAGGCGAAGAAACACTTCGACGAGGTTTACCGGGCCAATGAAGACAAGCTCATCGCCAAGTCGAAACTCGATGATGCCAAGAGGGCCATCAAAGCTAACCAGAAGAGCTTCTACGAGGAGCGGGCTAAATGGGAGAAAGAGAGGGTCGATCTCATTCTAGCCCGCGACTCCGCTCAGACTGCCAAAGAGGATGCGCTCCTCAAGCTGAAAGAGGTCGAGCAGAGAGTGACCGATCTGGAGGGCAAGTTAGCAGATGCTGAGAGCAAGATCAAGACCGAGGATCAGTGGTTCGCGATTGGGAAAAATCCGAGGTTGATGAGGCCTATGCTAATGAGGTGGGGAGCGCGGCCCATAAGATGGGGGAGGACGAGGCTTTGGATCCACTGAAGAAGGTCCTTGCCGAGTCCCATCCCCAGTTGGTTTGGACTGAAGTCTGGTCTGGATATCAGATGTTGATTGATGCCGGCAATGCTGAGATCTGGGCCAAGATGGCTCTCGAGGATGCTTCAGCTGATGGTGATGAGGAAGATGATGATGGCCAGGTCGACATCAATGTGGTTGATGGCGATGATGATGTTGATGACGAAGATGCTGATGAGGCCGACGAGGCTAATCGAAGGGAGGAGTTGGTCGGCGACAACACTGCTGCTACTTCCGGCATTGTGACCGATTGCCCCCTCCCCCTAGCTCTTAGGGTTCAGGGCATTGTACTTAGCCATTTTTCAGCTTCTTTGCTAGTTCTCGTAATGATCCTCCCCTGCAATGCTTGACCAACTTAATGGAATTATCCTTTGGCTTTCACTTTCCTCAGATTGTGTTTGTTGATTGCAACATTATTCATCTAATTTTTCGCCCGACTGAACTGCATTAATCTGACTGATCTGCCCTTCCAATTGGTTTGTTTTATCCGACTAACCGATTGAGTGGTGAATGTTTACTTTGAATGACTGGTTAAGTTATGTTTTTGACTAGTTAAGCCTTAGCCGAATAGGCTTCGTTTTGACTAGTTAAGTCTTTGCCGAATAGGTATCATTTTGACTGGTTAAATCCTTTTTATTACAAAAATGTCTTAACTGTTTCGACTGGTTAAGTCTAGTAGTTTAACTTGTTACAGAAAATGCCGACTAGCTACGATCTTCTATTTAGCTATTACAATATATATTCCCCTATTGCAAGTGACAAACATTATACATAGAACTTTTTGAGATTGTCTGCGTTGCAGGGTCGGGCCAGGGAAACACCTTCTGGGGACTCCAATCGGAATGTGCCGGGCTTGATCGTCTCTGTTACTCTGTAAGGGTCATCCTAGTTAGGCCCTAGCTTCCCTTTTAGGTGTGAACGTCCAGTAGCTTCTACTTTCCGAACGACCCAATCGCCAAGCTGTATTGGTCTGGCCCTCACTCGGCGATTGAATTGTCGAGTGACTCTTTGTTTATACCGAATGAACTTTAGTAAAGCATTGCCCCTTGTTTTTGGCAACAAGTTCAAGTTGGTAGGCTTTTCCTCCTCGTTCTTCTCAAACTCGTAGAAGGTCATTCGGGGTGCAGGGATGCCAACTTCCACTGGTAAATTTGCTTCCATACACAAGGTTGAAAGGGGAGTGTCCTGTAGCTTCCTTAGTAGTGGTACGAGCCGACCAAAGTACTATTTTGTTGATTCTTAGTAGCTTCTTGATTCCGGCCGACCAAAGTACTTTTTGAGGACCAAAGTACAAGGTTGAAAGGGGAGTGTCCTGTAGCTTCTTGATTCTTAGTGGTACGAGCCGACCAAAGTACTTTTTGAGGACTATTTTGTTGGCCGACTCGGTTTGCTTGTTTGCATGCAGCCTGGATAGGGCGAAAAGTTGGTCTGTATCCCGAACCGGGCGCAATATTCCCTAGTCGGGCCACTGTTGAATTGCCGACTGTTGTCGGAGATCAATACCTTGGGCACCCCGAATCTTGTTATAATGTTCCTCCAAATGAATGTTTGGACTTGTTTATCAGTTATTGAGGAGAGTGGTTCAGCCTCTGTCCACTTCGTAAAATAGTCGATGGCGACTATTAGGAACTTCCTTTGACCAGATGCTGGGGGGAATGATCCGAGTAGGTCCATACCCCACTAATCAAAGGGCGGGACCGCTTGAATCGTTGTCAAGGGAGTGGTTGGTGCTCTTGGGATGTCCGAGTGGATTTGGCATGAGGGGCACCTTTTAGCTAATTCATGGGCATGTGATTTCAAAGTAGGCTGCTCTGAGAGCTTTTCCCGCAATGGTCCTTCCCCCCTGGTGACTTCCACAAGCCCCTTGGAGGATCTCCCTCAGGATGTAATCTCCCTCTTCGAGTGTCACACATTTGAGCAAAGGGTGGGTGAAGGATTTCTTGTAGAGCTGGTCTTCGTGCCACAAGAACCATCTTGACTTATGCTTTATTCGCTCGGCTTCTTTGTGGTCCTCGGGCAGTACTCCGTCTCGCATGTATTTTATCACCTCTTCCATCCATGTGGATGTCCGATTACGCACCAGTTGTTCCTTGGCGTTGATGCTTGGCTGACGCAGTATTTCCCACATGATGGTCCGAGGAGTTTATCCTTCAGCTGAACTGGCCATCCGAGCCAAAGCATCTGCCTGCTGATTTTCTGACCGTGGAATGTGAGCGATGCTGAATTCGGCTAGCTTTTTTATGAAGTCTTGGGTTTTGGCCAAGTACATTCTCATGTTATCCTCTTTGGCCTCATATTCGCCGGATACCTGACCCACTATGAGTTGTGAGTCGGATTTGGCTTTGACTGCCGTGGCCCCGGCCAAGATGCATATTTGGAGTCCGAGTATCAGGGCCTCAAATTCTGCTTCATTATTCGACCCCAAAAACTCAAACTTGATAGCATATTCCATTTTTTCTCCGACTGGGGGTTTGATGACCAGACCGGCTCCACACCTTGTTTTGGTGGAAGAACCGTCCACCTGTAGTTCCTAGCTATCTTGCTCGCTGTATACACATAATCGTGTCTCCCCATTTAAGGATCCGATGATGAAACATACCGCGGCATTAGTTGGCGCGACCCAACGGAAGAGCAATATAAAGAACCGACCCAAAATGTATTCTGAAATGATATTCTAAAGCCCAATGAATTGTTCATGACGATTAATTGTATTTCAATCCCATAAAATGTTTTAAATCCATTTTAAAAGCCCAATCAAATATTTGTTATTTTAATAGATATTTTTCATAAATATTTTATTATCTTTGATAAATAAAACAGATTTTTAATCCGTAAATTCCATCTCCGGAATTTTAGGGATAGAAAAGTATCTTCGAAAGACGTGCAAAGGAATATGCTTGAATATTCCCGAATATGCGCCGGACGCGGGGGTTGCGCTCAGCACGACACGTGCATCCAGTACATTGGCCATATCGCGTCAAGCGTGCCAATGAGCGCCTGACGCGTGGACTGCGCCTACAACGTAGGCTTGCGCCTGGCGCAAATCGTGCGTGCAGCGCACGTATTCGTTTTCCTATAAATACTCCGTGATTTCCCCAAATCAAGGACGGTTTTTTCAGATTATTATTTACGCACACAAAATTCTCTCGAATACTCCAAAACATACATCGAACATTCAATATTCAAATACTTTCAATACTCTTCAATATTTTCAATCAATCCGTCTTCACTGCGTTTTTGGTTTCACGATTGCTCCGCCTAATGATCGTTGCGCTCCTCAATCTAAGCCGCATAGGTATAAAACCTGAGGATCCTTGAATCAATTCTTTATATTTATTGCTTTGAAGTTACTAACCATTTATTTGATGATGCAGATCTTTAAGTAATGATCGCTCTCCTGTATATTCTAACATCTTCTCTTCTTTCTTTTTATTTATTTTTCATTATTATTATACTTGTCTGATCATTATATGCATGCTATTATGATTGTCCTGCTTTTATCACCCCACATGTTATTTTTGCTAATCAAAGACCTAAATAAATGTTCTAATATTAATCAGATTAATTTGGACAACTTGCTAGGTTCCCTGTAATATTGATTGCATAATAACATGTCACTAAAAATTAGTCTTTTATGTGTTTCCTTAACCAATTTAGACTAAATATTTTTAGGGTGCTTAAAACATTATTTGTTTATTCTTTGGCATAAAATCTGTAATCAATCGATATTTAGTAGAGGCCAACTTTGGGCGAATGTGGTTCATTATGACTATATTCGTACCCTCACCCCCGAACTCAATCTTTGGTTCATTTTGACCATCTATGGAGTCAGGACGGGGAAATCTACATTGGATAATTTGTCCCTACGACTTTCCCATATCCAATTAGGTTTATGATTCTTTCTAAAAAGAATTGTTGGCGACTTCTTTCAATACAAAACAATTTTCAATAAAACCTTAACAGTGGGGTAGTCAAATCTAATACGCGCTCACACCACGTAGGCGAAATAAATCCACGCCTACAATTTGGCGACTCCACTGGGGAGGATTTTAAAAAATTATTTTTTTTAAAATGAGTGGGTGAAACTTGAAAAATACGATTCATTCTTATTTTTATGCCTTTAAATAATATATACAGTTTTGCATATGCAAGGCTATTGTTCAGCCACCATAAGGACAATCTACCTTGCCTCATTAGCACATGTTCAATATGTGAGGTCACCCCCGGGGGGTTTGCGCTTTGTCCTTCCAAAAAGCTTCCGGAGCGATAGTGTTGGATCTTAGTCATAAGAAAACCTACCCAACCATGGCATTGTTCTTGTTCCTGACTTGAGACTGGAGTGCGTCTTAAACGTGGCCACCTCTTTAAGCAGGGGTACGAAGCGTGGGATCAATCTCTTAGTCATGGACCCTTTTCAGACTGAACCTAAACCTGACCAATAGTTTCAAACATAGAACTGGACTTTAGGTTGGAATTTTTTGCACCCATGTTATATGACATTTGCCTGTGATTGCAATTTTTGTCTGCTATTATTTTGTCAAACTGTCATTATTATGTGTCCCTACAATCGCGTCTAACAAACAAGCAATGTTTCGTCAATCGGGCAATTCGTCGCCTAAATCCCCGAAAAACGTGTCGGGGAGTAGTGCGCCAAACGCATTAAGTTGCGCCTGGCACACCACTCCCGCGCCAGACGCACGGATGTGCGCCGCGCACAGCAGTCTGTGCATCGCACGCTTTTCGTCAATTTAGCCGTCGTAATTGTCGATCCTACGTTATGTCCTATGTGCGTCTGTCTGTCTGCATTCGAGTAATTTGGTCATTTAGGCTCATCACCTAATTAAAAAAAAAACCAGTCTTTTCATGCAAGGTCAAGTCTGTCCTAACAAAAAATTGCATCCAAAGGGTCACTGTAGAATTAGAGTTGTCATGCATGTCTACCTCCTCCCATTTTCTCCCTGCTGTTCAACTAATCTTCCCTATCAATCCTACCCTATCATATTCATCAATTTCAAAAACTTACATTTTTCAAAATCAATCCTACACCCTCTTATATTCTACCTTTTTCAAAAAGCATAAACTAATCATCAACATCATATCACGACATTTCAAAAAAAAAAAAAAATTCTTCAAAATTAATCCATCATCTTTTCCTAACAAAAGATAAAACAAGGGGTTCCTTTCAAAAATGAATTTCGAAAATCCTAAGCTCAGTCTAAACACCTTCAATCCAATTCAATCCAATCGACCCAATTCACTTGCATTCATTCTAGGCCGATATGCATTAGAGTCCATTTTGCATTCATATAGGGTCCATCTAGTTCGAGTCCATGCATTCATATCCGGCCCGCTAGCATTAGAGTCCATCTTAGGCCCATATAAGTCTAGCTCCTGTTAAAATCTAGGCCCATCTGCATCTTTATGTGAAGTCTAGTCCAAATCTATCCCTAATCAATTCCAATCTAAGTCTAAGTCTAGTCCAATCCAGATCTTAGGACCATTTAGGCCCAATTCATTCCCTAGTCAGTCTACGGACTATAAAAGCTCAGTCTTAGGACTATAAAGTCAGTCTACAAACTATAAAAGCTCAGTCTTAGGACTATAAAATCTCCTTGGGTCTAGTTCACATTACATGTAAACCCTAGTCAGTCTACGGACTATAAAAGTCAGTCTTCGGACTATAAAAGTTCATCCCCTAAGTCTAGCGAAGCTACCATAAGTAATCTTTTAGTCTGTTTGCATAGTCCAATTCGGTCCATGTCTGCATTTTCATATAGTTAGGCACATGTCTCCATCACGGTCAAGTCTACACTAGTCCAAACCTTAACCATTTCCATTTCCATTTCAAAATCATTTCCCATTTTCATTTCCACTTTCGTTTCTCATTTCTCATCTTCATTTCTCATCTCCATTTCTCGTTTCGAAAGCATCATTTCTAAAAATTTACGAGGTCCATTCGATTTCTGTTCAGGACAGGTCGTGAGATTATAACTTGGGAACGTCCGACAGAGAGGCAACATGGTCGACCAACTCCCAGACTCGTCAAGCGCATCCTCACATTTTCAGACGAATCTTCCGACTCTTCTGAATCATCATCTGAAATGGGGGACACTAATGAACAGCTCAGTGCCATTATGGCTCAACTCACACTGATGAACTCTCGTCTTGAGGAACAAGACAAAGAGATTAAGACATTGAGGGAGAAGCTAACTGAGGAAGACGAGCAAGGCGACACTCCACCACCAATCAAAACTGAGACAGAGTAGAGATTTGAAAAACTCGAGCAATTGATCCAGTCAATTCCTGCGCTCGAAAGTCAGGCTCATGGCCATGACGTCATTGATCCTGAACTAAGGGAAAAACTCCCTAAAAAGGTAACACTGGGTGACCTCCCAAAATTCAAGGGGGTCGAAGACCCAGATGATCACTTGAGAGCTTTCTTCATCTCTATGGCTCTCAAGGGCATGAACAAGGATCTATTTGCTTATGTCTTTCCTTTAACATTGGATGCACATCCATCCAAGTGGTTCAGATCACTGAACAAAGCCAAGCTGGATGACTGGGACTATATCAGAGAAGAGTTCCACAAACAATACATATACAATACTCAGCTTCCTATTGGCCTGCGTGAGCTGGAATTAACTAAACAAAACTCCAACGAAGACTTCGTCACCTTCCCTAATAGATGGAGGGAAAAAGTTGCACAAATGACTAACAGGCCATCTCAAGAGGATCAAGTCCGAATGGTGATCCGTAATCTACAGTCTAAGTACGGAGAACATATTAAATTCCAACCTATAGAGTCTTTCACGAAGCTCTATAAGGTAGGCTTGTTGATTAAGGAAGAGGTACAAGCCAATAAGAACAAGGGTTCCAACAACAACAACTCTTTCAAGAAGAGTAGTAACAACCCTTCTAGCTCTAATGTCAATGCCCTAACTACTGAAAAGGGAGTATATCAAAAGCCTCAACGAACATTCACTCCATTGGGCATGACTTTGGAAGAAGTCTTCACTAGGCTTCATGCAAAAGGAGCAATACAGCCTATGGGTCCCACTCCAGACCCGACACCTGAAAATAGGCACAAGAAGTGGAACCCTAATGCCTATTATAAGTAGGGGTGATAATGAGCCTGACAGGCTCGCGAGCAGCTCGGGCTCGGCTCGGTCAAAGCTCGACTCGTTGAAGCTCGGCTCGAGCTCGGGCTCGGCTCGAGACTTAAACGAGCCGAGCCGAGCCGAGCTAGGCAAAGCTCGGCTCGTAAAGCTCGTGAACAGCTCGATTATTATTTTATACTAAAAAAATTATTTTATATTAAAAAAATATTTTATATTAAAAAATTGTTTATATATTAAAAAATTGTTTATAGATATTAAAAATTATATTAATTATTTCTTTTAAGATATTAACTAAGCTATATAATAGAAGAAAGATTAAAAGAAAAGGTTAAAACAATTAAAAAGAAAAAGAAAACAAAAAAAGGTAGAGAAGTTATGATTGTATTTTTAGAACTTGACTAATCTTTTTATTTAACTTATGATTGTATGGTGTAATGGAAGTAGCATGGAGCGGGCATTGTAGGCTTTGGACCATATGGCAACTTACAAGAATGACATTGCCTTGAGAAAAGAATGAACTCTTTATTTTATGTAATATATTGTATATGTGTTGGTTGATATATTATCGTTGTTGAACTTTTGTATTGTTGTAGAACTTTTGTATTGTTTGCAATATGCGAAACTTTTGTATTGTTTTATTGGAATCATCAATGATGATAGAATCATTAAACTCACTTTATACAGATTTTTTGCAAAATAAATTTCCTAAACGCGCTCGAGCCCATAATAGAGAGCCGAGCCTAAACGAGCCCACGAGCCGAGCCTAACGAGCCCACGAGTCGAGCCTAAACGAGCCCACGAGCCGAGCCTAAACGAGCTCACGAGCCGAGCTCGAGCCGCGAATTCTCATCACGAGCTCGAGCCGAGCTCGGCTCCCCCAAGCTCGGCGAGCTCACGAGCCGAACCGAGCTCTTGAAAACTTAAACGAGCTCGAGCCAAGCCCAGTGCTATTCGGGCTCGGCTCGCTCGTTAAGCACCCCTAATTGTAAGTACCACCGAGGGAATGGACACCCAACATCTGCATGTTGGGCGTTAAGGAATACTCTGCAAGACATGGTTGAAAGTGGCAGACTCCCGATCCCGTCGGCAGCAAAAGTCGATAACAATAGCAACCCCTTGGGAATCATCTCAACAGTGCAGGAGGCTTAGTCATTTAACGCTAGTTTTCTAGGTCGAGTCGGAGAGTCCCTCCCCTAGCTCCTTCATTTCATTTCCAGTCGAGTCTATGTCATTTAGGATTTTTTTATTTTATTTCTAATAAGCCTTGTTTCATTCATTTTCAATTAATAAGATAATCGCATTTTCTTTTCATTTTCATTGGCCTTTCATCATTTTATTTATGCTCCTAGTTCAATGATGAAATTTAAATCACCTAATGAACTTAACTAACAACAATAATAAAAAAAAGATCTGAAATAAAAAAAGAAAAAATGAAAAAGAGGGCATACTTTAGATCAGGAGTTATTCCACTCTCACTTCCATTACCTTTCATAAGCCGCCCACATACAATCAAAAATCCTTTAAACCATCATCCCCATTAGCCAAATAACCTTTCAAAATCAAAGCTCCACAAATATCTTTCAAACCTTCCAATACCCATAACCAATAACTTGTGTGCAAGCCTCACTACATTACAAAAAGTATCAATGCCAGGCAAAATAAAAAAAAGTGAATAAAAATTCAAAGTGTGAAAAAAAGCAAAAGCAAAAGAAAACGCACAGGACAAAAGGAAAAAATGCAGAAAAGAAAAAGTCAAAGGCAAAGAAATAGAATTCAAGCTAGGGACTTGCACACAAGTTCTACCCTTCATTCAAATCCTTCAATCCATCAAAACCATAGCCCATGTAATCCAAATCCATAATCCTTACTTTACCCCAACCAATTAAACCTTCATCTAAACCTCAAGCCTTAAACCTTTCAACCTTTCATCAACCCTAACTCCTTCTTCAAGGTATGTCCAAGCCCGCTAGGTTGAAAACCAGAAAGGGCGGCCTAGACAAAAGTTAGGGCACAACAAAAAAAATAATAAAAAAGGAAATCAGATCCAGAACTACGAATGGTCTGATTCCGCAAGGATACGTAGGAATCCTCATCTCGAGGTCCGATCGCTTCAATAAAAAAATTTTAGTTATGGTCTAATGATTTGACTTTCTAGAATTTAGGAGCATACTCTTTCTAGATCCAGACATAGACTCGAGTCTGCACCTAGCCTCGTTTAAGCCTTTTCCCGCCTACACTTATTTAAGTCACAAATTAAACCTTTTTATTTTTCAATCCAAGCTCTCCTATCCTGAAATACTCTCCGACAATTCCATGGTTTCTGGCGATATTTGAATTTGCCTAATCAACTTCCAAAATAAGAATCCCCTTTACAATCCCCAGTGACAACTATCAACGTTCAAGGCAGATCAACTACGTTTCAATATCAGATCAAGTACATTTCGATTAAGGCTCACTCCTAATTCAAGGCAAGCTCATCCAAAGTGGGGGCTTCCTATGTGTGGTGATTCCTCCAATTCAAATCAAACTCCCGAAAAGTTGTAATTTGCGGACCTCGTTTAAGAACCCCAATTGTTTACTAAAAACGATTTTCGAAAATCATTGTATCTATTTCTGATCATTCTATCATTCTACATATCAACATCTTCTAGCCTTGCAAAATCCTAACCTTGCATTGCAGCTTTGCAAAACCCTGACCTTGCATTGCATTTCATACATTCTAGTCTTGCATAACCCTGACCTTGCATGACGTGTCATCCCTTAGCTTTGCATAACCTCAATCCTTGCATAGCGTCTTGTGCATCCTTAGAGAGTCTAAGTTTGCATTATTGCATCACTATGTGCTTATGTGAGTTGTTTGCACACCTATCTGGTAACATCTTTCCCTGCAGGTAATCAGATTGCTTGTAGTTATTGCCCGGCATACTAACTTTTTTATGCAGAGACCGGCGGTTATAGATCAGTTCTAAACTGCAGAGCGTTTAAAATCGTTCTCCGTTCCCGGCACCGTATACTTTGACTATCGGTTTCCTGAACCTCAGCCAAAGTGGGGGCTTATGTAGACACATAATCGTGTCTCCCCATTTAAGGATCCGATGATGAAACATATCGCGGTATTAGTTGGCGCGACCCAACGGAAGAGCAATCTAAAGAACCAACCCATAATGAAATGTGAAATGATATTCTAAAGCCCAATTAATTGGTCATGATGATTAATTGTATTTCAAGCCCATAAAATGTTTTAAATCCATTTTAAAAGCCCAATCAAATATTTGTTATTTTAATAGATATTTTATTATCTTTGATAAATAAAACAGATTTTTAATCCGTAAAATTCCATCTCCGGAATTTTAAGAATAGAAAAGTATCTTCGAAAGACGCGCAAAGTAATATGCTCGAATATTCCCGAATATGCGCCGGACGCAGAGCCTGCGCTCAGCGCGACACGTGCGTCCAGTACATTGGCCATATCGCGTCAAGCGTGCCAATGAGCGCCTGACACGTAGATTTTGTGACTCACACAGAATCCTGCGTCTGACGCAAGTCTTGTGTGAGACGCAACTTTCTTTTTTATCTTTTCATAACGCGTTTACACGTGCCTAAACCTGATTGGGCTGGTTGCGTCAGACATACCAATGTGCACCTGACGCGTGGACTGCGCCTACCACGTTGGCTTGCGCCTGGCGCAAATCGTGCGTGCAGCGCACGTATTCATTTTCCTATAAATACTCCGTGATTTCCCTGAATCAAGGACGGTTTTTTCAGATTATTATTTACGCACAAAAAATTCTCTCGAATACTCCAAAACATACATCGAACATTCAATATTCAAATACTTTCAATACTCTTCAATATTTTCAATCAATCTGTCTTCACTGCGTTTTTGGTTTCACGATTGCTACGCCTAAAGATCGTTGCGCTCCTCAATCTAAGCCGCATAGGTATAATACCTGAGGATCCTTGAATCAAGTCTTTATATTTATTGCTTTGAAGTTACTAACCATTTATTTGATGATGTAGATCTTTAAGTAATAATCGCTCTCTTGTACTCCCTCCGTTTCATTTTAATTTACTCACTTCACTTTAGGGGAGAACTAAGGAGAAAGTGCAAAAGTATGAGAGATAAACTGAAAAGGTTGAGAGAGAAATTGAAAAGTGAGATAGAGAAATTAAAAAGTGAGTTAAAATATTAAAAAGTGGATGACATGGGTGGAAAAAGAGGAGAAAGTAGATGTGACATGTTACCAAAAATAGAAAAAGCAACAGTGTATAGATTAAAAAGAAACGGACCAAAAAGGAAAGTGTGTAGATTAAAAAGAAACGGAGGGAGTATATTCTAACCTCTTCTCTTCTTTCTTTTTATTTATTTTTCATTATTATTATACTTGTCTGATCATTATATGCATGCTATTATGATTGTCCTGCTTTTATCACCCCACATGTTATTTTTGCTAATCAAAGACCTAAATAAATGTTCTAATATTAATCAGATTAATTTGGACAACTTGCTAGGTTCCCTGTAATATTGATTGCATAATAACATGTCACTAAAAATTAGTCTTTTATGTGTTTCCTGAACCAATTTAGACTAAATATTTTTAGGGGGCTTAAAACATTATTTGTTTATTCTTTGGCATAAAATCTGTAATCAGTCGATATTTAGTAGAGGCCAACTTTGGGCGAATGTGGTTCATTATGACTATATTCGTACCCTCACCCCCGAACTCAATCTTTGGTTCATTTTGACCATCTATGGAATCAGGACGGGGAAATCTACATTGGATAATTTGTCCCTACGGTTTTCCCATATCCAATTAGGTTTATGATTCTTCCTAAAAAGAATTGTTGGCGACTTCTTTCAATACAAAACAATTTTCAATAAAACCTTAACAGTAGGGTAGTCAAATCTAATACGCGCTCACACCGCGTAGGCGAAATAAATCCACGCCTACACTCGCCGACTGGGGGCCTTGTGGTACATTCAGTTATGAAATCTGCCAAGGCCTGGGCTTTGACGACCCTAATTGGCTCGTACTCCAGCCCAAAGTTTGATAGCTGATCCGCCCAGTCGGTCATCCGACTAGAATGATTCCTGCTCTCAATCAGCTTCCTGAGTGGTTGTCCGGTGAGAACTTTGATCGGATGGGCCTAGAAGTAGGGTTTAAGCTTCCGACTAGCCATCACCAGAGCAAATACCATTTTTTTGAATTTGCTATACTTGGCCTCTGCTCCTCGGAAAGCATGACTGATAAAGTAGACTAGGTGTTACTTTTCTTCTCTCTCGGCTATCAGAACAGCGCTGAGCGCGTATTCCGAAACCGCCAAGTAAATAAACAATGTTTCCCCCGGTAAGGGGGATATCAACTTAGGGAGGATTGATAGGTGCATTTTGAGGGAGGCGAAGGCCTGTTCGGCTTCGTCATCCCAGTTGAACTCCTTTCTCTTCAAAGCTTGGAAGAAATGTAAGCTTTTATCTGCTGACCTGGAGAGGAAGCGTCCAAGGGCATCCAAACAGCCGGTCAGGCGTTGTACCTCTCTTACGTTCCGAGGAGACTTCATCTCCATCACAGCCTTGACCTTGTCAGCGTTTGCCTCGATTCCCTTTCATCCACCAGGAACCCGAGGCACTTCCCTCCTTTTACTCCGAAGACGCATTTCTTCGGGTTCAACATCATGCGGAATCGCCTCAACGTGCTAAGGGTTTCCCTTATGTCTGAGGGGTGATCACCTTGGGCCTTGCTTTTGACGATCATGTCGTCAACATATACTTCAATGTTCCAACCCAGTTGGTCGTTGAAGATTTTGTTAACTGTCCGCTGGTATGTAGCCCCTGCATTCTTCAGTCCGAATGGCATCATTTTAGCAATACACCCCTTGGTTCGTAATAAAGGCGGTGTGAACTCAGTCGTGCTCAGCCATTGGGATTTGGTGATACCCCGCATTTGCATCCATGAAGCTTAGGAGAGCATGACCCACCGTTGAGTCGACTAGCCTATCGATTTTGGGCAGAGGGTGGTTATCTTTTGGACTGGCCTTGTTCAGGTGTATGAAATCCACACACATTCTTCATGCCCCTGTCGACTTTTTGACCAGCACAACGTTGGTCAGCCATTCCGAGTATTGACATTCTTCTATAAAACCCGCCTCGAGCAATTTTTTGACTTCAGCTACTGCTGCGGCGTTTCTCTCGGGGCCTTGATGTCTTAGCTTTTGCTTGACTGGCTTGAACCCTTCTTTGATGTTGAGCTCGTGGCACATAATTTTGGGGTCGAGTCCAGGCATTTCTGCAGCTTCATATGCAAAGACATCCCTGTACTCTGTGAGTACTTGAAAGATTCATTTTCTTATTTGAGGGTCCATGGCCTTACCTACCCTCAAGGTCCAACCGAGTTCCTCGTCGATAATTACTTCTTCGTCGTCCTCAGCTGGCTGAGGCCGTTCGTACTGTTTAGGGTTTTCAGTGATGTAAACCCCGAGACCACCTGAGGGCTGATTCTCTTCTCGTTTTCTTTTTTCGAGTCCTCTTGGACGTCGAACTTGTTCTTCAAGCTGTTAACGTAACATTCTCTTGTTGCTTGCTGATCCCCTTGGATCTTTCCGAATTTACCTTCGTCGGTTTCAAATTGCATGAGGAGTTGGTAAATGGAGATTGCAGCCTTGACCTTGTTTAGGGTTGGTCTTCCCATTATGACATTGTATGGTAGGGGGATGTCCACCACTAGGAAGTCAATCAATAGGCTTCTTCCTTTGCCCTTATCTCCCAACCGAGTGGGCAACTTTATAGATCTGACGGGATACACTGAATTTCCCCCGAAGCCTATGAGTAGGGGTGAGCACCGGTCCAGGACCGGACCGGACCGGACCGGAATCCGGGGTTTTCCTGGACCGGGACCGGACCGGAAAAATTCCGGTCCGGTCTGGACCGGAATTTGGACCTCTTGGACCGGAATTTTTTTTTTTAAAAAAAAAACCTTTGTTATTTTATTTAAATATATTTATAAATTATATACATTAAAAATTAGTAATTATAATGTCAATAATCCTAAAAGAATACATATTAGTAGGTTTTTAAATTTATAACTTTATGCCTTTTAATTTTTTTTTAACATATAATTTTTTTTTTTTACTAAAATAATAGAAATTCCGGTCCAACCGGTCCGGACCGGAATTTTCCGGGTTTGGACCGGACCGGACCGGTGGACCGGAATCATCATTCCGGTCCGGTCCGGTCCAAATTCCGGTCCGGACCGGTTTGTGCTCACCCCTACCTATGAGTGGCTTATTGAGGGGAGTGACATCCCTTTCGCTGTATTTCAACTTCTTGAGGCATTCCAGTGTAATGATGTCAGCGGATGAGCCACTATCGACTAACACCCTTTTGACTCTCGTGTTAGCCACTTTCAGCTCAACGACTAAGGGGTCGTCATGGGGCGTGTGGAGACTCCGACTGGATTCCCCAAAGGTCATTACGAGGCAGTCGGGTCGGGGGTGGTGGACGTCAGCACTTGGTGCTTGAGACTCTGTAAGTAGGCTTTGTGGGATCGGCCGGTTAGGCCTCCTGATGCAAAGCCACCTGCAATGTCTCCAATGAATCCTTCGGTGTCTCCGCTGTTCGACTGACCTACCTTTTGCTTGGCTTTCTTCTCGATGGTGTGTTTGAGGCAGCGGTTCAGCTTGCCTTGGTCTGCCAGATTGTCAAGGGACTTCTTGAGCTCTCTGCAGTCCTTGGTGGTGTGTCCACATTCTTTATGGTACTCACACCACTGGCTCTTATCTCTCCGAGTGGAGGACGTTCTGATGGGAGGTGGGCGGGGGTGCATGGACTTGTCTTTGATGTCCAAGTAGATATCTCTCCTATTCTTGCTGAATCGGGGGTCGTTGCCGTGGTCATTGAACACGTCTGACCGACCGCCCGCCTCTTGTTGTTTCGGCTGGTCTTTGTGATTTCCTTCATCCTTCCTTTTCTTACTTCCGTCATCCGAGTGGCGACATATGTCTACTGCCTAGATGAATCTTTGAGCCTTGCTCATTGCTTCAGAGAAGGTTTTCACTTCGTTTTCTGCCAAAGACCATCTCAGTCGACCGGGTTGCATCCCGGACATTAAGGCGGCAAATGCCACTGCATCTTGCAGATCGGATACTTTCAAAGATTCCTCATTGAATCTTTTGATGTAATCGGCGAGACTCTCATTCTTCTCCTGTCTGACTGTCATCAGATGGAGACTTGTTTTCTTTTGTCTTTTCCCGGCTACAAATGGATGGATGAATAAATCTTCTATTACTGAGAAATCAGTGATGATCCCAGTAGGGAGCTCCTGGAACCAGTTCAGGGCTAGGCCTTTTAGCGTTGTAGGAAAGATGCGACACTAAGTGGCTTCACAGCCAGTCTGAACGCTCATCTGAGCCTTGTATGTGGCCATATGGTCATCCGCGTCGGTTAGTCCCGCAAATGGTTCAATGGTGGGTGTTTTTATTTTGCCCGGACTGGGCGCCTCTAGTATTGCCTGACTAAATGGGACCATGAATTTAAGAGCTCCACTATTGATTCGAATAGGTTTTAATTGGGCAGAGTCACCGTGCCCTTCCCGCTGAGCAGCTTCCTTATCAAGAATATATCGTGCGTCCAACCCCTTGTTGAGGCGCTTCTCATTCAGGAAGTGCCGGGAATCATTGGGTTTTTGCCCGACATTGCCCCTGGGCAATTTAGACACGTAGGTCTCCTCTCCCTGCCGAGCGGATCTTCCTTTGGACAGCTGACGTTCTTCCCCCTGGCTGGACCGTTGCCGATCATGTTGGATGTGTTCTCGTGCCTTCGATCGCTGCCGGATAGGCTGACCGTGGGCAGAGCGATGAAGGTTTTCTGCCCGAAGGGAAGGGACCATGGCTTGGTCTTTGGGCTGCGGGAGAGAGCGCCTCTGCTGCAGGTTGGCCAACATATCCATGAGGCTACGCTGTAGGGTCTGTTGAAGCAAAGCGGCTATTAAGTTTATGTCTGCCGTAGATATGGGGTGGGGGGTCAGCCTATTGTAGCTGGTGTGATGGGTTTGGTCCATTTTCGATAGACTGATCCTCTTCAGGGTCGATAGTTTGAACGGTCGGTGTTTTGGGAGGGACAGGCGAGGGTGGTCGCTCGGACCTTCGATGCTGAGAGGGTGAAGGTTCTCGTTCAGACCTCTGGACTTGTGCTGAAGGCTGTCTATTGCGAGCGCTTTTGGCTGGGGCCATTGCTGAGTAACAATGAGGTGAACTTTGCTGAGTAGAGGCGAAGTAACTTTGATTGTGACTTCCCCACAGATTGCGCCAAACTGTTTCTGCTAAGAGTTAATGATTATAATATGTCGTGAGATGTGATGTGGGCCCCAAGAGCATTCGCCTAAGCTCTGATGTCCGTACGTCTGAATCCTGCAAAACAAGGTCAGACTACCCCGGGGGTGTTTCCGGGATCGCCCCTCCGACGCTCAAGTCAGATGTGATTGAGGTAGAGAGAGAGAGAGAGAGGGTCTAGAGAGAGATGCTCTAGTTTGTTAGGTGAGAATTGAATACCTATTCATTGATGAGATTGTTGGTATTTATAGTGTTGGGGATTCCCAGACAGGAAACATTGATTGGATGGGCCTCCTTAGGATCAATGGCTATGTTGCCGTTTCAGGCAATGATTATTTCAATTAGAGGGTTCCCAAGCTTCTGAGATTAGGTCTACTTTCAGATGGGGCCCACTGTTGCCACATGTCCAAAGCTTTAGGGGGCTTTTATGTTCCTGTTGGGCTGCTGATTAATTGAGCCCAAACAATGAGCTATAATTAGTTTTATTAATTATTGAAATATGAGGCCAAGACATTTCATCACTACATTTTTTTTAAGGCAAGATGAATTCCCTTGCAAGGAAAGGGGGAAATTGGGGATCTCTCCTTGCAAGGGGTGAGACTCGATCCTAGGATCTCCGGGATCGGAGGTGATGCTAACACCACTAGGCTATCACCTGCTGCTCATTTCATCACTACATGTGCCACTCCTTTTAAGGGCTAGAATATCTATACAAATATATTAAAAAGCGTTCCTAAGTAAGTATATGTGCCACGTGTCACCATCCCTCATTTAGTAACATTTTATCCATGTCTTTCTCATATAGTAAAAAAAGAAGCATTGTTAACGTGAAGATTTGAACCCACAACCTCAAGTATGAAAGAAAGAGATCCAACCATCACTCCACTATACTCCTATTGCTTATTTAATCAAGATTAATGATGATATATGAATGGAAAACTTTTGAGATCCATATAATGAATGACATGATTTTTTTAAATGAGTATTGGGATTTAACTTATTTAATTACTACTAAATCAGAAGACACGTAAAACCAGGGGCACGCCGGGCCTAGATACTAGTTACACTATTAATATTAGGCTAGCAACTCAATTTCTTAACAAGATCACCAAAAAGAATAATTTTCCGCACTAATTTGCTCATAATATTTTACGATAACTGATTTTTCGTAAATCACTTCATCTAACTAAATCATTTATTTTGTTCAATAGACTTAATAAATAATATCTCTTCAATTTTATCCCCTAATTTCTCTCGCTAGATGTCAATGATTACCTTGTTTTTATTTCACTCTGATTGAATCAAGTCCACAATCAATCAGATTTTTTTTAGTGTGTACCTAAAATGATTCATTTAATTTTTCCACATACTATATCATTCTCTTCCTGCTAAACCAAATGTTATACAATGACGTATCTTTTATTCTTTTCCTTTAGCAATTGTCACTCAACCTACAATGTATGAGAAACTACGATGTATGCATTATTTGAAGTTATCTCAAAATCAATGGATATTTTCAGAAAAATATTGAAAGCCCTTTTATGCTCAAATCAATGAGTGCGATTGGGATCATTGGCATTTATAAAAATCTTTATTTTGGACCCATACAAGTTTACATCTGTCCTTTTTTTTTTTTGCAATTGTTTACATTTATTATCTCAATTTTTCTATAAAAAGTTTAAATGTCTTATGCCTTTGAGATTCACATACATTTTGGTCAAAACATTTCTTTAAAATAAACTTCAAGTTCTTTTTTTGTTTTTTATGAACTTCATATTTGCCACAAGCCCACAACAAACATATACTTCCTCTGTTTTTTTTAGTTCTACCGTTTGCTCTTTGCACGTTTGCCGACACACAACTTGGAGCATTAATATCATCAATGAGGTATAGCTTAAAATTTTAAATGTTGATATTTTGAAAATATATGTTTAGATGAATCCAACAAGATCCCACGTTACAATGTTTTTTCTTACATATAAATTATACGAGATGGTCATAGTAGAATTGGTGAATAGTGTCAAAAGTCAAAATGGTAGAACAAAAAAGAACAGAAGATGGAGTAAAGTATACTACTTTTTAAATAGTTTTCCGTCAAATTTTTGTTACCCTTTCATGATCAAAATCCATCACCATGGTTATGTTGTTTCTCAAATTAGAATGAAGAAACTGTAAAAGAAGACTTAACCTAGCTAGATCATCTATTTTGCTTACATATTTACATATATTTCAAACATAGGCAATGCCGAAGTCAGAAACTAGTTTTATTAGAAGTTAGTAATTCCTGTTCAACAGTTCAAGTTATCAACTAAGAAATGAAGGAAAGATATCAATGGCTACAGGTAGATCAAGTTTTATCGGAGATCATTGCTACGTTATTTATTCTACACAAAAGAAAATTTCTCAATTAAATAGAGGGGATTATGAATACCACCATATGAATGTACTTGGTGAAGATTTTCCTCAAAAGCTAAAACTTCTTATTTTCCAAAAACATTACTTCTGCCCGTAAATAGTACATTGAATTGGGTACTTTAACCAAACGCCTAAACCTATTGCCGAATATACACTTGGATACCCATGCACATAAACTTAGACCAGATGTATTTTTTTTTTTTTTTGACAACAAGTACACACAACAAACATCAAAAGAAAACACTACCCATTACTTAGGCCACTAGCCTTTTCATGGACGACACAGACACAAACACAGACCTTGAGACTACTAGAACTTACACAACGATTATTATTACAAGACCATGGACGGACTGGACACTTAATATTATACGAACTATAAGCATGAAAAACACACTTTTTCCTTGGGTGATAGTCTTCCAATGAAGTAGGATGAGTACGCTTCCTTTTCCTTCTAACTTCACACCTGCAACCACAATCAAGGTTAGTGGAAAGATATGGAACCTTCTTGGTGGCATGTATCTTCCTTCTCTTACTATTCTTCAACTGAATCTCGGATGATCCATGTGTCTTTACATCGAGCCTCCTCCTCCTTGTCCTGATCTCGGACTTGGCTGAAAAACAGAAGAGGGGATCCATTGTTGTATGGGAGGGAGGACCAAAATCCGTTCTTAAGGTAGAACGAGCCTCTTCACAAATTGGTTGATTCTCTTCGGTAGTCAAACAAGAATTGACTCCAGATAGGCTATCCAATATATTTGCATTATCCCGAACCTCCTCTTCTAAGATTGAATGATCACTCGATTGAGTTGAGCAAACCCTTTCTTGAATGCGATTGCCACTCTTGTTGTTTAATTTCTCCTCCCTCACAGTAGCCATTTTTACCTCCATGAAGTAACCCGACTTTACATTGTACAGTCTCAGAGTCCTTCCTTGAGTCATTAAATGGTAATCCTTTTTTGAGATTGCTAATAAAGAGCCCTGCCTCCTTCGGCCCTGAAACCGATATTTGGGCTTTGCAAGAATAACATTTTCAGTCTTGTCACAAATTCGAGATTCATCCGTCAAACAACTCATTGAAGATATTTCTAAAGGAGCTACTTCCTGAATCTCGCCATTTGAATGAAGACTGGCCTCCTCGTAGTGGAGTCCACCAGATAGCTCAGAGATGGTAGACGATATTTCCTCTCTCTCTTGCTTATACTCAACCATGTCGAGCTTGGCATTTCCACCATTATTGCCACATATAGGATCTTCCTTTACTGAGAGATCAGGTCCACCTTTTTCCCTTAATGAAGTACACGTATAGCTTACCTTGGGTTCCATTCTATGAGAGGGTAATCCAATTCCTAAACCAACTGGGATATTCTCATTTGGCGGACAACTATGAAGAAGACCATACTTCTCTAAGGCACTCTCAATGTCACCTTGTTTGAACAAAAGGTTCCCTTTTTTTTTTAAAGACCTTAAGATGTTCCAAAACTTCACCAGGATTTTCAAGATTTGAAATATAGTCGTACAACTCTCCATCCTCTTTTTCCAAATCACCCCCTTCAATTAGGAGAGTCCTAAACTCCCTTTTTAATTCTTCACACTTATCCAAATATAACATAGTAAAATAATACTAGAGACTCAAGCAAACAAGACTTAAATTAACGCTTACAATTTATTTGCAACTAGATAAGCAGCAAGACAACCAACAAGGAGATCTGGAGCATAAGCTATAGCTAAACTAACAGAGAACTAAACTTCTCCAAGCTTGAAAACTCAAGCAGAAATTTATTTATTTATAGGCAAAGCGACTAACCTCGCTTCCAGATCGAAATCGCAGCAGACGAACGAAACAGAAGAATATTAACAGAAACACCGGGAATTGGCTCTTCTTAGGAATATTCATATTATATACTTCTCAAAAGCTACTTAATCTGGTTATAAATTTGTATTATTAACCCTAATCTTTCTTTAGAGGTATCAATTGTTCTTGAATTGCATTTCAAACTTCCGAGTTCGAATGCAAACTGGCTTCCCAGGCACATGATGCCGCAGCTGCGCTCAACCAGAAAAAACAAAGGAATTGTGATTCGGATGAATATTTACTCACAATTCACAAACAAAACAGAAAAAACTTCAAAAAAGAATTTAGGCAGATTGCATATGTTACATGCGATGACAAGAAAATATTACATTAAGACAAGGTAATTTTTATTATAAACCACATGCATTATCTCAAACATTCAACCACCACAATCTAATCCTGTCAAAAAATCAAAATAAAACTTTGGCTTGAACTGTCCAAGAGAGTAATGCTACAATCTGGGCAACTCTTCAAGCAGTAGCTCCAAACTTTGCTTCATAATCTTGAGGTTGCTGCAATAAACCAACAGTACAATCCATAAGGTAATCCCCAAACAAGTAGTAGACACGGCACAAGATAACAATTAGCAATGATAGCAGCATGAACTTGCCAGAAAATAAACATTTCTTTAATTTTTTACTTACAAAGCCAGTAAATACAGATTAAGCCCTTTAGTATCATGGCTTAAGGTATCATAAATTCCCGATCACACAAAACCACGGAAAAATGACAGCATAGATTATATTTCATCCAAAGAAAAACCTACAGCTGGGGACTTGTACGGAAATGAATAACACAAGCTCAACCCAATTACAAACAGAAAGGGTTGTGATTCTCATCCAAAACCTACAGCTGGAGTCTGGGAAGTCAAGATGTACCAGCTAAAAATAGAAGTGAAGTTGTTCCCAGTCCCACGGTATCCAGAAGTGGAATGAAACTTCAGAGGGTCAAATTATCAATAATTCACCTGGACAACCTGTTTAACCTATTCTAGACTCGAACATCACTACTCCGAATTTCCTATATAGTGGATATTCTAAAGAAAAAGCAAATATTTGCAGGGCATGTCAGCATTGAGAACAGAACACTCGCATATTCCTAAAGCCAGAAAAAGGATGATCAATACTACCTTAACAAACTCTAATCAGATTACAAAAGGAACTCGGGAGCTAAGAGGTGAGAGTAGAGCACAAATAAGCTAATAAAGAATGTCGATATTATACATACACGTGATACAACAGATATCAAACAAATCATATTAAGAATACATTACCATGAAGATGGCTGATATCAACCTACGAGCAAACCATCTCATATGCATTCCACGCTGGGCATTCATTGCACCCTCCTTGTTGTCAAAACGTAGGTAGACATGACCAGCACTGTGTCTGCAAGCAAAATAACAAAATTAATTATTGCGGGTCAAATAAGTACCTCAACAAAAGCAAGCAGTACCAAAGGAAATATGTGAGCCACCCCCACCCCCACCCAAATCCACTAGATAAAGAACAAAGAAACAAAGCAATATAGTACAATCGATTAAAAAAATATAACAGCTGTTGAACTTCACTATGAGCAGATAAAAAATGCCCACTTCAATAAAGCTTCGAGACAATTGCGAGAATTTTAACCTCGGTTTCCACATAACGAAATAGAAACTCCAATTATTATAATAAATTTAAATGAATGCCTCACTCCTCTAATAGTTATATACTGTGAAATTTTAGACCTTAAGATTCTCAGACAGCTGTCTGAGACACCTCTGTAAATTTATAACAGCAATTGTCTGATGCCGTAAACCTATAGTTGACAGCAGTCTAGTCTTAGCTAATTAGCTTGAGTTGGTTCACAGTCTGATACACTCCAAAAAGTACCCAACCATGTGGTTGAAATTGCAAGCTAACAGGATTACTTTCACAGGACATAATAGCAAGTTGATCAATCAATATAGTTCCCTACCCCCATTTCCTTATCAGTCACATTTGCACTACAAGCACATACAAATATATATGTCAAAATAAGTAGTACATACTTGTCAACATAGATATGTTTCACTGGACCAAACTTTGAGCACTCCTCTTCAACATCTTCTTTAATGTCCAAGTCAAACTCTGGATCCGTCTGCAACACATTAATAATATCATCATACATGAAAAAAGGGATAGACGAGGGCAAAAGCTCTGAGAGGCAGCAATAAAAATATACCTCAGTGGCTGGATCAAATAAATTCTTCAGTAGCAGACATTCACTAGGGTTGCCTACAGGTTCAGAAGCTGGGGAAGAGAGGACTTGAACGGGAAGTGTTGGGGAAGGAGTGACGGTTTGCCCATTGACCATGAAAGGTTGCTGCGCAGAAGCTGTGCTGTTAAGCACCGGTACACCAAGTGTTCCTGCAATGCTGCAGTCAAGACAACAAAGATTAGCCCATGAGTAAGGACAAAGAAAATAAAAAACAAAGATTACAGATAGGAAGAACAGAAACACATTACTGACCTTAAAGCTGTACCAGTGCGATCCAGCTTCTGCATCAACAATGCTCTGGACCTAGGATTCAAAGACTGGAAGACGAAGTATACATCAATTAATTTTGCGGTGCAAACAGAAAATACATCAGTTGTCAAAAGTCTTAGAAAAGAGACGTCATGCTCAAGAAAACTTTAGAATGGCCCTTCTTTTTCATTTCACATTCACAACCTTATCTATTGATCGGTAAAAGCTGCACAAACATAATATATGTTCCATGTTCAAATAACCTAGACAAATTCCAAATTCAGAATCTTTCACAATATCCGATAGCTTATCTTGATGGACTGAGATACTTGCGAGATGTTAAACAGAACTGTCACAAGAAGAAGGTAGCTTACCAAGCATATCAAGCTATTCTTCCACTATATCACAATTAAAGAAAAGTGTCATATTATTCAATACTCCTTCATTTCTCAAATGCTCTTCCTTTTTCCGTATCAGAAAGTTTCTCTTTGTTGCTCTTATTTAAAATCTATCATTTGATGACCTACCCCTCCCTCCCCGGTTCTACTACCACCAGATACCCACCTAGTGGGTCCAACACTCCAACTCCCCCCCCCCCAAACTAGCTCCACCCAACCGTTCTTATAGTATTTATCTCGTGACTCCAGATGCTCTACCTACGGGTCCCACTTACGTCATTAACACCACTCACAATTTATCGTTAATACCAACTACTTCTTGCTAATACCTACTATCCTTGGTTTTTTCCACATTCCTTTAAAGATGAAGAAAAGGGAAATGAGGGAGTACACGCTTTTACACGTCAAGGAGAACCCTTCATTGACAAGCTATATCTATGGCTCAATAGACTAACATGCCATCAAAGGCAAGCTTCCTCTTCCAACGGCAGTCAAAGGATCCACGGCTCCCCATGCCCAGATCGAATGTTGGATAGCCTTCGGAACTATGCCAATAAAGAAGCCCTAACCACTATAGCATGACCTTATATATATCATAACATGAGAGAGATGGCACAAAAACAAGTGAATAACATTAGGGTGGAAGAAAAAAATGTATAACTCACCAAACCACCCCCATCATCATCATCGAAGTCTGCTGCAGTTGTTCCAGTATCTTGTCCACCAACGTGTTCAGTGACAGATGAAACCTGCAGTAACCAGATAGATGTTGAAGGAGATCTATAAAAATAATAATTCAAATAGGGAAAAGTATCAACAAAAAAACTCTAAATCAAAAGAACTCCTTCCATAAGATCCAAATCCAATCACAAAAACCAACCTTAATGTATCTGCCAGCAATTTCTATTTTCCCATTTAAACTTTGAGCAGCCTTCGAATGTTCAACTTGAGCAAACTGTCAGTTAAGTAAAAATCAGTTACACAACAATGCTCAACTAAAAGAGGCTACATGAGAAATGTAAACAAACTTTTCACTGACTTGAACAAACCCAAAACCTTTGCAGTGCCCAGTCTCAAGGTCAAGGGGTAGTTGCACCAGTTCCACAGGACCAAATGGTTCAAAAATCTGCCCACAAGAAACAAACATTAAGAACTCGCCATAGCACATCTTCACAGAACAACTCAATAAAAACCAAAATCTAAATAAGGATAATAGTTTAGGAGGGGGAGTATATATGGTCCAATACTTCAATACATATAACTGTTCATTGTGAATTGCAATAGCAGCTAATAAAGAGTCATTCTCATGTAGATAGTGCTGGGTATATGGTGACGAGATGGTATACATGACATGGTTTTGAGGGCCGCACATCGGATTGTCCAATTGAGGTCGTCCGAGGCTGCACAAGGTCAGTAGCAGTGGAGCGTCTGCTCGATCACTCCTGACTGGTGGTAATATGGTGTTTTCTGGCAGAAGCCTTGGCGTTCCCGCACCTATCATTTATCAATGCACAACATCCAATCCTTGCCCTCAATGCCTGGTTTCGTGCTGTTTGCAATTAATTAAGTACCATGCTCTAGTATAAATACAATTAGAAGCCAGAGCTTTGTACACAACTATGGAGCACGTTTAGTTCCTAATGCAAGTTTGGCGGCTTCTCTCCCAGATCTCGGGTTCCCACGTAAAAAGCTCCTTGCATTCCATTTCCCGATTGTTTCTTTTTTACATTTTGTTGTTATATAGTCATTTGATTGTTGTTTGCTAGATCACGATAATTAATACGACTTAAAGATAACAATCACCCAATATGAACAAAATTGATAAATAGAAATGCCCCCTTCATTTCCAACATCAAGTCATCATACAATTCCCCCTCCACAAATGGTGGATTTTTCTTTCCTAAATAGTAGACCCAAAAATGCTAGAACTGGCTTAATCTATGGAAGCTACAAATTCTGATGATTTAATACAGCATGAGGCTCCACTTAACTATCACCTAAATAGTCTCAAATGAGTCAAATTCTAACTAATCCCTCATAAGCCAAATACCCCTAGCATATCACTATTTTATCTTTCATCTTCAAAAACTATAGCCACCAATCAGGCCAAGAAAGCATCGAGTCCCCTACAAGAGTCAACACTTAACACACCTAAACGTAAGTTCATCTGGATTTGCTTTCTTCCCGTCACTGCTTGACTTCTCTAGTCATCTCACTCAACAAGTCCAGAATTTTGTTACAGAAGAGATATGCTTTTATCACAAACTACAATTAACATAATGCACAGGATCCCGTTTCCTACAACTTTCAAGATGTATTGTTGCCAAACACATTACATGTAAAATCAATGTTTACCAAGCAAGCATATTTTCAATAGGTTCACACTCCCTTATGGACTTGTCATCAGCAATGCGCCAACGAAGAGAGATGATGTCATCATACAAGTGTCGTTTGTTACTCCTTTAGTGGATTGAGGCCGACATACAGACGGTTCCAGAGTCCAAGATGCTATCTAAAAATCAAGACACTACTTAACTCAATCCATCAATAGGTGATAACAATTCACTTAGACGATGGAGTAACGTAGTGCTAGCACCAAAGAACTCCACTTCTTCCAGTCAGGCCAATATACTACCTTAGAACAGGCAATTTCAGCAGCGGCCTCTTAAACTAACCCAAGACATCTTGACCCACTATTTTACAGAATTTTCAGATTCGAATTTTGGGTTGAATTATTGAAAAGGTTAGGGTCCGGTTATCTGGTTCAGTCATTATTGGACATGTTTACTCCCACACATGCAATAACATGCATGTACATATCCTCTTCTATAATCCATCAGTTCATACATAAACCACAAAGTAGAGGCCATAGCATTTGAGCATTAAATTACAATTCATTATATGGAGCAAGATTTGCGCAAATACCCCAATAAAGTTGGAATGTATCAGAGTATAGAAGGCAGAAGGAGCACATGAACAAGAAAAGCAAGCAAAGAGATCAACCTTACGTAGCTGCTGCTCTGTCATGTTGAAGTGCAAATTGCCAACGTACAACTTTCTATCAGTTGGTCCATTAGGACCTGTAACACCTGAACCAGTAGAAGCTGTAGATTGAACAAGGTTCTTTTCAGCCTCAGATGGTTTGACCATCACAGGCTGCCCAAGGAGTAGCTGACCTGTTAGAGCAATCGCCATTGGCACGGACATCGCATCATAAAATTCAATATACCTGCATCTCATCACGAGAACTCAATGTAAATTTACCAAATAATACGATATGCAGAAAAATCAGGCAGGACTTACGAAGAATTTCAGATAAAATTGTGGTGAACAAAATCCATAAGAGAGAAAGCTGAAGCTGAGCTTCTTTTGAAGAATCTGATTTCTCAAATACAAGAGATGGTTAGATAGAATCCCAAACAGGCAAACAATAACACAATGCTCAATAAATCAATGTCCGGATTAAGGGTAAAAAACCAGTAACATAAACAAATACGCTATGGGTCTACTAAATTTCCCATTGAGAAAGTATTACATTGAATATGGAGTCACAAAGCCCAACCTCTCATCTCGATCTGCCCTTTGCCCAAGTAAACAGCTTCCAACATTCTAAATACTTAAAGACCCTATAATTCTAAATAAATCACCATTTTTCCCTCACAATAGATATCAAGTAGTTCAAATATGCAATACAAGAACTGACAACAGAAAAAGCATTGCAAAGATAACCCGACCTTTTCCCTTGCTCATAGTACTTTACCAGGTTTGTAAGACGAATTTCTGAAAAGAACAAGCAATGTGTGTAAAATTTCAGAGAACTGAAGGTAGCTATATAGCAAAAGGCCTTAATCAAGGCCTAGATGTTGATTTCACGCTAGGTGTTAACAGTATGAACAGCTAATAATTAACTTGGCCACCTAGCCTTTTTATGTTCTCAAAGCCTTGAATTTACCACCTTAGAATGGCGTTTCTTCAGCGAACCCACCTTTACAATGACGTATCCAAAATAAAACTTACCTAGATTGAAACAACTCCCAATCAGAAATGAAGAATAAAAATATAATTCAATAACCATTATACCAATGAATCTAAGTCCTTAAGAGACTGACGAAGAAGAAAAATAAAAAGTAGGCTCAGGTTCATGTCATCTACCTTCAGAATGCTGCATGAATTGATTAAACATGAGAGCAAGGTATTCCCATCATCCCTCATCATGGAAATCTTTATCGCATTGCTATTTCATTTAAGAATAAAGTCAAGCTTACATCTTAAAACAGCATAACCTACTAGCTATTATCAACAATGCATGCACCTCAAATTACTAACAAGTGAAAAAACATACCCAACCCCTTTCGAACGCCTTGAATTTCGATCCATTATCAGTCGGACATCCCTCACCTACAAGGAACATTTCAAACACAAATAACACACATAAATAGAAGTAGAATCAAAACATGGAGGAAGAAAGGGGAGAAGAACAAATGAGCAAACTCAAAATTTTCTCCAGCCAGCTGACAAAAAGTCAGCTTGCACCAAATTGTTGCCAGAATCACTCAAAAGTCTCATACACAAGCAAACCCACAATTTGCACCAAATACGTCATCACAACACATACTTGAAGAGAAGCTGTTGTATAACTCATAATTCCGCTTTTGTAAAGGAAATTTGACTGATGAACAAATTACTATTTGATAGGACTAACTAAGTCTTGATTCTCAGATATTAAAATTTACATGTATCTATATTATCTATTGGTCTAACCAAATGTCTCGAGGAAACAGCAAATAAGTTAAGCACATTTGAAAAAACATAATGAATATTACACATAGTGTAGTATCAATATCAAAACATCAAAAGCAATAAAATAGTATCATCGTTTACCTTGCCAGCTTTGGAAAAAAATTCATAAACATCTCTCTCAGCCGCCTTAAGAGGCATCTGTAATCAGCCAATACAACAGATAGAGCATGTGTTACAAATATTTTTTTAAAAAACTCGAAAATCACGTCATATACCACTACTGCTTAAATATTATAAATACAAAAGGACAATAACCTGGTATGCAAAAACAGTTCTCTGATCCCTCTCTGGATCAGCTTCGGGTTCCACTGCTTCCCTTTTTTCCTTGATTCTCCTGTAAACCATAAATTTACAACCATCAACTTACAGGAACATATAGGAGGAACAAACAAGAATAGCATCCACTACAGCCATGATGGTCCGTTACGCAGTTTCAACGTAAACGTCTAGATTACCCTAACTGTAAGAGGCTCAAATCCAGGATTGGGTAAGTGGGTCAAATGTAAAGTTGTATCCATTAGAACCTTGAAAGGCAACAACACAACAATGTATTCAGACAAGTCCCTGAAATCCCAAAAGGCAGAGTGGAGGCTCCACATTATGGATTAACTAAAGGGTTTTCACAATAGCAAGAGTTTTCGAGTTTACGAAAAGTTCAGCTCCTTCAGTTCAGTTCTATTATTTTCTACAAGCAGCAGGCGCAGCATCACATAACTGCATCTATAATCCGCCTTTTCCAATATTATAACTGAAAGGAAACTCTTTCTAGTGAACTCCTCTAATAAAAAGTTATAAAACCCTGATAAGGTAGAGAAATCATCCCCTAGATATACATCTATGTAAAATGTCTTCACAAGTTCATACAACTATGATACCAATGCCATGACAAGTCTATGCAATTCAGTCACAAAACAGCGTCCTAACCCATTTCCAACAATCTCAAATCAATATTACAACAAATAGAACATCAAAACAATGTGCATCAACAAAACTAATAATTCAGCAAATCCAACCATTAATTAAAAAAAATGAAGACCAGCTAGCTACCTGCTATCTCTGGACTCAATTTCTCTCAACTCTCTCTCCCTCTCCCTCTCCCTCTTCTCCCTACTCCTCTCTCGCTCCCGGCTATCACGCCTAATCGATCGACTCCTCTCTCGCTCCCGGCTATCACGCCTAATCGATCGACTCCTCTCTCTCTCCCGGCTATCATGCCTCGTCGACCGACTCCTACTTCTCCTCTCCCTCTCCTTCTCCTTCTCTCTCTCCTTCTCCTTCTCTATCTCCTTCTCTATCTCCTTCTCCTTATCTCTCTCTCGCCCCTTCTCCTTCTCCTTCTCCTTCACCTTATCCCTCTCTCTATCTCTCTCTCTCCTCTCCTTCTCCTTCTCTCTATCTCTCTCTCTCCTCTCCTTCTCCTTCTCTCTGTCCCTTCTCTCTCTATCTCTATCCCTATCCTTGTCCCTTTCTCTCTCTACATCCCTATGTGAATGTCTCTCTTCTTTCTCTCTCCTCTTATCCCTATCCTCCCGCTTTCTCCCTCCTCCTCCTCCTCCTCCGCCATTTTCATCCTCCCTTCTCGATTTCTTCCTCTTCCTCTCATCTTCATCATCATCTTCTCGATGATCGTCGCCTTCATCTTCAACCCTCTTTCTGTAACCTTTCTCTCTTTTCTCCCCGCTTCTCTCCTTCTTCCTCGATCGACCTTCTGTTTCTTCTTCTACTGTCTTCTCCAAGTACTCGTACTCGTCGAAATCCATTGGAATTTGTTAAGAACCACGATTAATTGATGCAATTTTGTGAAATTGAAAGCCCTAATATCGAAATTGAAATTGAAATTGCGTCTGATAAATTAGGGAAAGTTGTCGAACTTTAGGGTTTAGGAATTAGGAGGTTCTGGCGAGATACGTAGAGAATTGAGAAAATATAAATATAAAAGGCTACTCTAGTGAAAATAGCTTTCTGGTTTTTTGTTTGGATAGGAAAGCGAAAATGTCTCGATGATTTTGTGTTTTGCCTCTCTAGTTTTTTTTTTTTTTTGAAATAAGGGATGCATTAAATTAAATTAAACCATTGTGTAGACAACTCCGTAGAGCAAACCATAGTATCATTACTACTACATTCTTCTAAGTAAGTTTCTACGCAATAGTTCGGAACAAGGGTGAAAATGCTAGCTACACTATTACGTATTTGTGGATCCTCGTGAGTCATACAGTGCTTCGCCATCTTGTCTGCAAGTTTGTTGTCTTGCCTCCTGCAGTGCCGAATCTTGAACTCGTCAAATGTCCTGCCTAACTCCCTGCATTTACATAGAACATCAGTATAAATGTTAGTTTGGGTTACTTCTTGGTCAAGTAGTTGCGTGGCCTGTTTACAATCAGAGAAAAGAACCAATTTTTTAAAGCCATATTGGAGGGCGAGTAATAGACCCTCACGAATCCCCTGGAGCTCAGCCCCTAAGGCATCCCTCGCAAAGGTGGTTTTTGTGAACCCCATCACCCATTTCCCCTCACTTGTTCTTATCACCCCCCGAGCCCACTTGCTAGGGCTTGGCCTTTGAATGCGGCATCTACATTTAGCATGGTCCAAGTGTTAGGGGTGTGGTCTACTAACCGATAAATCTGGGATGTAGTATTTTGAATCTCCGATGGACCGTTTGCATGAATGAAGTCCCTTGCATTTCTCCATGCCTGGGCCAGCACTTCTTCAGGAGCATCGGAATTTTTGTGGGATTGAATATGAAGTGATTTCTACTCTTCCAGATTTCAAAGCATAAGAAGGGAAATATTATGGACCACTCAATGTTTCGAAATTCACTCTTGCTTTTGATATTCTCTTGCAACCAAAGTGTCATGTTTTGGGTGTCTAGGGGGTGTATGTGGATACTAAGGTCCATACTACTTGAGATTTTTGGCATTGTCGAAGAATGTGGTTAGCATCCTCGACGTCATGAGGGCATCTTGGGCAAAGTGCATCCTGGGTTATGTGTCTATCCCTAAGCATTTTGTTGTGAGGTAGACGATCTAAACACACAAGCCAAAGGAAGAATTGAACTTTTGGGCTTGTCTTCACTTTCCAGATCCATCCTAAGTCCTCCATGCTATTATTAGGAAACTGGGCCTTATAAGCTAAGGCGAGTGAAAAAACCTGGGGCTCAAGATATATTGGTGCAAGGATGTCACTTTGGGCTCTGAGGTTATGGGGATCCATATTTAATATCCGACTAATTATGTGGTCCGGAAGAGTGAAGGATAGCATTTCTAAATTCCAAAGACCATCCCTAGTCACATCCCTCACCTTGTAATCACTCTCATGGAGATTTAAAGGCCCAACTATATGACTACGAATACTCCCTATTCCTAACCAATCATCTATCCAGAATTCTATACTCATTCCATTTCCCATGATCCACTGACTATTTTTTTCAAGGAGCTCCCATCCCTTTCCTACACTTTGCCAAATTGGCGACTCCTTAGCGAAAGATGTAATATAGTCTCTATGAATATACTTTGAGATTATGCATTTTTGAGCTAGGTTGTCGGGGCCTTGAGATAACTTCCATCCTAATTTTGCCAAGTATGCTTTATTCATTAAAGTTTGGTTACGTATACCCAGCCCACCCATTGTTTTAGGCATGAAAGTTCTTTCTTTCCCAACAAGATGGATTCTTTTTTGGTTACCTACATCACCCCACAAGAAATTATTGCAAACTCTATCAAGGTCTTTGAGGGTAGCAGCTGGGAGGGCCATGGCTTGCATGTAATAAGCCGGAATGGTTGAGAGAGTAGAGGAAATAAGACATAACCTACCAGGGTCACAACTCAATTAGGGATAGAGCGGGTAATTGGATCGTTTGGATCAGATTATTTAGCATGATTTTGCATTGAATTAGTTTATCTGTTTTCGAATCAATTATTTTCGAGTCAAACAATTTATATAAGTCTGAGAGAAGTTTGGGATTTTGGTGTTCTGATAGGGTTGGTATTGTGTCGAATCAATGCAGTTAAATCAATATGTTTTAAGTAGAAAAAAAATTGTAAAAAATGTTATACTACAAAAGAATAGGATAAAAGAGTCATAAATTTATAGTCAATGTTTGATAATATAATATAATGGTTTCGAATTAATTATAAAATAAGATATAAGTGACCAATTATGTGATATAAAATATACAATAATACAATACTAATGAAACTTAACATTTTTATATTACCTTGATTGAGTGTCATCAATGTTCTTGTAATTCTTTTTATTACCCATGATACAGTTTTTTCAAAAAACAATGTTTCTCATGGTCAATATGATAAACTAATTGGAAGTGTACGCATTTTGACGAATTATACTTTAGTCTAATATTCCTTATGCAGTTTAATAACTTGGTGCAACCATAACCCCAGTGAGGAGCATTGCGATGCTCCAAAACATGGATTGAGATGCTCTAAATCGTGTGGATTGAGATACCTTATTGGTATGGGTTTGGAATCAAGAATGAAAATAAGGTGGTACAGGTTTGGAACTTGACACTTAATACCATGTCTTTGGGTTTAATTGGGAATGAAATTTTTTCTTCTATTTGATACCTAGAGGTATTGGTATGAGCCATACCCACCTCCACTCGTGGGTTTCTAAACCCCATACCTTATGAGTTTGAGGTATTGGTTTTAAATCTATTAATTTATTAAACAAACACTAGGTACGGGTTTTGCTCATTCTAAATCCATACCTCATACCAAAATCATATGAACCAAACGCCCCCTTAAAGGTATCGTGGATTTGGAATAAACTATGTAGGTTTTTCTTTGATCCTCAAGGGCTATTGTGATTTCATTTCTGTAATCAATAACAATTGTGTTATAATTAGCTCTCTTGATGGATATATATCCGATTGTGATTCGAAAATTTATTAATCTTGTTCGCTTTGCATCATTGGGAAATTGTAGCCTTGTAGCATATATTAAAGCAAAATTGTGCATCACAAGGGAATTGTAGCCTTGGAGGATACATTGGATTTTGCAAAGCAAAAATCATGGATTTTGAAATAGCAGTTAACGAAAATTATTGTGTAACTGCTCGATCCATGTCTACATCCGATCAGCATCTTGCAATTTCAAGTTAGTTCAACAAAAATTTGATAAGATACACTTTGATTCCGGTGATGCAAACTAGACGCACTTAAACCTATATTTGATCATATAACTAGCATTTTGTGGGATCAAACACAACTTTGTGCTAGTGGTGTCGAGGACATGCTTGACTAGTGGCAGCGCTAAGATGATGAAAGCGGTAGGTTGGGGATTCGTTGTTGGGGTAAGGGTGGTGTGGGTGAGGGAAGGGTTGTGATGGAAGAGGATACATATGCTTAAATAGGGAGCAAGGATGAGTAGAGTGAAAAGGAGAGATAGAGGTAATTTTGGTATCTAGGGGAGTTATGCTTAGTAAAGAAATGTTGCATGTAGCAACCGTGTTCTTTATTCCTGCTGTGATACTCCCGTACATGGACTTGAGAGGACAAAAATCTTTCTTGTATGAAGCAGAGTATGTACCACTGCCACATATAGATCTCCAACAGCATCCGCTATAGAAATTCCTTCAATGTTAGACTAGCAAATTTAGGACACATTTCGTTCTGGTACAAAAAAATCTATTCATCTAGTTCAGAACTTGTAGCAAAGAAAATTACATGCAATAATTTAGGATACCATCGTTTAAAAAAATACAAGCACTAACCAGCAGCATAAAAAAGGGGAGAGCTCGAATTAATCACTAACCTTTACATGATTATATCCTATACACTACAGCCACAGGTACAGAGGCCAATACAACAGGAACGACAGTATACTCGCCAATAAGTAGAAACAAATAAGGAATTCTGAAATGTCAACACTGATTTACTCATGGAATCACAGTGCACAAAACAAATCTCTTCTCGTATAATCTGCAAGCAATTATCTGTCTTCACATATTGGTAATCAAACATCACAAGACTTGTAAACAGACATTCCTTAAACCTCGTCATTATGTTGACAGTCGATTCAATGGGATTCTGTCACTTTGTCGCGGTGTTCTTTCAACAGGTGATATGATTTGTGGCATTGTCATTCCCCCTGAAACAATTATCTCTGAGAGAAGAAAAACATTAAGTAAATATGAGAACATAAAATTTGGTAATAGTACCCTGTATCTTGCAGTGGACTTGAATTTAAAAGACAGACTTCGATGACTAACATTTTAATCGGTGGTCAGGGATGCATTTATAAGAGGAAGAAAGGCTGGTGAATAAGTACTTCACTTTTAAGATTATTCTAATATTATGGCTTGGTATGTCAAAAGAACAAAATAATGTTCACAGTGCATAAAAGACGCTGATGTGCCAGGTCCACCAAAGGTTTTTATGTTTCAAACAATAGTAGTATACAAAATACAAACGGATGGAGGAAAGGCAGAAAATCAGATTACAGACCTATGCCTTCGCGAATAGAGAGGTTTGGTCTGATGACATCCTTGGAATTGACCAGAAAGATGTCTCCAATATACAGATGGTTGGTTGGAACATATACACTACACAATTCTTCGTCACCATCATCCCTCTGCAGTCAGCAGTAAAATAGAGTAAGACAAAATGAATGCCATATGAAATTCTTAACCATTCTTTTTAATCGGGAAGGGGAGTGGAAGTCGCCAAATTTAGAATGCTACGGAGAAATGAGTTCAAATACGCTTGCTCCTACCCACTACAGGAAAGTAGTCTAGATGTTCTATGAGAATCTAAACCTAGCCGACACTTCTAGCATGATTACAAGATATATTAATGAAACTAGTCTCAAGAAAACGAGTATCTTCAAATATGAAATTCAAAACCTAAACAACCAGATATACATGTTTAAAAATCAGGACAAGAAGGTCCAACCACCCAGATAAGTCGGTTGGCAATCTGCAACACTGCATCTAAACCCATCAACACTACACCACAACAAAGTCTCAGGCATCCAAATATCATCTCTCTTCCTTTACCATATGATTTTTAGAAATAAGTAAGAACAATCAATTTTTAACAGAAAGAAAGAAGGGAAACAAGGGGACAAGCTGTCCCCAAGAATTACAGACACAACATAAATCATCAGCTATTCAAAAATGAAAATTTTCTCATGTTAGAGCCAATGCAGTTCTTTGTGCCAACTAGAGTGAATGCAGTCCTGACCAGTCTGAAGTCTAACCAATGTTGAAAGAATCCATTCCCTTCATCTTCAAGCGAGTTTATGTTGTAAATCTTTCGTTCTGCTGCTCCAGAAAATCCGTATTTCTTTTAGAAGAGTTGATTGTCTTGTAGCTTAACTTCGCCTATCAGTGGCGCATTGGAGCTCTGCTCTTTACATAAAAGTGGTTAAAAGTTTTTCCAGTGTGGACCACGAAGAAAGTCCTCACCCTCAGCACTGCCATCGTTTTCCTACATCTTACTGGGTCCCTTTTGCTTCATGGCCAAAAAAATCCTGATACAAAGTAACTTGTCTTCTCTATTTCAAGCTTCTATCCACAATTTCCTTTAGCACAAAGTTGCAAGAGCAAGTCGTCTGTACGACACCTTTCAATGGGAAATAAAATGAATGCACTTTGAAAAAGACAGGCATTAAACACAGTCCATAAACCATCTAATGTTAAACCTGATCTCACATTAGTGAGTGAAGATATGGCCTAAAAAGGAAAATCACTGCACTGACAAAGTAGTAATGTATCACACACAAACTTCTCATATGCTTTCTCACTATTGTCCTTTCTACTTCAGTACTGTGAGATTCAGAAAGCCACTGCAGTAATCTTTTTCCCTACATTTTCTCTAACCACTAGTTCAACCATTATGATTGGTCCGAAAGAGCGGATAAATGCAGTCACACTTACATCACTTAGTAGTTGCTACAAAACATGATTCCTTGTTTAGGCGAAGGTTGCACGAGGTGAGAACAAGGTTATTTTCCCAACAGTCTACGACTCTTATGTACACATGCAGCACAAGTCTCGAATAGTAACAGGCTGACTACCATCACCAGCTTACTCCTTGCCTCCGTTGTACTGCGCTCTCCAAGTGTGCTTGTTCCCCCCTTCTTCCTTCTTACCATGGCAAGTCTTTGTGAAATAACTCCGATGAGAAGAAAAAAGAAGGCATTAAGAGACCCTCCTGACCTAACCCTAGACACTCTAAGATCCTTTTTCAAACCTGCTCCCATTTCGAGTCAAGAGATAGATAAATAGACACATCCCATTCCACTGATCGAGGGGCGCTCGTAGTGACTGAGGGGGTCTTACCAACCTCGTTGCCTAAATCAAGAAACGTGATAAAGCTTCTCCTTGTCAGCCTCTTGGTGGATTTCACGTAGTTCATTCTACTCAACAGACAGTCTAGCTCATGCAAATCATATCATACACTCTTCTAAAAAAATAACCAATACTTAAGCAATTGGCTAATAAACCAACATTGCCTGCCTCCAAGCATAAGCTTGTGCATATATGTGCATAGACATGAAATGCCAGGCCATGCAGACTCACTGTAACTATACAAAAGCAAATAGTTCACATATAGCACTTCCTTTGTCTCTAAGCATATGCACGTGTCTAGACATATAATTCACAATTACGCAAGACCATTAAAAGCTTCCAAGATTTTGCCTCAATCAAAGATTTTAACCTCAAAACATTGCATCAGAAAACCTCTTGCTAACTGTGAAGGGTCAAGAAAACAGTGAAGGGGAAAGAAAACAGCAAGAGTTCATTTGCCAAACATACCTGCAGTGTGACGGTTGAAGTGATGAAGCCGAATGCATATTCACCTTCACGTGGATGACGAATTATTGCTACCTCTTTAAATGCAGTAGTATTTTGATCTGTTAAAAAAGATTTTGATAACTTTCAGCACATTAAACATATAGAAAAATCAGAAACTCGAAATAGTTAAGTGTCAATCCCTCCTGATCCAACACTGACATATAGAATGATAGGGGGGGACAGAAAAAAAGAAGGAATAAAAAAATTAACTGAAGCTCTAAGTTTACAAAGTATGAAGTGACCAAGTGCAGTATATGTAATAGCCATTTGAGAGCCATTAGCTTGGCAGTTGTAATTTCTATCATAGTACTACACCAGTCTTAATACTTGAGAAACAAATACAAACTGATAAAGAGTACAGCAAATGTATGAATATTCTTGAAGCAGCACACCAAGAGAAATGCATCTAATGGTCTATAATGCCGTGATGATATTTCTAATTAAGGATAACAGGAGGTCCTTACTGAAAAGAATTACCTGGAGAAATTGCAGAGCTAATTTGTTTGGAGGCTGAATATATATGCCTAACAAAAGGCATCTTTTTTATCAGCCATTCTCCAAGCCAGAAAACAGTAGCACCCATCCATGAAGAAACAAAAACACCAACAAGAAACACAAACAATAATGAAGTGATGAAACCTAGTCCTGCAATGAAAATATCCAGGAAAAAGAAAACCAATAACTAACAAATCATATTATTCATGTTCTTAGACCTCCTCAAGTGAAGTTGGGAAAAGGTTCATTCTATTTCCATTCTATTATATATGGCAACACAGGAAGGATACCAAAAAATAGAAAAAGAAAAAAAAATTAAGGCTAGCTACCTGCTTTTGATAGCAAAAAAAAATTAACAAGAGATTTTGCTCTCAGATTACATCCTATTTCTCAATCCATAGCTTAGTCATAGAGATCAAGAGTCCTTTTTTCCCTTCCAACTCCCCATCACCCAGCCAGAAAATGACAAATAAGGACAAGTAGCCAAAAAAACACATGATGATAACCAAAAGACGGAATTTACCAAATATGTCAATCCCGAGTCCCTCATATAGAGGACTGAAGAAACCATCTACAAACTGAATAAACCACCAAGTAATGAAGAAGGTAACTGCAACAGGGAAGAGCACTACACTGCAAGTTCAAGTCCAAAAAATACATTTAGAAAAAATCAGTAACTTGAAAGGCAAGAGGTAAAATTTACAAGATAGACGGACAGCTAATTACCATCCAGTCATGAACTTTTTGGATACCCAACTCTGGAGGACATAGCAGCAAGTCTGTTGAAAGAAATTTTTGTTGCTAAAATGGGAGAAATAGACAATTAAACTAGTATGGTTTCTGCCATTGTTGGAGGTCAGAAGAAGGTTGCCCTACCCCCTCACATATCGAATAAGCTGGAAAAGTTGGACTATAATATTTCCATATCATAATAAACAAAGTAGCATCACCCCTTTTAACTACCAAAGAATTAGCAAGTTTGGAAAGACAGATAAGTTTCTGTGCAGGCAAACTTTGATACGATGCAGAATGGAAAATGGCATTTATAGCATTTTCCCAGTCCAAAACATTAACAAGAAAACAGGAAAGAAATAAGTTTATAAACAAGGAATGATAAACTAACATCAATTTCATTGCATATTTCACATTTTCACTCACGCCTTGGATGTCAACAAAGACACGAGGAGCCTTAGATTTTTACAAAGTGCAGGCCCACCTCAGGCAAGAAATACATGCACGATTTTATATTCAGGAATGAGACAGAGAGCTTGACATAAGATATGTGAGAAGTGATAAGGATTCAAACTACTTAGCTGTCCCATCACTTATCCTGAAGACCTTCCTCTTTTCAATTTAGGGGTCGTTTGATTCAAGATATTGAATGGAAAGAGAACAGACACAAATAGAGGAGGGGAAAGGTAACAAAAACGGCCACCTTTATTGAGTGTTTGGTTCAAGGCTTCAAGCCAAGGAATAAAAATGAATGGTAATCATTACCTCCAAGTAATGGATTTTGTTGCTTGAAGAGGATGGGAAGGTAACAAATTAGGGGGAATTCACTACCATCAAGTAATGGTAATGGATCGATGAGGAATTGAACCAAACAAAAAGAAAGAGAATCGGTAATTGATTCCGTTTCTTGGAGCCCAAAAATAATGAACCAAACGACCCCTTAATTTATTATATTTTTGCTTTTTTGGTAATCGTTGTGATTTCTTGTTCCTCTCTCATTTTGGCTACCAATGGAAGATCCCTACATAAGACATTATGAACAGAAGAACTCCTGCTCTAGCTTGTAGTTGGGTAGTGTGTGCAATGTTATGAAGTATCAATGGATCACCACTCACGTCTTTGTCCTGTTAGCTGCTTCAGAAATATTCAACTTCTGTCACTGTTTGTAGAAATGTTGGGTTCAATCTGCTAACAGCAAGGATGTATCGGTAGCTAGAAGATAGCACTGAAAGTTAAAGACATTGCCAGGATGTGGAAGTACGAAGTAGATCTCCACGGTAATTCAGCAAGGTTTATGGAATTATAAAAATTGGCAAGTGCTGCCTCTAGGGAAATTCCTATGGGATGTCCTCATAAATTCTCTTTCTGTAGATTGATAGGCTCTTTAATAATTAGTCATATTTCCTCAATACATTTTTTATGTTTCAACTTTTCAATTCACCTCCAGTGGTCGTGTAGGCGTGTAGCCAAGTATGATTGTTGACTCTCCAACTTGGGTATACACTTGACATTTCAAATAGGACCAAATCATGCAAAACACTCATAAATAGCCAAAATAGGCAACAACTCACCCTTGGATACATGCTTAAGTTCAATACTAGTAGCCGAGTCTGTGTCACATAGCTTAAATCATAGATAACAAATCATACATTTTTATTTAGTTTGAAGACATGCGTATTAGTAGCCTCCTTTACATTGACATTGTGAGGGGAAAGGAATGTAAACGTTTATTCTAGCTCCCTTCTGTAATTAATAATTATACACATTCCTGTCAAACTTGTATTCAATTTGTTGTTCCTTTATTCTAGAAAGGAAATCATCAAAGATGATGCAGGTAAGCTAGCTCCGTATCATCCAAAACCGGCAATTAAACAAAGCATTCAGAACCAAGTTACACACACCACCTAAAAGACCCTCAGATCTCCTAAACAAACAAGGTGAACTTTAATTGGTTGGTGCAACCGTGAATCCGCCATATTATGATATTTTTTAACTCCCTTCACAATGTCAGGCCAACTTCGTTATCTCCAAATCACACAAACGTTTCTCTTCTTGTTTCACAAACTTAGTCAATAACAAGGACGAGACATACTAATAATACTCCTTAATATCGCATATTTAATTCGTTATTCCGATTATTTACTACCAAGTGTTGAACAATTCCTTCTGTCGCCATTTACAAGACAGAATCTCAACATTCCAACCTTGCAAAAGATTCTCCAAATCATCAATCAACACACAACATCTAATATCCAAATTAACCTAAAATTAATCAAATACCAAAATAACCTCATAAAATAAAAGATAAGGCGTTATTCGTCCTCTAATCTGACCAAAAAAAACTCAAGCACATTCAATTATTTCTTTAAATTTCATCTTCAGCACTTAATTGAATTCGCATATAATCAACTCCAATTCCCCCAAATTCAATCCAGAAATTCAACTCACTTCATCAAAATCAAACAGCGCGAATAAAGCAAAGAAACAGCGAATTAAGTGAGAAAAAAGACGGGGAAAAAAAAAAAACCCTAACCTCGCGAGAAGAAGAATTAGAGGAAGTGAGAGGAGCTTTAGCAGGATCTTCGGGATCACCTTGGCTCAAAGGAACTGAGGTGGACTCCTTCTCTTCAGCCATTGAAATCGGTGGTTTTCTAGAGAGAGAAAGAGAGGTGGAAGTGACTGCTGCTGTAAGAATGTAACTGTTCGGGAGTGTGCGCGAGAGAGAGAGAGCGCGTCGTCGGTGGTGAAATGGTGGATTAGTTGACTGTTTTGTTTGGTTGCTTGAGAATTAAGTGAGATAATGAAACTTTATCAAGTGTAGTAAATGTTAGCCTCTTCAAGTTTGACAGCTGTTGATGAGTAGCCAATCAGGCTTTTAGAGTTGTTGGCGTCTGGCTTCAGCAAACAAAACTATCGTTAAAACCAAGGTTATTCACGTGATACCCAACTTCATTATACTACTAATTAGAGCATCTACCATGGAGCGTCTACAATAGATCTCTCCAACTAGTTCTCCAACTAGCTCTCCAAAGAGAGAGAAAATAGAGAGTCACATCTTACTTAATAATGAGGCTGCTATTGGGTGTGTCTTGAGTGTCTCTCCATTAGGGATGTCAGTGGGTCATGGACCCTACCCAGATCCGTTTTAGCGGATCTGGATCCTCAAATTTTGGGCCCTACGGATCCGGATAGGATATAGACCTTGGTTTTTGAAGCCGGTGCTGGACTGGATCCTAAATTGTTATCCGAATCCATTACCCATTTTTGAAAGTTATTTTAAAAATATATAATTAAAAAGGTAAAAATTAATGTGAACTCTTAATGTTATTTATGCTCGGATTTGCTATATTAAGGTTGAATGCTTGCTTACTTCAACATCAACAAATGAAGATATTAACGGCGTTGTTTTTTTCTTTAAAATCTCTTATTATTGTGAAAAATAGGGTCGTTTGAAGAAAATAGGTTATGATCCATTTTGGTTCCGGTTAGGACCCGGATCCATAGGATCTGGATCTTCAATTTTATTACCCAGCGGATACGGGTATGAACTAGATCCTTGCCTAAAAAACGGAAATTGATCTGGATCCTAGAGAACCCTGTCTAGATCCTACCCATTGCCATCTCTACTCTCCATGGAGATGGTGAAGATAACTTTTGGGTTGAAGGAGAGATGACTCTCCAATGTGTGGGGCCCACATACAATTGCAATTACTTAAGTTTCTTTTATTCTTGCAACCATTTAATGATTTTTTTTATAAAAAAAAACATGGTAATAATTACTATACCAACAACTATAATTTTTCTTTATCTATAAAATGAGCCTAATAATTTTTCTTTATCTATAAAATGAGCCTAATATTGGATATATTTCATACACAAAATCTACTATCTTTATTTAATTTATGAAATTAAATATTAGCATTTAAAATTAATAATCTTTTAAAATAAATTCCACATTACATAAATTATGAAAAAGATAATTTTTTTGGTAATAATATTTAATTTACATGAATAACTTTATTATATAACTTTGATCATAGTATAAAATGAGGTTCATTTATTGATATTGGGACCACAAAACAATGAAGAGTTGAATGGAGAGCTATTTAAAGAGTTTTATTATTGTTTGGTGTTTTTAGACATAGTTCTTGAGAGTAACTTGAAGAGAGATAATAGATGAGAGAGAGTGGAGAGTTAGTTGGAGAGCCATGTACCATTGTACATGCTCTTACGGAAAAACTTTGTCTACCCACTGGGTAGACTACCCACAATTAATAAAGACTTGTTAAGGGTGTAGTAATGAAATCCAACTCAACATAATGATTGTTTTTTTAATACTCTATTAGTAGTAGGTTGTCAACCCAATGGGTAGATGTAGCAATGTAGTGCATAATACGGCTATAACTACATGTCTACATCTATCCACTGGATAGATTACCCGCTTCTAATAGATCATTAACATCTACTAATTGTTAATGTTGAGTTAGATATTAAATTCCATTGAGTCAACCAACTTTTATCTATATGGAACATGATTAACAGATATTGCCAAATCGGTAACTGGTGACCCCAGAGTAGACACGGTTGATTCCTTAGGAGGTTGGGTTGGGTTGACTTGGGAATAATGACCCAATTTAGGATCATGCTTAGTCAAGCTTATGAAATGTGAAGTAGCCATGGCCTTATAGGGACCAACCCGATTTATATACCGAGCATTCGAGACGTTACGATACTCTTATAATAAAAGGTGACAATCGAGGCGTTTGAGTTGGATTTTGGTCGAGTTGTTTTCTTACTTTTCATGTTAAGTCATCTTGGGTTTAGTTGAAATTCAAAAATATGGTACTTGGCTCAAGTTTAAGAAAAAAGATCGGTTAAAGAATAATTGGAATTTATACATCACCACCCATCCTCAAGTTCGATGTTGTATTGTTGTCGCCTTTTTAAAAACTAGTTGTTGGCCCGTGCGCGATAGCGCACGGTCCCCCAAGGTAGCGAAAATAATGGTGAATAACTAAATGCAAGTATTAACATTAATGATTCAAGCAAAACCAAAGCATGCGAACTTGGTAGTTAGGAAGAGAAAGTAATTAGATAGCATAGCATATATGCATATAACCCTTGTTAGTGCAAGCTATTATTGGGTTGCAAAACATGTGGAGGGTTTTTCGTATCCTCTAGAATGTCCTTGAGTCATTGTTATATCTGTTATAAGAACTCATTCATGCGTATTAGAAAAAATAGATTAGTTTATATTAGGCGGTGATTAACTATAAGGGCCATATTGTTAACATGTACCATTAGACTTTACAGCAAAACAATAAGCAAAAGGGTTTTTTGGGTGGGTGATGTAGTAGCTTAATTTCTAGGTTTCGTAGCATCTTCGGTGGTAAGTGTGGTCCCTCAAGGGGGCAAAATCTAATTAGCGTTACTCTAATGGCGTAAAATTTTGATAACGTAATCTAAATTTTGTATTTGCGAGGACAAACTTAATTATTTCTTGCAAGTATACTTTTATTTATGTTATAATTTGCATAATCGAGAAACAATAAATGCAGAGAACTAAATGTTAAACATTAACATAATCGAGTAAGGTAAAATGAAGGCATCTAAACTTGGTAGTTAAGAACATAAGCTAAGTAAATGTCATAACATATATTCCTATTGAATTTATTACAATAGATTTATTCAAAAAACATTACCGTAAAGAATAAATAACAGCCACAAATGCCTCCACATCAACGGTAGTTTATTTATGTTAATATACTCATTTTTTGTATATATATATATATATATATATATATATATATATATATATAGAATTGAGTTCATGTGAGAAGGGAGTTTTATATGAGAAGGGAGAAGTAATTCTAACCCTTGGATCATGTTTCATTTAACCGCCAAGATTAGATACAAAAAAAGGTAAAACCTAAATTACTCCTCACGGTCATAACTCATATTACGCTTTCTCTCTCCTCTCTCCTCTCTCCTCTCTCCCTCTCTCTTATTTCGTTCTCTGCTTCAAGAGAGGCGTTTTTTTTTTTTTTTTCAATTTCAATTCAAGCGAGAGTAACATCTTTGGATCAGTGAAATTCTAAACTCAAGATTAGTTCAATGGACGCACACAATATGGCAGAAGAAGGTTAGTATTTTGTTTAATTTTTCTTTTTCTTTTTTTTAGAATACTGAAATTGTTCTATATTCGAAATTGGTGCTATACTCAAGATTATATACGAAATTGGTGCTATACCCACATGAATTGCTCTTGCATGTTATGATTCTTGGATAGTCATAGTCTCTTTATGCAGGTATTGTCAAATTTATATGGGTTTTCTCATAATAGTTTATTGTTTTGACATGGTTTGTGATTTGTGAGGCTGAACATTCTCTTGGGTTTTTGGAGAAATTGGGTTTATTGGTTTATTTAGTTAATATGTTTTTTTAAGGGGGGGGGGGTGTTTGGGGAAGAGAGTTCAAGTATCTGGAGAATCAGAACAGTTATAATAGATATGTGATTATGAGTAAAAAAAACAGAGCCTGAGAAGACTATGGGTGAGATATTGTCAGCGATTTTGTTGCGGTAATATTTTTCCTCATTCTCTTAACCCAACTCTTGGTATGTGTAGGATGACATTGGGTAGTATTGGCGGTTAATTTATTCATATCGTGTTTCTGGAATTTGTATATGTTCTATTGTATAAATCAGGCTTGTTTCAGTGAAGTCCATTTGTACTGCTTGTAAAAGCACATGTTACCTTTGCAAAAAGGGTGTTCTAATTTTGTGTAACCTCGTCATAAGAAAAAAGAAATAGAAGAAAAAAGGAATCCTATATGATTAATCTGGTTATCAAAGAAGTAGATGGAACTAATTTTCATGTGGATCGTGGCACTAATTTCTGCATATATCTAGCAATGTCCGAGTAACAATAAGTAGTAGTAAAATATATTATCCTCTACACATGACTAGTCATGAGAGTTATAATTATAGTTACTGCATTACTTGTTATGTACGTTCTAATTAGAGTTATAGGAGTATTTGATTAGAGTTATATGAATTACTAATTAGAGTTATAGGAGTATTTGACTAGTCATAAGAGTATTTAATTATAGGTATAACATTACTTAACTAATTGGTTTATAAAGTTTCACCAGTTATATATGTTGATAGTGTTAGAAAAAAATCAATTGGGAAATTATAGGTCATTTTCATACATAACCGCTACTATTAACTTGGGCATCTGTGTCAAACATGATTACATGAGTATCAGTGTAATTGATATATTATGTTTTTGAATCTCCAATTGTGCGAGTTTGTAATTAGTTTATGTTTGTGTATGTAGATATGAACATTGTCGAGGTTGGTAATGTGAAGGGTAAGCGTCAGGCAATTCAATGTATGGATTTGGTTGAAACAAAAGGAGCCAAATTACTTAAGAAGGATAGTACATCACATGTACCGAAACAGAAAAAAAGCCATTAGAGTTGTCTACTCAATGTAGACCGAATGAATTGGTGAAGCTTATAAAGAGCTTATCTTCACAACAAGTCCGAAATGTGAATGACATTGGTTTTGGAGGTCTTTGCAGTCTGCATTTGACTCAAAGCCCTACTGCTATGATTCCTTTTTTGATCAATTCTTTTAATCCTGGTAGTTGGATGTTTAAAATTGATGCCATGAATAAATTTGTGTTGAGTAAGTTTGATGTTCATGATGTTTTTTTGCTTCCCATGGGTGATTCGAAGGTTGAGGAGATATCCACTGGTAGTAATTCTTTAATCTTGGCCGTTGATAGGATCTAATCTAAGGGCAGTAATTCTTTCTCATTTCTCACCTAATTTCCCTTCTCACATGATCTTGCCTCTATATATATATATATATATATAGAGGCAAGATCATGTGAGAAGGCTATTTAGATGAGAAATGAGAATGAATATGGACCAATAGATCTAATCAAATTCACGGCTGAGATCTAACATTTATTAAACATGTTTTGTCATTTTCTCGCACTACTGTAAGCTTCTCCCACCATTTTTTTCACCACCATTTTCTGTGTCTTCTACGCAAAAAAACAAATTCTGGTTCAAGCAATCGATCAATTTGAGTTAACGAATCGGTCGGTCAAATGAAAATCGATCATCTTTATTTTTCTTGTTCAGAATTAGTGATCAAGGAACTCATTCGCAGGAAAAAGGTTAGTATTTGAATTTTTTTTTCGAATTCAGTTTTAGAATTTTGATTCAGATTTATATTTGTATTCCAAAATTGATTTGATTAAGCAATACAAATTATACGAATTTAAGTCATTACGAACTGGATTTAATACGAAATTATTGTGATTATATTAATAAATCTATGGAATTGAGATCGTAAGTCTCTTCCTCATCTAGTTCTATCAAGTACTCTTCCAAATTCAATTCATTTACTGTCATTTACTATTGAATTTAGTCAAAGATTTAAGCTGATGAATTCACCTTATCGTTCGGATTGTTTTATGCTTTTATTGTTTCTTTGATTTTACGACCTGATGTTGGGATTTAGTTCGAATCTTGGTACTTTGTTGCTAAAATTGATTTCTGCATTTGCGGTTTCTTGTGCTAAGTGTTGTACTGTTGACAAGCAAACATAGCGTAGCTTTTATCGTTTCTAATGTGGTGGATCATTATTGGTGAAGTGATTAGAGTTGCAGGAAGTCTTGTCTCAGTTGTATAAAATACTTATTAGAGTTGCAACTACTTTTGTTTAAAATCTCAAGTGGCGTTAATTAGAGTTACACCATCTCTTCTTTAGAATTATAGGAAATGGTAATTATAGTTAGGACAATACTTATTTAGAGTTATAGAAAATAGTCATTATAGTTACAACAACACTTCTTTATAGTCATTAGAGTTGTAGAAAATAAAGTTGGAGTTAAGGCAACAATTGCCTAGAGTTACAGTTATAAAAACACTTGTATAGAGTTATAGGAAGTATTAATTAGAATTATAACAAGTAGTAATTAGAGTTGCAGCCACACTTGCTTAGAGTTATACTTCAATCTAGCACTACTATTGTTTTGGTTATCATCTTTGGTTGATCAATCATCCGATTTTTCTGCTAGTAATAGCAATATAGAAGGGAGACTGGGAGCCTTGAGAAGGTACCAGATGGATGTTCAAAGAGATGCTATGAGCACATAGTTTTAGAGATGGAAATCAGAGCTGTAGGCAGAGCTATAGGCCTGAAGCTGCTGAGTGTGCTGGCTAATGTGGCATAATAACTACTATTTTCTATAACTATGATCAAGTGTTGCTACAACCCTAACCAATACTTGATATAACTCTTATCAAAATGTTGCAACCTGATAGCTTGTTAGCTCAATTGGTGAGTGTTTTGTGTACAAATACACAAAAATGTGGGTTCAACTCCCACACAAGCTCTTATTATTTTCATGGTCTTGTTTAGTTTTTAGGATGTTTTTAATTTTTCTCATAACCCTTACTTGATGCGACGGTAAAAAGAAGGAACAAATGACGACATTAGTTTGAGTCACATTATGATTTTCAACTCTATTCTTAACGTAAAGAAGGAACAAATGACGACATTAGTTTGAGTCACAGTATGATTTTCAACTATATTCTTAACGTACGTGAGTGCTATTGTACAACATGTTCTGCTCATGCCTTGGCTCTAACTTCTAATAATTGTCATTTTATAACCTATGTGGGAATCGAACCCACATCTTGCGCATAGCACAATGCTCTTCCATTTGAGCTAATAGGTTTTAAAGTGCAAGTAAAAAGCACAGGCAGGTGCTTACAGGGTACTTGTATGTGATCTCCACTATTGACAATCAATGGGATACTTTGATATTTTCATGGATCATGTATACAAAATAAACTTTTTTTGAGATAATCTAACTGAAACTCTTTCAAAAGTCTAATTTTATTATAACTATGAAAATATTCAAAAAAAATCCAATATGTACATACGTTGCTCTCTTCATCAGTGACACCAAATTGATTTTGCACCCAAAATCCAAACTAAATCCATCAAGTAGATAAATGATACTCCATAGCAATTAGCATATCAATATGAATATATTGGACTTGGCGCAAGCACATATATGTCCTATAAGTTTTGATTTTCATAAATACTAAACCCTACAAACAAACCAATAACTAAGTTTTACAAAATGCTCACAGACTAGGACACACCAATTTTAATCCAAAAGCAGATAGTACCCATTACCAAGCCCTGGTAGTAAAAGTACTGGATGGATCAAATCCTGGTGTAGACAAACCTGGATGCCATTCAAGGCATAATATGATCTTCAGTACTATAGCGAGTTAACAACTAAGTGAACTTATAAAAAAAAACAACTAAGTGAACTTGGATGTTGAGTTTAAGATTGCTAGGGAGATTCTAAAAGCATTTCTCATAGGCATGAATTATGCAAAAACATTATTAAAAGTCAAATCAAACTTATGCTAACTATCTTGTTCAAAAAGACAAATGCCAAAATGAAGCTCAAGACTCGAGATTTTTACCAAATGCAGAAACAAATTGTTCAAATTCAACTTATCATTAAGAGAAAACATCTCAACTGTGAGGTTTATTTGAGAGCAACGCATGCTACAGTGTCGAAGAACAATTTGGCGTAGGTTTGTGGCATGTTGGTGGATCTTTAGTTTCAAAATCAACTAAAGCTATACACTTTTTACACAAAAGGGTAAGAAGCAATAACATATCTTACTCTAATCTTCTAGAATTTTACATGATGCTTCAGGACTTCAAATATGAGACACGAGTTACTATGAACATACAAGCAATTCTTTTAGAGTTTTAGCAATTTCTAATTAGAGTTATAGGAACATTTCTTTAGAGTTATAGAATTTTTTTTTCGACAGATAGAGTTATAACACTTACTAATTAGAGTTATAGGATCATTTCTTTAGAATTATAGCAATTACTAGTTAGAGTTATAGTAAATTTAATTTTGAGTTATAGCACTTACTAATTAGAGTTATAGCACTTACTAATTAGAGTTATAGGAATATTTTTTTAGAATTATAACAATTGCTAATTAGAGTTATGACTAAATTTATCAAAAACCAACAAATTCAGTCAAAGATGAAGATTAAAGTTTGAGCACATTGGAGTGCAAACTGAAGCAAATTCTAAAAATTAAAAACAAATTAAACCTCAACCTCGACCATTGTTGCTGAAACTTAGAGAAAATTTGCCCCTTTCCTCACACACCACCACCACCGCAATAAACCATCCTCTCGCAGCCTGTTCTTCTGTTTTCTTCCTCTTCACTGAATTAAACAAAATACTAACCTTCTTCTCCCATATTGTGTGTCTATTGAACTAATCTTTGAGTGCCGAATTTCACTGATAATCAGGGACGAAATTCACTAAATTGATATTGAAAAAAGAAAAAATAATGTTTCATGGAAGCAGAGAACCGAAATAAGAGAGAGAGGAGAGAGAAAAGTAGGTTATGACATGAGAAGGGTTTCAAATTTGGGGTTTTAGTTTTTAATCTTGGCCATTACATGAGACATAATCCAAGGGTTAGAATTTCTTCTCACTTCTCATATAAAACTCCCTTCTCACCTGAACTCAGTTATTATATATATATATATATATATATATATATATATATATATATATATATATATATATATATATATACATATAGTTCTTAATTTATTTTCTGTATTTATATTTGTGATTTAAGAACTTATAGAGTATATTTTTTTAGTATCACAATGTATACTTTTTTTAGTATCATAATGTATTATTTCATATATTATAAAGCTTGATTTCGTATATTATATATAAGGTTTAATTGCCATATTATTTGTCGTCCATATTTACCGTTAGGGGTGTAAATGATGCGAGTCGAGCTCGAGTTTGACTAAGCTCGACTCGAACTCGAAAACTCGAAGTCAAGCTCAACTTGACTCGACTAGAAAACTCGCGAGCTTGAAAAAATCAAACTTGACTCGAGCTCGAAATCCTAAATTTGAGCTCGAGCTCGAATTCGAAGCTCGAACTCGAAGCTCGAACTCGAATCAAGGCTCATACACCTTAAATTAGGTACTTGGAGTAGCCTTTTATAGAGGAGGAAAAAAGCTAGTGTTTAATTCTCCAACCAATGTGGGACTTTATGAAACAAATGTTTGGTAGAAAACAATAGTTTGCACTCAATGAAGAAATGCAACAAATAGTTTTTGTTCCATTTATAGAAAATACAAACTTAAACTTTTGTTTCCCAACCAATATGGGACAACTAAAATTAAACAATAAGGCTTAACTCAAACTTGAGTCAATCCATGTGCTTCACTGCTTTGAGTTAGGTACTTGGTGTAGCCTTTTATAAAGGAAAATAAGTTAGTGTTTCATTGTCCAACCAATGTGGGACTTTATAAAACAAACTTTGGTAGAAAATGATAGTTTTCACCCAATGAAGAAATGCAACAAATATTTTTTATTCCATTTGTAAAAAAACACAAATTTAAACTTTTGTTTCCAACCAATGTGGTACAATTAAAATTAAACAATAAGGATAGCTATAGTAGTAACATTTTTCATTGAAAAAAAAACTATTGTTTTACACTACAAAAACCAATGTGGAAAATTTAATATTTTACATGAAATATCGTTTTTAATAATTTTTCAGCTTGTTCATGAGCTTTCGAGCAGAGCCAAGGCTAAGGCTCGTTAAAATCTTGAGCTCAACGTGTTAACCTTCACATAAAGACAAACTACGTTTAAAGTCCACCATGAAAAATATTTTCTACATTAGTATAAAATTTATTTCATGGATTAAATTCTTTGAAAAAGTTTGAGAATTATTTATTGAAATTACAAGTATTATATATAATTTTTTTGTTTAAAGTTTCTTGTGAGCTTTACGAGTCGAGTAGGTATTAGCTCATCTTGACTCGTTAGTCGTCGAGTCGAGCCTACTCGAGTCGAGTTTTGACCGAGTCGATCTCGAGTAGCTCGCGAGTTGTCTCGTCTCGTTTACACCCCTATTTACCATATATCGTCCAGATTTATACGATTTTTTTCTTTTTTCTCCCTCCTCTACTTCTTCCTCCATAACACCACCACCTAGCCACCGTACACCGCCAGTCACCCCACTCACTTGCCAGCTATCCTAACCCCTCGCCAAACCCCCGCACCCCCACCCCCGCAACAACCCCCACACCCGCAGCCCCTTCTCCTATCCTTTCGCGAGCGCCGCCGGTCCCCCCTCTCCCCCTCCCTTCGCGCCGCCTAGTCCCCCTGCTCCCCTACCTTCGCGCGCGCCGCCCTATCCTTCTTTCGCGCCACAAGGGGTTCAACATAATCAGGATTTATATTATGGGACATTATGGGACAGAGGGAGTAATATTGTGAAGGAGATATCTTGATAAATTTTGAAGCTTGACTAACCAAAATAGTATAATTATTATAAAATAGCAAAAAGAAGAAAAGACATTTAGCTAATAGTAGGTAAAGGTTCAACATCCCACCTAAAGCCTCACAACTATTACAAATTTTCGCCAAAATCTTGGAAATTCCTCACATAACAGACAGAGAGTAGACAAAATGTTTGTACAACTAATACTAAACAAAAGGGAATGTCAAGTAGTTTAATTGCTAGGCTCTACAATAGCCTCACTTCTAGGTGCGGATGTAAACTGATTTGTACGTTCTGTAGCATACTGATTTATGGCCTTAGGACCTAATCTTCAAGTACAACTCTCTTGAGGACCCATTGCATGCCATTGCTCTAGGTTAGAGTTATCTTCGGGCCTACTTCAATCAGGAAATGAAACATGCACAACAGTCCTTCGACAACTTTAAAACCTTGCGGGGCATTATTTCAAGTAAGAGTTATCTTCGGACTTACTTTGATCAAGAAATGGGACGTGCACAACATTTCCTCGCCAGCTTTAAAGCTTTCATTGAACGCTTGTTAATTTGGTCTAAAACCAACATAAAACTTAGATGTATACTCTTAGATAAACACAGATGTTCCTTGATATTCTCTAAGTATGTAAACCTCATATAATCATATTGGGAAGATATACAATATATGATTTCTAAGTGTAGGAGTTTTATACGTATCATAATCTCACATGGTATATAATAATAATGACATCACTTCTCAACTCCATATTTTTTTAACACAAATTGAGAAATTAGATTAAAATAGCCTGAAGGCTACTGTCATACAAAAGTCACTAATAATTAGAATATTACACACATACAACTTAAAAATATAAACCACCATCAAAGATCTATTAATAATCCCAAGAGGCATGGATGGAGCTAAATTGGGTGGGTTAAACATTCCTTCCAGTAATCATTCATCACACAAGCCAAAGGAGCAAAGTGTCGTCCCCCAAGGTAGTAAAATCTTATTAGAAAATCGATTGCCTAATTATCTTAATCATATATTTTTTGAATTAACTCAATGCAATTTGATAAATTATAAGTTATTTTCTCTTTCAGAACTTATATCAATAATATAATTTCTTCCAATTTAGCCAATTTTCTTAACATTAATACCTCTTCATCATATGTTTTTATCTCTGTTTTTATCTCTTCCTTTGTTCAGTTAATTGTGTTCCCATACTAACATACCCATCATTAAGCAAAACAAAATGGTAAAATATGACTCATCCAATATAAAAGGGTGCAATTGTCTCTAAACTGACCATCTCACTCGTTTACTATGGTTGAGTTGATATGAAAAAAACTTCCTTAATCAACAATGGGGATAAGAAGCGTTATTGATATAACTGAAACACATTATAAAATTGAACAAAATTCTCTCTCTAAGCTCTCTCTCAATCTTCCCCCCCTCTTTTTGTCAGTCTATCTCCTCTTCCCTACTTCATTCTTCATCTCTAACCTCTCCTAAGTTGTTGTTTCTATATTTATATTTATCATAGCATCAACAATAAACAACAAATTTATATGTTACAACTTAAAATAATCTTACTCGGAATTTCGATTAATGTTATAGGCCTGAAATGACTAATAACCCAATCCCCTTTCCCCACCTCGCTCACTGCTCTCTGTTCCCCTCTTAATCTTGTATACAATTTTGAAATTTTAGATCATCTCTTACTACTTTCTCTCTCTACTCTCCCTAAAGTTCTCTTTTCTTTCTCCTCTTACTCAACTTTTCTGATTTTGCAAATTTTAGAAAGTCTTTTCTACTTGCTCCCCCTCTCCCTTTCTGACCCTCTCACTCATTTACTATGGTTGAGTTGATGTGATAAAGACTTGCTTAATCAACAAGGGGCAACAAGAAAGCGTTAATGATATAACTGAAACACACTATAAAATTGGAAAAAAAAAATCTCTATTTAAGCTCACTCTCGGCCTTTCCTCCCTCTTTCTCTCAGTTTATCTCCTCTTCAGTGACTTCATTCTTCTTCTCTAACCTCTAGTATTTTCTAATCCAAAATCCAAATGTAGCAAGTTGCACGCTTCTATGTTCATATTTACCATAGCATCAACGATACAAAGAAGTAGGCACCCAATGCTATGAGTCAGACCAATTTCCAACAATTTTAGAACAAGTATTCTAAAATCTAATGACACTAACTCCTACTCCCCCATTTCACTTAAAACTTTCCTAAGTTCCAATTTGAGATGTTTCAAATCATATGTTCCATAATTCAGTCTAAAGTGAAAATATGCTACTATAAAGATGGATAAAATAGGTCTCCTACTCTCCATGAATCAAACACACACCAACCAATATCAACATACATTGAGGAAAATAACATCTGCTAGCTAAAACTTAAAGAAGCAACATTTTGATTATATGGTTTTTACTCTCAACTTGTGGATGAACAGCTGAACTTACACATTTAGGAGATATGCATTGTGGTGTTATTCCTTGCGCTTGAAAGCTTTAACAAGAGGAATTTTGTCTTTTCCGATATTTTCAACTCCATCCTCTCGCTTTCTCATCCCTTCCCCTTCTAGTACTCTCCTTCCTTTTGTCTTTTTTGAACCCGTAAGTTAATAGCAAGATTTCAATAAGCCCATCTAATTACACTAATATGAAAGATAATATTTAGTAAAGCTAATTTCTCTCCTACATACCCTCTCACATTAGAGACTCCCCATCTACTTGGTCCTTCCATCTTCTCACTCTCGGCTCCTCTTTCCTTCTAGTTATATTCTTCCCTTGGTCCTTGTTTTACTCATAATAGCAAGATTATAATTAGCTACGTTTTAGTTTTACAATTTGTCAGATTTGTTGCTAAAATGCATTTACTAATGCTCTTCAACTGAATGTTAATATAAGACTAACATGAACATATAACTGTTAAAATCATCATGAAGAGCAAAAGTGAGTCAAAAGATAAGCGAGAGTCAAAGATAAGATAAGAGACCAAAAGATATCCAAATTTACCCTTCCATGTAATGCCTCTTCCCTAACATACAACCACAAATGAATACCGAGACGAATATACACTGGAGATGACATAAGGACACAGAGCAATAGAAAAAGATAAGAGAGAAAAGAACCAGTATGACATGCGAATTGTTATACACTTAGGGCGAGAGGAAGAAAAAGGGAAGAAAAAAAGAAAGCCAATATAAATAAATAATCACCATCTTAATTGACTTCTATAAATGTGAGAATAAATTCTTTCATAATGTTAGCATGGTTGTTTAACCTCCTCCAAACTTGCTCAGGTGGAGCCAAACTATCAAAGAATAAAGAGACAAGGTAGTTTCCTGTGCTCAGTTGGAGAAGAAATAGACAAAAAGATGGAGCAACCAATAACACAGTGAGCAATGAATTGATACTAATAGGAATACATGAAAATACAGGAAAGTATGCAAAGGCAAAAATACGAATCTAGGAAAATACAGTTCAGGTTTCATAAGTAAAGCTCCAATTGGAAACTCATAAATGTCAGTTTAAACTCTAATGGACATTTCAATAATCATCTCCACAAAAGAGCAGCAAAAGAAAATATAGCAACTATTAGAAACAACTTGAATCTTGGAATTCAAACGTGCAACACTAAAGAAATCATTGCATAAGCTCTGTCATGCTAGTAAAACGACTACAGTAGTACATTAGTACAATTCTTTAAATTAAGAAGATAGTAATGTTACATCACGAACACACTGTGTTTTATCCACTTGTCCAACAAGTAAACTGTAGGCTTAGCTTCCTTGTCGAGCAAGTAAATTAGTATCTTGAGTGTTCTTCAGCTGGAGACTTGTGCAACGATGCCTGAATTAGCTTAGTCCTTAGCCGTGGCTTCGGTCCCGGACCTGCAAAAAGGGACCCACCCTGGAGGTTTGGGTGGTGGTTCCCCCTCCGATGATTAAGTCAGATATCAGGAGTAGTGAGAGAAAGTAAAGATAGAGAGAGAAAGTGAGAGATTATTTTATTAGAGTAACTTTACACTGTTTGCATTGAATGAATGTTTCTCCTGATTTCAGGGGTATTTATAGTGATAGCAAGTTGACAGCTATCCTTAAAATCTGCCCTAGAATAATGGCTTCTGATTGACCGAGAAATCAGATCATGACACGTGGCAGACCATGACTGGTGGAAGTCTATTAACCACTCTCCTTCAGCCACCTGGTAATGCTAGGTTCTGACTGTTGGGCCAGAAAATCAATTCTTTTACCCCAACTGAGTATAGCCCAGAGATTAAGCCCTCTTTTTATTTTAACTAGGGTGACACGTGTACGGCTCTGGTGAGCCCACATGTCATTAAGAGAGCCGTAGATGTTAGGCTACAACACACTGCTTCTCAACACCTAAACCCTTCCTTAAATTTTCTTCTCTTCTCAAGATCAGATATTACCACCAGATGAGCTGACTGCTTTCGTTTAAGGGCATCCTTCTCAAGATCAAATCAATTTATGAATTCTGAAAGTTGATACACTAAATATACTAAAGCAAACAACAACAACAACAACAACAACATACTTCCAAGAAAGGAGATAAAAGCTGGTGTTACTGTGCTAGCTCTAGGATCAGGAGGCTCCTCTTTATTAATCCCACCTCCAGAGTTCAATGCAGAATTATGATTGCAACACTATAATTTCTGGTTATCGCAGAGCTCGCTGCAAGGCATACGAGATATATTAAAAGCCTAAACTGGCATTCCGGTAGGGAAGAGACACTACCATAATCAGATGACTAATGGTTTTTCATAAGAGCACAGGTGATTAGAACTTCACAAAAAAAGATGCAAATTATCAAAAAGGAAAAAGAGGGATGAGGCAAGAAAAAAAGGAGCAAGTGATATCAAGCACCCCCCACATAGTAATCCAGACTAACCCAAGGAACATGCCAAAGCCATGCCGACCAAGCCACCTCCAACAATAGCATTGTCATGTCATCTGCTTCATTTAGTTTTAAAAAACAATCAAAAAATTAGAAAACAATTTAAATTAGACTCTAAACCATTAAACCAGAACCTAATAAGCCATAAAACACACTATAATTCATATAATCGAGCATTATACAAGAATAGCAATAACAATTAAAGTTGGTTCATACTTGGAAAAATAACAGAAGAGAATAAAAGAAAATTGACGAAATTTCAGATATAATAAAGGGAGAATTTCACACATTTGAAAGTGTTAAGAGAAAAGATTGAAATGTGAAGAGAAATAAAGCACAAACCTCTTGAGATGAAGATATCTTGTTAACTAAGTTGTAATAAAAAGAGTAGGGGAGAAAAGAGAGAGAAAGATTTGATTAATGGTCTTAGCGGAACTGAACCATGACTACTGAAGTTCTCTATAGTCTATACAAACATCAATTCGCGAGAGAGGTTGATAACGAAATTGTCCTAAATAATCATATGTGAAATAACCACCTTACCTAAACGAAATGGAAGGAATGGGAGATTTGAGGAGTGAAGAAAAATTACCTTTGTGTGTCGGCATGTATCAAGGTTTCCCTCTCGAGAAAAGCTTGAATACCGAGCAGAGGATGACTTGCTGGCGTAGGTCTTCAAGTTTGCTACTGCTGCTGCATCAGGATTCTCTGAGCCATCTCTGTCAACCCTAACTCATGCGATTTCCAACAATGGACAAAAATTAGGTACAATTCAGAGAAAACAGAAGAGCAGATCTAATAGAAACACACAAAAACAGAAAAAGAAAATTGTACTGTGATTATTTTCGGTTAATATATGGCTGGAAATGCTTTCTGCACAATCAAAAGTACTCCTTTACAAACCTTCAATATTTTGGAAGATTGAAGTTAGTTGTTCCTCTAATTTTGATGCTGAGAAGCCGAAATTGAGTGTCTTAATGAATCTAGAGAGAGAGAGCGAATAGTAAATTGTAATCGAGAGTTAGGCGTTTATCCGATTCGTTTGGCGAACCCTAATAGTGTACAAAGAGGAGAGAAGAGATGGAGAGAGGAAAGGAGATGAGAGGAGAGAGAGAGAGAGAGAGAGAATGGAAGTGGCGTGAACGATTGAGGTGAGGAAAGAGAATAAGAGACAAAGAAAGAGCGTGAGGCTCATGTTAGCCCAGGGATGGAGGGCTCAGATTTCTTCTCCCTTGGCTACAGTAATATGCAAGCTTTCCTCACTCAATTAATTGTTCATGCGAATAGTAGAGGGACTCCTCCTTTTAGAAGGGTAGTAGATAGTTAGATACATCAAAATGACAACACAAGGGGTCCTTGTCTATCACATAACATATAAAAGTATGAATGACACAAGTAATAATTCTACAATTGAGACAATGGGTCACCCTATAATCAAAGGACAAGCTCGGTGTATGCATAGATGTTTCGTTACTATGCTATTACTCAATTGTGCAAACTATCCAGAACATTTAAAAAATTCTCACACCAGCAAACCATCAACAGCCAAGGAAACTAACGCTCGATCGTAACTTCATGGGCCGAGAAAGAGAAACACCACACAGAAAAAAACAAAGAGTAAGCAATTGTTAAATGTAGTTCTTTTTCTTAATACCAATATTATCCTCCACTGACCAAATATTTAAAAAGCTACTAATTGACATCCCAAAGCTACGAATCGATACTCCACATGAAGCAACCAACAAGGCACTCGACAAATTTCAATCACAGCATAAACCCCTAGCATAACTGATTAAGCCTTTGTCTTTTCATGGGTACCATGCTCAGGAAACAAAAATCTATAATTGCTTCAGCTAACAACAATCCTCCAATCTAACTTTCACCAATGACAATGATGTCAGCGTTGCCAAAATGCGAAACATGGGTGAAAAAACCATGCATTTGCTAAAGAGAACCACAAAATGGGAACAACCAAAAATAGGAAAAAGAAATATAATCTTTGTGTAGATGTCATGTTATAAGATAGAAACTAACCACAAATGAACAGATACCCACTTCAGCTAGAGGAATCAAACCATCAAATTTAGAAAAACAAGCAAAATATAGAAACTTAAAAACCATTTTCTCAATTTTAACATGCCCACTTTACAAAATAAGCAATACCCACCTGCATACTCACTTATGCTTTCGACCCACCGTAACTCCCTCGCAAATCTTTGCCAATAATCTTCACAATTTTACTACTTTCAGCCCTATTTCCACGTATCAAACCAATTAGTTCACTAAATTAGATCTGGGTCACATTTGTAAACTTGATAGTCTAATTTACAACAATTAAAGAACGTAAAAAAAAAAATCACACCTGAAAGTCCACCTCTTTCACGAACATGGGAAAGGATAAGATGATAAATCTCATTGAAAGGCTAAATCTCATAATGAAATTAAAATGAAAGGCTAAATCTCATAGACCACCCTAATACGATGATAAGAAATTCAAATGAAACAAATCTCATAATGGAAGGCCAGATAACATTGCCACTCAAGAGCAAGATGTTTTGATTTAAGATCAAGGATAGGGAAGAAGGCAACACAAAGTAACTTAAATGACAAATATGAGAGTGCCTATCCCTTAAGCTACCTATATTATTTTTATTTTTCATCATTATCATCTCCCAGGAACTGCAAAATAAAAAAAATAAAAAAAAACATAAAAAAAATTCATGAAGCTTCATCAGCTATCTCTTAAAAGTTAAAAGTGGACCCATACAAGTGCAAGAGAAACTAATTCGTGAATGAATATCCATGTACGTCTGTAACATGACTAACATAATTAATATACAGAAATTTGGAGGATCCCTGGCGAAGTATTTACCTTCTTGTGCAATACAGCAGAGAGGCGAAGTATTTCGATTGTAAGTTGTGCAACCGCAAAATGAAAACAGGTTAAAGGTGATCAATCGCTGTGGATAAATAATAAGAGCAGTCAAGAATACATTTGTAATATGAAAATCTTCTTTCAACTGGCCCCTCCATTTACATGAACTGAGATACAACTCAAGATTAGAAAAGGTTATATCATAGTCTTTTATGAAAAACATTGCAAAATCAAATTAGCAAGCAAAGAAATAACAAAGTCTCATAATTAAACAGGGCACGATATGCCATTAGACTTGGTCTCAAAAACCTCATGTGCAGATTCCTCTAGATCATAAAATTGTCAATATTGTGCAAATTTAGGACGAAAATTTTATCATGTAAGTAACCCTATGGTGTAACCAATCCCCTAGCAAGGGGAAACAAAGCTAATGATCTAAGAGGAAAGAAGATAGGAATTAGAGGAATAAAGACAACAAACTTCTAGATCTTCTAAATTGGTCACGGAACATCCAAAAAAAATATTAAACCGTGTAACTAAGCAGCTAAAAGGACACTAAAAAAGGAAAAGAAAGAAACGACTATTAATGTTAACAGCATGCTCGAACACTGTTAAAGAAATGGTCTTCCAGATTGTAGCTCACTCTTCCATCCCTTCCCCCCTCCCTTGATCTTCATTGTCTTTTGCTCCCTTTCCTTCCCCATACTTGCTTGTGGTTGTTTCTATTTTACCTCACAAGATCAAACACGAAAAAAAAGGAAATCAAGACAAAGAAAATGGAAAGAAATAAAAGCCTTCTTGGGCTGATCTTGGTACATCTTGTTGTAAGAGAAGAACCCTAACCTGGAAACCGCAAAAAAAATGTATCAATAACTGAGATTTATCAAAATCCTTCCATTAAAATGAGAGCAAAGACTTTGAAAAAGTGAAAATACGAAAATTAAAAAGACAGGCAATAACCCTAGTTGAAAAAATGACGAACAAGAGTACCAAATTAGCATCGATGAAAAACCAAAGCAAAACACAATACCACAAGACAAATTACAAAGGAGAGAGAGAATCGGACCTCCGTGATTGAATTTATTGGCGCTTTGAAGCTTGACGACAGAAGAAGCATCGCCTTTAGGGACGATATCATTGGTGATGCTTCTGCCTTTCTAGTGATGTTGCTCATGATGAAACTCAAAGCAGCATACTTTTGAAAAAACTTGATGAAATTGAAACTGAATAACATGCTCCACATACTTACTCTTCATCATGCGCCTAATTACCTGTTGATGGGGAATTAGTGGACATGATATCATTCTTTGCCCTTGTGTAGAAGATTAGTTATGCATTGAGTTCTAATTATGTCAGTAATCATATGATTCTCCCCTTTGGGCTCATTCAGGTTAATTTTTCCCCAAACAGAAATGTTCTAAACAACGATGAAATAGGTCTGGCAATGTCCAGAGGGAGGATTTATTATTTTACAGTCTGTAGAAGATTAACTGCAACAAAGATTTGAAGATAATATTTCACTACGTGCTTTGGTGTTTCTTTTTCATGTGATTTTGGTTTTGAAACAAACTATATCAAGGTTTTAATGTTCTGCTTTATAATGTTACACGACTAATTCACAAAATAGAGATCTCCTCCAAAATACTAATCCACTTTGGCTATGCATTGAGTTCTAAACTTCTAATGATGCCCGTAATCATATAATTTCCCCCTTTGGACCCATTTCATGTAGATTTTTTCCCCAAATAGATAAGTTTTAAACAATGATGAAATAGGTCTGGCAGTTTGATCTAATTTAATTTTCCCTTTCCACCCGAAAAAAGTGTTCAGACTTCAGAGGGAGTAATTCAGAATTTTAGATTTAAATCAACTTATAGTACCTGCCCTCCTAATAAAAGGAAATCCATGGCCATTAACTAATTATGTAATATTCTAAACCTATTTGAGCAGCAAAATGATTTAAGGCAAAAAAAAAAAAAGTTGAAGAAATAGAATCAATCCTGGGTAACAGATGGCCTGCGGTGCACTTAAGTAAATGGTGCAATAAAGGAGACATGAGAAAATAAGAAGGAACCTTCAATATTCAAGGAAATCAGTATCAAAAAACAAAATACCAGATGATGTATTAGAGTTTACCCGAGAGTGGATCAAGTTCAAATGCACAAGTATCTTTCTCCTCAGCTGCTGCTGCCTATTCCATCTGACTTAAACGAAGAATATCTAAGTAAGATACCCTGCACAAAAGAAATGAATGAGTAAGAAAGCCCCTTAGCATTCAAAGCCCTAAGAGAGAGAAAGAAACTACCAAATCTTGACGAACAAAATTCAATATGGGAGAGCAACAAAACAAAGATTGAGAAATTCTTCAACAAGGTCGACATATTTGGGATGAAAATCATGTAGTCCAGAACCTAGGTACCGGGAACTATCATACGAATACATCACATTAACTATGTTGCAGCCACTATAAGATAACAATAGTACAGAAGTTGAGTAAAATGAATCAAGCAGACTATTGCCACTGCAGGCATTGATTAGTTTCGTAATAAACAAAAACATCATACTTTTCAAATCTCCTAGCAAAAATTCTAGAATTAAATGAAGTGCAGTGTATTACAATAAGATACACATCTCATTATACACCCATTTCACCATGGAACTAATCATTTCCTTTATAACTTCTTACTTTCCACCTTTCAAACTATTCGATCCTCGCACGTCCAGAGCACAGAACATTCAATCGAAATAAACCCCACATTATGCTAGAGAATCACATACAAACAATTGTCAATTTCACTCGAAAGAAAACAGCCATACAGAATTCAATTTTTTACTGAAATTCAGAAATACAAATATACATACCAAGAGGAAACTCAACATGTGCAACTCCAGAAAAATTAGGGTTAATATCATCACCTCCTTCATCAAAAACCGCAGAATCTCGAATAGTAATCGAAAAGGAGAAAGGGAAAAGAAACAGGAGATAAAAGAGATAAAGAGGAAAAGTTGGAGAGAGGAGCCCTTGCACTGTTCCACAGGTAGAAGATTGAGAAAATGAGAATGGAGGGGAAAGGATAGAAAATGAAGGGGCATTATTAGGGACGAGGATGAAAGAATGAAGATGGACGATGCAGAGGAAAACCGGGAGAAAGGAAGGGCAGGGAAGTAGTTCTGTAAAGCTAGGAGGGCAAATGAGTCAAGGCATTGTTACTAAGGAACAATTCAACAAATAGTATAGATTAATGCTTGGGAAGTTCCCTCAAGGAGAGCAACTAAAGCATGAGAATCAATTACACCTTTCTCTTCGGTGAATTCCGCAGGTGAAGGTGTTGAATCATGATCGCTTTATATAAATTGCCCATATTGGTCACCAGATGATCATGAGAAGCTCCTCATGATTTGCACTCGTAGTAGGACACCTGATTAGAGACACACAAGCTTGTTAAACTTATAACCGACATCCTAAAAAAACATATACTTTTATTTAGTGTGGTGAAAATTGAGAAAGCAACAGTTTACCTTGACAGTGGAGGAGGCAAATCAGTAGAGAACATAAGAGAATCATCCTCAGAATTAACAGGTCCGTGTAGTAACATGTGAAGGGTTGGGCTCCAAGGTGAAACCCAAAGATTCCACCTTGTCATAAATGACAACTACCAGATTGCAATAGAATTCTGTTATTGTCTCTGATCTTTTTTCCTTGAAGGCGCAACCCAACACGAAGTTTACCTCTAAGTAAGGCGGTCACAACTTCCAACACTATTTTCTGCAGAAAAGGAAAGTCAGGACAAAGTTTCATCCTTTCATCAATTATAAGAATCAACAATGAGTCAAGTAAGAATCAACAATGAGTCAAGATAAAGATCAAAATTTGCTCAAAAGTCAAAACATAAACTTCAATGCATATTTATCAAAATGCGTGATCTCCCACATCTTGCACGGGAGGCAAAAGGTAAACATACCCTAATGCTAGGTTAGCAAAGAAGGGTAAAAGCACAGGCAGACACTTTATAATATAGTGATCTCAGCATGATCCTAGTTTGCAAAGTATACTAATAAATATACCATTACACCTTCAGAGAACCAATAGTAGCTGTCTCTGGCAAACCAATTAAAAGCTCTAGCACTCGGAAAGACTTGATCCTAAACTTCAAAACAAAGATTCAACAAAATTTCACAAAAAAAAAAACAATCTCGAAAAAACCTAGCAGAATTCACACAAATAAGAAAAAACACACAAGAAACATCATCGAAAACGTCATGTCTCAGAGAATCTCACCACTACTGTCAGAAAGACCGTACTATCATCTTTCTTCCACGTTTCTACTTCAACTCAACCAAATGCTAACCGAATTCGTTGCAAAATAGTTAAATTATTAAAACGAAAATTAAATCCAAAACCTAAAATCAAACATCATACATCAACATAGAAATCAACAAATACCCCCAAAGAGGAAAACCCAAAATCAGAGAAAAGATATCTTCAATTTGCTTATCTTTCTCTTTAACAATATTTGTGTTCTTCCTCTCTAAGAGCTCAATATCCTTCGAGAGCTTCTTAATTCTCTCCTCCTTGTTTCCGTTACTTCTCTTTAGTTCTTCAACCCGATCATCAGATTCTGCCTTTTGCTCCTCCAAGGACACATTCATCTTTTGCATTTCACCCAACTCTTTCTGCCAAGCCTTGATCCTCTCATCTTTTTCACTCTCAAGTTCTTCCAAATGTGCATCATGTTTCAGCTTTTCCTCCTCCAAAAATGCATCCCTCCCCTGAATCCCCTCTAATTCTTCCCGTTAAGTATTAAATTGAGTGTCTTTCTTTCTTACAAGCTCATCTAGCTCCACTTCCTTTTCCCTCAAATTTCTATATAGTTCTCCCACCTTATCAGTCATATCAGACAAGTCTCAAATCAATAAGTAGCAACACAATATGAACATATATGAAACACAATTACAAGTAACTGGAGATTAGTTAAATGATGGAATAAGACTCAATGGATTGTATTAATGATGAATTTCACCTGCCATTCCTCGAAACCTTGCACGCTTTCAGAATTTAACTTCTTAATGGCGACAACCAAACCGCTGCCACTCTTGGGAGGATGCTTACTTTCAAGCCAACCTTTGCAAACTCGACTGAAGCCTCCCTCACCCAATAAAGTGGCACCATTGAAGTTTCTAGTGGCGATTTTCATTTGTTAAAATCTGAGTTCTCTTAGATTTGGGGTGGGCAGAATATGCCCATTTAGATACATATCATCACTACTTGATACAGAGAATTGGCACTTGCTTGAAATATTGCTATTGGATGTCAATGATGTAGTTTGACTCATTATACCTATAATTTTAAATTACAATTCATCAATTAAAGTAAAAGTATAACGTTTTCTTGCCAAAATTACATGACATTTCAGAATTAAATAATGCGAGATGAAGCACAATTAATCACGATTAGGAGCATAGCAATTAACCCAAATGCAAAGATATATCAAAATTTCAAACCCAAATAATAAAAAATCAAGCTTACTTAGAGCTTCTAAGCTGAATATAAGGAGAAAACAGGAAAATTTGAAAATTTCGGGGGGGGAACAAAGATTTAAATTAAACAAAATTTAATGCATGCATTAAAAGGAATAACATTAAATAATACAAAGTTCATAATAAAATAAGCTTCTAAATTTAATTTTGAACCTATTACAAAACTTAATAATTCATAGGACTAGTTACTAATTAATAAAGATTAGAACTTTTAAGTTACCTGAGCTAATATTTCCAGTTGTGTTAGGCGTTGTGGTTTATTCATCTGGAGAAACCCTGAAATTTCCCATCTTCTAACTCCTCTCTCTCTAAAAAAATTAGGTTTTTTAGCAGAGAAATTCCTGCGTGAGAGAGCAAGAGAAAAGGAAAGTAAGAGAGAAAATGGGTGTTTGTGTTTTCAATCTAATTTATAAGAGAAAGAAAAATGAGTATCACCAACATTCAACAACACAACAAACTTCTTTTCGGGGAGAGTTCTAGTTCTTCTTCAACCTCGAAATTAAACACTCAACTGGAGTAAAATACTAAGTTTATGATTGACTTAAAACAAGAAGCAAAAATTTTGTGCAATTTAGCATCACCCACTTTCCTCGGTATTCACAAACATGCACCTTCTTCAACGGGTCCATTTTATACCCACACAAGATGGAAAGTTTACCTCATTTTTCATTCCGATTTGGTCAAGCGTTTAATTAGTCTTTTTTTGCAAAATCACATCAAGACAAACCCTAACAAGCTGAATTAACAGAATTAGAAAAGAAAAAAAAAACAAAACTCACACTCAAATACAAACCCTAATCTGACGAAGCACAACATTTGACGATCATGATTAGCGAAAGCGAAAAATAAAATAAAATCCGAAACTTACAGTGAATTTGGGACATTCATAGTGATTCGAAGCGCGAAAATCTTCTAGAAGCAGCGCTCATGGCAGTGCCTTCGCAGCGGCGTCGAGCTCTTTCTCTGATGCTGCTGTGGAGGAGAGAGAAAGAGAAAGAGGAAAAGCAGAAAAGAAGGAGTTCTTGGACAGAGGAAAGAAGGGAAATGTGGTAGGAAGAAGGGTAAGGAGGTAATAACTAATCACCGAAAGTAACACGCGGCAAAGGGAGGGCATGGAGGTGGTTATGTGAAGAGTGGAGGGCGGAAACGTCAAAGCACTGTTCTTAAGAATAGTAGCAAGACTTGTGGCTTTTTAATGTGTATAGATAAAGTTTGATGTTGTCGTCTTCATGGCAACCTCTGCCTCTACCATGAGTTGAAAGTAATCAGGGACATCTGCATGTCAATTTGAATTTATGCATAAATCGTTATGTTTAATGTAATTTCTTTTATAAATATTCTATACATTATCTCCTTTGAATATGAAAGGTCGGGAGGATTCCAAATAACCATAATAGAGCAAGGTCGAGATCACTATATACGATTTTTTCACCAAGTATCTTTGAGTTTTTTAAAAACTCATGGGGTAATCTTTTAGTTTAAAAAATGCACCAAGTGCCATTGTGGTTTAAATAAAATGCATGAATTGCCCTTAATGGCTACCAAAGTCATACATCCATTAGTCATAAAAGGCAAATCAACCTAATAATTATAAACATGATTAATTAAATCTTAATTAATTATAATTAAATTCCAATTAGTCTTAGTTAATCAAATCCAACTCCCCATGCATCCCCACCCAACCACCCCCCACCCCAACAACCCCCACCGCTGCTCAATCATCACCCCAACCTCAAAAACCACCCCTGGAAACATAAGAGAAAAATGGGTCAACGTTGTTCCTCGCAAATTTTTTTAGGTCTTCTTTTACCCTTAATGAGACAATGGATGAAAACATAAGAGATGTAAGGTCACATACTTTGTACATGTTTGGTTTTAGTGAGTCAACACCAGAAAATACCCAGTCAATACCGAAAATGGGTCAAAATTATTCGTTATAATTTTTTAATGGTCTTCTTTTGTTATAATTTTTATAAAGGTTGTTTATGTCAAATGTTATGCAAAATACTGTGTATATGTATGCAAAAATAGGAATAAATTAGAATATGGTAGAATTTTAAAAGATAAAAGAAAAAGAAAAATGGGTAGATTAATGAAACTTCAGGAGAAGGTATTAAAAAGAAAGCATAGGCTGTATCCTTGTAATTTATTTGCCACAAAAAAAAAATCTACACATGTTTGAAAAGAACAAAGAGAAAAAAAAAGGGTGTGTGCCAAGTGGGTGTGACATTAACCTTAGAGAATATAATTGAAAAATACATACAATATATTAATTAATAATAGTAATACTTTGTTTTTGTTTGTTTGTCAATGTATAATTTTAACCACTTTTTGCCTCTAGCCATCCCAACTATAAAAATTACTCCCTCCATTTCTTTTAAATTGTTACACTTAACTTTGGGGAACCAAGTAAATTGCGCAAAAAACAAGGAAGAAATATAAACAAGAATGTTTGATCTTGAAAAATGTAAAAGAAGCATTAAAATAATGTAGGAAAGAGAAAAATATGGTAAGTGGAAACGTTTTGGGTGGATTATAAAAATGATGGTGGGGTATATGAGGTGAGAAAATGTGAAAAGTTGATGTGATATGTTAATACCATACAAGGAAAAAAATGAAAGTGTAACAAGTTAAAAAAAAGGCCAAAAAAGAAAAGCATAACAATCTAAAAGAACGGAAAGAGTATAAAATAGAGAATATACACTGAGGCCAATCCAACAATATTTCACTTAATACTTGCTATACTAACTTAGGTTCCGTTTTCTTCAACTTATTTTTGCTGAATTTAACTTATCTTTGCTTAGCTTATTTTGATTGAAATTAGAGTAGATTTTTATTGAACCTAACTTATTTTTGCTGAAGTTAAATTATTTTTGTTGAACTTATTTTTATTGAACTTATATGTACTGAACTTAACTTATTTTAATAACTTGAGAAGAACAAAGCTTTATGATTAAACATAGTTAATACTAATGTATATTTAAATAATTGGTATGCTAAACATTGCCCCAAAACTTTTTAAAATCTCTCTGATCCCACCAAACATTTCCAACTCTACCATTCCCTTTTTTTTATTTTCTTTTCCCAAACCACCACTTCCTGCCACCACCTCCATCTCCACAGCCACCCCCTTCACCACCTCCTGCCACCCCCTCCACCCCCCACCAATCCACACCCCACTCCAACCCCGCAACCACCACGAGCAAGCCGCATAAACCCAAAAAAAATGGTGGAAACGTCCTGCCGAACGTTCCGTGGTGGGGGGGGTTGGTTTCGTTGGTGGTTGTGCGTGGTTTAGTTGGTGGTGTGTGTGATTTCGGTGGTGGTTTGCATGGTTTCGGTGGTGATTGTGTTTGTGGTGGACTGGTGGTGGTTGTTGGGTAGTGAGAGAGTTTAGTGATGGTGAGGATGAAAGAGAAAGTTAAGAGTAAAATTGTATTTTCAATTATACTTTGGCGCAATTTTAAGAAATTTTGAGGAGATGTTTAACAATATCCTCAAAATAATGAAAAGTCAAAGTGCTATAAACAAAGGGAACAATAATTTTGATGTTGAAAGTACATATTCCCTTTTAAAGATGAACAAAAGAGTTAGAAAAGCAAATGGGCGCCAAGGAACAGCGGGAAAGCAGGGCCAAATTATCAAAAATAACTCCTCCTCAAATCAGCCCGAATTCGAAAAAGCAAGACAATAAATAAAAGCGAAAGGTCACTCATCCAACTCATATTCCCCCAACTCCAAATTAAATTCGCCCACTTCTTTCACATGATTACATGAACCACAAAATCAGAATCAGACGCCCCTGATTTAATTTCATCTCCCAAACACAAAAACAGAGCTTAAAATATAAAAAGAGTACTCAACAAGCTAAAACAACATCACATTGGCGGGAATTTTTCAAAAACCCAAAAACTTTTCCACCGCAATCCGACAAATCTACGAGCGAAATTCGAAATCAAAAACCCAAATTATTTCAAACCCGCGCCTCAACTTCACCTTTTTCTCTCTCACTCTTTGCTATATAGTGCGAAGTAAGTTACCCAGTTTTCCCCTGTGGACACCAACTGTTCGACGAAATTCCTCTGAGAAAAACACCCACAAAAAAAGTATCAAAACATGTATGTGGTCAAAAGAGATGGTCGTCAAGAGACTGTCCATTTCGATAAAATCACTGCTAGGTTGAAGAAATTAAGTTATGGTCTTAGTACTGAGCATTGTGACCCTGTTCTTGTTTCCCAGAAAGTTTGTGCTGGTGTTTATAAGGGTGTTACTACTAGTTTACTTGATGAATTAGCCGCTGAAACTGCTGCTGCTATGACTGCTAATCACCCTGATTATGCATCGGTGAGAGTTTTTCTGGGTTTTTGTTAAAATCTGATTTTGTTCTTGTTTTATTTTGTGCGCAATAGTTTGACTTTCACGCTTGCTGATGTATATGATTAATGTCTTTTTGGATCAATATAGTTGGCTGCGCGGATTGTTGTTTCGAATCTGCATAAGAATACTAGGAAGTCATTTTCTGAGACGTAAGTGGTTTTTTTATGAATTAGTTTTGGTAATTGTTGTATGAGATAAGAAGTTAAGTTTAATGTTAATGCAGGATAAAAGAGATGTACACTCATTATAATGAGAGGTCTGGATTGAAGGCTCCTTTGGTTGCTGATGATGTTTATGATATCATCATGAAGGTACCTTTTTAAGTGTAATTTATTTATTTATTTATTTATTATGTGAAGTATAAAAGTTTAATTGTATTTCCTAGGTGATAATCTTATGTTTTGGAGATTGTATTAGATGTTCCTTGAGTTTAGTGTGTTTACTTGTGATATTATATCTTTTGGATAAATAGATTGGATTCTAGCTCTATGATGTTGTGTAAATGGTTATATGGATTAATTTGATGATGTGTTTGTGTGCTTGTGTATTGATTAAAATTATAGTAGTGTGTTATTATTGATATCTAATTGGGAGTTTTGAGCAACGATGAGTGTGTGTATATGATGCTATTGTTGAAAATGTGCTCTGTGCTGGCTTCTGTTTTTAGTTTACAAATTTCCCTTCAATCTTCAGTTTACCAGTTACCATATCTAACGTTTTATTCAACGAGTCATAATGTTCTTAATGTTGATAATAGTCAATAGACATTACTAGGCTAGTTCTGCAATTACGAGGGTTATGTTAATGGAGTCTCAAAGGATGATATAGTTTCTTCTGTTAGTAAAACTCTACACTAAACATGATTTCCCTCCTATTACTTAGAAACTTGTGATCTGAACTCTTGCCCTTAATTTACTATTTCCTCCTTCCCAAATTAGTTGTTACAATTTTTTTTTTGTGATGTTCTAATTTAGTTTTAAGTTGTAACATACCCTATCTTGTAAGCTATCTGGTTTCTTAGCGGAGCTCCATGTCTATCCATCCACTATTTCATTCTCTTGTGTTGTCTTTCTTAATTTGTGATTAAGGTATTTGTTAATTGACAGTTGGTTTATATTATTTTTCTTTCTTGTAGCATGCTTCTCAGCTGGATAGTGAGATAATCTATGACAGAGACTTTGACTATGATTACTTTGGTTTCAAAACCCTTGAGAGATCATATCTCTTGAAGGTGAGAGGAAAAGTTGTGGAGAGACCACAACACATGCTGATGAGGGTTGCTGTCGGGATCCACAAGGATGATATCGAGTCGGCTATCAAAACCTACCACTTCATGTCCCAGAGGTGGTTCACCCATGCTTCACCAACCCTCTTCAATGCTGGCACACCAAGGCCCCAAGTATGTAATATTTTAAATATTCATTTGTAATTGTTTATGGTTTATTTGTTGTTGAGATCTGCAATTTGAGTACGCCTTCTGCAATTATTAGAGAGCATGGTGTTTACTTTGTTTGTTGATGGAAATGGCAGTTGAGCAGCTGCTTCCTCATCTGTATGAAAGATGATAGCATTGAAGGAATATATGATACTCTGAAGGAGTGTGCTGTTATCAGTAAATCTGCTGGAGGTATCGGTGTCTCTGTTCACAATATCCGTGCCACTGGAAGTTATATACGTGGTACAAATGGGACATCAAATGGCATTGTCCCAATGCTGCGGGTGTTCAATGATACAGCACGATATGTTGACCAAGGAGGAGGGAAGCGAAAAGGTGCATTATCATCTTTACACGTCGTTTCAATCTATTTTCTTGCTTTGTTGACATGTTCTGAAACAATACCTCTCTATGCAGGTGCTTTTGCAATATACCTTGAACCCTGGCATGCTGATGTGTATGAGTTCCTAGATTTGAGAAAGAATCATGGGAAGGTGTGTAAAAGTTATTGAGCTTAATGCCAATGCAGAGGATTTAGGAATTATATGTTTTCTTTGCAAATCATGATTTGCCTTCTTGATTTATGGAATATCGCTGTTGTATTGTCTTTTAGAGATAAAATGCAAGCCTAATCATATTAGTATATGGGTGATTTCTATTTTCAGGAAGAGCAGCGTGCTCGGGATCTTTTTTTTGCTCTCTGGGTACCTGATCTTTTCATGGAAAGAGTTCAAAGTAATGGGCAATGGTCCTTGTTTTGTCCTAATGAATCTCCAGGTCTTGCTGATTGCTGGGGTAAAGAATTTGAGAACCTCTACACCAAATATGAAAGAGAGGTAATGTGTTTGCCTCTTCAAAGTGGCTGGTTACCTTGCAATTTTGTCATGAGATATACTCTTGTTATTATTATATGTTAATGTGCCGCATTTACGCTTTTTAGGGCAAGGCAAAGAAGGTAGTCCAGGCACAAAACCTGTGGTTTGAGATATTGAAATCTCAAATAGAAACAGGGACACCTTATATGCTGTTTAAGGTAAGATCTGATCATGAGTTAGGCTTAGGAATGTCAGTTTGCTTTTTGTATGGTGCACTTTAATCAACTGTTGTGTTTCATACTTACAGGATTCCTGTAACCGGAAGAGCAATCAGCAGAACCTTGGTACCATTAAGTCTTCAAATTTGTGTACTGAGATTATTGAGTACACCAGTCCAACAGAAACTGCTGTGTGTAACCTGGCGTCTATTGCTCTTCCCCGATATGTGAGGGAGAAGGTATATACATTTAGTGCTTATGAATATCCTACCCTTCTTTCCAAGATATTGAGGACTGTGGTTGGCCTTATCGTAACACTCTGAGATATTGAGGACTGTGTGGTTGGACTCGTCTTAACACACTTTCAATTCTGTGCAGGGGGTGCCTTCTGAGTCACAGCCTTCTAAACTTGTTGGAAGCTTGGGTTCTAAAAATCGTTATTTTGACTTTGATAAACTTGCTGAGGTTTGTCACATAGCATCTTTTTTTGCATAGTGACTGTTGATTTTAGATCCCATCTTTAAAAGACAGGATTGCAAGCATTGTTATCTATTGTACTGAGATGATTTCTTATGTTGGAGCAGGTGGTTGATGTGGTTACCACAAACCTAAACAAAATAATTGATGTCAACTTTTATCCTGTTGAAACGGCAAAAAGATCAAACATGAGACATCGGCCAATTGGAATTGGAGTCCAAGGCCTTGCAGATACTTTCATCTTGCTTGGCATGCCTTTTGACTCGCTAGAGGTAACATGAATTTAAGTTTCTCATCTTCATTATAATATGATACAAACAGTTAGGTCTTAAATTTGTGGTTGTGAATTGCAGGCTCAGCAGTTGAACAAAGACATTTTTGAGACTATATACTACCATGCTCTTAAGACTTCTTGTAATTTGGCTGCCAAAGAGGGCCCCTATGAGACATACCCGGGTTGCCCTGTCAGCAAGGTATGCATTATCTATTTATCTTATTTCTGTCATGATGCATTTTTTTAAAAATTTTGTTAACTTGTGATCTTTGTTATATTATGCAGGGAATTCTTCAACCAGATATGTGGGGTGTTACCCCGTCGGACAGGTGGGATTGGGGTGCTCTTAGGGAAATGATTTTGAAGAATGGTGTTAGAAATTCACTTCTTGTGGCTCCTATGCCAACTGCATCAACGAGTCAGATTCTTGGAAATAATGAGTGCTTTGAACCTTACACTTCCAACATCTACAGTCGAAGAGTTCTAAGGTTTGCAGTGCTATCTGTTTCCTAACGCTATTCTATTTGATGTTTCTTATCATCTGATCCAATATTTACTCTATACTCTCTTTTGTTCAGTGGTGAATTTGTTGTGGTGAACAAACATCTTCTACATGATCTGACTGAGATGGGACTTTGGTCTCCTACTTTGAAGAATCAGATAATATATGAAGATGGTTCTGTTCAGAAGATTTCTGAGATTCCAGCAGATCTGAAAGAGATTTACAAGTATAATTTCTACCATTAATGATATCTTCCTTTCTCTACTTTCAAATCGTTTGTGCTGATACTTTAAACTTCTATCAGGACTGTCTGGGAGATAAAACAACGAACACTGGTTGATATGGCTGTAGACCGTGGAAGTTTCATAGATCAAAGCCAAAGCCTAAATATTCACATGGAACAACCCAATTTTGGGAAGCTAACTTCTCTGCACTTCCATGCATGGTCTAAGGGTTTGAAGACCGGCATGTACTATTTAAGAACACCGAGCAGCTGCTGATGCTATCAAGTTCACAGTGGATACTTCCTTGCTAAAGGTATCACACTTACTTTTTAATTTGTTATGTTTTGTATAATTTACAGTTGATTGATTTTCTTCAGTTGAGATTAAGTTTTCCGGATGCTAAATGCAGGACGCAAGCAAGACACCTATAGCTGAAGATGACAATGCAAAACTGGCGCAGATGGTCTGTTCACTAACAAACCGTGAAGATTGCATGGCGTGTGGAAGCTAAGAAGTATCGGTAGTATTTCCTTTTCGCCTAGTGGCATAATAATCACTTTAGGTGATATTTGGTGCTTGTTTGAGAGATACATGTATATTTGGTTGCAAGAATCTGGTGAAAACAATTGCAACTCTGTAGCTGGGCGATTGTATATAAAGTAGATTTGAGTATGACTATTGTTCTTGCACTTACACTACTTGATAATATATTTATATACTTATAGTGGAAGGGATGGGAAAGCATGTGGCTTTCTCATCTCTGCTCATCAATTTCTGTTTAGATGCAACATTTATTATGTGAACTTATAATATTTTTTTTTGATTTGGTAAGATGAATAATCTTTCGATTTCTACCTTGCATAGAGCACATTTTTTTTTTTTTGTATCATGCAAATAAATAAGTAAAAATTATTTTTATAAGATTTCGTTATCGTCCCATGTATAGATAGATATAAGAGGCTTTTTAAAAAAGGATTAAGATGTTAAAGTTATATAGTATTAGAGATATGCAAGTAGCAAATGTTTTGAATAAAAAGATCAACAAAGTCGGTATATTCTGGATAGATTTTATCTACTAGTACTTACCAGGGAAGAACAATTGCATTTAGTTCTCCTCAAACTATATTCTGTAGATTGGTCCCAAATGGGAAAAGAGTACAGAAAACATATTTTTGGACTAGAGAAAGCTGTACCTCACAAAAGGTAGGAATTAGGATATAGCTAGAAGTTGGACGAGCATCTTATAGAAGCAGAATCATCCTTGTTCCTTGATTGAAGTCACTTTCAGAATGATCAAACACTTAATTTCATTTTTAGCAAGTGCCAAATCTACCTTTAGCTTTCAGGCTTGCCACTGACTACTGACTAGGTATAAATTAAAGTTTGGTTATATCATATATGAATATCTTATAGTTATCGGCTTAACATGTTGCAAAGGTAGAATAACGTGTGTGGTCCTTCACAATAAATATCATTTTAGAGGGTGGGGGTTGAATATAGGCATATAGCTTGTGGTAATCACTACTTGTCTTGGTAGTTGGTAGTGCTACTCGTGAAGCCAATGTATCATGTATGTTGCTATGAAGGTAAGTTAATGATTATAACACTCACATCTGGAAAAGAGAATTGGATTATTACCATAAAGGCATAAACTCACGGAGGCCTGAACTTTTCCTTTTGAAATTATCCACAAACTCGGTCATTTGTTATAAGCCCAAACCATTTGCGTGAAAGCTTATTACTCCCTCGTCTTATACAAATCTTCCTATTTGCTTTAGCAACAAAAACCAAGGCAAAGAGGCGATAGAGTATAAAATGTATGTAATTCGGTAGTTCCTTTTTGTTTATTTAAATAGGAGAGAGAATGTGGTAGTAAAATGATATAGAGTTGTCTGGGCCCAACAAGTGGGGGTAAAGTAGTATGAAAATTGAACATAACTGTAACAAATAAAGAATAAAGAAAAAGTAGGAATATCTTTTGGAAACGTACTTACAGGGGTAGTAAGATCTTTATAAAACGGAGGGTAGTCGACTGAAGGAACTTTATTCTTTTTAAACATAAAAGATTAAAAAGATAGTTATAAATCTCCTAACTGAATGATAAATCACATATTATTCTCTTGCAAATTCTTAAGTGCTCTCGGAATCACATAAAATATATGCTCCCAAACACATTTTGTTTGCATATTAATCACATACTTTGTCCAAATAAATGTAAATTGCGTAAAACATGTGAGAATTGAGATAGAGCACTATAAAGGCTTTATAACTCAAGGTCTGGCTTTTCCTCGCCTTGTTCCCTCTTAGGGCTCGCTTGGATTGAGTGTAATGGATTAAGGGGGTAAAAAAAAAAAAGTCAAACTAAGGAAAGTAAGGTGGTTAGAGGTGATTATGAAGGGGAAGAAGTGGTGATAAAAGGGATAAGCTAGTGATGATAGGATGAAAAAGGAATGGATAGGGGAATTATTACTCTAATTATGGTTGTAATAGTTACCCACACCCCCCTAGAGTAATTGTCACCCTCATTTGGAGTGTAATAACTTCTTCTTCCCTTCTTTTTCATTACAACAAAATAACATTATCTCCTCGCAACCATTTCAAGTCACCTCCATTTTTCCTTTATTAAGTTGGTTTGACTTTTTTATTACCCCCTTAATCTATTACCCTAAATCTAAGCATGTCCTTAGTGTTGTTTTTGGGTGGTAGTTGTAGTGTTTTTCATTTTGTTTTTTTTCTTTGGTGTTAGTACCTCAGTTGAATAAAAAAAAAGAACGATTTATTACTCGCTATCCCATGACCAAACTAAAACCAAATATAATTTGAAATTAAATCACCCAATTCAACCAAATTAACCAGAACACAACACAAATTACATAAAGTTCCACTCATTCATGACACTAGTGTGATAGAACCAACAACTAGTCTAGTAAAATACCAGTTGTTCTTAGTTCTTACCCATTGTAGTTTATTTTTCTTTCTAAAAATGATTGTACACTTTGTACTAGTGACTGGTGTTACAAAATTGTTCACATTAGAAAACTGAACATGGAACTAGAAAACGGCCGCCAGCTTACCCCCTTTTATTTTTATGTCGGTTCCTAAAATTGATGCTTAATTAGGCTTTTGTCACACTGTCTCTCTATCTTCACCTATATTAAGATTAGAGAGGCCGACTTGAGACATCCACGGAAGCTGTTGACGCTGCAGTATTTTTTTGGTCGAAGTTTTGACGTTCACACAATCACACCTCCTTTTGACTTTATTTTTTATTTATTAATGAGTCAAACTTTGACCTACCAATCAATTTGCCTCCTTATACCACGTCAACTCAGTTGGCATAACCAACAATCAATTTTCGGTAATTTCAGGATATACTTGGTCATATTATAGAAGTCCATTTAAAATTAAAAGTTCTAATTTGTTTATTTCGTCTTTAATTTTGCTAATTTAATAATGTACTAGCCTTATTATATGCACGCAATACATGCGAACTTCTTTGCATTTTGTTTTTTCAAAAAATTGTTATTCAATTTAAATGTGATACTTTTTTCCCGCTTCTTTTGTTTGAATCAAACAGTTAGTTATCCCCCTATTTTTTGATTCATTTTTCTATATTTGGTGTCCCCTATGTGTTGCCATATATAATAGAGATTTTAAGTAATTATTTCAGCAATAGATATTAAGATGAAAATACAATCAAATACTTGTAGTTTAAACTTTAAAAAATTAATAAAAGACTTTTATTATTTTAAAAATAGACATTGAAACGAATCAAATAAATTGATATATGATAATCATATTCATAATGTTATGGTGATAATCATATTCATAATGTTATGGTATAACAATTCTTACTCCTATATTTATGGCCACAACAAAAAGAAAAATCGTATCTCAAATGTTGGTAGATTTTAAATGAGCACTTTTGGATATGGGAAATCTGAAAATTTTCGAATCGAATATGAGAATCAGATTTTGCTAGTTTCGGATATCCGATTTGTGCATATCCCTAATTCGTACAAGCCACCTTTATCTTACATTTGCATTATTCATATACTAACCTTGACCGAAGTTTCGAATAATATACAATACAACTTTAGTACTTCCTCCGTTTCGAATTAAATGCAACAAAGGAATATTTTATATCTCATAAATAATACTTCTTTGTTACATTTAATTTGAAACGGAGGAAGTATGTCATAATTTTGGTTGATTCATCCTAATAGTATATGTTTACAACATATCAACTTTCTATAATTTTCTGTAACAGATAATTAAAGCTATTGAATGGTCAAAGTTGTACGTCGATAAATGTAATTGTCAAATTGTTGCAACTAATAGAAGGGCATAGACAATTTATGGTCTTATTTATATACTTCCTATTTACAGTATTAATATTTGTGTACATCAAATGGAGTAAAAATGTAAAATAGTGTGAAAAGAGTATAAAGATTTACCAACTCAGGAATAATAGAGTAAAAGTAAGAAGATCCTTATAAAACGATACACTTAGGGTGTGTTTTTTCACCATAAAAAGTAAGTGTCATTTCTTATCAAGTCTAATCAAGTCTAATAAGTTAAGTACATACAACTTCATACAGGTGAAGATAATACACCTTTTACGAAATGTAGGAAAATCCATAAAAAAAAGAGAGTATATATGCATTAAAAACAATGCAAACGAAAATATAAATAAAAAAACAGAGAGGCAAGGGTATTATATTAATAAAGGAATAAAATGATACATTGAATAAACATTGATTTATACAGAACTCTATCCTTATTTCTGTTTCTACCCCTAGTTTATCCACTTGCATTAACAGCTAGAAAGCCAAGTCCAAGTTGGCCAAGTGAAAACCCATAAATTCCCTCCAGAATTGAAAATATATATAAAACAAAAACTAAATAAAATATCTGGAAGCTTAAAATAAACACTTTTTTCTTCCAATTGAAGCATTAAAATTCCCAATATAAATATTAATTCAATGCATGGCGGCGTCTGAAACTAAACGGTTCCATATATATAAATACTTATATATATACATAACCCGTCAACCAATTAAGAAGATTTATAGAGTTTGAGTTTTGCCTTCGTCAACTTAATACAGTTTATAGTTTATATATATCAAAGAAGAAAACCTCCCCAAAAAGGAAAACCCAAAGAAAAATAAGTTAAGATCTATGTGTGTATATTTTTCACAAGATCAAAAGGTGGCGAAAAGAAGCAAAAAAAATGAGGAAGATGATGAACAAGAAGAAGAAATGAATATGAAAATGAGAGAGATTTTAAGCCCAATGATACCAGGGTTTAGTAGAGAAAGAGAAATGCAAGAAATGGTTTCTGCTTTAACTCATGTTATTTCTGGTTCATCTTCATCTTCTTCTTCTTCTATAAATGTTTTACCAAGTTATGGTGTAAAAAGAAGACATGAAGAAGAAGAAGAAGAAGAAGAAGAAGGAGGTAATATTGAGTATGGTAGGATGTTATTTGGAGGGCATGGCATATTCAGTGATGTGAAACCAGTTTATTCTTCATCATATCATCCATCGTATCTTGCTTCAAATAAAGGTACCTTCTTTAGTACTTATCTTCTAGACTTAATAAAGAATCTTTCTATGTTGTTCTGTTTTTTTGGGGTGACGGTGGGTATTGTGTGTGTTTTGGAATTCTTTTTTGTCATTGCTAACCGCTAACGCTTAAATGGTGCACTCGATAGTATTTAGAATGGTGATTTTAGTCGACGTTTGTATTAGATTATGTGCACGACTTCTTTGTGAGTTTTGTCTAATTCACGTGTCAATGTGAGCACCATTTTGATACTAACAGATTTTATTATATATAAACTTGTAGAATTTTACCTAAAGACTAGGGTTTTATATACGTGTGTTACGTACTGCTTGTAGTCAATAATAATAACCAATAAATGAAATAATTTCGTAAAATTAGAGTAGGATTATTATAATGGTTCAAATAAACGCAACTTTTATTTGAAATCGAATAAAGGCAACCTTAATAACAATGCATGTTAAGAGATTGTTTATATCCTCATTCGTCATGCATTTTATGTTCTTATGTATGAAAAGAGCTTGGCCTATCTGATCTTTTCCTCACAAATAACTTACAGAAATATGTAGAGAACTGAGGGAATTTAATTATTTAATTCTATATTAGTAATATACTACAAATCAAACATACGTATCACATATTGGTAAGTAATCTACACTAGAATACGTATCTAACTTTTTTACGTGCAAGTAATTTCGGTATGCCAAATTGCCAATCATGCATTCACATATGACATAACAGCATGACAATAATTTGCATACAAAACAGATCGACTAGTTTGTATACATATCAGCATATGTAATGGCAGTAATGCTATACGCGTATTACCCACATGTCGATCTTATCGTATTGCATTAGATCTTATTGTTAATAATTTTTAATTAATGCTGATTATTCCAAATATAGTATTATTTTTTATACCATTAGACCAACCATATCATCTAGAGCAAGCGACATACTAGTTAGCTACTTTGGAGTTGATACTTTATAAATTATAATGAACACATATAATCAGTAAAATATATTACCTCTGTTTTTTTGTTCCGTTCACATTTCTTTTTTGGGTGCATATTTTTTTATATTCTTCCTATCTTTATTTGTTTCCTTATGACAACTATATATGTACCTCCCTAAGGCCTTACCTTTTGATTTTACACTTGCTTTTGTAGAGATAACGTTTAAGATATAAACACACATTAATTTCAAGCAAAAGATATACTATTATATTGATAATGTAATTTGAGAAGTGCTAATACAATATATTAACGATATTGCAAGGCAATATAGTGGTAGTATATTATGATTTTTTAATGTAAAATAATCAATTTGAAATGGAAGTGATATTGCTAATTCAGATCATGCTAATTAACCACTTATTAATCTAATGTGTTTGCACTAAAAATATATGGTAAAATTGGCTTCAACACCATGAACTGTAGCTCGGGTGCACCCAACACCACCAACTACGACTAGTAGCCTAAACACCACCAACTATGGGGTGGGGTGCATTCCGTACCATAAATGAGGCCGGAAGCCTAAAATGTTGTCGACGACGGTGGGTTTTTATGGTACAGACTGCACCCCACCCCGTAGTTGGTGGTACAGACTGCACCCCACCCCATAGTTGGTGGTGTTTGAGCTTACTTAGTCATAGTTGGTGGTGTTGCGTCCGAGCCTATAATTCGGGGTGTTAATGCCAATTTTGCCAAAATATATTAAGTAAACGAGTTCTTATTATATTGCATATGGGGGTGCACGTCGGTGACTTGTCCATTTACATTTTACATGAGTGATCCACTGTTATATCGCGTTCACTACAGAGGATATGCTAACTCGTTATTTCCGCGTTCAAAAATTCCGGTGGACACATTTAATTCGTACCATCTTGGAATAATTAGTACAGCGAAACTTTAGTAATATGCAAAATTATTGTCATGTTGTAAGATTATAAGAAGTCCTAAACTCCTAATGTTTAATTAATGAAATCCACGCCGTAGGCACTAATGCAGTACTGTACTTGTAATCTCTTACCGACCTCATTATACTTATAATTAATCCACTCATCTATCAACTTAGATATGACACTTGGTGATGATTAGCTACTATTTTGTGAATAAGGTATCATCTGGAGTATTTCTACAACATATCTTATATAATTAAAAAAAAAGTAATGTGGAAGTGGTACCATAGTCAGCAACTTCCATACATAATAGGTGCAATGTACCAAGGTTTTATTTATTGACAAGAATAATGTACTCCTTTATCAATATAATTTATTAAGTTTTAATCAACCTGCATTTAACATTAGAGTTACAGGCTCCTTGTAAGAAAAATCCGACTATATATAAATATTAATTGACAGCAAGTTAAAAACCTCACACATGACTTATACTCCATATAAGTCTTTCTACATCTTATCCATCTATATAGATTTTTGAGACTATCACGTGTGTGTCATCATAACGATATCATAATTCAATTATAAGACACATTTTAAACATGCTAGCTCAAATAGAAGTAGTATAATGTTTATGTACCATCTCCATGCATGCAACATATTGATATACTAGTACTATATATAACAATCCCTCTACTTGCAAGCAGGGGGACCAAGCTTTATGATACCCACTACAACATCAACATCAGCTTCAACAACATCATCAACAACCATAACAACAACAATAACATCATCGTCATCATCATCAACATTCACATACACACATCATGATTCCATAAAGAATGAAGCCAGCAACATAGCACCACAACCACAAGTGGGAGGAGAGCCAAGTAGAAGAAAATACAGAGGTGTTAGACAAAGGCCTTGGGGCAAGTGGGCAGCTGAAATCAGGGACCCATACAAAGCTGCCCGAGTTTGGTTAGGCACATTTGAGACTGCTGAAGCAGCTGCCCGGGCTTATGATGAAGCTGCCCTAAAATTTAGGGGCAGCAAAGCTAAACTTAACTTCCCTGAAAATGTCACTTCCCATAACATTCCAGCGAATATTTCGGCGACCCAGTTCACCTTTTCCGATTCTCCGGCGACCCTTTTGACGGATTCTCAAAATTCTGGTCAAATAATGCAAAATCGACCGTTGGAGTTTTTACAAGAAACAGGGGAGTACAAAGATTATCTTGATTATTCAAAAATAATTGGTGGTTCTTTTGAAGAAAATCAAGGAGATTTGAGTTCCTTGAGTTTCTTGGATCAAATGTTGATGTCTTCTACTTTGTCTTCTCCACCTCTTCCATTGCAAACTACTAATTCTATGGATTCCTCTGTTTCTTTACCTATTTCTTCATCAATGTCAACCCCACCATCAGTTTATCCTACGGTTGACATTCTTCCACGTGGAAGTCAAAGGAATATGGATGATTCTAAAGATGCATCATATGGGTCATGATGATGTGACTTGTGAGGATATAGATGCTTCAACTATTGTATGCTAGAAGTTGTTTTTGTAGAGAAGTATTATTTGTCATTTGCTCTGTTTTCCCATGTTTTTTTTTTTTTTTTTTTTTTGGATAGGTTTGACTTTGATTAAGTCAATAAGTCATCATGGTTAAATAGTGGAAAGTTTATGGTTATACCTAGTATGGTGTTGATTTTGACACTGACCTCTTGGCAGTAATCATTTTAGGCATGTTAAAGTAGACTAATAGGTCATATGCTCTTCAACTTCTTGTCTTTGGAGGATTGTAAAAGAAAATTGTTAAAGATAGAAATACTACATATCTAATAAAAACTATATCTAATAAAAACTACATTTATACAATTCAAATGCGTACTTTTGTTATAAATTTCGATGTATGATACATGTCTTTATGCTTTATCTATTTTAAAATAAGTGTTATGTAGAGGGATGGCTGTGAGACACAAGAACCAATGTGAAACGAGATATGGAGAGAAACCAAAAGAATCCATATGATGGAGAAAGAGATAGAAAGAAGTAGACTAGTAGGTCATATGTTCTTCAACTTCTTGTCTTTGGAGGATTGTAAAAGAAAATTGTTAAAGGTAGAAAAATACAATTCAAGAAGGGTACTTGTGTTATAAATTTCGATATTTGATGCATATTTTTATACTTCATTCATTCTAAAATAAGTGTTATGTGGATGGAGGCACAAAAACCAAAGTGAAAAGAGAGATGCAGAGAAATAAAAAGGACGAGTTAAGCATACGTTTGGGACCCAAACAATCACTTTTTTCACTCTTTAGGACCTATTAACTCTTTTTTCACCTTTTGGGACTTGTGGTTGAGATTCCGGCCAGTTAACCCAATGTTAACTCACCTGAGAGCATTTACACTTGAAAAAAAAGTTATATTAAAAATAGGATTTTTTGTCAAAAATTACCTATTAATTGTAACTTTTTGAAAACAATTACCTAATAAGTCTAATTTTTAAAACAACTACCTTTTATCATTTTTTTTTGTTAGCACTACCAATACACGGTATTTTCTAACGTTAACTGTGTATGGGTAGTGCTAACAAAAAAAAAACATGATAAAACGTAGTTGTTTTCAAAAAGTTGCAATTTAGTAGGTAGTTTTTGACAAAAAAATCCATAAATTTATATCTTTTAAAATGGAGGGAATTGTCTAGTGGGGCCCACCACACGGAATTACTAACGTTTACCGTGTATTGGTAGTGCCTACAAAAAAAAATGATAAAATGTAGTTTTTTTAAAAATTAGACTTATTAGGTAGTTGTTTTCAAAAAGTTGCAATTAATAGGTAGTTTATGACAAAAAATCCTTGAAAAAAAAAAAAAATAAGCTCGCTCTGGGAACTTCTTCCTTTAGTTTCAAAGCCATATCATATGACGGTCTTCCTTTAGTTTCCTCTCTCGTCTTTCTGTCTCATCTATCTACTAGAACGAAGAACCCATCGACGCTCTTCAATGGCGGAAGAACTCGAGGTAAAAGTTCCAGTACCCAATTTTAGAAATTTATTCTTTTACCCAGTTTTAATTTTTTTTTTACAAAAAATTTAATTTTTGTGATTCTGCGTGTGAAATGATGGAGTTGCAAATGAAAATAGAAGCTTTAAGAAAAGCATATGCAGAGATGGTGGCAGAACGCAAAGCTCATTGCTTTGAGCAGCAATTTGTTTTTAAGAAATTTTAGGATCTGTTTTTTTTTTTAAATGATCATTTCATTTTTGTTTTTAGGAAATTTCAGGATCTATTTTTTTCTTTGGTGTTGCATGTCTGCGCTTGATCTGCAATTTGGGATGCAACCATGAAAGAAGTTGAAGAACTGGTTTCGAGAGATGGTTGTTAACTAGAAAAAGCAAGTACGTCTAATTTCTTATTTTAAGATTTTGATTGAGATAATTGGCTCAAGTTTATATTTAATGATGATAAGCAAAAAATTAGATGACGAGAATATATAGCTCGATGATTTTTGTGTTCTTGAACAAAAAACGAGCTTAAAGGACCATCAATGGAGTTCGTCAAGGGGAGTCGTGAATGGAAGCTTGTGGAAACAGAGAAGTAAAATGGGATGAAGTTGCAGTGGCACATTTTTTTTGAAACAACAGATTAATATAGTAAGTTTTTTTGGGGTTAGTGTATCAAAATAAATAACTATTGGGGTCCATAGTTAACCATGGTAAACATTTTTCACCTGAAACTCATTCTGGGTCCTAAACGGTGAAAAAAAAAGTTTTAGGTCTCAAACGGTGAAAATCCCAATAGTTTGGGTCCCAAACTTATGCTTAACTCTAAATAGGACCCATATGAATTATGATAGAGAGAGATAGAAAGAACTCAATGCCAAATAAAGTAACATAACACTTATTTTGAAAATTCCAAAAATAATAAGTGCAAGGGAGGAAGAATTAAGGATTGTGTTTAAGAAAATTCACTTTATACTTCTGTTATACTGCATGTCAAATAACTATATTTTTGGCCTCTATATATGGGACCTTGAAATTTGCAAGAAAACATAACACATATCCCCTTCATTTCTAGTTTCTACATATTCTTATAGGAAATGCGAGAAGAAACCAAAAAAAACCTACTTTTTACTAACTCTATGTTACTTTTTAAAACTTCTTATTTTATGTTGTCCAAATAAGATAATATTCTCTATAGAAGGAGTATTCTTGAAACATCCAAATGCAAAAAACCCGTAAGATATTAAGGATTTCTTTGCAAATGAAAGTTGCGTCGAGCTTCTTATAAAAACTATTAGACCAAAATTTTGTCATTAATTTTTGTAGGTCATTGATTGGTTATGCTACCATATTGCTTTATACATTATGGTTTTGAAAAAAATGTCATTTTCCAAGATTCATAAGCTGAAAGCTCGAGGAATTTTTTTATCTTAAGCAAATGGCGAATTTAAAACAATATTAAATGGGTTTGCCAATTGATATCAAATTGACAATATTATCTTAGGAGTATAAAGATTCATATTTTTTGGATATTCCTTTTCAATCATTTTGGGAGTTCAAAAGAACAAAATTGTTGATTCGTGTATAAATGCTACATGAATTTATTAATATATTTTTTCATTTGAAAGAACTAATTCATCCTTTTTTTTTTGGTCGGTGAGTCCGTCTCTTCTGTTGTTTCAGGTCATTCTGAAACAGATGGATTTGTTCAAGAAGGGTTTAAAACCCCTTAGCTTCAAAACATGAAAAAAGCGTTACCTAAGGATGTTGATCATAATTAAAGGGATTGGCTGTGGAGAAAAAAAAAATTGAAATCACTTACATGGAAGTTTTATAAAATAAAAAACAGGAATAATCTTTGATTTCTTTTTGAAAAAAAAAATTGAATAAATGAATAATACAAATTCTTAGGCGTAATTGTTACACCATGTAACAACCCAAAAACCAACACTTCTTTGGTTAAAAAACTCAAATGACATGAAATAAATGACAAAATGACATAAGATTCATGTCATTATTTGTATAGTCATGTCATTTTTGTTGGAGTCTATATCATTACGTATATATGTTTTAGGTTTTATTACACAATAAGTCATGGTGTAACATGTTACACCCAAGACGCACTCAATGAATAATGTTATTTTTTTTAAATTTTTACAAAATTTTTGCAAAGGTCTCATATCAATGTCATGGAAGACGTACTCTTGCGTGGGCTGCCAGGCATTGTAGAAACAAAATAATTTTTGAAGCCACTCCTCCTTCACCTATTAATGTTGCCACTGGATTCGTAAGATGGTTGAGGATTACATCACTTATAACACTAATGTTTGCAAAAAGACACCTGCGATCTCAACTCTTTCAACTGCAACATGGGGTAAACCCCCTTCTGGTTGGGCGAAAGTGAATGTTGATGCTTATATAAGTGCTGATAATGGTGTGGGTTCGGGAGTGATTGTTCGTGGCAGTGATGGTAGTCTTATTGCAGCTGCAGCTATGCGACTAGGAGTATCATGGGACGCCAGAACAGGTGAAGCAGCAGCAGCACGTTATGGCGTGATTGTGGCTCGCATATTGGGTCTCTCTAATGTATGGCTTGAGTGTGATGCTTTGGTGGTGGCCTCGGCTATCTCGTATGAAGTTGAGGGAGCATCCCCTACTTTTCTCCTGTTGAAAGATACTATTACTCTTAGTAAGTCTTTTGTTAGTTTTAAATGTAGTAATGTTAAGAGAGGGGGAAATACCGTTGCTCATTGGATGGCAAGATGGAATGTTGGCCTCAATGAGGAATTTATGTGTACGAACTCTTTTCCCCAAAGTATCACAACTTTGGTGGAGCTTGATTTAGCTTATTAAAACGGTTTCTCGCGTTTCCCCTCAAAAAAAAAAAAAAAATGTCATGGAAGACGTATGTCCTCCAAAAATATCACTTTTTCTTCATTAATTTTGCTGTTATCAAATACTTCACCTTCGAGCCCATTGATAAGTGATAATAAAAATTTATAAAGAAATACGTTCCCAAAAGTTTCATACACCATGCACATATGAATGAGACTTTTCTTACAAAATTACATACATATTAATAATAATAATTATTATTATGGTTGTTGTTAATTATTATTATTTATCAAAGGGAAATGAGTATCACATTTTAATGCCATGCAATATACTTCCTCCGTTTCATTTTACTTGCTACACTTCTCAATTCACGGACTCCTAGGCAATTTTTGGAGAAGAAAGAGGTAGAGAGTAAAAAGAAAAGAGACCCATGTGAGAGGAGAGAGATAGAGAGAGTTTATTGCCCAAAAAGGAAGTGTAGCAAGTAATATGAAACTTCCCTATATGGAAAGTGTAGCGAGTAATTTGAAACGGAGGAAGTATTAGTTGTTCAACCTGTAGATTGAATTGTCCTTAATTGTGATGGAGCAAATTGTGGTGCTCCTGGATTAGCTGATGGCGGTGGCATCTTTCGAGACAATATAGGTTAATTCCTTCATTCGTGCTTACTTTCTTCACTTTGGTATATGTACTGCGTATCGAGCGGAAATGCAACTGGTATCCTTTGGCATTCAATTGGCGTGCGAAATGGGTATTACTAAACTAATTGTGCAGATGGGCAACTTGGCTTGCATCCAAGTTCTCTTAAATCCAAAATATCAGGGGGTGAATGTTACCATTTGATCCGAAATTGCTGCATGTTAATCTCCTAGGATGACCACTCAACTCGTTCACTGCTACCGTGAACGAAATAAAGCTGCTAACCGGCATTGGCACGTCAATTTGGACGCAAGTCAAACCGGATTCAGAAAAAATTATTTAAAGGTTACACCGTAATTATTAAATTTTACTGGGGTTAACATGGTAAATTTTAAAGACAGTTTTCAAAAAAAATTAAATTTTAAAAAGAGAAATTTCATAATTTTACCAATTTAAGTGGGCTCAAGTCAAGTGACTCCAGTTATTATATGGTGGATCCGCCACTGAGTCGCAAGCTGACTGTCAGATGATCCATCTTCATCCTCCCCCTGGTTTAGCTAGAATTTTACATAGTGAGATTGTTGGTGTGACCACGCCACATCTTATTGGTCTATAGTTATTTTTTATTTTTCTTGTTTGGGGCTTACCCCTTTTTTTCATTAAAAAAAGCAAACATATAAATTTCATGTTATCTTAAAGACTTTTCACTGTATCAATTACAAATTTAGCATTAAAAATAGCGTATAAGGTACAATTTTATTTAGTTTTAAAAAGTTTTTCAAACTAATTCGGATTTAACAAATTATTAGAATAAGCAGTCTAATTTAACATATTATTAGAGAAAGTCAAACCTACATTCTCCTAACAAGTCTATTCCATCCCACTCTAACCCAACACTATCCCTAGACATGTTGCACCAACCTAGTCGTCCCTTCTTTTATCCTTCCTTTTTTTTTTCCCGTTGAATCTCAAACTACAACAAACAATTTTAAATAATAATTCGGCCGTCTTTTCGTATGGATTAAACTAGTTACTAAATGGATATTAGTCACTAAATGGATTAAAGAATGTGATCATTGAATGAATTAAACTGGTCACTAAAGAGATTAAATTAGTCAATGTATTAATATAGGTGGTTTTTTTTGAGGGGAAACCATAAATTATATTAAATCAAGATCAACCAAAGTAGAGATACTTTGGGGAACAGAACCAAACCATACAACCTCAGAGTTTCTTAAACAATCCCAACGAGCTAACAAATGGGCCACAACATTGCCCCCTCGTTTCACATGAGAGAAAGAGAAAGACACAAAGTTCAAGCACAACCTATTTATATCATAAAAAACATGAAATAAAGGGGCACCACCAGCACACTTGTTGTTGACAGCACTCACAACAAGTAATGCATCACCTTCAAACATCACCTGCTCATAACCAAAGCGATGGGCAAGTTCCACCGCATGCAGCGCAGCCATGGCTTCCGCTGTGGTAGCATCCCACCTCGCATCCACCCGTTTCACCCCCATCACCACCACTCTTCCAGACGAGTCGCGAAATACCACACCCAAACCCACCTCACCATTAGGATTAATGTGTGCATCGAAATTTGCTTTCAAAAACCCAGCCAGAGGTTTGCACCATGCAGCACTTGAAGGGGCCAGCCCACCCTTATGCCGGAAGACCTTCTCCGCATACAAACAGTAGTCTTCAACAGGTTTCACAAACCCAGCTGCCACCATCGGAGCGTCTAGCGTGTCGTGCTCAAAGATATGCTTATTCCGACAATACCATATCGCCCACATAAGTGCACATATGGTGCACATCTCCTCCTTCGTACAATGATTCAATAACCAAGAGAACACCTCGCCAAACGATGAGGAAGGCATGTTTGCAATAAGGGCCTGTTCTCCCCAGCTTATTTTCGATTCGGTTCGCTTGATTGATTCGGTTGATTCGGTTCAATCGGGTTCAATTCGGGGCTTCGATTCGGTTCCAATTGGTTCGGTTCCTAAATGATAATCATTACTATTAATTAGTTATAATTTAATTCGGTTCGGTTCAATTCGGTTCGATTCGGCTTCGATTCGGTTCGGTTCAATTGGCTTGATTGCTTCGGGCTTCAATTCAGCTCGTTCGGTTCAATTCAATTGATTCGATTGGTTCGATTCGGTAGTTTTTATGCGAATAAGCGCCCAAGAGTGTTAAACGATGAGGAAGGTGGTTCGTTGTCTTCTTAATATTAGATTTAGACTGTTGCCTAATATTAAATTAATAATAGGCGGTCTCTTACAACTTACAGGACTGATTGTTCAGATTTGTATATGAGAATTAATAGAGGGTTGCACGCTAGTGTTTGGTGAGATTTTAACTTGTTGTCGTTGAATTATACTTAATTATTTTTATATCGTTAATTCCTTTTTGACGTCAATTGAACTTTGAAAGGAGTGGTTTCAATTGATTTAGAGAATTTTACTTTCTACTGACTTTACAGGTTGAGGTTTGATAGTTACAAATTTTTGCTTTATCAAATGCTAATCCAAACTTATTAATTGGTGTGCGTTGACTACTATTATTTTAGTATTATCTTTTGACTTTTGTATGTTTGGACAATTGGCCAATTGGGTAGATCATATCATTTTGGTCCATTTTGGAAGTGTTATAACTTGTAAAGTTGTAATGGTAAGCCAACCTGGAAAAACAAATTCAAACTTTTAAATTCAAGCCAAAGTTCAAATTCAACGATTGATGAGTATGTGGGTATCAAAAAGTCCTAAAATATGTTTTCAAGTGAGCTAATAGATGTAGAAGAAAAAACATGGATCAATCTCAAATGGGTTATTTGTTAAGTGAGAATTTAGTTTGGGATTCATAATCCCCAAATTATAGAAACCCATAATATAAAGGATGTCTTCCATTTTGTTAGAGTTTATTTTGTTTAGGTGACGAGAATCATACTTTTGTAAGGGATGAGAACAGGGATAAAACACGAGAAAATATGAAATAATAACCGATATGTGTTAATACAACATCACAACAATAAACGGATAAAGTGATAAATATATGGACTAGGAAAATGTGGAAAAAGGGCAAAAAGAACATGAGAGAGATACTTTCGTCTTCAGTCCAAACTATTCCCTCTTATTCCCATATCTCTCTTCCTCAACCATGTTTATTGTTCCATGCACTATGTAGTTATCTGCCATGGCTAATCATATTTCAACAATTGGAGCCATGATAATGTATGTCTCTCCTCTCGTGTTTGTTGTAAAAGAAGAGCAAGGTTAAATTTCAAAATTAGGAGTAGCTAGTTTAGATGTCATGGATGCATAATGTATTGTATCCAGCAAAAGTTAGTATAGTGTTGTGTTGGGGTTTATTAACAATATATACAGTCACCTTTAAAGACACTAGAGGCACTTTGAGGGTAATAAGATTGTATAATCGATTGAGATGTATGCATTTTACCATGTAGTAGTTGGTATAGTAGTATGGTTTTTATCTTACAACCTCAAGGTTGTGTGGGATCACTGTTGTAATAACCTGTTTTCAAGGCTAGAATGAAGAACAAGAAATGAACAAGAAATTAGAACTTGTTGTGCCGTGGTAAACAAACCACTGCCTTGAAAACGAGATTCGGTGCAAACGGGGTGCACAATTGTACTCACCGATTCGTTCCCTAAGGTTTACACAACTCTCACCACAAAATGGCACTCTTGGGTGTGAGATGGAGTTACTAGAACTTATGCCCAAAAAAAATGAAGGAAAGAAGAAGAGAAAGATCAGCACTTAAAATCAGAAAAATGATTATATTTAAAGGAGAGAAGGAAAAGAAGTAACCTCCCAAAAGCAATCAAAAGACTCCAAGGAATCCAATGATAGAATAAATCCACATTAAAGCTTATGGAGATGAATAAATGAAACTCCCATAATCAAGAGGAATAATGGAGAACATAAATTACCATCATAAGGATGAAAACCATCCTCAACCACGTAATTAAAAGGGGGTTACACAAAGTATCAAAGGAAGAAATTAAAGTCCGCGAAAATCGTGACTTTAGGCATCCGCCCGATCGGGTCGGGTGAGCCCCGCCCGATCGGGCCCGAGAAAAGAAGCAGAAGCATCACAGGACGCCCGACCGGGTGAACCCCGCCAGATCGGGCCCGAGACGAAACACGCTGAAACTTCACAGGACGCCCGACCGGGCGAACCCCGCCCGATCGGGCAGAAACAGCGAACAACGAGATGACCGCCCGATCCAATCGGGCGCCTCTAATATTGCCTGTTTTTCCATCTTTACTTCCAACAATCACCACTAGAGACACTTTGGGGGTGCGAATCCCTTATCCTCCCCCACTCTCAAGGGGCCATGCTTGCGTAGCTCGGTCGGATTAACCTGCGAGAGGTTTCGGTCCAATAAAGCACTTCTCCTTAAAAAAAAAAAAAAAAATTAAGACATGTACATAATCGTGTAACTAATTGTATAATGATGATCGGTGTTGTTGATGGAATCTCTTCATTGATGTGCGAATTCCATCTGTGTCCCTTTGATACGGAGAAAGAAATGCAAATCACAAATATAATTTGGGAAACTTTCACATAGCTGATAATGCTACAACTAACACAAAGTTCTGTGGAGTAGTTAAAAGAGAGGTCTACTCATCTTAGCAGCATATAGAATTCTATCAAACATCAAATACTTCAGCGACAATGATGCCTAAGTACTTTTTTTTTCCCTAGACAAGCTTTATTACTCTATTATATATTCAGACCTGTAGTACACCAAGACTTGCAACTTCCTCACTCCAACAAGATCCATGGAAAGATGATTTGAGTGTTCTACGTTTTGCAAGAGGATAAGGAATTAGCAATGTCGATGACAAAACGATAGCGTACGTCTGATTTAGCAAGACGTTCCATAGCAGTGTTAATGTACTCCATTTTGATGAGTTCAACATCTGCAGTAATGTTGTGGTTTCCACAGAAATCTAGCATCTCCTGTGTTTCCTTCATCCCTCCTATATCACTTCCTCCAACAAGCTTTCGACCTGTTCAAGGATCATTTGGAAATCAATGAAATTTATGGTGTAGATGCAACAATTTCCTATTTGTAATCTCATCTTAGTAACATAGCTCATGTCTTGTAGTAGTATATACAGATATTCCAAGTTCCACCACAAAAATTGTTGCGTTATAACATGAATAATAAGCGTAATCATTTTAAATCAGCCCTTAATCTTAATAAGTAAGGACTAACTTCCATTTTATACTAATAAGAACAAAGCACAAACCATCTTCTTAACCAATTTGCACTGCTCCATTATGATCTTATCCGATTTGCATTGCTTCATTGCAATCGAATCTTAGACAGTGATGAATGTTTAGGCTCCGTAAAACTTGGAAAGACGTTCCATTTGCTAGGCGGGGGAATAAATCAACAACACTTTGTAAAAGAGTTGGAGTTAACAATTTGACTATAGTGAATCTCAAAACTTCAATTCTATCTAATCAAAGATGCAAAAATATAACTTACCCAAGACTAAAGGGAAGACAGGAAGCTCCAGGGGTTTGTCAGGGAGGCCTACAGTTACTAGCTTTCCGTTCAACTTCAGCAAACCAAGCAATGGAGCCAAAGAATGAACTGCAGATACGGTGTCCAAAATAAAGTCCATAGTCCCCATTGCAGCCTACATGAAACAGTTTGAACTTTAGACTCATTGTATTGAATTCAATGATTTGAGCCATTAACACGGATTTATGAACAAATAAACCAAGGCCTCGAAAGTTGAAATCACTTAAGATTGAGCTTGCATATGGCGCCAAATATTATTAACAACAGGGAGTGCCTAAGGGAAGGTTATTCGTATCACATGCCATAGCTAGTGTGGACAAGAAATACGCGTGAAGCACATGCCACAACACAAGGGCTTATGTCCGTTGGGGATAAAAGCCATGTATGTATTATTTTCTTAAAAGGGAAATGTATAGTCAGTATAGATCATAGTCAAATACTTTAAATTGTCTGATCTCAGATTTTCAGAGAAGCGACGGATATCAGAGGTTGTTGCGAGGAAGTACTGGCCACCAACAAGTAGATTCTAATCTATCAAGCACTATTACACCCAAAAACAGTAATTCTCAGCTGGTACTCAAAACCCTTCCAATTGGTACTCATATAGTCATATTAGTACCATTTTGTATGTTTCATGATACCAATTGGAAGGATACTGTGTATCAATTAGGATCTATCTCGGCTATCTGCTTACATAAATATTGCACAATAAGTTTATGGGTAAATCTGAAGATAGCATATCTAACATAAAGTAGCTAGCAGTGTCTAATGACTTGATGAACTGTTTAATGAGTTCATTGATGAAGAAAATTTTAACAAAAATATACTTTGCAGTTTACCTTCATTTTAGCAGCATCAGTGCTGACAAGGAAACAATCTGCACCAAGTCTATTAAGAGCTTCATCCTCTTTCTTTGGCGAGGTACTAATCACAGTAACTTTAAGTCCAAAGGCCTTCCCAAACTTAACAGCAACATGACCAAGCCCGCCTAATCCACAAACTCCTAAATGCTTCCCACTTACTGCCATTCCATAGTATTTCATCGGACTGTAGACCGTGATCCCAGCACACAAGAGTGGGGCAGTAGCATCAAGAGGCAGGTTATCCGGGATGTTAAGCACAAATCGTTGGTTAACAACAATTGTATCAGAATAACCGCCGTAAGTCTTGCTCCCATCTTTATCCAGGGAATTGTAAGTGAAAACCATTTGAGGGCAGTAATTTTCTAAGTCTTGTTGGCAAGATTCACAGTTTTCACAGGATCCTACTATGACACCAACACCTACATTCTCTCCAACTTTGAACTTCTTCACATTATTCCCAACGTTTGTGACAGTACCCACAATTTCATGCCTGAATAAGTGAAAAAAGTTATTCTTACAGCTTCAAAAGACAATGTATATATCATGAAATTAATGTGCAATTACAAATAAAAGCAACCACATATTTTACTAGTACGATGAGTGAAATATGGCAATGCAAATTACCCAGCAACAATGGGATATCTGGTGAAACCCCACTCATTCTTCACAGAATGTAAGTCAGAATGGCAAACTCCACAGAATTGGATTTGAACAGTAACATCTTCAGGTCCATTTTCCCTGTAACAAGACATGCACAGTTTTAAGTCAAAAACTTCTATCTCAAAATTGTTGCAAAATATAGGTCACCTTTGACTTAGGTGATCGAACTCAGTCGATTTTAGTGTTACCTACTTCTCTAAACCCCACACGAACTGTGTTACAAAAATAGTTATTTGGTACATGCAGATCTACAAAATTAGGTAGGGTATTGCGTTCCCCTACTTATTCTTCTATTGTGACTTAGGTACTCCAATAATGTTTGACTAGGATCATTACCATTAAGATATACATATACTAGACTCATTATTTCAAAAAAGAATTCCTAAAGACAAAATTAAAACCTTATGTTCACATCAAGACATAAATCATGAGATAGAAAAAAAAGTATCCAACACCAAACCCTTTGAACCAATCAAAATAAATAAAACTAAATTATTCTTTTAATAAATTCCCAAAAAAAACCCTATTTTCCTCATGGAAAAGGGTTATAAATTCAAGTGGCACAACCGTTGTACTAAAAAGCTTCTCCTTTTGCTAATTCCCCAGCCGATTTCCACCCTATTTATTAGTTACATCACCCGAAATGAAGTCTTATATTTTTGGTAGTACATTTTTTATTCGGCTACAACTCACAATCCAAAAATTTCCCTAATTGGACACTTATCAATCAGAGCTTAAGTATCAACATCATCACGACATCACTTGACAAGTACCCAAAGCATTTTTAAGTAATTAATACTTCTTCCGTAACAAAATAGGTGTAACACTTTGAAAGTTGTACTATTCACGTATTACAGTCTACATTTGACCATGCATTTTTTAGTTTTAGATAAAATCAACCGTTATTATATGATATGTTGTTGGTTCGTCTCAATGTATACTTTCATAATATTAACTTCTTATAATTATTACTAATACACAATTAAAGTTATTAATGGTCAAAGTACTGCATCAACAAGTTTGGATAACCTCATAGCTTGGAGTTCGAATATATCAACCTCAAGTTTGGATATTGTGGTTTCAACTTTCAAACTAGTAAACTCTCGATTATCAGTCTAAATGGCTGGTGTTTTCTGGTAGGTTAAGATCCCTTCATATCTCCATCTTATAGGTGTTACGTCTTTTAGGGCCACAAAAATTACACTCAAAAACTCAAAAGTAGCCTATTTATGGACATTGCATAGTATTGTATGAAATTTCCACTTTGTTAAGCATGACATTTTATCTTAAAATATTTTTGTCAACTAGTTTAGGGCCTGTTCTTTTCGGCATAAAACAATTGAACTGAACTGAATTATAACTAATTAATAGTAATGATTGTCATTTAGGAACTGAACTGAACTGAACTGAAAATAAGTTGGGGAGTCCAGGCCCTTAGTTGGTTAAAGTCTTGAAAGGTGGTATCCAAGATCTGTGATCAAATTATGTCTACATTATTCGCCATTGTGGCTATCTCACACCCAAAAAAAACCATCGTACATTTGTATTCCATAGATCACACATCAAAGTCCAAAAAACCAACATTGGTCTCACAGTCGTAACATTAGATTAGATACTAATTGTAGGTCACTATCACACAAGAAACTTGTCCTTGCGGAGTCTTACAATAACCCATTACTCTCAAAGCATTCTCATATGTAAAAAATGGATTAAGAGACACCAATCATTTTAGTAAAAATTGGTTAAAGTCTGATATCTCTAACCAAGAAGATATATACTTCATCCGTTTTAAATTAAATGAAACACTTACCATTTTTAAGTGCTCCAAAATAAATGAAACGTTACCTTATTCCACTTCTCTCTATCTCTCCTCATCACATGGGTCTCTCTTTTCCTTATTTCTACCTCTCTCATCTTCTAAATCCCCGTGCCAAGGTCCTACGTTTCATTTAAAACAGAACGAAGGAAGTAATAAAAATTCAAATGTTGTCTATGCTATAAAGATCAGAGCCTATCATGGTAGACTATGTAGCACGGATATTATTGGGGTTTTGCAGACCTAAACATTTTTTAAACAAAGAAAATCTTAGCTTCCATAGGTTTCCAATACTTCATAGATGGTATATATAAATATAGAAAAAGTGGGTCGGAATATTACCTCCTAGAAAAATGGAAAGGAGAAAGAAAGCCAGAAGAATCAGTAGCAGCAAAGCCAAAAGCTTTTAGTGGGTGCTCTTCTTCTATTAATTTAGCCATGAATTACGTACGATATCTGTGGTTTTTTGCAGTGTTTTTAGTGTTGGATTAAATTAGTGAAGAAGGGTACATATAATATATATATATATATATATATATATATATATATATATATATATATATATATATATATAGTGAGGAAAGCACAACGTACGTAACGGAAAAATCAGGCACTTATTTATGAAGCTGGAGCCTGGAGGTGAAGGAAATGCAGAGCGTTGAGGCATTAGTTAGTGCACTGCGTGTGAAATGATGTTGATTGATTTTGGACCAATTTCTCCATCACAATTTTGCATATGCATTTATATTGTGGACGTTGTCCTAGTTTATATGCTTTCTATACAACTTTTATGACAAAGATTTTTATGGTATGGTGTTCGTGTATCGGTCTATGAGTGCGCATGCATCGTGCACTTGCAATTATATGCCCTTATGTTGGAGCGAAAGTCATCAAAGAAATAAGTAGAATGAAATAATCAACACACGAATTTACGTGATTTATTCACAAGATAATAGGAAAGTTTAGATATTTTACTAGACTGGTAAAGTGTATATATAAAATATATAAAATATACAAAACGTCAAAACCGATAGAAGATTACTTACAAATAAGGAAAAGATAATCATAGGGATAACAAGAAGATATTATCCTTATAGGAACGATAATATGCTTAAAGAATATACTCCTAATCGTAATATTTATTAATAATAATGTTATTGGCTAATCTCTATTATATAAGGGAAGGGGGGAGTTATGGTGTCCCTCTATAAATTTACTTATCTGCCCATTTGTAAATCAACTACTAACAAAAAAAGGGAAAAACAAAGTCAAATTCAAAAATAGTATTAAAAAATTAATTTAAATGTTAAAGACAATCAAGTTATAATTGAACCACTAAAAAAAGAAATATTGACGATAAGATTTAGTACATTTATGCTAAAAAAAATAAAAGGAAGTATTACATCAATCAAGTATTACATCAAAACGGACTCGATCAATTAACAAAGTGAAATGATTTATTTAACACAAAAGACTATGTTAATACAACATAAGAAATCCTAAAAAAAATTCACTTAACGTTCTTTCATTGTTCATCAAGTTTAATTTTCAAAACCTAAAGAATAAATAAGTAAAAAAAAAATTAATAAAAGAAGGGTTAAGTGATGGAAGACTTAACCTACGAAATTTAGCCAAAGAAAATGTCTATACGTTCATATTTTTACCTCTGTTTATACCCAAAAAGGTTTGAATTTATGTTTGGAAAAAAAAAATTGGGTCGTGTGCATAATTTGCTAGTATTTTCTAATATAATAGTTTATCCAATATACATTAATCATATCTTTATTACATTGTAATATTCCTAATAGTTCTTATGGATTTCAATTTTTTAAATTTTTCCTAATTTCCTTTTATTTTGACGCTCTTCTTAGAGTGTTTAACTCCATGTAATCAACATACAATAAAAACATAGAAAATGCATTGTACAAGATTCAATCCCATGATCACAAGCATATAATACTAAAGTATTAACCACTAAACCAAATGATACTTGATGTTACCAATTTTAAAGTAAAATATTAATAAATGAAAGATATAATTATCCGGGGAGTAGCCTGTGCCTAAAAACTAGTTGTTATGTAAAAGAAGTACAATTTTGACAAAATACAGAAGTAATGGAAATTTATTAGCACTAACTAATTTGTATTTTTAATTCACCTATATAACTACTTTATACTTACAAATATCATTTCAAAAGAACTCTTCCAAAAGATAGTACAATAAAAATCGTAAAAAGTTTGCTGAAAATTAATCTATCAATACATTACCTTATGATGTTTATTTCTCTCCAACACTATTAAGAAAGTGTGAACATGTAATGTTTTCACGTAAACTGATAATAAAAAGGGAAACCGAGGGAACGAGTAAGAAAAGGAGAAAATAAATAAGGGAATACAAAATAAAAATAAGAAAATGGTTATAAAAAAGCAATTGTACAATATACATGCCCAAAAATAGAGTTGGCCAAAATAAGGATTCATTTGGTTCACAAAGTTTTATTAAAGAGCCTTACTCACTAGAGTGTTTTTAAAATACCCACATGATAATCGATTATCTTTTAGAATACTCACATACTACTAGATTTTTTTAGAAGCAACAATATAATCAAAGAGTGGACAAATATGTAGGAACGTAAACTGGTAACAACTAAACAAACTTATCTGATAACCGTGGCGTGAGAAGATCACTGCCCTAAAGTTGAATTTGCCCCGCAACAACACACAGACTCACAGCAATCAACCCCCAGGGATACACGATTTATGTATTTCCGGTGTTGACAGAAAAGCAGATTGAGAACGATCTTGAATATATGCAAAACATTCTGCAAAGCAATGGTTTTCCCGGAAGTTAATTTAAGGAAAACCTTTCCTTTGCCTAGAACACTCACAGTGCTTGAGTTGCCCATGAAGACGCAATCTCCTTCTGAAACTTTGTTGTAGTCCTGGAACATCTCCTTGTTGGCGCAGATGTGACGGGTTGCACCAGTTTCCACGATCCATTCAGAAACATTGCTTACCAGATTGACCTCAGACACCACAGCAGCAATGATGTCGTCTTCAGCAAGGTTGGCTTGAGCTTTGTTGTCTTTTCCTTTGTTTGGAGCTTCCATTCTTTGACGGCAATCCTTGGCAGCATGCCCATACTTACCACAAACGAAGCAACTTCCCTTAAACTGACCTTTTCCCTTGAAGTTGTTATAATTATGCCTTGTACCATGAAACTGATTTGGACCCTTACCTTTTGGTCCTTTACCTAAAGCAGCTTTATTTTCCATAAGATTAGCAGAAGAAGAAGAATGATCAACTGATTTCCCTTTGATTTGGATACGAATTTGCTCCTCAATCTTAATGTGGGAAACTAATTCCTAAAGGGTAAAGTCTTTCTGCCTATGTTTCAAGAATGAACAAAATTTTCCCAAGAAGGAGGTAATTTCTCAAGTAAACAATTGGCTTGGAACATATCAGGAATGGCCATACCCTCAGCCACAATATCAGCACATCAATGTTCATACTCATGAACTTGATCTAGTACAGGTTTATCATCAGACATAGTAAACTTCAACCAACGACTACAAGCATATTTCTTGGTCCCAAAATCATCAGTACCATACTTAGCATTCAAAGCATCCCAAATATCCTTACATTTTTCGACTTACTATAAAATATGTAAAGGGCAGAAGTCATATAATGCAGTAACATCCCACGACAAGTCTTATTATCTTTCACAAAATCCCTAACAGAATTCTCAGGAGCAGCAACAGCAAACAAACAATAATCAACCCCAATTTGACCCAAGAAAAATTCCATCTTATCAGACCACATCTTATAATTTTTCCCATCAAACGGATCTAACTTGGACATATCAGGGACAAAGGGATTGGTAATAGGCACAACATTAAGAATACGCACAGTATCATCAGGAATTTCACCAACCATAGTTCCGCAAAACAGATAAAATAAATTCAACTTTAGAATGAAGGAACGTAAACTGGTAACAACTAAACAAACTTATCTGATAAGTGTGGCGTGAGAAGATCACTGCCCTAAAGTTGAATTTGCCCCGCAATAACACACGGACTCACATCAATCAACCTCCAGGGATACACGGTTTCTGCGTTTCCGGTGTTGACAGGAAAGCAGATTGAGAACGATCTTGAATATTGCCCAGTACAATAGAAGAGAAAGAAAGTTAGAAGAAGATGTAATTGTGTGCTTCTGTGTATCCCAAAGAATTGCAGAACACTAGTATTTAAAGGGAGAGGACGAGATCGGAATATGGCTTAAATCGTGGGAAAAACGGTCACTTAATGGGGAGTATAATGGCGGTAAATCAAGAGAGAGATTAGGGGGAAAACGGAATTAAGAGGGAGATTACGGGAAAAACGGTAACTTAAGACTGATAAAAACAGTCATTAAATCTGACAGATTTTTGACCCAAAAAGATAGTTAAGTTAAATTTTTCCCCAAAGCCTATGGCCATGGCCCTGGCCCTGGCCCGGTCCGGGCGGCGGCGCACGTGTGGCAACCACACAACACCACATACCCACTAAAAGCCACATTGCTACTCAACTCAAAGGGTAGAGGAAGAGTAATGGTTATAAACCTTACTCTTCCCTTATATTCTTTCAATGTGGGACAAAAGGTAAAAATGACTCTTCATATTCGTTTGAAGCAAAGTTAGAGTTTCTACTATAAACTCCAACAATCCCCCACATGATTCAAAAGAAGAAAACAGAAAGAAACGGGGCTGAAAAAGATGATCTGGGCAATAGATACTAGGTTTTGAAGTATTAATGTCTTATGGACTTGAATTGACACTCAGTGCATACAAATATGTCTTACTGTCGTAATAGGTAGATTACTCTTTGAACCTTTCACGAGGTTAGCAAACCATAGATGCGCACTCAACCTTTTTCAAATCAAGAAACGTTCTCGTAATTGTAATATAGGTTTCCCACAATTAACCTGGATTCTCATGAATGCTCTAGAGAGCCTAAGCCTTTTGACTATCATAGGGGATTGGGCGTAACCCCCACATTCACATAGGTAAGTTCATCAAGTTTGTACTGTCACAAACCACCTTAAGTAAGGCTATGAACTTATTAAGAGCTATAAGCTCAACCTTACACATATAACAGTATAATGAAACAAAATACTACATCACTTTTATTAATAGGAATGGTAGTAGTATCAACCGACTATGAGTTGGATCGATGTTGACGTTTGTTTGAATTGGGCTTTTGATATCATGTTTGGACTTTGGAAATTAAAACTTAAACTCGTAGACATTGCAAAAATGTTCTTGGCGTAGTTAGCTATTAACAATAGTTATATGTTTGCAGAGTCGAGCTTTTTCTGAAACTAGTTGTTGGCCCGTGCGCTATCACGCACGGTCCCCCAAGGCAGTAAAATTTAGTTATGAAATTGATGTGTCATTATTTTAGACGAAGTTTTTAATTATTATTGGTTAATGTAATATTACTTTGTATTTATGGGTGAAAACATATTGCTATGTTATCTCAAGTGTTTATCGTGTAACATGGCTATGTGATGGTTTTTGTGAAAATTACTAAAACAGATGGGTTTTTCTATAGGATTGCCCTGTGTTTTTTTAGATTTTACGTTGTACTCCTTATATTTTTTTGTTCTACATAATACTCTTCGACTTTTTAAGTTGTCTTTGTGGTACGATACTGTTAATGTTAAGTAGGTTGTGTAATTGAATTGGAATTCCTCTGTACGCACAAAAATTAAGAATAAATATAATAGAAGTGTATAATATGCTTCTCAAAGAATTACACAATTACGAGAACGTTGATAATGATGTTGAGCATGTTGGTGATGAGGCCGTGGGCACTGTGGCAATTGATTATTTTCGGACCATGTTTTCATCTTCTGAGCCAACTATGATTAATGAAGTGTTCGCTGAATTCAATGCTCGAGTCACTAGTGGTATGAATGAGAGCCTGCAGGCCGACTATTCAGAGGAGGAGGTGAAGATTGCGCTTAGCCAGATGCACCCTATTAAGGCCCCTGGGCCTGATGGTATGTGTCCTATGTTTTTTCAGTCTTATTGGCATATTGTGGGGCCTTCTGTCACTCACACGGTTTTGGAGATTTTGAAGGGTGAGGCCTCTCCGCGTCATCTTAACCACACCTTCATTACTCTTATTCCTAAAAAGAGTAACGCAGAACGGATGTCTGATTTCCGTCCTATTTCGCTCTGTAATGTTGTGTATAAGTTGGTGTCAAAAGTGTTGGCTAATCGACTAAAAATCTTTCTTGATAAGATTGTGTCTGTTAATCAGAGTGCTTTCACTCCGGGGCGCCTGATTACAGACAACATTCTGGTGGCTTTTGAGTTGTTTCATCATATGAAACAAAATAAGAGCGCTGCAGGGTTTATGGCTATGAAGCTCGACATGTCCAAAGCATATGATAGGATCGAGTGGGATTTTTTAGATACGGCTCTGGTGAGATTTGGTTTTGATACTGGCTGGATTAGTAGGGTGATGGAATGTGTTAGAACGGTGTCTTTTGCGGTGTTGATTAACGGCAAACCATCAGCTGAGTTTGTACCTCATAGGGGGTTACGGCAGGGGGATCCTCTCTCTCCGTATCTCTTCATTTTGTGTGCTGAAATTTTTTCCCATTTGTTGAGACGAGCTGAGGAGAGAGAAAGCTTGAAGGGCATCCAGTTAGCTCCTACGGCCCCTTCTGTTAATCACTTGTTGTTTGCTGATGACTGTATCATTTTTTCTAGAGCTTCTCTGCAGGATTCGGAAGAGATTCAACAGGCCCTTAGCCTCTATGAATTGTCTTCAGGGCAGAAGGTGAACTTTGATAAAACAAAGATCTCTTTCAGTCAGGGAGTGTCTACCTCTCGTAGGGAGGCTATCTCTAATTTGCTTGGAGTTCAGGAGGTTGATATTCATGATCGATATCTAGGCTTGCCTACGGTGGTGGGTCGGTCCAAAAAGGTGATTACCAGAGGTGTTAAGGCGAAGATTTGGAAGAAACTTCAAGGTTGGAAGGGGATGGTGCTTTCTAAGGCTGGTGGGGAGGTCATGATAAAGGCTGTGGCCCAATCTCTTCCTACCTACGCGATGAGTGTTTTCAAGTTTCCATCTTCTTTTTGTGACGAGATTCGCTCTCTTGTTTCTCAGTTTTGGTGGGGTCAAAAAAATGGGGAAAGAAAGATTCATTGGGTATCCTGGAAAAAGTTGTGTAGAGAAAAAAGGGAAGGGGGATTGGGTTTTCGTGATATGAAGCTTTTTAATTGGGCGTTATTAGGAAAGCGAGCATGGCGGCTAGTGATGAATTCGGGTAGCTTAATTGCTCAAATTTTCAAAGCTAGATATTTTCCTAATAATTCTTTTTTGGAAGCGAAGTTGGGTGCGAATCCGAGCTACACTTGGAGGGAGATTTGGGAGGCTAGGTGGGTCCTTAAACGGGGAATGCGGTGGAGAGTTGGTGATGGTGAGAATATTAAAATTTGGAAGGACCCTTGGATCCCAGGCACACAGACCCGAAAGATAATATCACCAAGGGGAGACGCAAATGAGGATGCGGAAGTGGGAATCCTGATTGACCCGATTCGCAAAGAGTGGAATGTTGCACTTGTCAACCAACTTTTTTTACCTTTTGAGGTTGAGAGAGTCTTGAGTATCCCGTTGAGTTGTCGATTGCCGGAAGATAAGTTATGCTGGGATTTAGAAAAAGATGGCACTTACTCGGTTCGTTCCGCGTACAAAGCGTTGTTGAATGATGAGAGGAGTATGGTTGTGGAGACCTCCTCTACTGCTTCGGATTTATGGCCCATTATTTGGGGTGCTGATGTTCTGCCGAGGGTCAAAATCTTCGCATGGAGAGCTTGTCTCGAGGCTCTTCCTACCAAGTGCGGACTCCATGTTCGTGTTCCAGCTATAGAGGCACAATGTGGGGTGTGTGGGGCAGCTGAAGAATCGTGCTTGCACGCTATCCATAGCTGCGGTTTGGCGCGGAGTGTATGGGAGCTAAGCTCGCTTGCGAGTTGGGTCCCTGATGGATGCAGGAGTTTGGTGGAGTGGTGGGGTTGTTGTTTAAAGCAGTTGGAAGAAGAGGACGTGGCTGTCTTTCTCACTCTCAGCTGGGCGATTTGGGGAGCGCGCTGCAGGGTTGTAATGGAGGGAGAGTGCGATTCGCCAGAGAGCATCCTGGCCTACAGTCTGAAGATGGTGAAGGAAGTGAAGGAGGCGGCGTGTGAGAGATCGTTGGGCTCGTTTGGGAAGGGTGTTGGTCATCCAACTTCGTGGGTGAAGCCTGAGGCAGGTTGGTGGAAGATCAATGTGGATGCAGGGTGCTTGGGGGAGTGGGGTACTGGTTTGGGTTTGGTGTGCAGGGACGAGCTGGGGACGGTGCTGGGTTGTGCTACGGTGCAACAGGGTGTGTGCTAGGATGTCCGAATTGCGGAAGCTAAGGCGGTTCTAGCTGGTCTTCAGTGGGGGGTCAAGCTCGGAGCTTCGAAGTTGGTGCTGGAAAGTGATTGTCTCTCGGTCATTCAAGCTTTGAATAGTGGTACTGTGGGTTCAAGTGAATTTTCCCTTGTTATTGATGATATTTTTTCTTTGTTATCTCGCTTTCATTCTATTAGTTGGTCTTTTGTAAAGCGCTCCGGCAACAAAGTTGCTCACTATCTAGCCCATTTTCAACCTATAGAACTTGGTTGGCGTTATCAACATTGCTTGTTCTGATTTAATAGATTAGCCCTCTCTTGGGTTTTCCCCTCAAAAAAAAAAAAAGAATTACACAACTGCATTCCAAATATTGCAAACTACGCTTTAGCTTAGTTCTAGAACTACATATCAAGTATCAACTCAATTAACCATAGGTATTAATATCTACAACAGGACGACTTTTGCTCACATCCTACTTTACATGGAGAAGTAATAATATACAACAAAGTATGAGGGTGTACTAAATGCTATGCCAAAAAGTCTTAGGACTAACTCTGTTCTTTCTCAGAAGAATGTACTCTTAAATTTTAATTACCTTCTAAGGAAGCCGTCTTTCATGACTCGTCTCCTATTCCACAGCCATGTCACGAGGATACCTTGGTGAAAGATTTAGATTAGTTGCCAAAATGACATATTGAATTGATTCCCTCGTTCTGTAGCCGACAAGGCAAGGAATTGATTTCTCGCCTAGTAAGAATTATGAACATCACCTATTAATTCATGTCACTATGCACCGTCCTTTCTCCAGATCATAAATAGTTTTGAAGTATGGTTTCCTCCAATGAGAAGCATAACAAGTCAGAAGATTAACAAAAACGCCACAATCACAAACAAGAAATCGTTAGGGAAGTTATTGGTTAGAGAAGCCATCCACAAATGGTTTCCTCCATTGGTAGCACCCGTTGTCTGTAAGATGAAAGCGCCCACTCCCCAATCGAGAGGGACATTCTCCAGCTTCTTGGTATATCTAATGATGTACAAGTGTTTCTAGACAATTTGCAATCAACACTATTGGGAGAACAAAAAAGAGTCACTAAAAAAACGGAGAAAGAAGCAATTAACTATATAAGAAAATCACAATATTCACAACACCAGCAAAAATGGCCACATATTTCCTCTGTTTTTAATAAGTTGCAACATTCACTTTCTCATAATTATACAATGCAACTTTGACCATTAATATATTTAATTACATATTTGTCAAACAAGAGTTGGTATTTGAAAATACGAGACATAGAAGAAAAAAAAGACATAGAAAACAACAAATGTGGGAACTAATAAAAAAGGGAGGAAGTACAAGGCATTCAACACATCAGGTCACTGGTCACTGAAGAACCAACCCTTATTGTTTGAACAAAACTTAGCGTAGAATGGTTTAAAATAGGGAAGGGTAAATTTCAAATGAGAAAGTAGTATTTAGTTCCGTATTCGGATTGGGGAAAGGGGTTTAGGAGAATAAAAAGCTAGTTTAACCAGAACAAAATACTATGTTCATCTGACCTCTCCCTTCCCCCTTTCTCTTAATTACACTGATGTTTTTGCAAATTTTAAATATTCAACTCCTACATGCACCCCTTCTCGCCTCTTTTCCCCCCTCCCTTTCTATCTCACTCATATATATGTTTCTGCAAATTTTAAATAGTCTCCTCCTCTCCTTCCCTCTCACTTTCCTTTCACTCCCCCTCTTGCTTTCTCCCACTTACTCTTCTTTAATGGTTTTGAAATATTATGAATCCTCGTCCAGTTTGCAGCCACCCTCTTACTTCCTTTCCTCTATCCCTTTTACCGCTATGGTTATGGAATTTGAGAAAGTCTATTTCTACTTGCTTATGTTTTTTTTTTATTATTCTTTAAGTTTATCTCTTAGAAGAACTCTTTTTCTCCTCCTTCCTCAACCTCATCACTTTTTCTCTCCTCCTTCTTCAACCCCATCACTTTTTCTCTCTTCTCCCCTCCCTCTTCTCCCTCACTCCTCTTTTATGGTATGGCAAATTCTAGAAAGTCTCTTTCTATTTATCCTTACCCCACCTCCTCGCTCAATTTATCACTTGTCTTTTATGTTTTTGTGTATTGCATAATGTCTTCCTACTTGCTCGTGTTTATGTTTTTTCATAAAACGAAGCATATAAAAAAAAGGACTTTGAAAAGTGCACTTTATCTCCTCCTTCCTCCCCTCAACCTGCATCGTTTTCTCTCTTACTTGTCTTTTATTTTTTCACAAGTTCTACAAAAATTCATGGTACTTGCAGTATTACTTTTTGATATAAAAGTCAATAATAATCTTCAATAACATGTTACAATTAAACGATTAAGAACCATAAAGTAAATATCGAAAATGAAAATGTTTACCATTGAAGTATGAAGAGCATTAAAATATGTACAACGGTGATGAACATCATTTTGGTTGTGAGCCTATGAGATTCTCCTACTAATAAGAGGAGTAGAAAGGAGGAGGAAAAAATAACCAGAATTCAAGCTTCACACGTACATTAATAGGATTACATTTTGGGCTCAATTTTGGAAACCTTTCCCAAATCTAAACTTGCAATAATTGCATGGGATCCCAAAGAGCAATTTTTGTCACATTTGTATTATATTGATCACCTAAATCTCTTAAACTTACAATCTTCTCTTTCAACAAGCTCAAATCTCTATAAATATAAGCAAGAACAGCCGGCGCCAATGCAATATTAGTCCTTCTAGCTAAAAGCACATCAATTTGAAACACACTCTTATAGTCTTATTAATAGTAGTATGATCATCAACATGCAAGACATACCTTGACAACCACAAACACCAAAAAACATTTGCGCTCGAAAGTTCCCTCCTTTCCTGTCCAATTCTCCAACCATTTATGTTGGCTTGCCTTCCTAGCCTTACTCCTCATCATCTCCGAACGCACCATGAGCAACTTCTCAATCTCAAGCAAATTATTGCAAAAAATTTCACTTAAAACAGAACCCTGTTAGAGGGAAAAAAAAAAATTGAACCAAAAAGTTCAAAAGTTATTGCTTAAACATAGAAAAAAATAGAAAATTAAAAATTAGAGAAAGACTTCATGCTTTACCCAAAAAAATTCGAACAAAACTAAGGAAAACGGAAGTTAGAGAAAAAAAAATAAAGGAAAGTAAATTTGTATTCTTTTCATCACCATTCACCACGCTTTGAATTTATACTATTGTGAACTCCAAAAGTTGTCTAGCAAAATAACCTACTATTGATTCTGCCAACGGAAATATCTAAGTATAGTAATTTTCAGAAGTTCAAGGTAGTTAGACAAATCTTAAGGCCCTGTTCTTTTGGACTTATTTTCAGCAAAAATAAGTAAAAATAAGTTCGGTTCAAGCAAAAATAAGTTCGGTTCGGCAAAAATAAGTAAAAATAAGTTCGGTTCGGCGAAAATAAGTAAAAATAAGTTCGGTTCGGCAAAAATAAGTTCGGTTCGGCAAAAATAAGTTCGGTTCGGCCAAAATAAGTTCGGTTCAAAGCAAAAATAAGTTTAGTATACTATAATGTTGTAATTATTACATTTGTTTTCAATATTACTATTAATATTGTTATTATTATTAATAATATTATAATTGTAATAACGATTAATTTGTAATTATTTTAAATTTTTTTATTTTTTTATTTTTCTTATTTTTTATTTTTTTATTTTTTTATTTTTTTATTTTTTATTTTTTTATTTTTTTATTTTATTTTATTTTTTTTTATTTTTTGTATTTTTTTATTTTTTGTTATATTTTTATTAATATTATTATTTATTTTTTATTTTTTATTATTTATCTTTTATTAATATAATATTATTTTTTATTTTTTATTTTTTTATTATTTATTATTTATTATTATTATTATTAATTATTTTTTATTTATTATTATTATTTATTATTTATTATTATTATTATTTATTATTTATTATTTACTATTTACTATTTATTATTTATTATTTATTATTATTATTTATTATTATTATTATTTGTTATTATTTATTATTTATTATTTATTAGTTATTATTATTATTATTATTAATATTATTATTATTTATTATTTATTATTTATTATTATAAAATAATAAAATAATAATAAGTATTGATAATATTATGTTAATACAGTTTAGTTCAACAAAAATAAGTTCGGTTCAACAAAAATAAGTTCGGTTCGGCCAAAATAAGTTCGGTTCAACAAAAATAAGTTCGGTTCAGCCAAAATAAGTTCGGTTCGGCAAAAATAAGTTCGGTTCGGCCAAAATAAGTTCGGTTCAAGCAAAAATAAGTAAAAATAAGTTCGAGTTCGGCAGAAATAAGTAAAAATAAGTTCGGTTCGGCAAAAAAATAAGTTCGGTTCACCTAAAATAAAATAAGTTCGGTTCAGTTCAGCCAAAATAAGTTCAAAAGAACAGGGCCTAACACTTGCATATCATCTCTACTTCTACCATATCATCTCCACCTGCAGGAGGATGAAGAAAACCATAAGCTGGCCTACCTGTGCACTTGCAGACTACACACGTAACCGATTCTGCTTATGGTTTTGTTTTTACATGTGCTAAATAACCAAGTCTAATGACAACGTCCCCCACTAAAAATCTAAAAGACAATGTTTTAAACTCAACAAAGAAATATTTGATTTTTAGTTATCCAATCTTGGAAATCAAAGATAAAATCATTTTGAGGATGCATCTCTTATAAAATGCACAGTGAGGAGTTGAGGACAATTTATTACTACTAAAAACTTGAAGAATCAAGAATCTGACCTCCAAAGTTGTGCCTCCACCACACGTGAAGATCAATGCACCAAGTCACGTAATCTGCTTCAGCATTCTTAACACTAAAATTGCTGGAAACTTTAGTTGTGATAATTTTAAAGTCTAGGATATACTCTCGAGCATTCGATGCGTCCACAACTTAAACTGTAGCTTGAGTTCCTGGCCAACCTGCACAAAAAGCCCAGACCTGGAAATGTGGTGTCATGATTGACTCACATCACATAAGATAAGAGCAAAAGAGTGTTACTTTATTATGGAGGACAGTAGCCTCTTTATCAAATGATAGCCATGATTCTTCGGGAGTAATCTGCACATAGGTATCACCCCTTAGCTCAACTTGCATAGTGAACAGAACCTCAGCATGCCATATTTTGAAAAATAAGAAATTCGATACCTTTGGAGCTAAAGTAGCTTTATGACTAAGGTTATGCTTTATTTCTTGCTGTTTCGTCAAGTATAAAAGGAAGCTCGTGCAGAAGTTTTGATCCTGTATAAATAATATACGTGAGACAACGGCAACACAACAGCTAAAAGACACCTCCCTTTTGGGGTGAGGATGGTTAATTTAATGAAATTTGAAAAGGATACAAACAACATAAAGGAAGATAACATATATAATAATATGATAATAAGATAAATCCCAATAAACAGCTTCAATTATCAAGATCTATCTAAACAAAAGTTATAGTTTCATATTATTTATTTTTACATACAGCACAAACCTATACATTTCAACTGCAATGTATAAGTAATATGCGCGCATTCAGCATTATCATATAAATATTGCAAAGCAGACGCAGTTAAGATCACTAATAGCTCGAGTCGAGGTTAAGATATCAGCAGTCTAAGTAAGAGGACAACAAATTTGCAGCAATATAAAGGAAGTTAACGACTCACCAAGATCAAAGAGAAAATCCAGTAAATCTGGGGCCTGCATGTAAATTTGATTGGAAGGATATTTGTCAGACAAATGCGCTATGGTAAAACCATATACATCGTGCTCCATAAAGTGTTTCTGAACTTAATCACACTTGACTTAGACTATCTTGAACTTATGCGGTGGAGGCAGCACTTCTACACACTTCACCGATTCACAGCCCACAACCCCACACAAACAAAACCAAGTAAAGAGACATTAGTGGAATTGTAAAACATGATGACAGGAGGTTATGTTGTTACCTCGCACTCTCCCATTGCACCTGGAATGAGCATCGTCTGGAAGGACCTTTTGTAAAATGTCTCTAAGAACGGCCTGCATTACAACACACTTTTACTTGCAATGAATATTATCGTATCAACTGTGGACAGATCAAAATATCAATTTCTTTCAGATAAAATCAATGTATGGTCTCATCTAGTTTCTTCATTACGAGCCTAATTCTCAATATGGTTAAGTATATGTGTATCATGTGTCAAAAGAAATACATAATGGTCATGAAACCAAGTACATAACCGGTGACATTCTCATACAGTCATACTCATAACACATTCATTTGAAAAGAGCATATAACCCAAGTCGAAAAGTTGTTCCCTTTTCCGCCAAAATTTTGGTAGCTTGTAGAGCATCCTGCATGCTGCTTCGAGAGGCAATCACTGCACAAACTTGGTCCTTTCTTTAGCTAGTGCTCTACTAATCCTAAATATTAGCATTGATTGAACAATAAAAACATCCTTTCTCAACAATTCGAAAAATATTGCTATTAGTTTTCTCTCCTAAACAACGAGAAAGTTTTCACCTTTCCTCAACAATTCGAAAAATCATACTATAAAACCTAAAAAACTCATACTCCTGAAGCTAAATCTACCAAACCCATAAAAAATACATGACGTCGAAACCGTAATTCGACCCTAATTCGATTATAAAAATGATTCGTTGCATCAGAAAATTGCCATAATTCAATCGAAATCCTAAGAATGAAACCTTGAATCAACAAAATCAACCCCTCAACACTCGGTGAAATCACCGACATAAACAATCAAACAAACCCAACAAAAAAGGCGATTTTTTCCACCAAAAATGCAAAAAAAAAAAAAAAAAATGAGAATTGGAACTAATTAATCAGAAAAAAAGGTTTAAAACGAAAAACTCACAAGTTGTTGTCTCTGATGTTGTTGTTGTTGTTGTCGTTGTTAATGATGCTGCTATTGCTGCTATTGCTAGCTGAAAAGAATCAAACTTTAAATGATGTTGTTGTTGCGAAGCTGAAGCAGCGGGTGATGAAAGAGAAAGAAACATGAGAGAGATGAATGGCTTGGAGGAAAACCGGGAAGAAAGAAAACGTGTGGGCAAGAAGGCAATTGTAAGGATTTGTAGGGGTAAAACAGTCCACACACTGTTCTTAAGCTACAGTAGAACAAGTTCTCTCTTATTAATGGGTATATGGATTAGAGCACGATTTGCATGTCTTGCCTTTCAATTTTCATAGGTGTCGTGTTGCGCTGCACTGCTGCTTTCATAAATTTTTGTCTTACAGTTGATTACCATAATTTTTTTTGGCAATTTAGTAGAAATAAGGGAAACAGACTATGAGACTACCATAATCTAATTGTTTTTGTTGTTGTTGCAAAGCTATATTAGTATAGAACTATAGCCTATAGATTAAGTTGGTTTAAAAGAAATCGTCTTATCCCCCTCAAAAAAAAATGAAATCGTCTTATCTAATTTTAATACCGTGACATTTGAGAATTTGCCAAAGTTAGAAGACACAACAAATATATACCCTATGTTTGTATAAGGTTACCCTATATTATATTAGTTTATTCTTAAAGTATTGTGCTAAGCCTCTATTTCATTTAGGACATATGTCTTTTTTTAATTCCTGCCTCACCTAGAAAAAGACAAAAAGTAACACCTCAATACAAATTTTAATAAAGTAAAATGATGGGGGCAAAAAATAGAGTTGAAGGGAGTACTACATTTTCAGAACTAGGTTGACTTGGAAACTGGACGTATCAGGTACTCGGAGCAGAACGATGCGCGCGGTTTGTTGATGGGTCGTATGGTTAATAAGCGGGTGGGTCATACATGTCGAGTGTCAATAGTGGCCTAGTGGGTCATTAACATGCGGACCAATGTAATAAGAGTAAGTAGATAGGGGATAAGAGAAATAGAAATGCATTTTGGTAAGAAAAAAATTACCGACCATAAATAAATTATTTTTTGCCATATTATTTTTTGCTTCAAAATAATTAGCCTACCATTTAATTGATTCATTTTAACAAAGGTTTTCTTTGTTAAAACGGTTATTTCACCAAATACCCCTGACAAAAAAAAATTTATTCACCAAATACCCCCACGTTTTTTCGAATTTACCAGATACCCTTGACCTTTAAAAAAATTCACATATGCCTAAATGACTAACGGCGATCAACTCTGTTAGTCATTAACCCTAAAAAAATCCTAATTAACCTTAATTAAACCCTAAAAACTCTAACTCTAAAAACCCTAAAAGCCCACTAGGCCACCACCCCCAACCCCGCCCCCCACCCCACACCCACCCCCAGCCCCACCACCACCTCCCCCCCCCTTCGAATCCCTCGCCTCCCCCTCCCCCTCCCCGCCTAAAATTGCTCACCCTCCCCCGCGGGGAAAATCGGCTCCCCTTTCCCCCCCATTGCGCCGCCCCCCTCCCCCCCCCTTCGAATCGAATCCCGCGCCTCCCCTCCCCCCCCCCCCTCCCACGCCGCAAAACCCGCCATTAACAATCCCCTTCCAATCCGAGTCATCGAGGGGCGACTGAGTTCGTTGCGGCGGGTGTAGACACATAATCGTGTCTCCCCATTTAAGGATCCAATGATGAAACATACCGTGATCTTAATTGGTCCGACCCAAGGGCAGAACAGTCTGAAAAGCCATTCAAAACCATTTCGAAAAGTGTTAAAGTCTTATTTTAAAGCCCAATTAATTATTTATGATAATTAATTGTATTTTGAGCCCAATTCTTTGAAAAGCCCAATTAATTGATAATTAATTGATATATTTTCATAATCGGATTTTATCCTGTAAAATCAAATTCCGGAATTAAAGGATAAAAGAAAATCTTTTAAAACGCATTTTAAAAAAGGTTGGCAAAGGCGTGTCAAAAGCCAGGCTGGCCGTGCGCCTGGCGCACCTTGCTGCGTCAGGCGTAGCTTTTCCTGACACGTGGCACTGTGTCACGCACTGTGTCACGCACTGTGCCGTAAGCCTGGCGCACAGATCTGCGTGAAGCGCATGTTTCTTTCTTATCTTTTTCAAAGCGCGTACCACGTGTATGCTTTTTATTGGTCATGCCGCGTCATGCGCTTGCCACGTCAGTTGCGCCTGGCGCAGCCACCGCGTGAGGCACAGTGTTGGTTTCCCTATAAATAGGCTTGATTTCCGTATAGATTTAAGAATGGATTTTACACATAACACTCGATGAATACTTTACGAATTCTCTCTACGAACTACAAAATCTCCCTACAAAATTCATACCTTTCAAACACAAATACATTCAATCTACATACTTTCAGACATTCAGATTTTCAGGTTTCACGATTGCTCGTCCCGAAGGTTGTCAATCTTACAGACCCAAGCCACGGTATAATCGTGAGGGTCCTTAAATAATTTTTTTTTATATTGAAGTTACTAATTGTTTCTTTCCTGATGTAGACCTTTAATGTAAAATCGCTCTGCTGTATATTCTAACCTTTTTTCTATACTTTATTTTATGTTCATATTATTCTTGCCTTTGTATATTATATAGCTTGCCTGATCATTCTATGCATATTATATGATTGTCCCTGCATTATTGCTTTTGCCACCCACATGTTATTTTTGCTAATCAAAGACCTAAGAACTATTCTAATATTAATCAGATTAATTTGGACAACCTGCTAGGTTCCCTGTAAATTGATTACCTAATAACATGTCACTAAAAATTAGTCTTTTTATGTGTTTCCTGAACCAATTTAGACTAAATATTTTTAGGGTGTTTAAAACGTTATATGATTATTCTTTGGCATAAAATCTGCAATGAATCGATATTTAATAGAGGCCAGCAATGGGCGAATGTGGTTCATTATGACTATATTCGTACCCTCACCCCCGAACTCAATTTTTGGTTCACTTGGACCATATATGGAGTTATGACGGGGAAATCTACATTGAATAATTTGTCCCTATGATTTTCCTATATCCAATTAGGTTTGTGATTCTTCCAAAAAAGAATTGTTGGCGACTTATTTCAAAACAATTTTTAATAAAACCTTAACAGTGGGGTAGTCAAATCTAATATGCGCTCACACCGCGTAGGCGAAATAAAAACACGCCAACAGCGGGGGTGCGGGGAGCGACCGAGTTCGAAGGTGAGAGGGGGAGGGATTTTGCGGGGGGGGGAGGGGAGGAGGAGGCGGGGGATTCGAAGGGGTGGCGGAGGGGAGCGATTTTCCCGGAGGAGGAGGGGGGGGAGGCGCGGGATTCGAAGGGGGGGGGGGAGCGATTTTCCGGCGGAGGAGGGGAGGGGAGGCGCGGGATTCGAAGGGGTGTGGGAGGGGGAGCGATTTTCCGGCGGGGAAGGGGGAGGAGGAGCGCGGGGTTGTTTGGGGGGGGTGTCTTGGGGGTGGTGGGTTTGGCGTTGGGGGCTGGGTTTGGGTTAGGGAGAGAGAGTGTTAGGGTTTTTAGGGTTTACTTAGGGGTTAGTTTGGTTTAATTAGGTTTAATTAGGGGTTTTATAGATTAATTAGTTAATTAGTTTGGTTTAATTTGGTGAATTTTTTTAAAGGTCAGGGATATCTGGTGAATTTTGAAAAAATTGGGGGTATTTAGTGAATATTTTTTTTTGTCAAAGGTATTTGGTGAAATAACCGCTGTTAAAAACCCTATCCAATGAAAATCCTTTTGACCTGACTAAACTCTTATACCCTCTTAGCTACAAGCCTACAATATACAATTATACAATGATCAGGTTTAACCTTAGGTACTTTATATGTCTGGTGAGGTTGAGGTGCTGGAGTAGTGGCATCGTTTCCCACCTCATATCCATGAGGTCTAGGGATCAAACCTCATGGAATTCATTTGAGGATTTTCCCTTATCCCCTCAAGTAAGTCTCCTTTATCTTACCCAAAAAAAAAAGTACTTTAGATGTCTGGTAATTGTTAAACCTTTCTATTGGAGTTACGATCCATTTGGTAGGTAGGTGACGGTAGTAACAATGGATTTATAGTAATTATGTAAATAATATCATGCTCTAGAAGGTGTGTATTGTTTCCGGACGATGACATAGCAGATATATCTAATTCTAGCCTAACAAGTACATGTGTTCTTTTTGCATGGCAAACTCGGACATCCATCAAATTGGTAATAAGGATATTACAAATTTTTGACTGTCATTGAAACTAGAGCATAGGGCATAGATATATATATATATGTCGCCATCAATATCCCTAAACATATTTGGTTTTAACTAGTTTATTTGGTAATTCTTGTTTAGAGGAGAGGAAAGGACAACACCAACAATTTCGAATTATATCTAGTATTTGTATATAATATTTAAAAATTTTAAAAACCCAAAAGTAGAAAGTAAAATATACTTAGCTTCCTCCGTTTCTTTTTAAGTGACTGAAAGAAAAAACGTGGGAAATCCAAGGAGGGTAGAGAGAGAAAGTTGGGACCAATTGTTTAACCAATTAAATTTGAGTATTGAATGAAATAAGCAGGTGAAATAATTAAATAATGGAAGTTGGTACCACCTTTTGCCATTTAGAGAAATCATTCACTTATGTGACATTTCCAAATAAGGGAAGTTAGTCACTTAAAAATAAGCAAAGTAAGTACTTCCTATGTTATTTTAGTTGCATCATTTGACATTTAGACACTATTCATCAACCAACTTTGATAAGCTTTCTCACCCATTTATATAAGAAAAAACATAGTCAAGTGAGATCTTGTTAAATTTGTTTCAATGAAAGGATTCTAAATATCAACTTTTTATAATTTTATTTACACGCAATTAGAGATATTGATGTTCAAAAAAGTATGTTGAAGTACGTTAAAATTTAAGCAAATGGTGCAACTAAAAAATCAGAATGAGAATAATGTGTTGAATTTCAACTTTCATGATTTAACATTGAAAATGATTATACACTTAAGGTAGTACTTAGTAACATACTTCATTTTTTTAGATGACCCGTTTTGACTTTAAGCACTATTTACATATATGACTTTGACTATCTTTTGATTTGTACTTAATGATGAGATCTTGTTAGATTCTTCTCAATATATATTTTCCAAATATCAACTTTTTTGTAATTTTTGCTTATTCATAATTAAAGATATAAATGTTCAAAATTTAATAGTGTCTCGACAAGTATTCACAAATTATGGATCAACTATAAAAAAAAGGAAGTATGAGACAATCATTTGAGGCATGACAAAACTATAATTCAATCCGCCTTAATTTAGGGTACGCTTACTATTCAAATTTCTTTTATAAATTTGGAAAAATAAATGTCCCAAAAAGGACTAGTCAATAGTTGGGTTGAATTGGACCATTTAGAATCAAATATTGAAAAACTTTCATACCTTAATTCTTCTAGCTTCACCATTTAAATTAAGCTAAGTTTGTCGTAGGTCACTATCTAGAGAACATTCAATAGTTCTAAGCCTTTTAGGCTATGTTCTGTTCAACTTATTTTACTTTATTTCAGAAAAAATAAGATAAGATAAGATAAGATCAGATCAGATAAAATAAGTTGAATAAAACGGATTAACTAGGTTAGACAACACAATAAACTAGAATATAAGTTTAGATAAAATAAGATAAGATAAGATAAAATAAGTTGAATCAAACGAACCTTAACCCTAGCCCTCTCCCCCCTTTTCATATTAATCTTTAACCCACTTGTGTATTTGACAACCTTATCTATTACATGAATATAATCCATAAAGATATAGTAATTTTTTTCTCCATATAACAAACAAAATTAGGTAGCTTACCTACCTAATATGAAACACAAAATCAAGCAATTAGCATATACCAAAATGCTATCAATATTCCACATTAAGTATTAACCCATTCAAAAACAAGCCAGTAAAAAGAAAGTTGGAAAAAGAAACCCCAAAAAAAGAAAGAAAAATGGGAGACCTAAAGTCCTAATGATTCCCCCCTCATACAATCTGACAAAAAATCCAAACAGCCCCCCAGAATTCTGTTTCTTGGGCTCTCACTGGCACCCACAAGAAAGAAAGATTTTTTTTTAAAAATTACTAAAATTCATCAACATCTTCTTCTTCATCTTCCTCACAAAAAACTTTGCTTCTTCTTCTTATTTTTTCTGAGGTCAGCGTATAATTGTACTATTATCCTTATGATTATTTTTATTATATAGTATTCTTCATCATAAATCACACTGCATTAGGTTATTAGTTATAAGTATACAAGTACAACCCAATACAAATTCAATAATTATACTAATATATATTTCTACAAATTAGATAAATAAAGACCCAATTTTGTCAAAATTTCTATAACAAAAATTTCCTGCAAAGCAAACAAAGAAGACCCATTAAAGGGAAGCGAAGAAAGGAGGTCTCTAATAAATTTTTGGTTTTTATCATGTTTTAAGAACAACTTCAAAGTCAGATCTGCAGGTAGCTTTATTTTTATTTCTCAAGCATTAATTTTATGTTTTTCTTATAAATATTTGTCTTTTTTTGTGTGTGTGTGTTGATTTTGTAGATCTGTTTATTGCTGTTTTTGCAGAAGTATTGGGTATTGTTAATAAAGTGAGAAAGTAAGGATTTTTATTTTTTTTGGGTTGTTTTGATTTGGTGGGTTTATTGTAAATAGAGTGTTTTAGGATGGATTTGGATGATTTCAGAATGATTTTGGGGAATTCTGGGGTGGATATATGGGGGTTGATAGAAACTGCAATAAAAGTTGCATCATTAGAATATGGGGATGAGCTTAGAGTTCGGAGAGATGGTATTGTTGAGAAATTATACACAAATTGCCATAACTTTGAAAGACCACCTTCTAATGGGTTTGCCACAAATGCTGTGGTTGATGCTGTTTTTGGGACTGAGAGTGAGATTGTACCCCATAAATCTGTTTCGCCTTCGACTCCGGTTTCGATTGGTGGTGGCGATGATGATGAGGAGGAGGGGCAGGAGCAGAATAGAAGGTTTGTTGAGAATCTGGATGAGGAAGATGAAGATGATGAGCTCAGAAGAATTTTATCTATTAAAGAACAGATTGAAGATCCTGATCAGGTTGTTGTTCTTTGTTGATTTTTGCTAATTAGTAGTGTTGCTAGGATTCTTATTTGATTGGTTTTTGTGACACAAATATGTGATTTTTTAAAATTGTAGTCTGAGGATTCAGTGGTTGATTTGCTTCAAAGTTTAGCTGATATGGATATCACATTCAAAGCTCTTAAGGTTAGTGTTAAGCTAATGTTAGAGTAATTGCATTAGAATCATATACTTCGCAGATTCTCAAGTTTGTGGGTGATTGATTATGAAGGAAACTGATATTGGGAGGCATGTGAACCGATTGAGGAAACACCCGTCTGGCGATGTTCGGAGATTAGTCAAGCTGCTTGTCAGGTTCGGATATTGATCAGATTTTGGTTACTTTAAAGTGCTTAAACAAGTTTGATGTTTAAATGAAAAGAAAAAGTAGTTATGGAGTTGTTGATTTTGATGCTTTTGTGTGTTTCTTTTTCATGGTAGAAAATGGAAGGACTTGGTTGATGAATGGGTTAGGTCAAACACACCTGGTGAAGTCCAATCTTCCAGTAATCTTATTGGTCTCTCTCTTCCTTCTTTTAGTTTGATTTAGATTATAATTCTGGATTCGTTTTTCGGAGGCCAAAATAAATTGTGAATTTATCCTTTTGCTAAATCTTTTTCTTTGCTTTGTAATGTATGACTGTAAATTATGGGCTTCAGCTGATGGAGACTCGCCTTTGCAAACTGTTTCAAGGAATCACCAAAACGGTAATCACAATCAGGTATATTTTTCTTTTGCAAGGAAGAATATGAATATGAATATGCTGAAAAGCTTTCTTTTGCTTTTTTTTTTTTTTTTTTTAATGAAAGATTCTTAGTTTGTTGTTTTTCCTTTACAGGTTCCTGATTTTGCTTACTCTCCAAATCCACACAGTAAGAAGAGAATCTGATTCTCCAAAGGCTTACATACGCTAATTTGTTGAGTATGGTTGATGTTCTCTTGATTCATATGGTTTCTTGAATTCCATTTCTGAACAGATGGAAGTTCTGGATCCGATAAGAATAATTCGGAGTTGGAACCAAAGCGAAAAGCTCCTCTCCCCCCTCCCCGGAGGGACCCTCCGGCTAAGCCCATGAAGAGTGCTTCTCCAGCCTCAGCTCCTCCACCCAATGTACACCTTTTTAAGATTTCAATTTGCTTGTTGGCTGATGAGAATATTAGTGGAATTAGTAAACAAAATACCCCTTTTTGGTTTTCCTGACACAGCTCAGCATTTTCCAAAATCTCAAATTTGACTTTTTCTCTGAATTTAAAGACTGTTGTCAACTCAACTGGTTTCCTACAGGCTACAGCAATGAAGTTGTAGATTTTCGTCAAAATATTTTTCTCAAATTTGGATTTTTTTAGAGGGGATTGCGAAACCATATGAAAAATAATATAAGGGAAATGCTTGACCAACTTTTGATCTACTTTCTCGAGGGTGGTTGAAGATTTTGTGTTATACCGAAATAAGTTAGTATTATAAAAGAATTGGGGTCATGTTAGCTAATGGCCTTTCTGGGTTCTGAAATTTCAGAGAATTTGATCCATTATCCTACTGAATTCTGGGGTTTTCAGGAGACAAGTCTTTGGAAATGGTTTTGAAATGATAAAAGCTTGTTGAAGGCTTTCTGTTTGCATTCTAATATTCACTTTTATATCAGCTGAGGAACTGAGCTGGAGAAGTTTTCTCATAAGTTTTTAATGAAAAACTTCCATTGGGATGATGCAGAGGCAAAAACAGGTGCAAGCGGACACAGATAGGCTGGCTTCTGCTAGGAAACGACTTCAGGAGAACTACCAAGAAGCTCAAAATGGTTTGACACTTTACAAAAACACCATTCTTTTTTGATTTAACAATTATTAGTACTTGTTTTTCGTTGCCATACTGATGTATATGCATTTTCTTTGCATTTTGGTTTGTCTTTGTTGAAGCCAAAAAGCAAAGAACAATCCAAGTGATGGACATCCACGAGATACCAAAACCCAGGAATGCCTTCTTTGGAAGAAACAAAGGTGGCTTTCAGAGGCACTAGTATATCTTGTCCTATTGAGTTTAAGATATAGAGAAACAGACATCCCTATACATGAGGCTTTCCGGAACCAAATAGGATGAAAACCCAAGAAGAAAAACGAGCTGGAAAGTAATGGTTTCTCTTTGTCTCGTGACATTTTGAGTATGAATTTTTCTGGAACAATGTTCCCCCGTTTTGATGGTTTCCCCCCATTGATAATTCTTAGTAATTTGTTGAAGCAACTCTACAATAATTGTGGACTGACTTGAGTATAAGGGGGGTTCCCCAAGTGGTGATTTTACTAATTTTGTACAAAGTTTTAAAACTTCTTTGTTTTTGTAGGATTTTCTTAGGGAGATTGTACCCTACATGTAAAAAATGGAGGTGTTTTTTTTGCTCTCATCAACTATAAGAGATGATTAAGATCTCATTTTATCCATTGTACCCCAATTCTTTCAGGCCAACCATGTCTTCCCTCGAAACCAAACGAGTTTCCGAGGTTTTGTCATGGCCTAAGGAGATGAATTTGGGTACATATTAGACATCAAATGGGACATGACAATCTTAAATGTCATAACACCATTTCGGAGAAAAAGATCCATACTTTTGCTAGAGTAGCTTTGGAAACCGTAATTGAACATTAAAGAGTGAATCTATGGTATATCTAGTTTGGAGTGTGTAAATGTAGCATTTTTTTCCTTGGTTTGGTTTTGCCTATCACTCTTAAAAGGTCTGACCAAATGATTTCATCAGTCCAATTAACTTAGAAGGTACTACTTTACTTAATTTTCAAGATATATTTGTCTAATTTTAATTTCTTAAAATCAATTGTATAACTTTTGTGTAGTTTTTTTTTTCTATTTTTAAATTTATCGTTTGTAACTTTTGTTGTGTATAATCTAAACGTCAAACCGTTTGATACAAGAATATCCATACAATAATATCCATTGTTTGTGGTGATAATAATAAGTTTCATGTGATCCATAATTGCGCATGGAAAGTGGAACTATGAGTTTGTTCCTTAAAATTTGCATTTTTTTTTTGTTACATTAAAAAGGCAAATATTTTTGTTACTATTAGATACCAGATTTTAGTTACTACGTACTATCAGTTTCAGGTTTAGCTATGAAGTCAAAATGTTAGTGCCAATGTATTTATTGTACAATGTTTTGTCATTTTATGTGAGTGCTGCAACTTTTTTCATGTTCGTGGCTCCCGCTCCGTAATAAAAGGTGGGACCCTTTCGCTTCATTGCAAAACAGAACATTATATGTGGGTCCCACTCATTAATTCTTTGTTATCATATATGATGACGAAAGTTTGATGTGTCTCGTGTTCAGGCTTTGGTTGGGTTTTGATCTATTTTCAGGGATTTCATTTATAATACATACGGGTGTATGTGAAAGTACACTTGCGACTAATTTTTGCTCATTTGTTTATTTGAAATTCTCCTTCTTATTATATTTTGCTGATTTGGATGTTTCTAAATGAACAATGAGCATAAAAATAGCTTTGGGTGTACCATGATAAAATTTATAATTTTTAGGTGCTAATTGGATTGCAATTGGGAAGTTTTACTTTTTTTTTTGGTTATATTTTGTAACGTTTATGTATTTTTTATTTCGAGGAATTGAGTAATAATCATGAATTAGAATGTCAACTAAACAACATCTTAGATTATAATTATTGTTTAGAATGTCAACATCTTTCTATTACCACTAAACTAACACCTTCATATGATCACCTTCTCTCCCTTCTTTTCCTTTCTCTCCTAAACCCTAGCCTCCATTAGTGAATTTTAAAGGGGTTTTCATCGATTTTATCGGTGGATAACCCCACCTTAAGTTTAATTTTCATTGTTGTTTTGTTTTGTTTTTGTTCGTTCTTGTTTGAATAATACTTCCTCCTTTAAAGAGAGGATCGTTTCTCTCTTAAAAGAAAGGGTTTATTCTCTTCTCCTGGGGAGAGACTTTAGTTTACTCCTTTGTTTCTAGATGAATTATCATAATTTTTGATCATTGATAAAGAATTATGCGGTGTCGAAGCATATTTCAGATCTACAATTACAATCAATGGTATCAGTTTTAATTCTATTTCAAAACTACAACATATCGAAAGATCCCCTCGTTGAAAGTTGTATCAAACAGCGATGTGGAGGAGGGTATGCAGAATTGTTAGATTTACTACACAACGATCGTGGTTTTGCAAATTCTGAGTTTTATTTGTTCAAAATTGTTATGTATTTGTTATTTCTAATTTCTGTTGTAGATGTCGTATGACTCTTTTATTAATGAATTAATCTTAATTTCAAAAAAAAAAAAAAAAAACACCTTCATATGATCATATCACCAATTCACTGATGGATCTCTATTTTCCTTAAGAGTGCCTATGTGATTGTTTCAAGCAAGCTTGAAAAAAAAATGAAAATGGTTGAATTCGACCCAAAAGTGTCTACATCTTAAGTATTCTTAATATCTACCTTTCTATTATGTTCCTGTCAAGTGAGAGTGAGGGATAGCCTAGTGGTTAGAGCTTCCCTCCCGGTTCCAGGAGGTCCTGGGATCGATTCTCACCCTTGGTAAGTTGGGATCCCCTTTCTTCCCCCAACTTGTCAAAGTTTCTCCTTACCTTTAAAAAAAAAAAAAATGTTCCTGTCAAGTGGGCTACAAAACAGCTATTGGCCTTTATCATGCGAATTAAAAGTGTGGGCGCAGCGCTGGACAGCTTTTATGACAAAGTTTTGCAAGTTATGGAATGGGAATTCTCTCCATTCTCTAAAACAAACAAATAACGATCTTGATTGTATAATTTAGGAAAATTTGTCAAAAAAACATTTTAAAGGTTTAATTTTGCAAAAAAAAAAAACCTTATAAAGCATTCTTTACAAAAAGAAACCACAAAGTTAATTTTTTTTGCAAGAAGAAACTTATTCCCTTTTTCCAGTGTGTTTTTGTTCAATTCCGACGCTGACCCTTCTATATTTTTTTAACCCCCTATTTCCATTAACTACAGCACCACCCCTATGCGTCTCAAAAACCACACTGGAAAATGAGAATAGGTTTCATCTTGCAAGAAAAATTAAGTTTGTGGGTTTTTTTTCGCAAAGAATACTTTAAAATGTTTTTTCTCGCAAAATTGAGCTTCTAAAAGTTTGTTTTTTGGCAAATTTTCCTATAATTTATAAATGAGAAAGTAGTTTGTATACAAAAATATTGTCTCATATGACTTTTTTAATTACGATGAAGATCCATTGCAAGCGGGGAGTGAGAAATTTGGAGATCCCACCATACAAGGGGTAAGAATTTAACCCCTGTCACAAGGGTGGAAGGAGAGCTTCGAACCAACTAGACTAACTTTGATTCTTATGTTTCACATAATTATTTGAGCTAAATAGGTCACTTGAAATGTATCGTGAACAAAGGTAACCCCTTTAAAAATAATTAGTTAAACAATATTATGATAGGACAGTCTCATTTGAGAATGATGAGAAACTAAGAAAATTTCAAATCTTTATTTTAATTTTTCATTTAGAATTTAGATGCTTCAAAATTATGCTTCCTAGTTCCTACCCCACTCACATACATCGTTGAAAACACGTGAGAAGAGGTGATAATGAGCTCGACTTGTTTGTGAATAGTTCGGAATCGGCTCAATCAAAGCTCGGTTCGGATTCGGGCTCGACTCGAGAGCTTGACGAGCCGAGCCGAACCGAACTAAGTCAAACTCGGCTCGAAAAGCTCGTGAACAAGCTCGATTATTATTTTATATAAAAAAATTATAACTCAAAGCACTTTGAAAATTTATTATAAACAAAAACACTTTAAAAAGTTATTATACAATACGTATCCTTCTATAATTTTTTTACATTGAACAATTCATGTCTTTCTTTTTGTATCCTTTTAAATCTAGTTTGTCGATTTTCTATGTATAATTTTAAGTAATTCATTTGGTTAGCATGTAAAAAATGAAATAAAATATGTTTATTCATGTTATTTTTTGAATTTAGTCTATTATTCTACAAGATCTGTCCACAATTTTTTTAAATTTCGAATATGAAATTTTTTGTTTGGTTTAATGTTGTGTTGGTTTTACTTTGTCTGAAATCGAGTTCGAGTTCAAGCCGAGCTAAGACGAGCTACCGAACCGAGCTCGAGCCTTTAGTGAAGCTCACGAGCTCGAGCCGAGCTTCACTTATCGAGCTCGTCGAGCTGCCGAGCCGATCCGAGCTAAACGATAAATGAGCCGAGCTAGCCCAGTACAGTTCAAGCTCGGCTCTTGCGATAAACACCCCTACACATGAGTATGAGAAGGCATGTCACGTGGCCATCGACGAGTAATGTACGCGTCAACAATCGTTCACTTATGATCTTTTCGTAAATAAGCAAAGATCACTAGACTTCAATGTTCCTAAAAACACGATGTTAGTGTTGGTAGTTTTGAAGCTAGAATTTGTCAATTATGAGTAGAGGGGCGAGTTTATAAAGTATCTTGTTCAGAACGGAAAAGATGCTAAAAATGGCCTAGGGCATGAGACATTAACAATAAAAATGTGAGCAAATAATACAAATAAAGAGTACGACATAATCAGAAGCTTTTTACCTTCAACTTTATTAGATATTCAAAATCATAGAAGAGGTCATGGCCTATACTAGTCCTATAGGTGATCATAGGCCGGATTCGGGCCGGGTCATACCGTAAAAAAATGCCCATTGGTCTAGTCCCCCTTGATTCCACCACTGAGTGTTATAAACAAGTTTTAAATGAGGGAGAAAATGTTAGATAGACTGAGCAAGAAACATACAAAGAGAATTTCTTACCTTAATACAAGCATACATAAGATGTCCAAGTCGAATAAATATCATGTTAAATTCAATAAAATTGATAGCTGAATTTATATCGTGCAGGAAAAGTTCTCATGATCTCATTTCATTATTTATCGGCTCATTTGTGTGTTGTTAATATACAATGACAACAGGTAATAGCTAATTTGCAAAGAAAGTATCTTGCATAGATTTATGAGAATGCGTGCCTACTCCAAATATCATTTTTTCTTCATAAATTTCCAATACCAGGTTGAGGGTAAAACTAAGAGACGATGAAAATTTATAACACAAAAAAAACATAAATGAAAATGAAATTCAATTATTACAAATATTGACATGAGACTTTTATGTACATATAAATATATCACCATAACTGTCAAGTGTCAATTATAATCGAAGATCAAACATGCTACTACCTCCTTTTCTCTTTTTAATAGTTACACTTTGCTTTTCATTAGAATCAAGGCAAAATGTATAAAGCAGGAGAGAGAAGCTGTATAAAGGTAAAAGTTGGCATCAACAAGTACAAATAAACAATAAAAAATGGTAGGAGAGCAAAAGTTGGGACCAATAGTGGGAATGATGATTGAAAATTTGGGACCACATGGGGGGACCAATAGTGGGAATGATGATTGAAAATTTACCTTATACAAAAAAAGCAAGAGTGTAACTATTAAAAAGAAATGGTCTAAAAAAGAAACCGTAACTATTAAAAAGAAACGGAGGTAGTATAAAAGTGACGATTCAAGTCGACCAAGTCACAATAGACTGAGTTAGGCCTATAAATTCTTATATGCATGCAATGATTTAAGTATGTAAAATAGATTACTTAAAGATTCAGTAAAAGATATGAACTTGTGTATTTAATTATGTGGCACACTCTTTCTTGCTTATGATACGGTACACCTAAACAAAATCATGGTATTAAAACAATAATCTTGTATAGTGCTTTTCTTTCTTTTTTTTTTTTTTTTTGTTTGTTCTTGTTGTAAAAAAAAAAAAAAAAAAAAAAACCAAATATGCAGGGCCATATAAATCCCATAGTTGACTTAGTAATTTCCTGACGTTGCTAATTAGTACTTAGTAGTAGTGAGTAGTGACATAAGAGTAAAAAAGTTGGATCCATTTCAGCTGGAAAAAGATGTTCTTCCTGCTTTATTTGCCTTTTGAATGATTTGAGTCCAAGTGCTTACAACTAAACAGTTACGTAGAAATTGAAATGAAATGTGTCTCACAAAATCATGTCGATAACTCCCTTATTGTGCACAATTCACAAATAATTGATCACTAGCTAGGTTGGCAAGGGCTGGGGCTTGGGGATAAACAAACTACTCCCTCCAGGCTCCATCCCATAAAAAAAAAAGTTATATATAAAAACACAATTTATTAGCTACCAAATTATAATTTCAATATAATACTACATTTTCATGTTAATATAATACTAACTTGACATAATATAATAGTTATTTCGTTGTTATACATAAAAAATTTCACTATGAAACGGGCAAAGCCCATATATACACATCCCTATTATCACTAAAAATAATCCACATTTGAGCATAGTAAAACTCGTTCATGCTCTCTCAGAGTCACCGTGGGTGAGTTAGATAGAGGATTAAGTGGTTAACATTCCTGGCTTGGGAGAATCATCTGTTGCCTTTTAAGAGAAGTCTAAATTATATCCAATATATGTAAATAGTGTATACATCAGTGACATTTTGGTCAAAACACCCCATATTTTTCAGGGGAAGACCCCAAAATATCCACAACTTTCTCCAAAGTTCCAACATACTTCCTCTATTTCTTAATAAAAGCATCATATTGACTTTTTTACACTATTTAGAATTCAACTTTGACCATATTAATTTACTATTGTATAAAGATAAATATCATTATCTTAACTATTTTTGGGTTAATATTAATGTATATTTTCAAAATATTTTTTTTAATAATTTTTAATAATGTATAATCGAAGATATTAATGGTTAAAGTCGTGCATCAACAAATGTGCCTAGTCAATATGATGCATCTATTAAGAAACATATAAGTATGTCATTGATATATCCTACATTTACTATTTCAATGTATTGGATGTAAATTACGACCACCTTGCTTTTTAGTTAAAGGCATCACAGATCACTGAAGGTAATATAGACAAGTCCTTTATTTCAAGTAAAACAAGCAACTAAAGGATCCAGCGCCTCTCAAGCAAATTCCAGAGTATCATCTTCATTACATTAGCAAATTGCATGCCCAATTAGATATTCAAGTTTTTCAGCCTCCTATATGTTAGAACTACGAATATAAGGTCCCTTTCTCAATGTTCGATGACATTTACAACATTCTGAAGCATAACTTGATTACGAAACTCGAATTTCGTTGTTGCCAGTTGTGGTGTATTCAATAGTCTGATATACCATTCCATGAAATCATCCTAGAAATACCTAATTGAGCTAGGAGTTTACAATGGTAACTAATAAGAGGCTTGATTTAATATATAACTACCAGGGAATAATCAACTTTGCATCCCAATAATTGTCATTTTTAAAGTTCTTTGAAAAAACGAATCGATTTCTAACATCAATTTGTCGATGAAGCAAAAAATTTCGACTTCTGCTAAGACTATCGATGAACTACTTGAACGACTAAAATCAGCATTTTAAGAGCGAGGAGAGTGGTTATACTCTCATTTTGACGTACTATATTTTGAAAGAAACTAGCAATTTTGGGTAATATTTGTGTTACCTCAAGGAGGAAAAGACTCTTTTCACTCTCGCATCTTTGATTCTCCTGACTTCTTCAAGCTACCCAAAATTCCATCAATCAGCTTGTCCTTCTTAGTCGTCTCAATAGAATCTGCAACAAACATGTAGCTCTTTTGTGGCCTCTGCTTCCGTGCAGGGTTGATTACAGGAGCAGCAGCAGCTTCACCTTTGACATTAGTACCGTCGGATGATTGGGGAAGCTCAGACACCTCCTTAGAACAGTCTACTAAACCCTCAGCATGACAGCCATGATCCTGAGTATCACTTTCATCCTTGGTGCTGTACCATGAATCCAAGATTTGTAGCAACGAACTGTCTTCCTGATTCACCTTTGACCTGTTTTGATCTTCTATATTGACCAGTGATGAATTTGTATCCTCTTCCATATCAGAAAAGTCATCATCATCTGATACAGACGGCTCATAATTATTACAAGTTGATTTTTGCTCCTGGTTTGCAACAGGTCCAAGTTCCTCCCATGGAGATTCACCATCCTCATTCTTCCGTGGTAAATCAGGCACATCGCCTTCTGAACCTGAAGACTTCTCTCTGAGACCCAAGGATGCAATGCCGGAAGAGTAAACCACACTATCCGGATAAATATAAGCAGATTCTATTTTCACCCCAGGCATAATCTGTAGGAGGGATACCAGTTTTGGGTACCCAAGCTTTTGGTGATCAAGAGCATATCCATATTTGTCAACGAAGTGGCTTTTAAAGAGACCCATGTTGAAACCTTTAGGGTACTGAGATAGAAGTTCATCCAAAAGCTTCTGACAGTCTGCTAGGACTTCACTTCTGGGCTTTTCAGAAGGCTTCTTCTGCAAGGGGGAGGATACGTTCAATGGAGAGTGTTCTTCAGAGGATGAGCCCATAAAAATAGAACTTAATCCATTCGAACTGTGAGGTTGGACATCCTGAGGTTGAGGTTCTGCAGGACTTTCCGCAGGAGGGTGAATAATTCTAAATCGAGGAATTTTAGTTGGGAACTCTACAATCCATTTCTTCTCTGAAACTAACAAATCTACCAAGTGATGAAGATCGGTTTCTTGAAAAGATCGAAGGATCAAAGGCCCTTCCTTCTGAAGCCTTTCCGCAAAGTGCTCCCTACGAAAAAAGACAAAGATTACCAAACAACATATACCTTTGACATAGTAGCATAAAAAATAGAAGAATTAAATTTCGTTAGTTAGCTTTTGTTTAGTAGCTCCGTGCCACTCAAGCACACTCAAAAGATTACTCCAGTTTACTTTCGTGAACCAGTGACAGATTATTCCGTGAAAGTTATGCCATTAAATCTTTTATGACAATCTTGGTTGGTGCAGTTACAGCACTTAAAGGAGTTTCCTGAAATAGCGACATAGCAGTGTCTTTTCTTGAGGCACCTGAGCAGTGTCTTTGACCCCAGAAGGCATATTTCTGCAGCTATTATGTTCTCTCTTGGATTGATCATGAAATATGACAGAAGGATGCATCTCTTTAAGTTGTGCTCAAAGTGAATTATTCTCTGAACTGAGAGCCAGAGTTTGCCCCTGTCACATTAGAAACTATAAAGTATTTTGGGTTCCCTATTCGAAAATTGAAAGGATCAGGGCTTGTGTCCATAGAATGTTCATTTCTACACGAATGCCTCCTTGGAGCATGTAAATGTGGCACATCTGTCAAAAATAGTTAGCGTCTCAGTGGGGGTTGGAAAGAGGGGGAGGGGGGAGGACAAAATTGATGCAATTTTATTTAGGGTAAGTGGTAAAATTAAAATAATTTTCAAATATCACAAATTTAGAAGAGAAAGTGGTGCTAATTGACCCACTATTGACAATGTAGATCTGCCAGTAGATCTAACGTCTCCTACCTATGTATTTTGTGCATGGAAAGCCTCTGTCTAGAATCTAGATTCTAGAACGTTTATGAAGTTTGCACAGGAAATTTCCATCCTCAATGTTCTAGAACAGGGTTGAATTTTTGGTGTTCACAAAACACCCTCAACCTTTTCAGGCGGAATGCCTTGGGCTTGGGTGTACTTATGTCTGGAGATAGCCTATAGGCCAGTGAGAAGAAGAATTTTCATTATTTGGGTAAGATTAATGTGTCAAGAATTCTTGTTCTCGACTGGGGTTGATCAGGGGAAAATTCCCTTCAACTCCTTGTTCCCCTCTTCTCCACTAAGTTGACGCTAGATTTTTGAATAATGGTGGAAGCAGTGTCACATAATTCGCTATATAATTCGCTTTTTCGGTTTGCGGTTCGCCCAAAATGGGTAAAAAATAGGCGAACACCGACCATAATTCGCTTTTTTCGGATCGCGGTTCGCGGGGAGATTAGGGAATTATGTTACACTGGGTGGAAGATTATTGTTAATACTCATCTTGAATTTAGGATGACTTTGAATAAACATCTAGAGAGAATCCCCGGTATAAAAAATTTCTTATAAGCTATAATTCATAGTTCATAAGTTCACAGATAGAAGCCAGCCAGAAGAAAACAGTGAGTAGAAGACATCTGAAAAGCTTCATATAAGATTTTCCACAGTTCTACCTTCTTCTAACAAAAAAAATATGAAATTTATTTGAATTGCTCATTTTCACAATTTTTAGACGATCCAGAATCACACAGAAAAACAAGCACATAATGAGTTACTTCTTAAGAGTCCCTTCCAACAGCCCTTATTTCTAACACTCCTATTCCCCAGCCCAGCTCAGGCTGGAGGAAATGAGAATAAAGGGTCCATAATCCATAAGCAGGGGCGTGGGAAGTGGAAACACAAGCGTGTTGAATGTTGATACAAAGTCAAACGCATTATGTGGAATAAACAGTCTAGAAAGAATACCTGGATGTCGAGTTTAAGACAATTTCTGATCCTCTGCGTGTTTCCAGAAACCTATGAAGAGAACTCCAGAAAGTATCCTTAGAGAACAGCTCATGCTTCCTTGAGTGTGAAGCATCATCAAACTTCTTTGAATTTTCTTCTATAATTTCAGGCACTTCACTGGATTGTTCAGTTGATGTACTGACAGATAAATTTCTCCAAGACTTGCACCGGTTTATTACCCTTGTTATGAAACCTAGATTAGCTTCAGATTCATCAGATATGTTAATTTTGGCATCCTCATTTAATGCAGTACTGGAAGAAGAATGTGCTGGCTGTTGAGCACCGTGTTGGTTGATTAATTTAGTCTCCTCTTCTTTGAAAGTGGACATTTCTGGGCTACCACTAGATGTATTCAATTTACCAGATGTATCAGCGCTTGTCTTCTTGGAATTTGGACTGGGACCAAACCATAGTCGTTTGAATAGACCAATTTTGTTTTCAGAATGTTGTTTGTCCTTAGGGGCCACAGGAATCTCAACTGCCTTCATAGTAGAAGCCTCTCCTGGAAAATCCTTAGTAGAACAAACCTGATTGTCTCTTTGAAGTCCATCTAATTCCTTTTCCTCAGGAGTCACTTTCGCCGCCTTTTCTCCCACTGTTCTCTCTCTACCATCAACATAAGGGGACACGGGCGACTGTGGCTTGGCATCCACCATTCTAGTAATTGTGTGAGTCTGACCATTTGCTTTTCCAGTCTCCTTGACATCCTGGTTCTTATTCTCAGTCATGGATCCTACAGAAGTACCTTTGCCCTTAATAGATTCTCGAACTTTAGGAGATGCAGGACGTAAAAAGAACTGACCATCAGCACAAGCTTTAACCTTTACAATGTGGGGCATTGATAGCAGAAAGCGAGAAAATTTTGTATAACCATAGAAGTTTTTATCAATAGATACATTCCTCTTTGTCATCTCAGATCGAAGGTCTGTAATGGTAAGTCCGTTTGGATGTGCATTTAAAATACGACGTAGCTGCCTCAAAATTGTCACAGGTACTGGATGAGACTCTAAGGACAGATCGGCTTTAGACACATTGTCAGCCTCCAAACGGATTTTCTGCTCAGATGCAGCATATGGATCTTCAAGGGGACCTCTGTAGTGACCATACCAAGAATTAAAGGGGCCATCTGGTGGCTGGTTAAAATGCCTACCAGAAAGGTTTTCCCCTTTAGCTAATTCATTCCAGCGCCACATGATGCTTGCAGCACTACAGAGGACACCAGGGGTTTGTTTGCTTTCACCAGCAAGCAGTATATTATAGTTGTTCATTCTCAGTTTGTGCAAAATTCCAGCAAAATCCCTGTCACCAGATATCAAAAAGACGTGTGCAGGTGGTGGATTTTGGGACACCCAATACATAAGGTCCACAAGAAGGGACCTATCAGCACTGTTCTTGCCACCTGGAAGAAACAAGGGAACAGAATAAGAAGACAGCATAAAGAATGTAGGCTTCGCCTTATTGACCGAAGCAGTTGTTTTTTCAATTGAAAGTTTTAGACATTGCAAGCATCAAGAGCAAATTAACAAAATCCCTTTACATATCATACTTCCAGAAACTAATTTGCAGTCCTACACCAATATCTCTAACTTCGAGCAGAAGCCATTGAACTTCCAATTTGATGCAATCAGATCTTTCAGTCAACAAAATTCATCTAGAAAGTGTCAAATAGGATACTTTTATCTGTCGTCCATTGGAGTATTATTTTCCCTACATCCTAAACTAAGAGAGGAAAGGACTTAAAAGATAAGAAACACAGTAACTTTCAACATTGGTTACAATCTGGCTCACATTGATTCTGATCAAATTACTGATCCCTGGTATTAGGAGAAATGTCCTGTCAAAGCACCATTAAAAGAGAAAAGGGTCCGCCTAGACCAGCTATTGGAGAAAACTCCACAAAATTATTAGAGAAATCATGTAAGGTGTGAGTCTTTGGAGCAATTGACAAAGAGGCTCCAAAACAACTCAATAGGATTCCGATAGGAATGGATCTATCTCCAGTAATATGATCTGCAGGAAGGGGGTGAAGATAAGAATAGCATCGACATCTTTTACCACCTACGATGATCACTCTCTTTCAGCAGCAAGAGAGCCATCAGCAACAAAATATGAGTGGCAACATACCTTAAAAAGATAATTTACCTACTACTTCTTTGATAGTAGGGTCCCAAGGGAAAAGGTTGCAGGATGACCCTCCCATGCCAGATCTGAATTTGAACCAACCAGATTCACATCTCATCAGCTCATCTCAAATTCATAAATATGTTGTTTGATAGTTTGCTACTCCCATTTGAGCCCCGGAACTCTTAAGAAATATGTACTTAGCACTTACACAAGATGACTACGCAGTCACATCAACATTCAAGAAAAAGTCATGCTGAAACAACAAAATGCAAGTCTGAAGCATGTAGTATACATAAAGATACCAAATTCGAGAATGATTAACTAATAACTATCCTAGTCATTAGATAAAAATACAATATTAAAAAATCGTGAATAGACTCCTCAAGAGCTTTTACATGGAAAGTACTGCCAAGTGAACATGACCATGAGAAGAATGTGAGCTAAGGCCATGCAACTTCCATTTTCCTCACCTCCCAATACTTTCTAGTCCACAATATAGTGTCTAGCTGACATTAATTAACCATGAAATGAGCTTCCCTTTTCATCAGTTGCAAATTTCACTAGGTACTTAAATTTTTAGAAGCTGTAAACATCTTCCCGTGGTCATCTCTGTAATCATCCAATAATTAAACGCACTTGCCATCATGAGCTAAGAAACATCCGAAAACGACTTGAGGGACAAAATACAAGATCCACTCTTATTTCTTTCCCCAGATTGCCACGACATCACGTTAGAGCACATGCTCTCATGTCATCTCATAGACTATTCTGTAATAATTTTTGTTCAATCCTTGATCTGATTCCCATTAGCACTTTGCTTTGAAATAATTAATAAAAAAAAAACTTGCATTGTCACACACATTGTCATTGGAGCTCTAAGTCATATTCCGTCAATTTTTTGCTACTCTAGTAGAAGGATATTCTACTTCATACTAAAAAATTAAAATTGAATGAATCAAATGGTTTCTAACCTCTCTCACTGATCTCTTTCCAGCATATCCTCATCTACTATTCTAGTATAATGTCACCAAACAACCTAGTTTTACCTGGTATTTATTAGATATTGTCAAAAATAATGCACATAAATTACTCACATTTGCACTAATTCCATGGACATGTAGCTTCACCAAACCCTAGTTTTTAACCGCTGTTCCTTAGATATTCTTAAAGAAAGGTCCATTAGAACATTAGAGCAAAATAGGCAGAGATTGATCAACAATGAATTTAAAAAAAAAACAGACATGCTCTAGGTCCTAGAAGAGACTCAGTATATGCTCCTTAGCACGATATCAAATTATATCAATATGAATGTAAGAGTATAACCACTAACCAATCATCCAAGCAACAGAAAAGGCAAGACAAGGCAATGCCGAATTACAATATCCACTTGTGCTTATTCATCAAACCAACATGGTGTGGATGAAAATCAGTGCAGGCCATTCACATTATGCCACAGATGAAAAAGAGTGAAGCTTTTGCAAAGGCTACAATAAATATGATGTCTACATTGAGATCAAGGGTGTAATTTTTTTTTATACACGAGCTTCAATAAATCTTCCTGATTTCACAACATAATTACAAATTGACAAAATCAAAGACAAACCAATCAAAGTATATGCACCAAATTGGCTTAATTACACATATCAACTGACTATCTCCACTCCAACAAGGCAACAACTAAGTACACCTTAGAACAAAAAAGGTTACTAACTACACCTTAGAACAAAAAGGTTGATTAAGTACGCCTTAGAACAAAAAAGGGTTATTAAGGCCCTGTTCTTTTGGATTGGGAGAAACTGAACTGAAATGAATTGGGAGAAAGCTGAACATGAGAGAGTATCTGAACTGAAGTGCGAGAAACTGAACTGAGAATAAGTCTAAAAAAACAAAACAAAAGAGATCAAAGAACTGAAAGCTCCAAAAATCCAAATAAAAAAAAGGAAAGATAGAAAAGATACCCTGAGGAATATGAACAAGATTGACACCAGTGCTAGACAAAGCTTCTTGATTAGACCTAGTAAGGCATAAAACATCACCAAAGGCATTAACTTGAAGAGGACCTTTAATACCATTAGCTCTAACAGCTGAAGTAATGAAGTGGGTAATCTTGAAAACATTAACCCCATTTGGTATGGAGCAATTCTCAATGTCCCACCACACTGAAACTCTCACATTCTTGCTCTCCTCGTCGTGCCGCCGAGACGGCGAGGCGGGTGAAGAAGAATAATTACTCTGGGAAGAAGAAGAAGAAGTGGAAAACAGAGAAATGCAGAGAATTCTATTTATTGAGGATGAGGATGAGGATGAGGATGATCGAGATAGGAGAAATTGGGATATGGGTTTTGATCTTGAAGAGAGAGAATTCATGGTGGTATATTTTAGGTTTTGTGCAACAAATTTGGGGAATTTTAGGTTAAAGGTTTAGTGAGATTGAATTGAAGAGTATTTAAGGTGTTCATTTGAGTTCCATTTTCATGGAATCTTTTGGAGAGAAAGAGCTGAATAAATCATTCCTAAATGGGGGCTTTGGTTTTGGGGAAATGACAATACTCAATTGTGTGCTTAAACCCTGCATAAGCCCTAGGAGCATGTCTTCCCCACGTGACTTTGTTTGTCATTAGGATTTAATTAAGAGGCCAATTGTGCATGATTTTTTTTTTTGAGAGGAAAAGCCAAGTAGTGCATTAATCAAGGGACAAAAAGTTCGAGAGTACATAGGGAGAAACCTCATTAGGATAATGGTTTTCCCATACTTGTTCAACACCAAAAGGCACTAGCTTAGCAAGATAATGTGCTACACAATTCCCATCTCTTTTAATATGATGAGACTATACTACTAGATTAAAAAAAAATATATATATGAAGAAAGCGACAAAATATCTTCTAAAACATTATCAAAATCTGAAAAATAAATCACAGCTTTGGAAAGACGATTCACCAACACTTGACTATCCGATTCTAAAATGACCTTCTCATAACCATAGTGTTTAGCGAGCTTTATGGCAAATAGAAGGCCTTGCCTTCTGCAATTTCTGGTGGCCACCAAGCACGAATTCTCCTAGTTGCTGCCAAAAGCATATCCCCCTTCTCAGTGCGTGCTACAACACCCAGTCCTACCCAGCCTTCAGTTGCTAGGGACGCATCAAGATTAAGCTTCACCACGCCAGCAGGTGGTGCAAGCCATTTTGTTGAGCTCCCAATTGTGCATGATTAGCATGGGAACATTTGTGTGTTTCTAAACATACGAGGGTGCCAAGTTGATGTTAATTGGACCTTATCCAAAAAAAAGAAGTAGATGTTAATTGGAGAATTGTAAGCCATTAATGAGATCATGGTAGTCGGTAGATATTGAATTGAATAGATATTAGATATTATATATACAATACATAATGGGTGATTAGTGTTTTTAAATTTTAATTATTTAGAATTGGATAATGATATTTTATGATACTTTTTTTGGTGCAAATTTTATGACATTTTTGTAATACCTAGGGTAATATAATTAATAAAAATGGTAGCACTTGATGCAACTGATATTTCTTTATGTAACTAACTATTCTTAAGGTTAGACACTATATCAGTTGATTGTTTTTTTAAGTTAATAAATTGTAACAGATTTTCAATGTATATTGATTAATCTATCTTCTTAATATCAGAGTAGAATTCTTCTTGCTTTTGTACTTCTTTCTTAAAAATGTCTAGACAATTCTACTATTTTACATATCTAACATGCAATATCGAGTACAAGTATTTCAAAATAGATGGTATTGATTAAAGAAGGATAAAAAAATAAAGGGTTGAGAAAGATATAGTAGGATATAGTAGGAAAGTTTGAACTCTTAGGAATAACGCATCCATTGACCTTCACTCAAGCAAATTTACAAATAATAAACAGTTATGCTAATTTTTCTATTAATGCTTTCATACTTTTTGATCAGGTGGATATCGTATTATATCTATTTTAACAGGGTTTTGTGTCTAATCACCTCATTTCTCAATCCCTATAAAAAAATCAGTTTAAACAAATTAATTTCACTGTTAATAAGTTCAAAAAATTAAGATCTGGGCCAATAAGGTATACTCAGATCAAATTGACAACTATACTATACTATTGTTAAGTTCAAATAAATTATGTTTAGGAATCACTAATTCAAATTAGTTGGATTCAAATAGGTAGAATATTTTGGTCAGTAATGGTTTTCAGTCGCCTATCAAAATTTGTCCATTGCAAACAAATTCCAACCTATAAGCTTTGGCCAACTAGTCTTCTTGTGCTGCTGCCCAGTGAACCTTATAACTAGGGGTGCTTATTAGTCGAGTCGAGCCCGAACTTTTGTTAGCTTGGCTCGTGTTCATTTAAATTTATTCGAACTTGAGCTAAGCTCGAAACTTGACGAACCGAGCCGTGACTGAGCCGAGCTTTGACCAAGCGTTGACCGAGCCATAATCAAGCTGTTCACGAACAAGCTTGACCTATTATTATCTTTAGTTTACTCGTCTTCTTTATATTTATTTTTGAATATCTTTGTATTTCGAGTTTATTCTTTGACAATGAAACTACTAACTTATTATTGTGTAATATATAGAATAAATATATTTATGTATATATACATAATACATTGTTTCCATATATAAAAAGTAATCGAGCCTGTTCACGAGCTTTTCGAGCCGAGCTTGTCATGACTCAGCTCCGCTCGTTAGGGTCTCGAACTCGAGTCGAGACACAACGCGCCGAGCTTTTATAAATTAATGGGTCAGATACCCGGCCCGTAAAAGAGAGGAAAAATAGGTTGGGTAACATACCGCTTATTTTTATCAACCAGGTACCCGAATATATACATTTTTTGAATTTAGACTCGCTGCTAGGGCTGGCCCATCTGATTCCTCTGCTGACTTGCTCATACAATCACACTCATTCGCAATTCATCGCCTCTGACATTTGCCCTCTACTGATTTAGGGTGCGTTCTCTTCACCTGAATAACCCTGAACTGAACTGAACTTATCTGAATTGAACTAAACTGAACTGAACTTATTGGACCTGATTCAACTTATTGGACCTAATTGAACTTGATTGGAACTTATTGGACCTAATTGAAACTTATTGACCTGATTGGAACTTATAAGGCCTGATTGGACCTGATTGAAACTTATTAGACCTTATTGGACCTGATTGGAACTTATTTGACCTTATTTGACAAAAACTTTGATGAGTAATAACATAGATATTACCCCTAACATAAATATTATCCCTCAAAATTTATTATGACATAATAGTTATTAAAATTTATCCTTCGAAAAAATAGTAATTATTAATTATCTCTTACAATTAATATTTTAACAAAAAAATACTATTCATATGCTTGCCTATACACAACTTTCACCACTAATATATCTAATAGTCTTGAAAGCACTAGTAGGAAATCAATTAATAACATTTATATCTTTGATTGTTATTAGTAACGAAAACATGTTAACTCTAATTACTTAAAGACGAATTGCAAAATATTACAGTTATGATGATTATTATTGTTAACCTTTTTGACCATGATTATAATATTTTTTAATAAGAACATAATCAACTAATAGTAATATGAATAATAAAATAATAGATAATAATACAAATATAATACTATATGATCATAGTGGTACTTCAATTAAATTTTTTAATAATAGCATAATCAACTATTTGTAATATGAATAATAAAATAATAGACAGTATTACAAATATAATACTATATAATAATCATTGTGGTACTTTTATTAAATTTTTAATTTAAATTTATTGATCATTGACTATTTGGACCTTAACCTGATTAGACCTGATTGGAACTTATTGCACCTGATTGTAACTTATTGGAACTTATTGACCTGATTGGACCTGATTGAAACTTATCTGAACTGAACTGAATTAATTGGACCTTAAACTTAATTTATTAGTTGCCCTACTGTTTATCTTTCCACACTCATTAGTTGCCGCCTTTCACATTACTCAGCTGGCTCATTGAAGGTTTAGTGTATTAGAGCATTCTTATCAATGAACCCAAATAAATGGTTCATCCTTCTCTCTCCTCTTTTCTCTCTCCTCCACATCATTCTCACAAACCATTTCCAATTTCACTCTTAACCATGAACCCAAAAATAATGGTTCATCACACTCTCTCTCATTCTTTTTTCCTACCCCACCACATTTTCTCTCTCTTCAAATAATTCTATGGAGTTGTATTAATTAATGTAAAACCATTTTACGCTAATTAATTGTAATTAACTCTTTTAATTATTAATTTGTAAATACTAATTTTTATTATATAATAATTATCGAGGACTAATTAATTATCGTAATCTAATCAAGTTTTTTTTTTCCTGAAAGATTGTAAGTTAAAGCAAAATAATGTGATGAAAGAAATGATAATAGGAAGAGAAGAGAAAACTTAAATTGTGAATAAAGTATAGCGAAATGGGTGTCAATTTATAGAGAATGAAAAATTATGAATTTTGGTATGTTGAACCCTAGTTTTGATGATGACAAAGGAACAAAGATGCAAACTAAGTATTGGACTAACAAGTTGTTTAAGTGAATGAATTTCAAGGTATCAATGAAAGGAACAAAGAGAATACTAAGTCAAAGAAGAAATCAAGTTTGGATTTTGAAGACTAAGTGAAGATGTTCAATGATTTGGTACTGGAGCAGCATTGGAGCAAGAAGACTATATAGAAGCTTTTTGTTTCTAGTTCCAATGTAAAGAAACGAGTAAGAATGGTAAGGAACTGTGACAATTAGAATGAGAATGATCGTTTGTTCCTTTGTAAGGAACAGACCAATTGGCGCTTAACTAATAAGTTAAAGGAACTAACTATTAAAAGGAACTAGACCTAGGGTGAAGCTGTACAATGGTTTAATGTGTCTGTTGAGTAATTTATGCCTAGATTCTAGGTAACCGTTTTATTTAAGGTAAAATCTGATTTTAAGGAAAATCTTAAGGAAAATATTTTATTTTTATAAAGATAATAAATATCCTTTTTCGATTTTTATAGAAAATATTTTAAAGATAATATTTTTGGTAAAAGGATTTTATTTTGGTTTTATTAATTAAAATATTTTTTAATTAAATCAGATTTTCGAATTAATGCTTTAAGTGGTTGCTAAAATTAAGGGAGTAGTAACATGTTTATCTCCCACGTTTAATAATGATCACGGAGATCATGGGTTTAAAGAGGAACATGTTCCTCCGAGTAAGGAACATCATGGGATAATGGTTTTTTCACTAACACATGTTTTAATCCCACATTCTAACTTATTACCACTATAAATACTAGTGTCTAATGAAGTACCAATTTGTGTCTGACCAAGTGAATGAGTGAGTTTAACTAAGTAAAGTGTCAGTGCTTTCATTCTCTCATAAAAGCCAATTTGTTCTTTACCTTCTTACTCTAATTCCACTAAGCTATCATTGATCATTGTAATTTTGGTTTTTGGGGTAAGGGGACTTTGAGTGAAGTTCTGTTAGAGAGAAGCTTTGAGTGAAGCGAGTTAAAGTGAGAAAACTTCAAGTGAAGTTGAGAGGAACAATTGTTAAGGGAACAGTTGTTCAGGAACTTGAGTTTAGGAACTCAAGGTGTGGCCCGCGAGTAGAATTAGGTTGTAACAAAGTTGTTTGGCCTAATTAGTGAAAGGGTTGAGTTTAAAATCCCTAGTGGTCGAGGTTGTTTCTTCTTGTTGGGCCCAAGAAGTTTTTCCTCGTAAAAATCCCTTGTGTTCCTTTAGCTTGTTTATTTGTTTAAGTTTAAAATTTCGCAAAAAGTTACATTTATTTCTACACATACAATTCACCCCCCTCTTGTATTGTTCCTAGTGAAATAACAATTGGTATTAGAGCTAGAACTCACGAAAGATAGGAAACCTTATTGAGAAAAAGATCCAAGGAACAACGAATACCACCGAAAAACTTGAGGAAGGTTACTCTATGAAAAGGCCTCCCATGTTCAATGAGAAGTTCTATTCCTACTGGAAGAACAGAATGGAGATATTCATCAAGGCCGAAAACTACCAGGTATGGAGAGTCATTGAAGTTGGTGATTTTGAGGTCACAACTACTAATGAAAAAAATGAGGTAATTCCTAAACCCTTCTCTGAATATGACAAAGCTGATTTCGAAAAAATGGAAGTAAATGCAATGGCTGTTATACTGTTGCATTGTTGACTTAGACCTCATGAACACAATAGGATCATGGGATGCAAATCCGCAAAGCAAATATGGGATTTACTAGAAGTAACCCATGAAGGAACTAATGAAGTCAAGAGATCAAAAATTGATTTACTAATGAATCAATATGAACTGTTCTCCATGAAGACTAAGGAAATCATACAAGAGATGTTTACTCGTTTTACTAACATTATTAATGAGTTAGCTTCTCTTGGTAAGTTTATTTCATCAGAGGAACAGGTTCGAAAAGTTCTTAGGAGTCTTCCTAAGGATAGATAGATGGCTAAGGTCACTACTTTACAAGAAACAAAAGACTTCACTAAGTTCAACTTGGAACAGCTTGCTGGATCACTTATGACTCATGAGCTTCACCTTGATACTGAGTATGGTGAAAGCTCTAAGTCAAAATCCATTGCCCTCAAAGCAGATGATGAAAATGACTCTGACTCAGAAGAAGAGGAAGCAACACTCATGGTCCGAAAATTTCGAAAGATGTATAGGAACATGAAGAATGGGAACTTCAAAGGTAAAACTAAAAAGTTTTCTAACAAAGCTACATGTCATAAATGTTGTAGTACAGATCACTTTATCAAGGAATGTCCACTTTGGAAAAATGATAAGACCAAAGAAAGGAACAAGGAACGCTTCGCTGAAAGGAACAAGGAAACTAAAGCACCTTTCTCTAAAGCGAACGTTCGAAAGGCTATGATAGCAGCTTGGGGAGATTCAGAGACTGAAGAAGAACAACAACAACAAACTGAAGAAACTGCAAATCTTTGCCTCATGGCAAACACTGACGAAAAAGAAGATGAAGAAAATGTTAAGGTAAGTCAATATGGACTTGAATCAGACTTAGATGGCAGAACTAGGCCTGAAATTTATGATCTTCTTTATGATGCAATTCTTGAATGTAGAGATGAATGTGAAAAACGTGAACAAACTGAACAAGCCGTTAAAGTTGGTAAAGAACATATAGAATGGCTTAAGAAAATGAGAACGGATGTTGAAACTAGGTTCTTTGATTTATTTGATAAGAATTTAAAAATCAAGGAATCATATGAGAATGTGAAGAATGAAAATTATCTAATCAATTTAGAAATTTCACACTTAAAGGAATTTGTCCCTGTTCTAAGTTCCTTTAATATAAGATCAACTAAGGTTACAGATCTGAGATCGGAAATTTGAATAAAGAGAAAAATATTTTAAAGGAATAGATCTGTAATCTCAAGAAGGAACTGGTTGTTGCAAGGAACAGAGGCAAAGTGATGGCTGTTCCTAAATGGATTGAGAGACCACAAACTAAAAGAAAAGAAGGTCTTGGTTTTGAAAACTACAAGAAGAGGAACAAGCATAAGAAATATGTTGACCTACCTAGTGATAAAATTTGCATGTATTGTGGAAAGATAGGTCATTACATAAATCAATGTCAACTAAGAACTGGAATGATTGGCAAAAATGTGAAGTTGAGCAACATGAAATGGCTTGCCAAATCAAATGCTAGTCAAGAACAGGAACCCACGAAACAAGGGGTTCCTACAACTAACAACTAGTTGATTTTTGCAGGTTGGAGTGAGGGGGAACAACACTTGGTATCTTGATAGTGGTTGTTCTAAGCATATGACAGGAGACAAATCTAAGTTACTCTCACTCTCAACCTATGAAGGTGGAAGTGTGACTTTTGGTGACAATAAGAAAGGTAACATAGTTGCCATGGGTAAGGTTGGTAAGTCACCTTCACATTCCATTGATAATGTATTTTTAGTTGAAGGTTAAAGCACAATCTTTTAAGTATTTTCCAATTCTGTGACAAGGGAAATGTTGTTAAATTTTAATAGTGAGAAATGCTTGATCATTAACATTAACTCTAAGAATGTCATCTTGGAAGGAACAAGGAAAAGGAACACATATCTTGTGGATCTTGATCTTGTTCCTAAAAACAATTTGACACGCCTTAGTGTTATTGAAGATGATCCACTCTTATGGCATAAGCGTCTAGGACATGCTAGCTTTTCATTACTTGACAAACTTCGATCAAAAGATCTTGTTTTGGGATTACCATCTATAAAATTTCATATTGATCAAGTTAGTGATGCATGTGCCAAAGGAAAGCATATTAGATCCTCTTTTAAATCTAAAACTATTGTGAGCACCACAAAACCTTTAGAATTAATTCATATGGATTTGTGTGGCCTTATGCGAATTCAAAGTAAGTGGAAAGAGGTATGTGTTAGTTATTGTTGATGACTACTCTAGGTACACTTGGGTTATTTTTCTCTCCAGTAAGGATGTGACTTATGATGAGTTCCTTGTCTTTGCTAAAAGAGTTCAAAATTTGAGTGGTCACAAATTGATGCATATTAGACCCGATCATGGTAAAGAATTTGAAAATTATATATTTGATGACTTAAACAGAAACCATGGGCTAGATCATAATTTTTCTGCCCCTAGGACACCACAACCAAATAGGGTTCTGGAAAGGAAAAATAGAATTTGGAAGAAATGGCTAGGACCATGCTAATTGCTAGTGAACTTCTAAGGAACTTTTGGGCTGAGGCTGTTAATACTGCTTGTCACATAATAAATCGTGCCATGATGAGACCTATCATTAACAAAACTCCTTATGAGCTTTATTTTGGAAAGAAACCAAATATTCCTCATTTCATAACATTTGGTTGCAAATGTTTTGTTCATAACAATGGGAAAGATAATCTTGGAAAATTTAATGCTAGGAGTGATGAAGCAATATTCTTAGGATATTCATCCCATAGTAAGGCTTATAGAGTTTACAATAAAAGAACTATGTGAGTTGAAGAAAGTATCCACATAATCTTTGATGAATCTGACAACTTTAATCCAAGCAAACAAGTTGATGACTTTGCGATTGGCTTGGTACGACCAAATGAGAAAGATGCAGATTCAATTGAGGAAGAAGAAATAAAAGAGGAAAGGAACGGAAAAGATGAAAACATTCATAACAATGATGTTCCTGTTCCTACTAAGGAACGAGAATGTTGAAGGAACTGATTCAACAATTACTGAAAGAGGAACAAATGAACAAAGCTCCTCATCCTCTCATGAAACTCAAGAGGAACAACCTGTTCCTATAAGGGAGTTTCAACCAAAACCTTGGAGACATAAAAAATCACATCCAGTGGAACTCATAATAAGTGACATATCCAAAGGTACGCAGACTAGATCCCAGTTAAGGAATTTTTGTGCATTTCATGCATTCTTATCAATGATAGAACCAAGAAATCATGAAGAAGCCCTAACTGATTCTGATTGGATAACTGCTATGCAAGCTGAATTAAATGACTTTGAAAGAAACAAGGTATGGCATCTAGTTCCCTCTTCTAAACAACAAATAGTGATTGGCTTAAAATGGGTGTTTAGAAATAAACTAGATGAGTATGGAACAATTGTAAGGAACAAAGCTAGACTTGTAGTAAAAGCTTATAATCAACAAGAAGGAATTGACTATGAAGAAACCTTTGCTCCTGTTGCTAGACGTGAAGCCATTAGAATACTAATTGCATTTGCTGCCTATATGGGATTTAAAATGTATCAAATGGATGTTAAGTGTGCATTTCTAAATGGCTATGTACATGAAGATGTATATGTTGAACAACCCCCTGGATTTGAAAGCAATGATCTCCCAAATCATGTCTACAAGCTTGACAAGGCTCTTTATGGGTTAAAGCAAGCGCCTAGGTCATGGTATGAGAAATTATCAAAGTTCCTTTTAGAAAACAACTTTAAAAGAGGAAAGGTGGATAAAACTTTGTTTCTAAAATCGAAAGGAACTGACATACTACTTGTTCAAATATATGTTGATGACATTATTTCAGAGCAACTAATGAATCATTATGCAAAGAATTCTCAAACCTTATGAGTAATGAATTTGAGATGAGTATGATGGGTGAGTTAAATTTCTTTCTTGGGTTACAAATTAAGCAAACTCAAAAAGGAATAATTATTCACCAACAAAAATACATAAAGGAACTATTAAAGAAATATGGCCTCGAAAATTCAAAGATAAATCACACTCCTATGGGAACTTCAACTAGATTAGATGAAGATTCCATAGGAACAAGTGTTGATCAAACAAAATATAGAGGCATGATTGGTTCACTTTTGTATCTAACTGCTAGTCGTCCAGACATAGCTTTTAGTGTTGGTTTGTGTGCTAGATTTCAAGCAAATCCCAAGGAGTCTCATCTAACTGCGGTGAAGAGAATTCTTAGATATCTTAAAGGAACATATGATCTTGGACTTTTCTATCCAAGAAGTGATACATTTGAGTTAAGAGGATATGCTGATGCTGACTATGCTGGAGATCTTGTAAATAGGAAAAGTACCTTAGGTTTGGTTCAATTTCTTAGTCATAGTTTAGTTTCTTGGAGCACCAAGAAACAAAACACAGTTGCTTTATCCACCGCTGAAGCAGAATATGTAGCTGCTGCTGTATGTTGCTCTCAAATGCTTTGGATAAAACAACAACTTTGTGACTATGGAATAATCTTTAATTGTGTTCCTATTTATTGTGATAATACTAGTGCCATTAGTATTTCAAAAGATCCAGTACATCATTCAAGAGTTAAGCATATACACATCAGACATCACTTTCTAAAAGAAAATGTGGAAAAAGGTTTGATTAAACTTGAGTTTTGTCAAACTGAAAATCAGATTGCTGATATACTAAATAAGCCTTTACAAAGAGATAGATATGAAAAATTAAGGCTTGAGTTAGGTCTAATAAAACTTAAGTAAGTGTTCCTATTCCAATCCCCCATGTCTGAATTGATTTGTCTTACTCTATGTGATATTAAGTGACTGTGATTAATTGCCTAAGACCATTGCAAATTAAGATGTTAAAAACATATATATGGATTCATAGGAATAAAGCTACTCACAAATGTCACATAATACTCCCCTTATTGTTCCTAAGTTAAAGAAACATGCATGATATGAAGAATGTTGACATTTAGCATAAGTTGTTCCTATAGCACAAATTCCTTAGAATTTATTTTCTTTCCATAAATTAAAAAGTCCATAAAAATCAAAAATCCGAAAATCCCAAAAATATAGGAATCAGATTTAATCAAGTCATGATTTCCTTTTTATCTTCTCTATTATTTTTATCTTTTATTTTTGTTTTTATCCTTTTAATTTTTACGCGTGTAACTCTTCATTTACTGTTACATGCATCTTATTCCTTCTTCCATTCCAAAACCGTGTTCCTTAAATGCTTCAACTTCACCATTGTTCATCTCCTTCACACCTCTTCGCACGACATAAAACCACAATTTCTTTTCACCAAATGGCAAAAACCTCTCTCAATTCACCTTTTCCAAAAGAAAAAACTCCCAAAACCTCTCAAATGGAAAATCCCTCTTCTCCATCCAAAACCCTAGAAGCCGAAAATTCTCAAGAAACAACGATGGCAGTAGAAGAGCAAAAATTGGAGTCACCTAGGAGAAGTGTGAGAAGAAAAAAACTAATTGGGGAAGATGATGAAGAAGAAACCCCAGAACTAGTTGAGGGGGAAGAAGAAGCTACACCTGTTCCTTCCAAAGGAACTGCTGCTTCTTCCTCCAAGAAACGAGCGGAACGAAGCGATTCAAGGTATGTTTTAGGATTTTGTGTCGAATTAGAGTGGGCCAAGAAAATTTGATTCAATGAATTAACCGACATACTAAAGGAACAGGGTATGGAATACCTGTTTGAAACCGCATGTAATAATGCCTTAGTTCCTTTAGCTATGGATGAATTTTGTGCAAACTTCATCAACACTGATGGAGTATGTACTACAGAAGTTTGGGGGAAGAAAATGAAATTTTCCCAAAAATATGGGAAGTTCCTTGCAAAGGAACTGATCTATATTTTAAGAGGAAAGGAACTGTCGCCTTTCCCAATTTCTCCCAAGATGAAATTGTTGAATCCTTTGGGGGAACTGCTGGCCAAAACAAAATAAACCACAATCTTTACTCTTCTGTCCACAAAATTCTGTTTAATCTTGTTTGGAGAGCACTCATTCTTCGAACTGAAAAAAGGAATGAGGTGGGTCTCTTGGATATGTGTTATATGTTTTGCCTTGACCACCACATTCAAATAAACTGCCCTTCTCTCTTTATTCAACATCTAGCTCATTGCATTGAAAATCATTGTGTTGTTGGCTATGGTGCATTGATCACCTATCTTCTTTCTCACTTTAAAGTAAAGACTACTGGTTGGCCTACCTTGGGAATAAAACAAGGAAATATTCTCAATGAAAAGACTTTGTATGGTTTGGACCTCTCTGTCCAAGATGGAGTGTTAACTCAAGGGAGGATTGCTACTAGTTCATCTCACAAGAGAAAACTGCCTAAGGCAGTGGAAGAGGAACCAGTGGAAGTCATACTGGAGGAACAAGTTCCTGCCCCTACAGAACCAAAGGAACAGAAACCCAAGAGGCGCAAAACTGTTGCCAAAAAGCCTTCCCCTCATGTTCCTAAAAGAGTTAGACAAAGCACTAGGTTGAAAACTGCTAAAACTGTCCCTGTTCCTTCAAATAAGGACTCTCCTTTAGTCCTATCTGATGCAGAGGAACAGGATCACAACTCACCTAAGGAACCAACTCTTCCATCCTCACCAAAAATCCCAATTACCCTCACTAAAATTCCTTCAATCTCTCCCTCATCCTTCTATTTGTTCCTTCCAGTTTTGAACAGTTGAAGGTTGAAATGAAAGAACCAAATCCTTTCTCCTCTACATCCACTGACCTTCCACCACAACCACCTTTTCTTCCTTCCATTTACACCAACACCTCGCCTTCTGTTTATCTCACAGGAACAACAGGTCCATCACAAGAAAACACCATAGTTCCTCCAGTAACCGCTCAATTTTTAAGTAGCTTTAATTAAGAGTAATTATATATTAGAAGCTTAACTATGCATTTTGCAATTGCTTTAAGTAATATATATATTATATATATATATATATATATATATATATATATATATATATATATATATATATATATATATATATATATATATATAGGTAAAGTTCAAAATCATTTCCTATTTCAAATCTGATTTTTGGATTAAGATTATGAATTTACGATTTTAGCCTTGGTTGATTTATTGAAAAAAAAAAAGAAAGAAAGAAAAGATTTCTCTTCGTAGCCTTCCTGAAGAAGCTAGAAGCATCATTATTCTTCCTCTTATAAAAATATTGTAATGCAACTCTTTGGGGGAGATATTTTATCAAATAACAAGGAACCCAAAATTTGTGGAAGAAGGAAAACCCCAAAACCCCAATTTCAGTATTTTTCTCCCTCTTGTACTCTCTTCTTCGCTCGAACCCTTCTTCCTCCTTTTCGGGTTTGGTGGCTCGCCGGCGCCGCTTCTTGCCTTGTCGGAGTTACGTGTTGCTGGCCGCCACTACTCCTGGTGTCGTGTTGCTGCTTCTGTATAATTGTTGTGTGTTGGTGTTGTTGCCATTTTCTCTCTGTTCCTCGGGTTCTGTGCTGTGTACATCAACCTTGCTGCTGCCGTTGCCGGTGCTCTGTTTTCTCCCTCCTCTTCTCACTTTGTGTCGCTGATGCCGCGCGTTTGACGCGAACGTGTGGCGAGGATGGCAATGTTTGCCACCACTATTTCTTCATCTTCTGTGAGTATAAACCTAACCTTTTAATTTATTTCATTTTCCTAATAAAAATTCTCTTCTGCATGAGTCTTGTTGTGGCTTGTTATGGGGATTGCAAAATCTGTTTTATAATAAAAGTTTGTTGAAAATAAAGATTGAACCTTTCCCGGTGGATTGAAACTTATTTTGGAGCTTTCTTTGTAGCTTTAATTATAGTTTCCACAAGTCTATACTTTGGATATAATTGATATTATTTCAAAGCATATTGAGATTTATGATGGTGAATTTGTTATACTACTAGACTGTTTATAGAAAATTTGAAATTAAGTAATTTATGAGTTAACTATACCTTGCGATATTTGACAAATCAGTATGTATTATTTTGAAAGCACTTTGGATCTTGTGGTAAACTACTCTTGTTAAGAAATTATGATGATAAGACTTTTGAGGTATTTGAAGAGTTGGTTGTCAATTGTAGTTGGTTTTGTTTGGAGTCATAATCAGATTACTAAGAGAATTCTACTAGAAGTGATCAAATTGATTAATGTAAAGGAAATGAAAATGGTTAATAACTATTTGCTTATCATTATGGTTGAGGTAAACCTTGGAAACTATGTTATGGAGTTCAAGTGATCCTGGAGTACAAGATAGGGGATTCTTGAAGGTGGATTGTGGAGTTGAAGTGGTATGTGGAGATCATGTAAAGGTACACATTGTCCTTCCAGCTTATGAACTCAATTATGTTTCTACAATTGTAAGCTCTATGAGTTTCATGAGTTGTCAAATAAAAATTAGTTTTCTGACTTGAATTTGTTGTTGTCTTATGTACCTAAGTTCAATGTTGTTTGAAAATGTGGTTCTCAAATATAAGTTTGTTTAACTTCTTGAGTATATGATTTCACACCAAAGTCAAGTGTTTCGGTTATATAAATATTAGCATTGACTTCCCAATTGTGATTTAAGATATGCCTATAAGTATTGACTATGAAATTTAGTTTTATTCGAATATTTTGAATTAATCAACTTATGTTATATTAAGTCACTCTTGTCCTCGATTTCAAATATATTTTAGTCTACGAGACTTAATAGTGTGAGTTAATGGGTGACTTAAGTTTTAGGACACTATATAGAAGTTATGGGTGTCTGATTGTGAATGTTCAAGAAAGTGTTCTCGATATATATTTTCCAAAGTTATTATAAGTTTGGGTTCTGAATTGAGTGATTTTGTACAACTATGTGATAGATGATCAGCTAAATTCCGAAGAATCCGATTAAGTATCAAAGGAGATACGATTGAATACGGTTTCAAGTTTATGGAGTTTCAGTGTTATAGTTTACTTTCAGCTAATGAGATTTCAAGAAAACTATTTTGGTAAGCGATCTCTGAACTAAAGAGTTGTATAGAGATTATGGAAATGGAATTATAGACTTTATGGAGGAGGATTATTAAAAGTAGTATAGTATAGTAAATCATAGCTTAATTTAGTATTATAAAAGGGTAAATTATACCACTCGGAGTTTCTTTTTCAATGTGTTTATTATTATACTCATAATTATGATAAACTCGAAGAAGTAATTCAGTAAGTTTGATATAATTGGTAAGCTCTATTTTAAAATCATTGAAAGTGGTATGGGACATGGTTGTATCTGCACTAAAATTTGTATTTTAAGCATTTTGGGGATACGAAGAGTCTGTTGCGCTCCAAGTTATTGGAAATTCGAGTAAATTGTGGGTGACAAGAGGTTATTAAGATGTGAGCTTCATATATCTATTTCAAGAATCTGAGTATGGAATAAGATTTTAGATGTATTTATATTAAAAACTTTGAGATACATGGATTTGACATTGGAATATACGAGTTTGATAAGTCTTCAACGAAGTATTACAATTTTCTTTATGTGGGGAAAAGATTCATATTAGAAGTTCAATTAAATCATTTAGAGATATCGTCCGAGGAACTTTGAGGAAGTTACGTTTTATAAATGTTAAAGTAATTGAGGAATGAATTGGTTGTTGAAGAGTTCAGCAAGGGATATAAATTATTGTGCGAGATAGTTGAGTTGATGATTAAATTTGTAGTTCGAGAACGAGTTTAGAGTTTAAGTACCTCATAATGGGTTAATAATAAAACTGTATGAGAAATTCATGAGTCTAAAGATGGGATAACTATTAATGGTATGACATGAATAACAAACATCGAGTTAAGTAAGGTTAAATATGGGAATATCATAATGGTAATAAAAGGGATTATTTGGGTGTTGAAGGAGTATCAGGTAGTAATTCGATATTGTATTGTCGGTGTCGTAAGAGTTAGTATGAATTTCTTGTGTTGGAAATATTGTAAAATTAGCGACATGATTTGATAATGAGGTGAATACATATATAAGATTAATATGGATGTAAGTTTAATTAATTTGTGTTTACAAAGTTCAAACAAATAACTAAGTTACAAAAAAGGAATTGAGTGGGGAGTTCATATAATATTTGTGTGATATCGAATTCGGGGTAATAAAGTTGTTTTTACTTGGGTTACTCGAAGATCGGAAGTTCAAGTATGAGGGGTTGAAATCATTAAGATTTAGGATTAACCATCGAGGTACGTTAAAGGAAGTATTAACTATACCTATAGGATATAAGTCTGAACTTTACAAGTTACAAGCTTTCACCTACATAAATGGGTTCGAATATGTTTTATATCATGAGCTTTGGGTATATAGGATATGAACCTTGAAATCTATGGATATGAGAGATTTACAATTTGGTATTATTATATTTTAACTTTATGATGATTTTATTCAAAAAAGGATAATGCTCTACTAAAATATGACAAGAATATTACATTTACTCTGACACATAAATATGAATATCGAGGTTTGTACAGGTTATGAGCTGTATAGGTTGTTTAATCGAGTTAAAGGGAAAGATAATTCTTGATATGAAATTTTTGTAGCAAAAGTATAAAGTATATAATACTTACATTCTAATTTGGTACTTTGATTGGTAAACTATATTTTGGAGTATAATTACAAGAAACTTATAGAATAGAATTGTATTCCTTTTAAAGTCTGTATTTAAGTAGTTTTTGTCAAATGGATTTTATGAAATGTTGATTTATAATGAAAAAAAAAAAAAAAAAAAAAAAAAAAAAAAAAAAAAAAAAAAAAAAAAAAAAAAAAAAAAAAAAAAAAAAAAAAAAAAAAAAAAAAAAAAAAAAAAAAAAAAAAAAAAAAAAAAAAAAAAAAAAAAAAAAAAAAAAAAAAAAAAAAAAAAAAAAAAAAAAAAAAAAAAAAAAAAAAAAAAAAAAAAAAAAAAAAAAAAAAAAAAAAAAAAAAAAAAAAAAAAAAAAAAAAAAAAAAAAAAAAAAAAAAAAAAAAAAAAAAAAAAAAAAAAAAAAAAAAAAAAAAAAAAAAAAAAAAAAAAAAAAAAAAAAAAAAAAAAAAAAAAAAAAAAAAAAAAAAAAAAAAAAAAAAAAAAAAAAAAAAAAAAAAAAAAAAAAAAAAAAAAAAAAAAAAAAAAAAAAAAAAAAAAAAAAAAAAAAAAAAAAAAAAAAAAAAAAAAAAAAAAAAAAAAAAAAAAAAAAAAAAAAAAAAAAAAAAAAAAAAAAAAAAAAAAAAAAAAAAAAAAAAAAAAAAAAAAAAAAAAAAAAAAAAAAAAAAAAAAAAAAAAAAAAAAAAAAAAAAAAAAAAAAAAAAAAAAAAAAAAAAAAAAAAAAAAAAAAAAAAAAAAAAAAAAAAAAAAAAAAAAAAAAAAAAAAAAAAAAAAAAAAAAAAAAAAAAAAAAAAAAAAAAAAAAAAAAAAAAAAAAAAAAAAAAAAAAAAAAAAAAAAAAAAAAAAAAAAAAAAAAAAAAAAAAAAAAAAAAAAAAAAAAAAAAAAAAAAAAAAAAAAAAAAAAAAAAAAAAAAAAAAAAAAAAAAAAAAAAAAAAAAAAAAAAAAAAAAAAAAAAAAAAAAAAAAAAAAAAAAAAAAAAAAAAAAAAAAAAAAAAAAAAAAAAAAAAAAAAAAAAAAAAAAAAAAAAAAAAAAAAAAAAAAAAAAAAAAAAAAAAAAAAAAAAAAAAAAAAAAAAAAAAAAAAAAAAAAAAAAAAAAAAAAAAAAAAAAAAAAAAAAAAAAAAAAAAAAAAAAAAAAAAAAAAAAAAAAAAAATAAGTTACTAGAAACTCTAGTATACTATGTTTATCAAGTAAACTAAGTTTTGTCATGAAATATCAGAATGCAATTGCGCTATGAGAATTGGGTATATTGTATTTGAGAATTATGAATTGAGCTTTAGAAAATATTGAATTGTGAATTATGTATTTTGATTATGTTTTTGTGAGGGGAAGAAGCTGCTAGAGCAGTGATGAACAACATTATGTATTCTGTATTATCTGTATTATGGGGACATGTCCTGAAAAGTCTTGCAAGCAGTACATAACGGAAGAGGGCAACGTCCCGTGTAAAAGTTTAGAGAATTCGCCTGGAAGGCAACTCTATTCGTGTTCTCTTCCCCAATATAGTATGATTTCTGAAAGAAAGTAGAATATGCATTTGAATATGCAAGTGATTCGTGAAATTTAAACTTTATTTTCGAAGTAATGTTTTACTCATCAAAAGCTATGGTGGAATTTATCTGCTGAATATGGGAATGATTTACCAAGGAACACGTTAGGAAGTTATGAAAGGAGTTAGCTACGGTATACATATTTGATTGAAAGTTTTTATATCTGAGACACAGAAGTGGGAGATATTCTTATGACTTAAAGTATGTTAGAGTTGGAGTTGATTTTAGAAGATCGGATTTGTTCTATTGAATTCTCATCGTTCCGCTAATTGAGGTATAGGCTACATATATTCGTATTATTATATTGAAACAAGAAGTAACATTTTTAATTGTTCTGAAGTATTTGTTATGTGATTCTTTTTGTTATAACTTTTCTGTATCTTGATTTCAAAAGTCTCGTGAGATGAACTTAAATCTGTAAATACGTTTTAAGCCACCAAAAAGATTTTATGGTTGGACTGTGTGTACTCAGTCTCGCTGACTTTGTTCTTGGAACCTGTCCTGGTGGGGGCAGTGTTTATTGTTAGTGACTTTGCAGGTATTATAAAAGCGTCAGAATGGATAATGGATCATAGGCGTTATGCGAAATGATATTATGATATGCAAAGGTGGAGATTATATAGTTAGCTTAGAAAATTTTCATGGCATATTATTGTATAGATCCATTCAGTGTGTGTATGTATATATATATATATATATATATATATATATATATATATATATATATATTATATATATTAAGTTTTTGTATTGTGGGCCTTGAACCACAGGTCTAGGATGGAGATATGAGTTAAGTTTTGCTGAATGGAAATGTAATAAGAGATTTACTTTATGTTAATCGAGATTAGTGAATCTTAAGTGTGATTAGCTAGCAGCTCGGAAGTGTGGGCTATTACAGGTGGTATCAGAGCAACCCTGCGACCGTGTGCTGAGTTAGCCACCTAGCGGGGATAAAAGATTCTTGGGATGTAAAATCGATATGAATTATTGATGGTCAAGAACTGACGAACAGAAAATAAAGCAATTTCACGATTGGGTATAGAGAATTGAGATTTTGGAAATGTGAAAAGATCTATTGGGATTTTAGCTTATAGTATGAGTTATGATTTGAGAGAAATTGAGTTTTATCGATTAGGAATTATGGAGAATTTGGATTTGAGTTTAGTGATTAGTTCATCGGGAAGCAATTGATCTTTTGAGATATTGTAGTTAAGTTGAGAGTTGATTTGATTTGATTTTCGTTAAAAATGTATTACGTGATCTTATTCGTTTTTGGATATTCTAGAGTTTTCGGTATTTAAATTTCGAGGATGAATTTTATTTTAAGGGTGGTAGTATGTAACCACTCAATTTTTAAGTAGCTTTAATTAAGAGTAATTATATATTAGAAGCTTAACTATGCATTTTGCAATTGCTTTAAGTAATATATATATATATATATATATATATATATATATATATATATATATATATATATATATATATATATATATATATAGAGGTAAAGTTCAAAATCATTTCCTATTTCAAATCTGATTTTTGGATTAAGATTATGAATTTACGATTTTAGCCTTGGTTGATTTATTAAAAAAAAAAAGAAAAGATTTACCTTCGTGGCCTTCCTGAAGAAGCTAGAAGCTTCATCATTCTTCCTCTTATAAAAATATTGTAATCCAACTCTTTGGGGGAGATATTTTTTCAAATAACAAGGAACCCAAAATTTGTGGAAGAAGGAAAACCCCAAAACCCCAATTTCAGTATTTTTCTCCCTCTTGTACTCTCTTCTTCGCTCGAACCCTTCTTCCTCCTTTTCGGGTTTGGTGGCTCGCCGGCGCCGCTTTTGCCTTGTCGGAGTTACGTGTTGCTGGCCGCCACTACTCCTGGTGTCATGTTGCTGCTTCTGTATAATTGTTGTGTGTTGGTGTTATTGCCATTTTCTCTTTGTTCCTCGGGTTATGTGCTGTGTACAGCAACCTTGCTGCTGCCGTTGCCGGTGCTCTGTTTTCTCCCTCCTCTCCTCTCTTTGTGCCACTGATGCCGCACGTTTGACGCGGGCTTGTGGCGAGGATGGCGATGTTTGCCACCACTATTTCTTCATCTTCTGTGAGTATAAACCCAACCCTTTAATTTATTTCATTTTCCTAATGAAAATTCTCTTCTGCATGAGTCTTGTTGTGGCTTGTTATGGGGATTGCAAAATCTGTTTTATAATAAGAGTTTGTTAAAAATAAAGATTGAACCTTTCCCGGTGGATTGAAACTTATTTTGGAGCTTTCTTTGTAGCTTTAATTATAGTTTCCACAAGTCTATGATTTGGATATAATTGATATTATTTCAAAGCATATTGAGATTTATGATGGTGAATTTGTTATACTACTAGACTGTTTATAGAAAATTTGAAATTAAGTAATTTATGAGTTAACTATACCTTCCGATATTTGACAAATCAGTATGTATTATTTTGAAAGCACTTTGTATCTTGTGGTAAACTACTCTTGTTAAGAAATTATGGTGATAAGACTTTTGAGGTATTTGAAGAGTTGGTTGTCAATTGTAGTTGGTTTTGTTTGGAGTTATAATCAGATTATTAAAAGAATTCTACTAGAAGTGATCAAATAGATTAATGTAAAGGAAATGGAAATGGTTAATAACTCTTTGCTTATCATTATGGTTGAGGTAAACCTTGGAAACTATGTTATGGAGTTCAAGTGATCCTGGAGTACGAGATAGGGGATTCTTGAAGGTGGATTGTGGAGTTGAAGTGGTATGTGGAGATCATGTAAAGGTACACATTGTCCTTCCACCTTATGAACTCAATTATGTTTCTACAATTGTAAGCCCTATTAGTTTCATGAGTTGTCAAATAAAAATTAGTTTTCTGACTTGAATTTGTTGTGGTCTTATGTACCTAAGTTCAATGTTGTTTGAAAATGTGGTTCTCAAATATAAGTTTGTTTAACTTCTTGAGTATATGATTTCACACCAAAGTCAAGTGTTTTGGTTATATAAATATTAGCATTGACTTTCCAATTGTGATTTAAGATATGCCTATAAGTTTTGACTATGAAATTTAGTTTTATTCAAATATTTTGAATTAATCAACTTATGTTATATTAAGTCACTCTTGTCCTCGATTTCAAATATATTTTAGTCTATGAGACTTACTAGTGTGAGTTAATGGGTGACTTAAGTTTTAAGACACTATATAGAAGTTATGGGTGTCTGATTGTGAATGTTCAAGAAAGTGTTATCGATATATATTTTCCAAAGTTATTATAAGTTTGGGTTCGTAATTGAGTGATTTTGTACAACTATGTGATAGATGATCAGCTAAATTCCGAAGAATCCGATTAAGTACTAAGGAGATACGATTGAATACGGTTTCAAGTTTATGGAGTTTCAGTGTTATAGTTTACTTTCAGCTAATGAGATTTCAAGAAAACTATTTTGGTAAGCGATCTCTGAACTAAAGAGTTGTATAGAGATTTTGGAAATGTAATTATGAACTTTATGGAGGAGGATTATTAAAAGTAGTATAATATAGTAAATCATAACTTAATTGAGTATTATAAAAGGGTAAATTATACCACTCAGAGTTTCTTTTTCAATGTGTTTATTATTATACTCATAATTATGATAAACTCGAAGAAGTAATTCAGTAAGTTTGATATAATCAGTAGCTCTATTTTAAAATCATTGAAAGTGGTATGGGACATGGTTGTATCTGCACTAAAATTTGTATTTTAAGCATTTTGGGGATACGAAGAGTCTATTACGCTCCAAGTTATTGGGAATTCGAGTAAATTGTGGGTGACAAGAGGTTATTAAGATGTGAGCATCGTATATCTATTTCAAGAATCTGAGTATGGGATAAGATTTTAGATGTAATTGTTAAAAACTTTGAGATACATGGATATGACATTGGAAGATACGAGTTTGAGAAGTCTTCAACGAAGCATTAGGATTTTCTTTATGTGGGGAAAATATTCAGATTAGAAGTTCAATTAAATCATTTAGAGATATCGTCCAAGGAACTTTGAGGAAGTTACGTTTTATAAATGTTAAAGTAATTGAGGAGTGAATTGGTTGTTGAAGAGTTCAGCAAGGGATATAAATTATTGTGCGAGATAGTTGAGTTGATGATTACATTTGTAGTTCGAGGAACGAGTTTTAGAGTTTAAGTACCTCATAATCGGTTAATAATAAAACTGTATGAGAAATTCATGAGTCTAAAGATGGGATAACTATTAATGGTATGCCATGAATAACAAACATCGAGTTAAGTAAGGTTAAATATGGGAATATCATAATGGTAATATAAGGGAGTATTTGGGTGTTGAAGGAGTATCAGGTAGTAATTCGATATTGTATTGTCGGTGTCGTAAGAGTTAGTATGAATTTCTTGTGTTGGAAATATTGTAAAATTAGTGACTTGATTTGATAATAAGGTGAATACATATATAAGATTAATATGGATGTAAGTTTAATTAATTTGTGTTTACAAAGTTCAAACAAATAACTAAGTTACAAAAAAGGAATTGAGTGGGGAGTTCATATAATATTTGTGTGATATCGAATTCGGGATAATAAAGTTGTTTTTACTTGGGTTACTCGAAGATCGGAAGTTCAAGTATGAGGGGTTGAAATCATTAAGATTTAGGATTAACCATCAAGGTACGTTAAAGGAAGTATTAACTTACCTATAGGATATAAGTCTGAACTTTACAAGTTACAAGCTTTCACCTACATAAATGGGTTCGAAGATGTTTTATATCATGAGCTTTGGGTATATAGGATATGAACCTTGAAATCTATGGATATGAGAGATTTACAATTTGGTATTATTATATTTTAACTTTATGATGATTTTATTCAAAAAAGGATAATGCTCTACTAAAATATGACAAGAATATTACATTTACTCTGACACATAAATATGAATATCGAGGTTTGCACAGGTTATGAGCTGTATAGATTGTTTAATCGGGTTAAAGGGAAAGATAATTCTTGATACGAAATATTTGTAGCAAAAGTATAAAGTATATAATACTTACATTCTAATTTGGTACTTTGATTGGTAAACTATATTTTGGAGTATAATTAAAAGAAACTTATAGAATAGAATTGTATTCCTTTTAAAGTCTGTATTTAAGTAGTTTTTGTCCAATGGATTTTATGAAATGTTGATTTATATTAAGTTACTAGAAACTCTAGTATACTATGTTTATCAAGTAAACTAAGTTTTGTCATGAAATATTGGAATGCAATTGCGCTATGAGAACTGGGTATATTGTATTTGAGAATTATGAATTGAGCTTTAGAAAACATTGAATTGTGAATTATGTATTTTGATTATGTTTTTGTGAGGGAAGAAGCTGCTAGAGCAGTGATGAACAACATTCTGTATTCTGTATTTTCTGTATTATGGGGACATGTCCTGAAAAGTCTTGCAAGCAGTACATAACAGAAGAGGGAAACGTCTCTTGTAAAAGTTTAGAGAATTCGCCTGGAAGGCAACTCTATTCGTGTTCTCTTCCCCAGTATAGTATGATTTCTGAAAGAAAGTAGAATATGCATTTGAACATGCAAGTGATTCGTGAAATTTAAACTTTATTTTCGAAGTAATGTTTTACTCATCAAAAGCTATGGAATTTATCTGCTGAATATGAGAATGATTTACCAAGGAACTCGTTAGGAATTTATGAAAGGAGTTAGCTACGGTATACATATTTGATTGAAAGTTTTTATACCTGAGACACAGAAGTGGGAGATATTCTTATGACTTAAAGTATGTTAGAGTTGGAGTTGATTTTAGAAGATCTGATTTGTTCTATTGAATTCTCATGGTTCCGCTAATTGAGGTATATGCTACATATGTTATGAGATATTCGTATTATTATATTGAAACAAGAAGTTGCATTTTTAATTGTTCTGAAGTATATGTGATTCTTTTTGTTATAACTTTTCTGTATCTTGATTTCAAAAGTCTCGTGAGATGAACTTAAATATGTAAATACGTTTTAAGCCACCAAAAAGATTTTATGGTTGGACAGTGTGTACTCAGTCTCGCTGACTTTGTTCTTGGAACCTGTCCTGGTGGGGGCAGTGTTTATTGTTAGTGACTTTGCAGGTATTATAAAAGCGCCAGAATGGATAATGGATCATAGGCGTTATGCGAAATGATATTCTGATAAGCAAAGGTGGAGATTATATAGTTAGCTCAGAAAATTTTCATGGCATATTATTGCATAGATCCATTCAGTGTGTGTGTATATATATATATATATATATATATATATATATATATATATATATATATATATATATATATATATATATATATATATATTAAGTTTTTGTATTGTGGGCCTTGAACCACAGGTCTAGGATGGAGATATGAGTTAAGTTTTACTGAATGGAAATGTAATAAGAGATTTACTTAATGTTAATCGAGATTAGTGAATCTTAAATGTGATTAGCTAGCAGCTCGGAAGTGTGGGCTGTTACACCTCCACCTAAACCATCCTCTACCTCTGGTTCTAAGGGAAAGGAACAAGTTCCTTCGAATGAGTTTGGTTGGGTCAATGAAGTATGTCTCCCTGCTCAACATATGATTAAGTTTTACAATCACCTTCACTGGACTTTAGATGCTAAAACTGATAAAATGATGGGTTTAATGAAAGTCCTTAGTAATACTGTGATTGAACAACAAAAGAACATGGAGATGATGGCCCAAGCCATTAACCATTTGAAGCAGCAACTTGATGGGAAACATGGAGAGGTGATGAAGAAGTTGGATGAAGTGGTTGAGGAAGAAGTCGTCGAGGAACACCATGCATACCCCTTCCCTTCCTAATGTCTAGTTCTTGTTTCTCTTAAAGGAACACGAACTATTAGCTTTTGTTTCTTTTCTTTTCTTCTTTTTCTCTTTAGTAATTTAATGGAACAAGTGCTATAAAAATAAATGACTTTTGCTATATTTGTCTTCGTTTGTGATTTGAGTGCATAATTTCTTACTTGGAATAGCTAGTATTATGTGATTGATGTTTGAGCAAGCCTAGCCTTTGAAATTCCTAACTTAACCATTTTTTTTTGGTGTTTGTTAATGGTCTCAAGGTCTTGTACATATCAGTCTTACCAAAATCACCAGGCGTTTGATCTTTTGACGATGACAAAGGGGGAAAAGATAAGGAACAAACTAAATTGAAAATTGAACACATTGAAAAAATGAAAAAAATAAAAAAATCCTTTTAAATCCTTAATCTGCCTTAATTAAATTATATAAATTATTATTTTATCTTTTTCATTCTCTTATGTTATTTGTGGTTTTCCATAGTTTGTAACTTTGTTGTCATCATCAAAAAGGGGAAAATGGTTGAACCCTATTTTTGATGATGACAAAGGAACAAAGATGCATGCTTCGGTTGGAGCTTTGATATGTATTTTGTAACAACCCATAATTTTACTCCTAGTTTTTCGCAAGAATTTTCTCTAAAACTATTATTTTCTCTAAATTAATTATTTTTATTTTATAATTTTGGGAGCCGAATTATTATTTTTATTTTTATGGCGTGATAATGTGTTTATTTCATTTATATTTATAATATAATTTATTAGAATTATTTTTATTATTAAGTATTTTCAAAGTTTAGGCGCGATTTAGGAATTAAACGTTTTATCGCGTAGCGGGCTTTTGAAGCATGGATCATTGTTGAATTGGGCCGAAAGTTTTTTTGGGTGTGTTGGGCTTGGGGCAGCCGGCCAAGGTGAAGGAGAGGAGAACCTTCTCTTCTTTCTTTTCTTTTCATTCTTCTTGTGACTCTTTGATGCCTTATAACCCCCATAACCCCCCTAATGATTTCCTTTAATTAAACCTCTTTAAACTCCTTTATTCACTTCAAATTCTGATTAGAAAATCAGAACTCTTGGCTGCCATTCTCCAAATATTTCGGCCACCATCATCATCTTCATTCTCTCAAATTTTCTTCATTTCTACTCCTTGTTAATTGTTCGTGAATTGTTTTTGTGGCCTTTTTCTTATACTTGGTGCTTGGGATTTGAAGAAGGAGAGGATCACACACCTATTTTGGGAATTTCCAGAAGTTTTCAGCTCGCCTCCGACGATCCAGGTAACTAGTTGTTATCTTAGAACCATAGTGATTAGGGTGTAATTCGATATTAGATTACTATGTTAGGAATTATCTAAAATACTTTTTGAATGAAATTTTTGACGAAATTTGACATGAACATACGTGACACGTTTTATGTGAATACTGTGTAGAGAAAAATAATTTTCACATGATTTTTGATATTTATTTGATTTAATTGGTATTTTGTGCGTTTTTGGCTAAATTTCATAATAATTATTGAACGACTGTTGAAATTGATGAAATTATTTTTCTTAGATCATGTTACATGCTTATAATGTATTCCATGCCTTAGAATAATTTTTACCTACTGTTTACTGTTTTATTTAATTGATATATCGGTTTTTATAATTTCTGTTCTGTCAGTTTATAATTCATGAAAATTATTTGTATAGGCATAAAAATTAATTTCTTTGAAAATTATGTTTTTCCGTGAGTATTTACATGTTATGTAAATTTTTGGTAATTTTTTGGCGTCTTTTTATATTTTTAATTACTATAATGGTTTATTTGAGGAATCTGTATATTGACTGTTAAAAATACTTTTGGAGTCCGAAAATTATAAATAAAAATTTTATCAGGTCAGTAGAGCCATTAGGATCGTATGATAATTTTTGTATGGTTTTACTGCTCGAAATTATTAGTTTAATAATTATTATGGTGTTTTTGTTGTGAAATTGAGGATACACTTTTAAATTGTTTGAGGGCTTGTAAATCAGAAATAATTCATAATTTATTATATTCTGGGTTGCTGATTTTTAGTAGTATACAGTATGTACCATTGGGTAACCACATGTTTATGTTTGATTTATGGAAGAAAATGATTAATTGTTACTACTCTTTTAATGAATATGATTTAGAGTTATTTGGTGATGTATCTTTGATTGAGTTGTGGTTGCTGTAAAAACCAGTATATTGTCATTGATAATGTTTGGGGATGTTCAAGTGTTATTGTGAGGGTTATTTGTTGAATATTTTATAAGTGTTTTATTTTGAGGAATTATGAAGAACTGTTTTGATGAACTGTGGGTATAAGGCCGGGTGGCATCCCTTTTTGATGAATGATACCTGGATTATATGCATGTGTGTTTTGAGATAAGAATATCCGGTGGGATAGATGTAGTCCCCGGTGAAGAACATGCCAACCACCTGGTTTGCGAACTAGGAGTACACCTGGGTTAATTGTTGTCGTCCAAGAGTCAGGGAGTTCTGCGTGTTCTACCCTGCATCGGGAGTTTGGCCATTCTTAGACACAGGCAGTGGGGAACGTAAGCCCATAGACTGACCTGGAGATTGCGATCTGACAAACCTTAGGAAGTGATTTGCAAATCACTGGCGTTCGGTTTCTGACTCAATAACTTGTTGTATTTTTGATTTATTATTATTATTTATATATATTAGAATTATGTCACTCACTATATCATGTTTACTTATTGTTAATGATCTATTGATTTATCTATGAGCTTTATGATTTCTATGTGCATGTTATTGATGTAATGATTGCATGTTATTCCTTTCTTAATAATCTACCTCTGAATTGTGCTTAGATTGCTATTGTTCTGGGAGAACTGCTAGTTACTCCCCATTGACTGTGGAAATATTTAATATATCCTTGCAGATGGAAGTGATTGCTAGGCTTGTGACTGCTTGGGCTAGCAGAGTGAGAGTTTGTAGTGAGAAGAAGCTTCTAATATTGTTTTTGGTAGATGAGTTTTATGGGGATCATAGACAGTCCTATTTTTGGATAGCCTTCAAGGACATCAAGCTTTATTTGAGTTTTATTTGGGAGACTTGCATGTCTCATAGTATTGGTTTTGATGATATGTTACAATTTGGGATACTTCTTTTATTTTAGAAATATGATGTTTACTTGGATATTAATTCCCTTTTTAAGCTATGAAATTTTGAGTTGTTATCTTTATTTATTGTTTTAGAGTAGCATAACCGTCCCGACGTTATTTCCGCTAACGTCATTTTAGTATTTCTTGATTAGATATTGTTTAGTATCTTAGTAGTAGAAGGACGGGGTGTTACAGTTGGTATCAGAGCAAAGTTACCAGAGACCCTTACTTAGCCACTAAGAAACTCCCGGGAAATGTGTAGTTGAAGTAACTAGGATCATTAGAATCTTAGGCTTCAAGAAAAGTAGTGGTGAGAGGGTCACTTGGGTAGGAAACCACGGGAAAATATTTTTCTTATTTGATGTGATAAGTTGTTAATTTACAACTAATAATGTGTTCAGTAACGAATGTTTAACTTGTGTTTGTAGAATGCCACCTCAAGGTTTGACTAGTGCTAGAAAGGAGGCTGCCCGAAAGAGGCGCCAAGCACTTGAGAACGCCATCATAGCTATGGCTAATCGGTCTTCTGCTCCGCCTATTGGGCAATCCATCTTTGATCGGTTTGACCGTCACCGTCCGCCTACTTTTGACGGGACTTCTGATCCTGTTGTGCTTGAGGGGTGGATAAGAGAGATGGAGAAGCTGTTTGCTGCTACTGGATGCCTTGCTGCTGAAATGGTGCCTATTGGTACCTACTATCTGAAGATGGAGACTGATAACTGGTGGAGTACTGTTCGTGTAAGCTGCATGGCTACACCGGGATTTGGATGGGATGAGTTTCGTGTTAAGCTGAAGGACAGGTTTTATCCTGATGAGCTCCGTTGGCAGAAGCAGGAAGAGTTCTTAACTCTGTCTCAGGGTACTCTGAGTGTGCAGGAGTACACTGATAAATTCACCGAGCTGTCCAGGTTTGCTACCACAGTTGTGCCTACTGAAGCTGAGCGTGTGAAGAGGTACATCAAGAAAATGGATCCTAGGGTGAGGATCCATGTTATGAGTTCGGGAGCTTCGACTTTCCAGGGAGCCTATGAGATAGCTTTGAGTATTCATGCCTCTTTGAAAGAGGAAGATTCTGCTAAGAAGCCTGCTGCTACCTATGTTCAGTTCCCGGATAAGAAGCCGAGGTATGAGCCGTCTGGTCGAGGGGGTTATCAACAGGGTTCTGGATCTGGATATCGTCCGAGTTTTGATCCGAGCAAGTGTCGAATCTGTGGTAAGGCTGCTCATCCGGGGAAGAACTGTGATGGATCGACCGTTGTCTGTTTCTATTGCAAGGAAGTGGGGCACAAGTCTTTCCAGTGTTATAAGAATCCTAGAGCTCCGTCTTTTTCTGCTAGTCCTGCTAAGCTAGTTAGTTCCTCTGCTCCTCCGAAGAACAGGATTTATGTGATGACGTAAGCCGATGTTCGTCCTGATGTCATCTCTGGTACTTTTCTTGTAAATAATACTCCAGCTTTTGTTCTGTTCGATACTGGTGCTTCAGTGTCTTTTGTTGCTAGTTCCTTTGTTCGAAAAACTAATCTTTCCTCTAGATCTCCTATTAAGTCCCTAATTTCTCTTCCGTCTGGTGAGAATTATTCCTGTCATTCTTAGTTTAAAGGCGTGCCTGTCAGTATTCTAGGTTCTGAGTTGCTAGCCGATCTTAAGGAGTTTCCTATGTCAGAGTTTGATGTGATCCCTGGAATAGATTGGCTATCGAAGTATCATGCCTGCGTTCAGTGCCGTGATCAGAAGGTGGTGCTCAGAGATTCTAAGGGAAAAAGGATTTCTTATTCGGGTGTTGTAGTGAAGAAGGGTGTTAAGTGGGTTTCCGCTCTGAGTATGCGGAGGATGCGTCAAAAAGGTGATGTGGTATACCTTTGCATGGTGAAGGATTTGTCATCCGAAGATCAGCTCGAGAGTATTCCGGTAGTTCGGGATTATCCTGATGTATTTCCTGAAGAGTTGCCAGGTATTCCTCCTGAAAGAGATGTGGAGTTCGGCATTGATTTAGTACCGGGTACTGCTCCTATATCCAAGGCTCCGTATAGAATGGCGCCGTCTGAGTTGCAAGAGTTGAAGACTCAATTGCAAGAGTTGATAGATAAGGGCTTCATAAGGCCTAGTGTGTCTCCTTGGGGTGCTCCTGTTCTGTTTGTCAAGAAGAAAGACGGGAGTATGCGTCTGTGCATCGATTACCGTGAGCTGAACAAGGTAACGATTAAGAATAAATATCCGTTGCCTCGCATTGAAGATCTGTTTGATCGGTTAAAAGGTCTTTGGGGTATTTTCCAAGATCGATCTGAGATCCGGATATCATCAAATTCCCGAGAAGAAGGAGGATATTCCGAAGCCTGCTTTTCGCACCAGGTATGAGCACTATGAATTCGAAGTGATGCCATTTGGTCTCACGAATGCTCCTGCGATTTTCATGGATCAAATGAATCGCTCTTTCCACGAGTACTTGGATACTTGTGTGGTTGTGTTTATCGATCATATTCTCGTTTACTCTAAGGATGAGAAGGAGCATGAGAAGCATTTGAGACTGGTCTTGGATGTTCTGCGCAAGCAAAAGTGGTTCGCAAAGCTGTCTAAGTGCGAGTTCTGGCTGAAGGAAGTTGCTTTTCTAGGGCATGTAATCAGCAAGGAAGGAGTCAAGGTGGATCCCGTTAAGATCAAGACCGTTGTCGAGTGGGAGAGTCCTAAGAATGTGACCGAGATTCGGAGTTTTCTGGGTCTGGCTGGTTATTATAGGAGGTTTGTTCAAAATTTCTCGAAGATAGCTCAACCTCTGACTCGCTTGATGCGCAAGGACTGCAAGTTCATCTGGTCTGAGGATTGTGAAGAGGCATTTCTGAAGCTGAAAAAGAGTTTGACCTCTGCTCTTGTTCTTACCTTGCCATCTGAGGGCGTTGGGTATGAAGTGTTCGGTGATGCATCGAAGAATGGTATGGGTTGTGTTTTGATGCAGTAAGGGAAAGTAATAGCCTATGGTTCGAGGCAGTTGAAGGTGCATGAGAGGAATTACCCGACCCATGATCTGGAGTTAGCGGCTATGGTGTTTGCACTAAAGATATGGCGACACTATCTGTATGGTGTTTCGTGTAAGGTGTATACTGACCACAAGAGCCTGAAGTACATCTTCACTCAGCGTGATCTTAACATGAGGCAGAGAAGGTGGCTTGGATTGATCAAGGATTATGATCTGACCCTGGATTACCAAGAGGGTAAGGCGAATAAAGTAGCGGATGCACTGAGTCGCAAGAGTAAGCATTCATTAAACGCTGCTATGGTGGTGCCTCGTGAATTGTGGGAAGAGTTTCGCAAGCTTGATATCGAGGTTGTTCCTCAGGGTTATGTGTCTGCGTTGTTGGGTTCCATGAGTGCTGAGCCTCAGTTGTTCCAGGAGTTAAGAAGCAAGCAAAAAGGTGATCCGAAGCTGGGGAAGATCCGTGAAGCAAAGATGCAAGGTCGTGTAGAGAATTTTAAGATCTGTGCTGATGATAGCTTGAGATTTATGGGGCGTTGGTGTGTGCCCAATGATGGTGAGCTTAAGAGAAAGATTCTCGAGGAAGCTCATAGTACTCCTTATTCTGTTCATCCTGGGGGTGACAAGCTTTATAAAGATCTGAAGGCTAATTTTTGGTGGCCTGGTATGAAGAGAGAGATTGCCGAGTTTGTAGCTAGGTGTTTGGTCTGTCAGAAGGTGAAAATTGAGCATCAGAGGCCTGGTGGTTTGTTGCAACCTCTGCCTATTCCTGCTTGGAAGTTCGACTCGATCTCGATGGATTCCGTGATGGGTTTGCCTAGAGCTGCTGGTGGATTGAATGATGTGTGGGTGATTGTGGATCGGTTGACTAAAGTGGCTCGTTTTATTGCGATGAAGAACACTTGGTCTATGGAAGAGTTAGCTGAAGCTTATGCTAATGAGATCATTCGTCTTCATGGGGTTCCCAAAGACATTGTCTCTGACCGTGATCCGCGATTCCTATCCCATTTCTGGATTGCTCTGCAAGAGGCTTTTGGTTCGAAGTTGAAGGCCGAGTACGCATTTCATGCGCCTACTGATGGTCAAACTGAGAGGACTATTCAGACCTTGGAGGATATGCTTCGTGCTTGTGCCTTGGAATTTCAACAGTCTTGGGTCAAGTCTCTTAGCTTGGTGGAGTTTTCTTATAACAACAGTTATCAAGCTAGTATCCAAATGGCTCCGTATGAGGCTCTCTATGGAAGGAAGTGTCGTAGTCCTACTTGTTGGAGTGACATCAGTGACTCATTGATTTTGGGCCCGGAGTTACTTCAGGATACAGTTGAGCAGGTGAAAGTAATTCAAGCGAAGATGAAGGCTGCTCAAGATAGGCGAGTCGTATGCCTTGATTTGCGCCGGAAACCTATTTCTTTTGAGGTGGAGGATAAGGTGCTCTTAAAGGTTTCCCCTATGAAGGGAGTAATGCGGTTTGGTCAAAAGGGCAAGTTGAGTACGAAGTACGTAGGTCCCTATGAGATTCTTGAAAGGATCGGGGAGGTCGCGTATCGTTTGGCTTTGTCGCCAGAGCTGTCGAAGGTTCATGATGTGTTTCATGTGTCGCAGTTGCGCAGGTATCGTAGTGATCCTTCGCATGTGATCCCTGTTGAATCGGTGTCAGTTGAGCCGAATCTGACTATTGAAGAGCGACCTGTTCGTATATTGGACCGTCAGAACCGTGCTCTTAAAAGGAAGGTGATTCCCTTGGTTAAAGTACTTTGGAAAAGTCAAAAGTACGAAGAGGCTACTTGGGAAACCGAAGAGTCGATGCGACTGAAATACCCGGAACTATTCGTTTCAGGTACTATTTGTATTCTTGTCTTGTTTGTGTGTTTTCGAAGTTTCGAGGACGAAACTTTATTTAAGGAGGGGAGATTGTAACAACCCATAATTTTGCTCCTAGTTTTTCGCAAGAATTTTCTCTAAAACTATTATTTTCTCTAAATTAATTATTTTTATTTTATAATTTTGGGAGCCGAATTATTATTTTTATTTTTATGGCGTGTTAATGTGTTTATTTCATTTATATTTATAATATAATTTATTAGAATTATTTTTATTATTAAGTATTTTCAAAGTTTAGGCGCGATTTAGGAATTAAACGTTTTATCGTGTAGCGGGCTTTTGAAGCATGGATCATTGTTGAATTGGGCCGAAAGTTTTTGTGGGTGTGTTGGGCTTGGGGCAGCCGGCCAAGGTGAAGGAGAAGGAGAACCTTCTCTTCTTTCTTTTCTTTTCATTCTTCTTGTGACTCTTTGATGCCTTATAACCCCATAACCCCCCTAATGATTTCCTTTAATTAAACCTCTTTAAACCCCTTTATTCACTTCAAATTCTGATTAGAAAATCAGAACTCTTGGCTGCCATTCTCCAAATATTTCGGCCACCATCATCATCTTCATTCTCTCAAATTTTCTTCATTTCTACTCCTTGTTAATTGTTCGTGAATTGTTTTTGTGGCCTTTTCTTATACTTGGTGCTTGGGATTTGAAGAAGGAGAGGATCACACGCCTATTTTGGGAATTTCCAGAAGTTTTCAGCTCGCCTCCGACGATCCAGGTAACTAGTTGTTACTCCCTCCGGTTCCTAAAGATCTTCCCTCTTTCCGTTTTAGTGCGTTTCCAAAAGATCTTCCCTCTTTTACTTTATTCCTTATTTGGCAAATTTTTTCCCCTTCTTACCTTCTCATATCACTATCATATGGTCCACCATTACACTATTAAATCAATTTTACTCCCTTTCTCTCTCCTACTTTACACCTTTTTATTTGTTTATTTTCCTTAACCCTCTCTCTCTCTCCTACTTTACCCACCCAAGACCCCACACAAATTGATCCTACTTGGTATCTGTAGTAACAGTAACAAGGAAGATCTTTCGGAACCGGAGGTAGTATCTTAGAAACATAGTGATTAGGGTGTATTAGATTACTACGTTAGGAATTATCTAAAATACTTTTTGAATGAAATTTTTGACGAAATTTGACATGAACATACGTGACACATGCTTTGTGAATACTGTGTAGAGAAAAATAATTTTCGCATGATTTTTAATATTTATTTGATTTAATTGGTATTTTGTGCGTTTTTGGCTAAATTTCATAATAATTATTGAACGACTGTTGAAATTGATGAAATTATTTTTCTTAGATCATGTTACATGCGTATAATGTATTCCATGCCTTAGAATAGTTTTTACCTACTGTTTACTGTTTTATTTAATTGATATATCTGTTTTTATAATTTCTGTTCTGTCAGTTTATAATTCATGAAAATTATTTGTATAGGAAAAAAAATTAATTTCTTTGAATATTATGTATTTCCGTGAGTTTTTACATGTTATGTAAATTTTTGGTAATTTTTGGGCGTCTTTTTATATTTTTAATTATTAAATGGCTTATTTGAGGAATCTGTATATTGACTGTTAAAAATACTTTTGGAGTCCGAAAATTATAAATAAAAATTGTATCAGGTCAGTAGAGCCATTAGGATCGTATGATAATTTTTGTATGATTTTACTGCTCGAAATTATTAGTTTAATAATTATTATGGTGTTTTTGTTGTGAAATTGAGGATACACTTTTAAATTGTTTGAGGGCTTGTAAATCAGAAATAATTCATAATTTATTATATTCTGGGTTGCTGATTTTTAGTAGTATACAGTATGTATCATTGGGTAACCACATGTTTATGTTTGATTTATGGAAGAAAATGATTAATTGTTACTACTCTTTTAATGAATATGATTTAGAGTTATTTGGTGATGTATCTTTGATTGAGTTGTGGTTGCTGTAAAAACCAGTATATTGTCATTGATAATGTTTGGGGATGTTCAAGTGTTATTGTGAGGGTTATTTGTTGAATATTTTATAAGTGTTTTATTTTGAGGAATTATGAAGAACTGTTTTGATGAACTGTGGGTATAAGGCCGGGTGGCATCCCTTTTTGATGAATGATACCTGGATTATATGCATGTGTGTTTTGAGATAAGAATATCCGGTGGGATAGATGTAGTCCCCGGTGAAGAACATGCCAACCACCTGGTTTGCGAACTAGGGGTACACCTGGGTTAATTGTTGTCGTCCGAGAGTTAGGGAGTTCTGCGTGTTCTACCCTGCATCGGGAGTTTGGCCATTCTTAGACACAGGCAGTGGGGAACGTAAGCCCATAGACTGACCTGGAGATTGCGATCTGACAAACCTTAGGAAGTGATTTGCGAATCACTGGCGTTCGGTTTCTGACTCAATAACTTGTTGTATTTTTGATTTATTATTATTATTTATATATATTAGAATTATGTCACTCACTATATCATGTTTGCTTATTGTTAATGATCTCTTGATTTATCTATGAGCTTTATGATTTCTATGTGCATGTTATTGATGTAATGATTGCATGTTATTCCTTTCTTAATAATCTACCTCTGAATTGTGCTTTGATTGCTATTGTTCTGGGAGAACTGCTAGTTACTCCCCACTGACTGTGGAAATATTTAATATATCCTTGCAGATGGAAGTGACTGCTAGGCTTGTGACTGCTTGGGCTAGCAGAGTGAGAGTTTGTAGTGAGAAGAAGCTTCGAATATTGTTTTTGGTAGATGAGTTTTATGGGGATCATAGACAATCCTATTTTTGGATAGCCTTCAAGGACATCTAGCTTTATTTGAGTTTTATTTGGGAGACTTGCATGTCTCATAGTATTGGTTTTGATGATATGTTACAATTTGGGATACTTCTTTTATTTTAGAACTATGATGTTTACTTGGATATTAATTCCCTTTTTAAGCTATGAAATTTTGAGTTGTTATCTTTATTTATTGTTTTAGAGTAGCATAACCGTCCCGACGTTATTTCCGCTAACGTCATTTTAGTATTTCTTGATTAGATATTGTTTAGTATCTTAGTAGTAGAAGGACGGGGTGTTACTGTTGGTATCAGAGCAAAGTTACCCGAGACCCTTACTTAGCCACTAAGAAACTCCCCGGAAATGTGTAGTTGAAGTAACTAGGATCATTAGAATCTTAGGCTTCAAGAAAAGTAGTGGTGAAAGGGTCACTTGGGTAGGAAACCACGGGAAAATATTTTTTTATTTGATGTGATAAGTTGTTAATTTACAACTAATAATGTGTTCAGTAACGAATGTTTAACTTGTGTTTGTAGAATGCCGCCTCGAGGTTTGACAAGTGCTAGAAAGGAGGCTGCCCGAAAGAGGCGCCAAGCACTTGAGAACGCCATCATAGCTATGGCTAATCGGTCTTCTGCTCCGCCTATTGGGCAATCCATCTTTGATCGGTTTGACCGTCACCATCCGCCTACTTTTGACGGGACTTCTGATCCTGTTGTGCTTGAAGGGTGGATAAGAGAGATGGAGAAGTCTGTTTCTTTGCTCTTTTGGATGCCCTTTTCTTTGAAATGGTGCCTATTGGTACCTACTATCCGAAGATGGAGGCCGATAGCGGTGGAGTCTTGTTCGTGCAAGTTGCATGGCTACACGGGATTTGGATGGGATGAGTTTCGTATTAAGGTGAAGGACGGGTTTTATCCCGATGAGCTCCGTTGGCGAAGCGGGGAAGAGTTCTTAACTCTGTCTCAGGGTACTCTGAGTGTGCAGGAGTACACTGATAAATTCACCGAGCTGTCCAGGTTTGCTACCACAGTTGCGCCTACTGAAGCTGAGCGTGTGAAGAGGTACATCAAGAAAATGGATCCTAGGGTGAGGACCCATGTTCTGAGTTCGGGAGCTTCGACTTTCCAGGGAGCCTATGAGATAGCTTTGAGTATTCATGCCTCTTTGAAAGAGGAAGATTCTGCTAAGAAGCCTGCTGCTACCTATGTTCAGTTCCCGGCTAAGAAGCCGAGGTATGAGCCGTCTGGTCGAGGGGGTTATCAACAGGGTTCTAGATCTGGATATCGTCCGAGTTTTGATCCGAGCAAGTGTCGAATCTGTGGTAAGGCTGCTCATCCGGGGAAGAACTGTGATGGATCGACCGTTGTCTGTTTCTATTGCAAGGAAGTGGGGCACAAGTCTTTCCAGTGTTATAAGAATCCTAGAGCTCCGTCTTTTTCTGCTGGTCCTGCTAAGCCAGTTAGTTCCTCTGCTCCTCCGAAGAACAGGATTTATGTGATGACGCAAGCTGAAGCCGATGTTCATCCTGATGTCATCTCTGGTACTTTTCTTGTAAATAATACTCCAGCTTTTGTTCTGTTCGATACTGGTGCTTCAGTGTCTTTTGTTGCTAGTTCCTTTGTTCGAAAAACTAATCTTTCCTCTAGATCTCCTATTAAGTCCCTAATTTCTCTTCCGTCTGGTGAGAATTATTCCTGTCATTCTTAGTTTAAAGGCGTGCCTGTCAGTATTCTAGGTTCTGAGTTGCTAGCCGATCTTAAGGAGTTTCCTATGTCAGAGTTTGATGTGATCCCTGGAATAGATTGGCTATCGAAGTATCATGCCTGCGTTCAGTGCCGTGATCAGAAGGTGGTGCTCAGAGATTCTAAGGGAAAAAGGATTTCTTATTCGGGTGTTGTAGTGAAGAAGGGTGTTAAGTGGGTTTCCGCTCTGAGTATGCGGAGGATGCGTCAAAAAGGTGATGTGGTATACCTTTGCATGGTGAAGGATTTGTCATCCGAAGATCAGCTCGAGAGTATTCCGGTAGTTCGGGATTATCCTGATGTATTTCCTGAAGAGTTGCCAGGTATTCCTCCTGAAAGAGATGTGGAGTTCGGCATTGATTTAGTACCGGGTACTGCTCCTATATCCAAGGCTCCGTATAGAATGGCGCCGTCTGAGTTGCAAGAGTTGAAGACTCAATTGCAAGAGTTGATAGATAAGGGCTTCATAAGGCCTAGTGTGTCTCCTTGGGGTGCTCCTGTTCTGTTTGTCAAGAAGAAAGACGGGAGTATGCGTCTGTGCATCGATTACCGTGAGCTGAACAAGGTAACGATTAAGAATAAATATCCGTTGCCTCGCATTGAAGATCTGTTTGATTAGTTAAAAGGTGCTAGGGTATTTTCCAAGATCGATCTGAGATCCGGATATCATCAAATTCCCGAGAAGAAGGAGGATATTCCGAAGCCTGCTTTTCGCACCAGGTATGGGCACTATGAATTCGAAGTGATGCCATTTGGTCTCACGAATGCTCCTGCGATTTTCATGGATCAAATGAATCGCTCTTTCCACGAGTACTTGGATACTTGTGTGGTCGTGTTTATCGATGATATTCTCGTTTACTCTAAGGATGAGAAGGAGCATGAGAAGCATTTGAGACTGGTGTTGGATGTTCTGCGCAAGCAAAAGTGGTTCGCAAAGCTATCTAAGTGCGAGTTCTGGCTGAAGGAAGTTGCTTTTCTAGGGCATGTAATCAGCAAGGAAGGAGTCAAGGTGGATCCCGTTAAGATCAAGGCCGTTGTCGAGTGGGAGAGTCCTAAGAATGTGACCGAGATTCGGAGTTTTCTGGGTCTGGCTGGTTATTATAGGAGGTTCGTTCAAAATTTCTCGAAGATAGCTCAACCTCTGACTCGCTTGATGCGCAAGGACTGCAAGTTCATCTGGTCTGAGGATTGTGTAGAGGCATTTCTGAAGCTGAAAAAGAGTTTGACCTCTGCTCCTGTTCTTACCTTGCCATCTGAGGGCGTTGGGTATGAAGTGTTCAGTGATGCATCGAAGAATGGTATGGGTTGTGTTTTGATGCAGTAAGGGAAAGTAATAGCCTATGGTTCGAGGCAGTTGAAGGTGCATGAGAGGAATTACCCGACCCATGATCTGGAGTTAGCGGCTATGGTGTTTGCACTAAAGATATGGCGACACTATCTGTATGGTGTTCCGTGTAAGGTGTATACTGACCACAAGAGCCTGAAGTACATCTTCACTCAGCATGATCTTAACATGAGGCAGAGAAGGTGGCTTGAATTGATCAAGGATTATGATCTGACCCTGGATTACCAAGAGGGTAAGGCGAATAAAGTAGCGGATGCTCTGAGTCGCAAGAGTTTAAACGCTGCTATGGTGGTGCCTCGTGAATTGTGGGAAGAGTTTCGCAAGCTTGATATCGAGGTTGTTCCTCAGGGTTATGTGTCTGCGTTGTTGGGTTCCATGAGTGCTGAGCCTGAGTTGTTCCAGGAGTTAAGAAGCAAGCAAAAAGGTGATCCGAAGCTGGAGAAGATCCGTGAAGCAAAGATGCAAGGTCGTGCAGAGAATTTTAAGATCTGTGCTGATGATAGCTTGAGATTTATGGGGCAGTTGGTGTGTGCCCAATGATGGTGAGCTTAAGAGAAAGATTCTCGAGGAAGCTCATAGTACTCCTTATTCTGTTCATCCTGGGGGTGACAAGCTTTATAAGGATCTGAAGGCTAATTTTTGGTGGCCTGGTATGAAGAGAGAGATTGCCGAGTTTGTAGCTAGGTGTTTGGTCTGTCAGAAGGTGAAAATTGAGCATCAGAGGCCTGGTGGTTTGTTGCAACCTCTGCCTATTCCTGCTTGGAAGTTCGACTCGATCTCGATGGATTCCGTGATGGGTTTGCCTAGAGCTGCTGGTGGATTGAATGCTGTGTGGGTGATTGTGGATCGGTTGACTAAAGTGGCTCGTTTTATTGCGATGAAGAACACTTGGTCTATGGAAGAGTTAGCTGAAGCTCATGCTAATGAGATCATTCGTCTTCATGGGGTTCCCAAAGACATTGTCTCTGACCGTGATCCGCGATTCCTATCCCATTTCTGGATTGCTCTGCAAGAGGCTTTTGGTTCGAAGTTGAAGCTGAGTACTGCATTTCATGCAGCTACTGATGGTCAAACTGAGAGGACTATTCAGACCTTGGAGGATATGCTTCGTGCTTGTGCCTTGGAATTTCAACAGTCTTGGGTCAAGTCTCTTAGCTTGGTGGAGTTTTCTTATAACAACAGTTATCAAGCTAGTATCCAAATGGCTCCGTATGAGGCTCTCTATGGAAGGAAGTGTCGTAGTCCTACTTGTTGGAGCGACATCAGTGACTCATTGATTTTGGGCCCGGAGTTAATTCAGGATACAGTTGAGCAGGTGAAAGTAATTCAAGCGAAGATGAAGGCTGCTCAAGATAGGCAGAAGTCGTATGCTGATTTGCGTCGGAAACCTATTTCTTTTGAGGTGGAGGATAAGGTGCTCTTAAAGGTTTCCCCTATGAAGGGAGTGATGCGGTTTGGTCAAAAGGGCAAGTTGAGTACGAAGTACGTAGGTCCCTATGAGATTCTTGAAAGGATCGGGGAGGTCGCGTATCGTTTGGCTTTGTCGCCAGAGCTGTCGAAGGTTCATGATATGTTTCATGTGTCGCAGTTGCGCAGGTATCGTAGTGATCCTTCGCATGTGATCCCTGTTGAATCGGTGTCCGTTGAGCCGAATCTGACTTTTGAAGAGCGACCTGTTCGTATATTGGACCGTCAGAACCGTGCTCTTAGAAGGAAGGTGATTCCCTTGGTTAAAGTACTTTGGAGAAGTCAAAAATACGAAGAGGCTACTTGGGAAACCGAAGAGTCGATGCGACTGAAATACCCGGAACTATTCGTTTCAGGTACTATTTGTGTTCTTGTCTTGTTTGTGTGTTTTCGAAGTTTCGAGGACGAAACTTTATTTAAGGAGGGGAGATTGTAACAACCCATAATTTTGCTCCTAGTTTTTCGCAAGAATTTTCTCTAAAACTATTATTTTCTCTAAATTAATTATTTTTATTTTATAATTTTGGGAGCCGAATTATTATTTTTATTTTTATGGCGTGTTAATGTGTTTATTTCATTTATATTTATAATATAATTTATTAGAATTATTTTTATTATTAAGTATTTTCAAAGTTTAGGCGCGATTTAGGAATTAAACGTTTTATCGCGTAGCGGGCTTTTGAAGCATGGATCATTGTTGAATTGGGCCGAAAGTTTTTGTGGGTGTGTTGGGCTTGGGGCAGCCGGCCAAGGTGAAGGAGAAGGAGAACCTTCTCTTATTTCTTTTCTTTTCATTCTTCTTGTGACTCTTTGATGCCTTATAACCCCCATAACCCCCCTAATGATTTCCTTTAATTAAACCTCTTTAAACCCCTTTATTCACTTCAAATTCTGATTAGAAAATCAGAACTCTTGGCTGCCATTCTCCAAATATTTCGGCCACCATCATCATCTTCATTCTCTCAAATTTTCTTCATTTCTACTCCTTGTTAATTGTTCGTGAATTGTTTTTGTGGCCTTTTTCTTATACTTGGTGCTTGGGATTTGAAGAAGGAGAGGATCACACGCCTATTTTGGGAATTTCCAGAAGTTTTCAGCTCGCCTCCGACGATCCAGGTAACTAGTTGTTATCTTAGAACCATAGTGATTAGGGTGTAATTCGGTATTAGATTACTACGTTAGGAATTATCTAAAATACTTTTTGAATGAAATTTTTGACGAAATTTGACATGAACATACGTGACACATTTTATGTGAATAATGTGTAGAGAAAAATAATTTTCGCATGATTTTTGATATTTATTTGATTTAATTGGTATTTTGTGCGTTTTTGTCTAAATTTCATAATAATTATTGAACGACTGTTGAAATTGATGAAATTATTTTTCTTAGATCATGTTACATGCGTGTAATGTATTCCATGCCTTAGAATAATTTTTACCTACTGTTTACTGTTTTATTTTATTGATATATCGGTTTTTATAATTTCTGTTCTGTCAGTTTATAATTCATGAAAATTATTTGTATAGGCATAAAAATTAATTTCTTTGAATATTATGTTTTTCCGTGAGTATTTACATGTTATGTAAATTTTTGGTAATTTTTTGGCGTCTTTTTATATTTTTAATTATTATAATGGTTTATTTGAGGAATCTGTATATTGACTGTTAAAAATACTTTTGGAGTCCGAAAATTATAAATAAAAATTGTAACAGGTCAGTAGAGCCATTAGGATCGTATTATAATTTTTGTATGATTTTACTGCTCGAAATTATTAGTTTAATATTTATTATGGTGTTTTTGTTGTGAAATTGAGGATACACTTTTAAATTGTTTGAGGGCTTGTAAATCAGAAATAATTCATAATTTATTATATTCTGGGTTGCTGATTTTTAGTAGTATACAGTATGTATCATTGGGTAACCACATGTTTATGTTTGATTTATGGAAGAAAATGATTAATTGTTACTACTCTTTTAATGAATATGATTTAGAGTTATTTGGTGATGTATCTTTGATTGAGTTGTGGTTGCTGTAAAAACCAGTATATTGTCATTGATAATGTTTGGGGATGTTCAAGTGTTATTGTGAGGGTTATTTGTTGAATATTTTATATGTGTTTTATTTTGAGGAATTATGAAGAACTGTTTTGATGAACTGTGGGTATAAGGCCGGGTGGCATCCCTTTTTGATGAATGATACCTGGATTATATGCATGTGTGTTTTGAGATAAGAATATCCGGTGGGATAGATGTAGTCCCCGGTGAAGAACATGCCAACCACCTGGTTTGCGAACTAGGGGTACACCTGGGTTAATTGTTGTCGTCCGAGAGTCAGGGAGTTCTGCGTGTTCTACCCTGCATCGGGAGTTTGACCATTCTTAGACACAGGCAGTGGGGAACGTAAGCCCATAGACTGACCTGGAGATTGCGATCTGACAAACCTTAGGAAGTGATTTGCGAATCACTGGCGTTCGGTTTCTGACTCAATAACTTGTTGTATTTTTGATTTATTATTATTATTTATATATATTAGAATTATGTCACTCACTATATCATGTTTGCTTATTGTTAATGATCTCTTGATTTATCTATGAGCTTTATGATTTCTATGTGCATGTTATTGATGTAATGATTGCATGTTATTCCTTTCTTAATAATCTACCTCTGAATTGTGCTTTGATTGCTATTGTTCTGGGAGAACTGCTAGTTACTCCCCACTGACTGTGGAAATATTTAATATCTCCTTGCAGATGGAAGTGACTGCTAGGCTTATGACTGCTTGGGCTAGCAGAGTGAGAGTTTGTAGTGGGAAGAAGCTTCTAATATTGTTTTTGGTAGATGAGTTTATGGGGATCATAGACAGTCCTATTTTTGGATAACCTTCAAGGACATCTAGCTTTATTTGAGTTTTATTTGGGAGACTTGCATGTCTCATAGTATTGGTTTTGATGATATGTTACAATTTGGGATACTTCTTTTATTTTAGAACTATGATGTTTACTTGGATATTAATTCCCTTTTTAAGCTATGAAATTTTGAGTTGTTATCTTTATTTATTGTTTTAGAGTAGCATAACCGTCCCGACGTTATTTCCGCTAACGTCATTTTAGTATTTCTTGATTAGATATTGTTTAGTATCTTAGTAGTAGAAGGACGGGGTGTTACATATTTGGTTGGCTACTTTTTGGTGGTTGGGTTGTCCTCGTGATTTTCATCCCTGCATTTTTGTAATATGTATAATACATGTATTAATTTTTGTAATGGTTGTTATGGTAATTCTTTGTATTGATTTTGTGAGTGTAGTTGTCTTACACAATGTTTCTATTCCTCTTTTTTGTGGTCTCTTTTGGTTGCCCATTTTGACTTGGTTCACCAAGGACTTGACTTTCTATGTGTGTGTCTTCTCCATTGTCATCGAGTACTTGGCTTCTTTGGCTTCCCATGTTGACAATCGTAGGAGTTTTTACATTTATGATGTATGCATCTTGGTCTTTCTCGTGCGATTTCCAATTTCATGTATCTGTTAATTGTTTACGGCAATAAAGTAATTGTATTTAATTAATTTGTTGTTATTTACTTTTTGAATGCTTGCCATTTCTTTGTGTTGCTGCTCCTCGTATGACTTCTCTAGCTGGTAGTTTGTCTCAAATGTCTTATGGCAAATAAGTTCAGTTGTCTCACTCCTTGTGCTGAGCTTGACCCTGAACGCAAATCGTTTTCCAACAAAAATTTGTAGTCGGTAAATCACCTTCTCATTTCCATTATCCTGCAATGTATTTTTTTATGTTAGTAATTTTGAAGTGTCATCTGTGTTAGAGCAATTGTTGGGGTCTCCCCTAATTTTCATTATTTACCTTTTTCTACAAGTCCAACAACTTATTTACTAGGCTCCCGATAACTCTTTCAGCTTCCTTATCGAATAATGCGAGTGGAACACACGCACTTCCGTCATCGATGTCAACTGTTAGAAGATACATGTAGTTGTCAGTAGGTGAACATACTTATTTATCAGTCCTATGATTGGAGGACAACAAACTCAAGCATTGCTTAAAATATTAGTTAAATAACTCTTGTAGCTTTCCGTTTATTGTATAAGATCATAAATTTGTAAGCAAAAACATCCTTAAGTTTCAATAACATTATGTTGTACTAATTAGTGTTCATGCTGTGGATAAGACTGTAACAAAGTTGATTGGGAACAACCATTTTGGTTTATTATTACTGATTAGTAAATGTAGACTTCTCGAAACAAAGGGAACAACTTGTTTTCAGTGATTGTTTACCTTATCTTTGGGTATTTCACCATAACGTCACACTTGGTACAATATGAAGTCTCATCAATCTTCTTCTTGCATGTGTCGCAAGAGTTGTAATGCCATTTGTTGTGAAGATGTATGCTTATAATTGTGGCACTGCAAGTAAAAGTCTCATGTACATTTCGATTTTGAGTTTAGTTTTTTTTGTTGACGTATTTGGTAGAGAAGGGTTTTTAAATTACCTTAGATTAGTGTGTTATGAGTCATATTTTACCTTTTCTAATAGGTCCTTTTGCAAGATGTCCTAAAGTTTTTTTTCTGTTCCTGAACATGGCTTGTTCTGGTGGTTCATGTGGGTGTGGCTCCAACTCCTTAATTGGTTCCATTGCATCCCTCCTATTTATTCATGCATGATTTGGTTAGTGTTTTTTTTTGTAGGTATCAATTTTTGCTTGGAGATTTGATCCATTGTTTGGAATGATTTTTGTGTTTTTGATGACGTACCTTTGTTGCAAGCCTTCTGTTTCTGGAATGTCTTTGTTGAAGTATATTGTGTTGCGCTGGTTGAGTTTAGTTGGTATGTTCCTGTATGATATGTATGTCGTGTCATTAGTGCATAGTTTATTCCACTGAATTATATAGAAGTTATGCTTACATCGCTCATGACCATATTATTTCCAATTATGTATCCATTGTTTTGATTATATATTAGTTTTGTTTTTATATTTCGAAAGGGGAGATGGAGTAAGGGGTTGAGTTATTATACAAAAGTAACCAATAACGTTTATGGCTGGAAGTAGGTGTTAACTGATGCCATATTACTATTTACAACACATATCTATAATTTTGTAGAAACATGGATCACTAAAAGACGTTAGATCAGATGGTGATTCTTTAAAAATCCTTACATATAAGGTCAGGGGTTCGAGGCCAGGCTTCAGCATATTTATTTTTTAAATAATGACCACTTGACTTTGTTGGTTAATAGACAAGTGGCAAAATTTTGGTAGCACGAGGAGAGTGCCACGTGGCGCATAGACGTTGTTAAACACGCCTTTCAATATATTTGTATAGATAATAGTTGACTATAACTGTAGGCGTGTTTTTATTTCGCCTACGCAGTGTGAGCGCGTATTAGATTTGACTAGCCCATTGTTAAGGTTTTATTGAAAATTGTTTTGTATTGAAAGAAGTCGCCAATAATTCTTTTTAGGAAGAATCATAAACCTAATTGGATATGAGAAAATCGTAGGAACAAATTATCCAATGTAGATTTCCCCGTCATGACTCCATAGATGGTCAAGATGAACCAAAGATTGAGTTCGGGGGTGAGGGTACAATACAGTTATGAACCATATTGCCCATTGCTGGCCTCTGCTAAATATCGATTCGTTGCAGATTTTATGCCAAAGAATAATCAAATAATGTTTTAAGCAACCTAAAAATAATTAGTCTAAATTGATTCAGGAAACACATAAAAAGACTAATGTTTAATGACAAGTTATTATGCAATCATTTTACAAGGTTCCTAGCAGGTTGTCCAAAGTAATCTGATTAATGTTAGAACAGTTCTTTAGGTATTTGATTAGCAAAAAATAACATGTGGGTGATAAAAGCAATAAGCAGAGACAATCATATAATATGCATATAATGATCAGCCAGGCATATAATATACAAAGGCAAGAATAACATGAAAATAAAATAAATGAAAGTATAGAAAAAAGGGTTAGAATATACAGTATAGCGATTTTACATTAAAGATCTACATCAGGAAAGAAAACTCTTAGTAACTTCAATATAAAAATAATTTATTTAAGGACCCTCAGGATTATACCGTGGCTTAGGTTTGCGAGATTGACAACCTTCGGGACGAGCAATCGTGAAGCCTGAAAATTTGAATGTATGAAACTATGTAGATTTAATGTATTTATGTTTGAAAGTATGAGTTTTTGTAGGAAAGTTATGTAGTTCAAAGAGAGAGATTCGTAAATTATTCGTCGAGTGTTATGTGAAAAATCCGTTCTTAAATCTGTTCGGAAATCAGGCCTATTTATAGGGAAAAAGGCATTGCGCCTCACGCGCTGGCTGCGTCTTGCGCAGCTGACATGGCAAGCGTATGACGCGGCATGACCAGTAAAAAGCATACACGTGGTACGCGCTTTGAAAAAGATAAGAAAGAAATTCCGCGTCTCAAGTAGAGAGCCGCGCTTGACGCAGGACTCTGAATGAGTCAGAAATCCACATGTCAAGTGCAGATTAGTGCACCTGCCACATGTGGGCAGAGTTGCGCTTGACGCATATCTGTGCGCCAGGCGCAGGTTGGTGCGCTAGGCGCACCAGCCTAGCTCCTGCCTTGCCCTTGCCAGCTTTATTTAAAACGCGTTTTAAAAGATTTCTTTTATCCTTTAATCACGGATATCTGATTTTACGAGATAAAATCTGATTTTGACTTAAAAAAATATATTTTGAAAATATTTATTTATTAAAATAAATCAATTAATTATCAATTAGTTGGGCTTTTCAAAGAATTGGGCTCAAATAGAATTAATTATCATGACTAATTAATTGAGCTTTAAAATAGGACTTTAACACTTTTCGAAATGGTTTTGAATGGCTCTTCAGACTGCTCTGCCCTTGGATCGGACCAATTAAGACCACGATATGTTTCATCATCGGATTCTTAAATGGGGAGACACGATTATGTGTCTACAAAAGCCCCCACTTTGACTGAGGTTCAAGAAACCGAAAGTCAAAGTATACGGTGTCGGGACGGAGAACGATTCTAAACGCTCTGCAGTTTAGAACTGATCTATAACCGCCGGTCTCTGCAAAACAAAGTTAGTATGCAGGACAATAACTGCAAGCAATCTGATTACCTGCAGGAGAAGATGTCAGCAAACAGGTGCAAACAACTTTGACAAAGCACATTGGTACGTGTCGTTATGCGTACAAATTAAAAACCTTATTTCATCCACATTAACATTATTTAAGTTTTGTTTAGTGATAAATAAGGATCGATCCCACGGAGAGGTTTATATATTCCTAAAATCCAAGTTCAACTAATTAAGAGTACTTAACTATATATATACATGTTATTTACTAATATATACATATTCACATTGTTTTTGGGGGTTTTACAAGATGTTTTTTGTGAATTTAAAAACTACTAAAGATAAGTCTAACCTACTATTTACAAGTGATGACAAGTAATTCCATTTTACGCTCATAATACTTTCAGAGATTTATAAATTCCTAACCTTGATTATACTTCCAATTTCATAAATCCAAGATTGATTAGATAGATTAATTGCAGGAATTCAAGTAGCCAAACTCCCCTATACTTCCTTACTTTTAATCAACATTGAACTAGTCCGAATATCGATTCTAAACTAATCTAATCACCACAAGTATTTCGCAACTTACGATGATCAAACTAGAAGCATTATAGAACTAGAAGTACATCATTAATCCCTAGTTAATCTAAACATATCATATCTTTATGTCTAAATAACTAGTCTAAGTTATATTCTAGTTTGAACTTAATACCATCTTTGCAGGCCTAAATTAAACTAGTTACCACTTGTTGTCATACAATTTAGACTAGGCTAAATCACATAACTAGCGATAATCTCAATTTTATACCTAATAAGGTAGCAAATTAAGTGTAAAATTGGAATTTGAACATTACAACCAAACATAACTTGAGTATCCAACTACAAACAATCTTGAATTTAACACAAAATTCAACACCACAATCCAAATATACTTCAAACGTCACAATTCAAACTCGATTCAAACATCACAATCCAATTTTGAATTCAAACCACATAATCCAACATAATTCAACCAATACAATCCAAACATACTATGAAATTCAAAAGTATAATCGGGAAATTTCAAAACTAATTTGAAAGTGCAAGAGAAAGAGAGAAGACTTATGTATCGCGCGGAAATTCGCCTTCGAATTTCGGATTTCGCACCTACGTTCGAGCTTGAACTTCACCCTCCCTGGTTGTGTGCTAGGACTCCAACCCAAGGCTTTCTTCCGTCGAACTCGCACACCCCCACACTAGCCTCAAAGCCTCACGCAATTTCTCTGATTTTTCACTCAATTTTCTATGGAATTTCTTGCATAATATTTTCGACCAATTAGGGAAGAGAATTGGGCTCCAAGTAAACCCCTTGAACCGCCTCCCTCCATGTGATTTGCGGCGCCGAAATTTCGGCTCTCTGCTGTGATTGGATGATGAATTTTGCAAGTTGTTGTTGTAAATTCTGGTGCTTTTTTGATTGGTGGAGATGGGGTGGTGTTGTGTTGGTGTCGTGCCGTAATGGTGCGTCGAAGAGGATGATGGAGGAACATAGAGTACTGTTTCTGTTCCTTCTTGTTTTCTTTTCTTCTTTTTCTTCTTTCTTTATTTTTTTCCTTTTTATTTTTGGGCTGATTGATGGTGGGCGAGATTTGCACACGGAATTGTTAATTCCTTGGACCAAATTACCTCATTACACAAAAGTAGTATACTTAACTAATATTAATAATAAAAATAAAAACATAGCATATAATATCTAATAGTATTAAAGTATATAAAATGCGTCAAAATAATAATATAAGCATACATATTATAATAAAATAAGGGGACATAAGTATATTATTTTGCGCACTTATCATATTCCCCCACACTTAGCCTTTGATCGTCCTCGATCAAACTATAACTACATGCCACTATAACACATAACACCACCTCTCTATTTCTTAACTCTAAAACTGAATCAATGAAAAGTCGAACAAGAAATTAAAACGTTTTATATTAGTTACTAAAAACTCAAGTAAAATGTTAACAGGAATGTCACATTATTAATATAGAACAACCAAATAATCAAAACTCATAACATACCATAGATATACTCTCTCGATATTTGATAAGCACCAGCGAGTATTCACTTGATAGAACCATGATTTTAATAAATAGACCCTCGCACGATAAATAATCACTCGTCACTCATGTGTTTGAAAGGGTTTACGTATTTCACTCAAGGTTCAATTCCGATGGCCAAAACTCTGCCATAAGCTTGCATATCTTCTTGATTCTCCACTATTATTAAGACAACATGCCAGACATAAATCAAAAGGACTTTAGATGGGTTGTAATGAGGGCTATGGTTAAAGGTAGGAAATTTTTTAAGATATGTGGACTAGATTGCATCGAACCAAGTGGAGCAAAAACTTAATAACTCCTCCCTTTCCGGATAAGAGGGAGCAAAAATAACTCTCACAGAGTACTTCAACCTTCTGCCATTGTGAATCAGCACAATTCCTGTATTTTGACTTTGATATACAAACACCCATTTACATCATCATTTGTAGCTACAGATCACACTTGATACATATTATTTTATCATTTCTTATTTCATTTTTTTTTCATCTTTTTTTTCACTTTTTTTTTACTTCATAGAATATCAAGATTACAATATATTATACAACATGGACGATCAACACTTCAACTGCTATAACCACACCTTTTATAGAAGCACCCCAATTTAGCTTTTACTCAATCAACAACCATGCTTCATCAGCTCAAAATGTTGGGTCATGAATTTATTTTATGTTTTTTTTATGGTTTATAATGAAGGCTAAGCAAAATAATAGTCTTTGAGGCTCAAGGGGTTCAGAAAGAATGTAATATAATGTAAGGTGGCTATTTGGCTATATTGTTTATAACAAAAAAAATACCTTTTTCTTCATGCCAACATGAGTTAATGTAGTCTTGAAGAGTATCAATGCAAGTTTTAGAGAGAAATTACCATGGAAGAACATCACACATGAAAGAAAAGTATGAGATTGATATGTATATCTCATTTAATTAGGCTCATAATCTCAGCGGTTATTTTGGTCTATCCATCTAATCATGATTACCACCAAAGGAATGACTACACTAACTAGCTATAAACATGAGATCGTTTATCTAATCATGTTATGAATCTTTCAAACTTGACTATTCTTTAACTAAAAATGTTAACAATATCCAAAACTTTTTATTTTCGAAAACATATTTTATTTCAAAACATTGTTAGATTAGAGTTTATTGACGAACTTCTTCATTAATTCAACTTTTTTTTCAAAAAGAAACTAAGAGGTTGGTTTTACTTAAAATTATTTCCTAAAAACTAATGCATAACACACAACAACTACTAAATGCACCTAAAAATTATATGCTCATGAACTTTTTTATATAACACAAATAACAATCCAATAATTATTTTAGTCCAAATTCAGAAATTTTTACAGAAATTTCGGCAGCATTTCTCCTAAATATGGACAAACAAAATTTTTTAATGCATCCCATTCAACCTGTTTCACATCAATATAATCTCCATATAATATTCCAATACCAACATTCGACAATTCTCCTAAAAAATATCAACGTTCAACTCCAGCTACCATATTCTCCATCATCCATAGCAATTCAATTCGAAAAAATTTCATCAAATTCCACATACTTCATGTAAGAGCAAGCAATTACCTCTCCCCCACACTTAAACTTTACATTGTCCTCAATGTAACATTTAGAATGTGGAAGATAACATGAAAATTCTCAAAAACAATTCACAAGTTCAAAATAAAATGAAAAACACACACTAAATAAAAGCAAACTAAAGAAAAAGTTTAAGAAAGCAAATCTGATTCTTGGGTTGCCTCCCAAGTAGCGCCTTGGTTAACGTCGTTGGCTCGACGTGTACCAATCAAGGTTCTTTTAGCTTCATTTCTTCAATAGTCATAACATGCGGGAATTCATGATATGTCTTCAACCTATGACCATTTACTTTAAAAATCTTTTGAGTGTCAAGACTTTTTATCTCTACTGCACCATGAGGAAAGAGGTTAGTAATAACAAAAGGACCAAGCCACCTAGATTGGAGTTTACCAGGAAATAATTTTAATCGAGCATTGAATAATAAAACCTTCTGACCAACATGAAATGTTTTCCTAGCTAACTGTTTATCATGAAAGGCCTTAGTCTTTTCTTTGTAAATCTTAGCATTTTCGTATGCTTCTAACCTTAGTTCTTCAAGTTCTTGCAACTGCAATTTTCTTTCTTTTCCAGCTTTATCATAATCTAAATTACACTACTTTACTGCCCAATATGACTTATGTTCTATTTCTACCGGCAAATGGCAGGCTTTACCAAACACTAATCTATAGGGAGACATCCCTATCGGAGTTTTAAATGCTGTCCTATAAGACCATAATGCATCGTTTAACCTTAAACTCCAGTCTTTTCTATTAGGATTCACCATTTTTTCCAAAATAGATTTAATTTCTCTGTTCGAAACTTCAGCTTGTCCATTAGATTGTGGATGATATGCAGTAGAAATTCTATGTGTAACATGATATTTTTCAAGTAATGCACCAAGCGTCTTGTTAACAAAGTGAGTGCCTCTATCACTAATAACTGCTTTAGGTATTCCAAATCTAGAAATTATATTACTTTTGACAAAGTTAAGCACAGTTTTAAGCATCATCAGCTCTAGTTGCACTAGCTTCTATCTATTTAGATACGTAATCAACAACAAGAATGATATAAAGATTACTAAAAGAAGACAGAAACGGACCCATAAAGTCAATACCCCAAACATCAAATATTTCACAAATTAAGATACCGGTTTGTGGCATTTCATTTCTTCTCGTTAAGTTTCCAGTCTTTTGACATTGTTCACAAGACTTACAGAATTCATAAGCATCTTTAAAAAAAACCAGACGCTAGGACTTTGTGTGCAGTTCTTTGAGGACCAAAGTTCCCTCCACTTTCAAGACCATGACAAAAATTCAGAATAGAGGAGAATTCAGATTTATCTACGCATCTTCTTATAACTTGGTCAGAACATGTTTTCCAAAGGTATGGGTCATCCCATATATAATATTTAGAATCAGATTTAATATTTTCCTTTTGAGCTTTAGATAAATTAGAGGGAAATGTTTTTGTAACCAAGTAATTAACAATATCAGCATACCAAGGAGTTTCAACTTGATACAAAGATAATAATTGTTCATCTGGAAAAAAATCACTTACCATAGGCCAATCCTCTCTAGGCACTATTCTACTTAGATGGTCAGCAACATGATTCTCAGCACCTTTTTTGTCTCTAATTTCTAAATCAAATTCTTGTAGGAGGAGCATCCATCTAAGAAGTCTAGGTTTAGATTCTTTCTTTTTCAATAAATACTTAAGCGCAGAATGGTCAGAATAAACAATGACATGAGTTCCAAACAAATACGTCCTAAATTTTTCTAATGCGAACACGACATCATACATTTCTTCTTCAGTTACAATATAGTTACATTGGGCAGAATCAAGTGATTTTGAAACATAATGAATTACATAAGGTACTTTATCCTTCTTTTGTCCTAAGACTGCACCAGTTGCTTTATCACTAGCATCGCACATAATTTCAAATGGTAAAGACCATTCAGGAGGTCTAATAACAGGGGCAGTGGTTAATTTTTCTTTTAGTTCATCAAAAGATTTTTTACAATTATCATTGAAATCAAAGTTAGCTTCTTTAGCAAGTAATGCGCATATAGGAGATGCAATTTTAGAAAAGTCTTTAATAAAACGCCTATAAAACCCAGCATGTCCTAAAAATGAGCGAATTTCACGTACACAAGTAGGATACGGTAAGGAACTAATGACTTCTATTTTAGATTTGTCAACTTCTAGTCCTTTAGCACTAACAACATGTCCTAAAACAACACCTTGTTCAACCATAAAATGGCACTTCTCAAAGTTCAAGACAAGGTTTGTTTCAATACATCTTTTTAGAACAAGAGATAAACTATTTAAGCACTTATCAAATGAATCACCGAATACCGTAAAATCATCCATAAATACTTCCATATTTTGCTCAATTAAATCAGAAAATATACTCATCATACATCTTTGGAAAGTACCTGGAGCATTACATAAACCAAAAGGCATTCGTCTAAAAGCAAATGTACCAAAAGGACACATAAATGTGGTTTTATCTTTGTCTTCAGGAGCAATGGGAACTTGTGTATAACCAGAATAACCATCAAGAAAACAATAGAAAGATTGTCCGGCTAATTTTTCTAGCATTTGATCAATAAAAGGTAAAGGAAAGTGATCTTTTCTAGTTGATTGATTTAACTTTCTATAATCAATACACACTCTCCATCCATTAGATATTCTAGTTGGGACAGGTTCTCCTGTTTTATTTTCAACGACTGTTATTCTAGACTTTTTAGGAACCACATGAATCGGACTTACCCATTTAGAATCAGAAATTGGGTAAATTACTCCGGCATCTAACCATTTTAGAATTTCTTTTTTGACAACTTCCATCATTAATGGATTTAATCTACGTTGAGCTTCTCGAACAGGTTTAGCATTGTTTTCTAAGAAAATTCTATGCATACACATAGTCGGGCTAATTCCTTTTATATCAGCTAATGTCCATCCAATAGCCTCTTTGTGTTCTTTAAGTACCTCTAGCAATTTTTGTTCTTGGGATGGAGTTAATGAACTAGAAATAATAACAGGTAAAGTCCTATTATCACCAAGAAAAGCATATTTTAGATTCGAAGGAAGTAGTTTCAGTTCTAATTCAGGTGCTTTAACAATTGAGGGCACTAATCTTGCGGTAGATAATGGTACACCTAAACTTTGTTTTTCAGCAAAAGAACAATCAACTATTCGAGTTTCAATGTCATTAACTAGTTCACCATCATCAATCTATACAGCAATTTCATCAACTACATATCTAAATAAATCACCAAATAATTGACCTTGATCAAATAAATTTTGTGCAATATTATTAATCACATCAATAGTATCAATGGCACACAAATTATTGATGTCACTAGGGTATCTCATAGCATCGAAAATATTTAAATCTAATTATTTCACCATTAAATTCCATAGTTAAATTACCCTCATGCACATCTATTTTAGTTTTAGAAGTCTTTAAGAATGGTCTTCCTAATAAAAAGGGTACATTAGAAAAATCAGAATTAGAACCCATATCCAACACATAGAAATCAGCAGGAAAAACTAATTCATTTACTTGCACAAGAACATCTTCTAAAACTCCAATAGGATATGCATTAGATCTATCAGCCAATTGTACTACAACATTAGTTTTAGAAAGTGGGCCTATATTTAGAGAATCATAAACAAATTTGGGCATAACATTAATAGAAGCACCTAAGTCAAGCATGCATCTTTCTAATTTACAACTACCAATTTTACACGGAATAGAGAACATTCCAGGATCTTTGCACTTAGGTGGGAGTTTCCTTCCAATCACCGCATATATATTCTCACCCATGTTTACCATTTTAGAGCCCTTAAGTTGCCTTTTATGAGTACATAGTTCTTTTAGAAACTTTGCATATCTAGGCACTTGTTTTATAGCATCAAGAAGAGGTATATATTCACTTCAACTTTTCTAAAAGTTTCTAGGATTTCATTATCAAGAATATCTTTCTTAGGTTTAGAAAACCTAACTAGAAGGGAAAGGAGGCACATCTTTGCATTTAGAAAAATCAAAATTAGATTTTAAGTTTTTAGTTTGATTCTCCTTTTCTTCAACTTCTTTTTCTTTCTCTTTTAATCTTTCTTGATTTTCTAAGATTGTTTCATTAATTTCATCTTCAGTCTATCCATTCTTAGGTATCACCTCTAGTTCAGTTTCAATTTCTCTGTTTTTAGCTTTAGAGTCCTTTAATTCTTTCCCGCTCCTAAGTGTGATAGCTTTTGCATTTTTCTGAGGGTTAGGGAGGGGTTGAGAAGGTAGTTTTCCAGAGATTTGAGTTTCTAAATTACTTAATGAGGTACAGATTTGACCTATTTGGGTGTCTAGGTGTTGTAAATGAGAACCAATCTTCTTTTGATAACTAACACCTTGTGAATGGACTTGTCTTATCTGATTAGTTAGTTGTTTAACAAGATCTTCTAAAGATGTGTTTGATGACTGAGACTGTTGTTGGGGATTAATAGGAGAGTATGGTCTGGGATTAGATTGTTGAAATGATGGCCTAGGTCCATATCTCAAATTAGGATGATCTCTCCAACCTTCATTATAAGTTGATGAGAAAGGGTCATATTTTCTTTGGGGTTGACCTACGAAACCTCCTAAAGCATTTATATCTTCATTTTGCAACGTTGGACATACATCAGTAACATGGGACACATCAGCACATATACCACAAACTTTTACTTTTGCTTTTGACTCATGACCAACAATTTTAGATGCTATAGTAGTTAAATTAGCAATCTGTTGAGCATTTTCCTTTAATTGATTATGAACAGAAGTAACATCAAGCTCATTTACTCTCCTAGCATCATTCCTAGTACTAAATTGTTGTGTGTTTTGTGCCATGTTAGAAATTAAATTTTTAGCTTGATTAGGTGTTTTATTCACTAATGCCCCACCACTTGCAGGCTGCAGCATCTATCATTCCCCTATCATTCGGCAATAAACCCTCATAAAAAAAATATTGAATTAATAATTGGTCACTTATTTGATGTTGAGGACATGAAGCACATAACCTTTTAAATCGCTCCCAATATTCATAAAGTTACTCGCTAGGGTACTGCCTTATACCACATATTTCCTTCCTTATGGACCCAATTCTACTTGTGGGGAAGAAATTTTCTAGAAAAGCTTTTTGTAGTGCATCCCAAGTAGTAATTGATCCAGGAGGAAGAGAATATAACCAATCTTTTGCTAAATCAAACAATGAGAATGGAAAAGCATGGATTTTAACATCATCTGGACTAATGCCTTCAGGTTTCATGGAAGAGCAAACAACAAGAAATTCTTTTAAGAATCGATTAGGGTCCTCACCTCCATGACCATGAAATTTAGGAAGAAGATTGAGAAAACCTAAATTTAACTTCAATGGTTTTTCCAATGTTGGAAAAACGATACCTAAAGGTTCATCATCTAGCTTCGGTGCACCTAACTCCTTTAAAGTTCTTTCCGCCATTTCTTCTTCGAATTCGAACAATTTTTCAATATAGAGACGATCTTCTCGTTGTTTCTCTAAAAAATCTTTTCTTGTTCTCCTTGATGTCCGTTCGATTTCAGGATCAAACAGCAATGGTTCCTTTCGTAGGCGTGTGTTCATGCACCTGAAAATAGGAAATTCAAAATTATTATGTAATGCAAGTTATTTGCAGATTCTTTTGTGGTATCATTAAGCTAGATTAAACTCCTAAGATATATCACATATATATCTGGACATATCTATGTCCCTTCTCCAATGTATGCTTTTGCTCTTAATTTCAGCAGTACATAAACATGTTTAGATTAAAACAGAAACTTACAACAGTAACTTAAATTCAAACAGCCAGTTGAATTACAAGTTACAAGACACATATCAACACACAATTTTAACATAAACAAAGCATGGCCATGACTAAGTTAGACGGTATGATTGAGTTAGTAATTATTCGTGCCACCTTGATTAATCCAAATAAGAGTTAACTAGAAGGAAATAACTAAGCACATAGTATCCAAAAAGAAGTTAAGAAACATACTATAAGCTAAAAAATCTCAACCTAGTCAAGCTTTCTTTAGAATACAAAGATCATAGGTACTATTTGTCATTTTATCAACTAAATTTTATAGTAAAAATTAGTATCTCAATTAAACTTTATGGAAAGAATATCATAAATCTATCCACATTAACATTATTTAAGTTTAGTTTAGTGATAAATAAGGGTCAATCCCACGGAGAGGTTTATATATTCCTAAAATCCAAGTTCAATTAATTAAGAGTACTTAACAATATATATACATGTTATTTACTAATATATACATATTCACATTGTTTTTGGGGGTCTTACAAGATGTTTTTTTTGAATTTAAAAACTACTAAAGATAAGTCTAACCTACTATTTACAAGTGATGACAAGTAATTCCACTTTACGCTCATAATACTTTTAGAGATTTATAAATTCCTAATCTTGATTATACTTCCAATTTCATAAATCCAAGATTGATTAGATAGATTAATTATAGGAATTCAAGTAGCCAAACTCCCCCATACTTCCTTACTTTTAATCAACATTGAACTAGGCCGAATATCGATTCTAAACTAATCTAATCACCACAAGTATTTCGCAACTTACGATGATCAAACTAGAAGCATTATAGAACTAGAAGTACATCATTAATCCTTAGTTAATCTAAACATATCATATCTTTATGTCTAAATAACTAGTCTAAGTTATATTCTAGTTTGAACTTAAAACCATCTTTGCAGGCCTAAATTAAACTAGTTACCACTTGTTGTCATACAATTTAGACTAGGCTAAATCACATAACTAGCGATAATCTCAATTTTATACCTAATAAGATAGCAAATTAAGTGTAAAATTGGAATTTGAACATTAGAACCAAACATAACTTGAGTATCCAACTACAAACAATCTTGAATTCAACTCGAAATTCAACACCACAATCCAAATATACTTCAAACCTCACAATTCAAACTCGATTCAAACATCACAATCCAATTTTGAATTCAAACCACATAATCCAACATAATTCAACCAGTACAATCCAAACATACTATGAAATTCAAAAGTATAATCGGGAAATTTCAAAACTAATTTGAAAGGGCAAGAGAAAGAGAGAAGACTTATGTATCGCGCGGAAATTCGCCTTCGAAATTCGGATTTCGCACCTACGTTTGAGCTTGAACTTCACCCTCCCTGGTTGTGTGCTAGGACTCCAACCCAAGGCTTTCTTCTGTCGAACTCGCGCACCCCCACACTAGCCTCAAAGCCTCACGCAATTTCTCTGATTCTTCACTCAATTTTCTGTGGAATTTCTTGCATAATATTTTCGGACCCCTCAATTGGGTATTTATACCCAATTTAGCCGCCCAAGTTGTGATTTTTCGACCAATTAGGGAAGAGAATTGGGCTCCAAGTAAACCCCTTGAACCGCCTCCCTCCATGTGATTTGCGGCGCCGAAATTTCGGCTCTCTGCTGTGATTGGATGATGATTTTTGCAAGTTGTTGTTGTAAATTCTGGTGCTTTTTTGGTGGAGATGGGGTGGTGTTGTGTTGGTGTCTTGCCGTAATGGTGCGTCGAAGAGGATGATGGAGGAACGTAGAGTACTGTTTCTATTCCTTCTTGTTTTCTTTTCTTCTTTTTCTTCTTTCTTTATTTTTTTCCTTTTTATTTTTGGGCTGATTGATGCTGGGCGAGATTTGCACACGGAATTGTTAATTCCTTGGACCAATTTACCTCATTACACAAAAGTAGTATAATTAACTAATATTAATAATAAAAATAAAAACATAGCATATAATATCTAATAGTATTAAAGTATATAAAATGCGTCAAAATAATAATATAAGCATACATATTATAATAAAATAAGGGGACATAAGTATATTATTTTGCGCACTTATCACACATAATGCAATAATGCAAACTTAAACTCTCTAAGGATGCATGAGACGCTATGCAAGGATTAAGGTTATGCAAAGCTAAGAGATGACACGTCATGCAAGGTCAGGGTTATGTAGGACTATAATGTATGAAATGCAATGCAAGGTCAGGGTTTTGCAAGGTTGCAATGCAAGGTCAGGATTTTGCAAAGCTAGAAGATGTGGATAGCATGATAGAATGATAGACTGATTTGAAATGCATAGAATGATTTTCGAAAATCGTTTTTAGTAAATGATCGGGGTTCGTAAACGAGGTCTGCAAATTACAACTTTTCGGGAGTTTGATTTGAATTGGAGGACCACCACACATAGGAAGCCCCCACTTTGGGTGAGCTTGCCTGAATTAGGCTTGAGCCTTAATCGAAATGTACTTGATATGATATTGAAGCGTAGTTGCTATGTCTTGAACATTGAAAGTTTTCACTGGGGATTGTACTGGGGATTCTTCTTTGGGAAGTTGATATAGGCAAAGTCAAATATCGCCAGAAACCATGGAATTGTCGGAGAGTCCTTCAGGGACAAGGAGAGCATGGATTAAAAAATAAAAGATTTAAATTTGTAACTCAAATGAATGTAGGTGGGAAAAGGTTTTAACGAGGCTAGGTGCAGACTCGAGTCTATGTTAGGATCTAGAAAGAGTATGCTTTTAATGTAGAAAGTCAATTCATTAGACCATGACTAATTTTATTTTATTGAAGCGGTCGGACCTCGAGATGAGGATTCCTACGTATCCTTGCGAAATCAGACCATTCGTAGATTTTTTTTACATGCCCTAACATTTGCCTAGGCCACCCTTTCGGGTTTTCAACCTAGCGGGCTTGGACATACCTTGAAAAAGGAGTCAGGGTTGATGAAAGGTTGAAAGGTTTAAGGCTTGAGGTTAAGATGAATGTTTAATTGATTGGAATAAGGTAAGGATCATGAATTTTGGTTATATGGGTCAAAGTTTGATGGGGTTGAAGGATTTTAAATGAGGGGTAGAACTTGTGTGCAAGTCCCCCTAGCTTGAATTTTTATATTCTTTGCCTTTGGCTTTTCTTTTTGTCTTGTGCGTTTCTTTTGCTTTTGTTTTTTTCGCACTTTGAATTTCGTTTACTTTTTATTTATGCCTGGCATTGATCTTTTTTATGTAGTAAGGCTTGCACACAAGTTATTGGTTGAAGGTATATGTGGAGCATTGAATTGAAAGGCCATTTGGCTAATGAAGATGATGGCTTATGGAAGGTGATGGAGGAAGAGGGAATAACTCCTTATCCAAAGTATGTCCTATTTTTTCATTTTTCTCTTTTTTTATTTTTTTGTCAGATCTTTTTTATTAGTCAAGTTCATTAGGTGATTTGAGTTTCATCATCGAATTAGAAGCATAAATAAAATAATGGAAGGCCAATGAAAATGAAAAATAAAATGAAATGAAAATGGAAAGGCTATAATAGATGAAGTCCTAAAGCGACATAGACTCGATGGGAAAGGCCTGAAATGGCTCAGGGTGAGTACTCTCTGGCTCATCCAAGGAAACCAGAAACAAAAGACTAAGCCTGTTGAATTGTTGATGCACTGCCTCAGGGGTTGTTGGTGATGTTGATTCTCGTTGTAGCAAGTATTAGTACTTTGTTGTAATCTACCTTGTTTTGCAGCGCAGTAATGGTATTTAACACTAGATGTCATATGTTTATTGTTTTGTTGGAATTCGCTGTAGAAGTTTAGGTTGCACCATTTGAATTATCTTTTAGGTGCAGGGTTCAAAGTAGACCCTATGGAAGTGGTCGTGCCTCTAACGTGAAGGCGGTAGACCCTATGGAAGTGATCGCGCCTCTATTGTGAAGGTGGTCAAAAGTAATCTTCATGACTCTAAATGAAGTCGGGGTGGTGATAGTGTGATTGATGAGCTTTAGAGTAGGCTCACATTTCGTTCCTCCTTTAGGCATTCCTAAGTTGTAAGCTCTCGACCGGTCATGAACATAATCGAGTAGACCTTGCTTGTAAATTTTAAGAATGATTTTCGAAATGGGAGATGGAAACTATGGATGGAGAAATGGAAATGAGAGATGAGAAATGAAGATGAAAGTGGAAATAGAAATAGGAAATGAGTAGAAATGGGTATGATTAGGGTTATGATGGTGACATGGGCCTAACTATATGCAGATGCAAATGTGGACTGGACTATGCAAGCAGACTGGACTGAATGATTGGGCTGTTATGCTAGTTTCACTAGACTTAATGGATTGCCTATGCTAGCTTCGCTAGGCTTAGGAAGGAATTGGCTTCGTCAGACTTGATGATTTGGTATTGCTATAGATGTAAGATAGGAGTAGCTTCGCTAAACTCGGAGGGTGCCCTTATGGTCCTAAGGGTGACAAGTTTTACTAAATCAATGGGTGCCGTTATGGTCTTACGGGTGACTAGCTTAGCTAAGTCAAAGGGGTGCCGTTATGGTCTCACATGGATGACTAGCTTAGCTAGGTCAAAGTGGTGCTATTATGGTCTCACAAGGATGGCTAGCTTAGCTAAGTCAAAGGGGTGCCGTTATGGTCTTATAGGGATGGCTAGCTTAGCTAAGTCAAAGGGGTACCGTTATGGTCTGACAGAGATGACTAGCTTAGCTAAGTCAAGGGGTGCCATTATGGTCTTACAGGGATGACTAGCTTAGCTAAGTTAAAGGGGTGCCGTTATGGTCTTACAGGGATGCTAGCTTCGCTAGGCTTAATGGTTCGGACTTCATCCTATATGGATTTCGAATTGGACTGGATTGACTTTGGAAATGAGTTGGGCCTTATGTGGACCTAATTTTGGACTTAGTCCTATATTGATTTGAAGTTAGACTTGAAAATGCACATGGGCTTGACATTGGATTGGAATAGAGTTGGATTAGACTTGGACTGGGATTGACATAGACTAGGGTTCACATAAAGATGCAAATGAGCCTAGGTTTTGACAGGAGCTAGACTTATATGCGCCTAAGATGGACTCTAATGCTAGCGGGCTTAATATGAGTGCATTGACTCGAATTAGATGGACCCTATATGAATGCAAAATGGACTCTAATGCATATGGGCCTAGAATGAATGCAAGGGAATTGGGTCGATTGGATTGAATTGGATTGAAGGTGTTTGGAATGGGCTTAGAATTTTCTGAAATTCATTTTTGAAAGGAACCCCTTATTTTTATCTTTTGTTAGGAAAAGATGATGAATAAATTTTGAAAATAAATTTTTTTTTTGAAATGTCGTGGTATGATGATTAGTAAATGTTTTTGAAAAAAGTGGAATAGAATACCGTGTAGGATTGATTTTGAAAAATGTAATTTTTGAAATTGATTTAATATGGTAGGGATGGAATTGATAGGGAAGATTAGTTGAACAGCAGGGAGAAAATGGGAAGAGGTAGGCATGCATGACAACTCTAACTCTACAATGACTCTTTAGATGCATTTTTTAGGACAGACTTGACCTTGCATGAAAAGACTGATTTTCTTTTTTTTTAAATATTATACTGATGCAAACGTGTTATCTTAGACTCGAACAAAGGTCAAAAGACCAATAAGCATGGGACGAATAGGATGCGTGCCAAGCAACTGGTGCGAATGGCGCACAGCCTATGCGTCTGGCGCTGGTGCATTGCGCCAGACGCAACTTAATGCGTTTGGCGCAATGCTCTGCGGCACGCGTATTGATAAACTGACGAAGGTTCGGGCGAACGACGATGTGTTTTAGACGCGATTTGCAATAATTTCGGGCGTAAAGCATATTAGCAGGCAAAAATTGCAATCACACATAAATGTCAGGTAACATGGATGCAAAGTTCTCAACCTAAAGTCCAGTTCTACATTCAACTATTGGTCAGATTTAGGTTTAGGCTGAAAAGGGTCCATGACTAAGAGATTGATCCCACGCTTCGTACCCCTTCTTAAAGAGGTGGCCACGTCTAAGACGCACTCCAGTTCTCAAGTCAGGAACAAGAGAACAATGCCATGGTTGGGTAGGTTTGCTTATGACTAAGATCCAACACTATCGCTCAGGAAGCTTTTGGAAGGACAAAGAGCAAACCCCCGGGGTGACCTCACACATAGAACATGTGCTAATGAGGCAAGGTAGATTGTCCTTATGGTGGCTGAACAGTAACCATGCATATGCAAAACTGTATATTATTCTAAGGCATAAAAAATAAGAATGAATCGTATTTTTTAAGTTTCACCCTCTCATTTAAAAAATTTAATTTTTTAAAATCCTCCCCAGTGAAGTCGGCAAATTGTAGGCGTGTTTTTATTTCGCCTACGCGGTGTGAGCGCGTATTAGATTTGACTACTCCACTGTTAAGGTTTTATTGAAAATTGTTTTGTATTGAAAGAAGTTGCCAACAATTCTTTTTAGGAAGAATCATAAACCTAATATGATATGGGAAAACCGTAGGGACAAATTATAAAATGTAGATTTCCCCGTCATGACTCCATAGATGGTCAAGATGAACTAATGATTGAGTTCGAGGGTGAGGGTACAATACAGTCAGGAACCATATTGCCCATTGCTGGCCTCTGCTAAATATCGATTCGTTGCAGATTTAATGCCAAAGAATAATCAAATAATGTTTTAAGCACCCTAAAAATAATTAGTCTAAATTGGTTCACGAAACACATAAAAATACTAATTTTTAATGACAAGTTATTATGCAATCATTTTACAAGGTTCCTAGCAGGTTGTCCAAATTAATCTGATTAATGTTAGAACAGTTCTTTAGGTCTTTGATTAGCAAAAAATAACATGTGGGTGATAAAAGCAATAAGCAGCAACAATCATATAATATGCATATAATGATCAGGCAGGCATATAATTTACAAAGGCAAGAATAACTTGAAAATAAAATAAAAGAAAGTATAGAAAAAGGGTTAGAATATACAGTATAACGATTTTACATTAAAGATCTACATCAGGAAAGAAAACTGTTAGTAACTTCAATATAAAAATAATTTATTTAAGGACCCTCAGGATTATACCGTGGCTTGGGTCTGCGAGATTGACAACCTTCGGGACGAGCAATCGTGAAGCCTGAAAATCTGAATGTATGAAAGTATGTAGATTGAATGTATTTGTGTTTGAAAGTATGAGTTTTTGTAGGGAGTTATGTAGTTCGTAGAGAGAATTCGTAAAGTATTCGTCGAGTGTTATGTGAAAAATCCGTTCTTAAATCTGTTTGGACATCATGCATATTTATAGGGAAAAAGGCATTGCGCCTTACGCGCTGGCTGCGTCTGGCGCAGCTGACGGGGCAAGCGTATGGCGCGGCATGACCAGTAAAAAGTATACACGTGGTACGCGCTTTGGAAAAGATAAGAAAGAAATTCCGCGTCTCAAGCAGAGAGCCACGCTTGACGCAGGACTCTAAATGAGTCAAAAATCCATGTGTCAAGTGCAGATTAGTGCACCTGACACATGTGGGCAGAGTTGCGCCTGACGAACGTCTGTGCGCTAGGCGCAAGGCCATGCGCTAGGCGCACCAGCCTAGCTCCTGCCGTCCTCTTGCCAGCTTTATTTAAAACGCGTTTTAAAAGATTTCTTTTATCCTTTAATTACGGATATCTGATTTTACGGGATATAATCTGATTTTGACTTAAAAAAATATCTTTTGAAAATATTTATTTATTAAAATAAATCAATTAATTATCAATTAATTGGGCTTTTCAAAGAATTGGGCTCAAATAGAATTAATTATCATGAATAATTAATTGGGCTTTAAAATAGGACTTTAACACTTTTCGAAATGGTTTTGAATGGCTTTTCGGAGTGTTATGCCCTTGGATCGAACCAATTAAGACCACGGTATGTTTTATCATCGGATCCTTAAATGGGGAGACACGATTATGTGTCTACAATAACCGAATCAAACAACACACAATAATTAGTTTCCTTTTCACAAATTAAGACTCACAATCAGAAAAGGCTAATAACAATAATAGCATGGAAAGATTAAAATGTATCAGCCCCAACTCAACTATTATTATCCCCTTAAGGGAGCGTTTGGTTCATATGAGGTATAGGTTTAGAATGAGCAAAACCCATACCTAGTGTTTGTTTAATAAACTGATAGATTTAAAACCTATACCTACTAGTAGAATAAATGCTTATTGCTGCGGTGGTATTGTTGCGGTTTTACCCATACGCAGCAATATATAACGTAAAAAGAAAAGGTAAAATATAAAATAACCATATTGTTGTGGTTTCTACTGAAAACCGCAGCAATATAGTTCCAACGGAATTTTTTTGAAAAAAGTTGACTATTTGACCAGATCTGGCGCAAAACATATTGCTGCGGTTTCTGTCAAGAACCGCAGCAATATATTAAAATAATATTAAAAAAATATTATTTTAATATATTGTTGCGGTTCCTCACAGAAACCGTAGCAATATATCTACGCCAGATCTAAAACGTGTTTTTTTTTTGCCTTCACTGTTTCTCTCGACTCTCTCTATCTCTCTCTCTCTCTCTTTCTACTCTCACACTCCCTCACTCTCATACAATTTTCGGCGAAAAGGGTTAAGTTTCCGGCAACAAGGGTTCGCGTTACTCGCCAGATCTGGGTTTGGTTTCCCGTTTTTCGCCCGCTTCTCACACTCTTTGGTTCGCGTTTTTCGCGTTTTGGTTCGATGGGTTCGGGTTTATCACCGCCGGCGCCACCTTCTCCTTTGCCACTTTCGTACTTCACCGCCGGCGCCACCCTCTCCTTGGCATATTAGGTTAGTTTTTCATAATTTTTTTTAATTTTGTAGTTTTCTTAATTAATAGCGTTTTAATGGAAAATTTGGCTTAGGTAGTTTAAAATGCTTAGTATAAAGTATATATATGATTAGTTATAAGATTTGAGGATTAAAAACTGATTTTGTGATGATTTTGCTTAAGTTTTTGTATGCCCTAAAATGTTATACGGGATTGTTTTTGCTTAAGTTCTTGTTATATTTCAAGTGATATGCAATGCCTTCATATTGATAAACTCACCAATGGGAGGGGAAGGGAAATCTAAGGAATGGTTTGGTACTTGTTGTTTGGTGATAACTTGAAATCGCTTGAATGCGATTGTTGTTTGGTGATGACTTGGAATCGCTTGAATGCAATTGTTTTTATGTACATCATAATGCCTAGATACCCGTTCAAGACTTACTCATTAGGAGTAAGTCTTGAATAGTCCCCGTTTTGGGACTGTTCTTAAACGTGAATGTGTGTTGATTCTTTGATTCTAAGTAAAATACGATTAATCATTTCCCTAATTTGTTCTCCGGGTACATATAAGATAAGCAATTATCTTCATCGTGTACTTGGAGAACTGAAGGGAAATGCTGCCGAATTTTACTTAGAATCAAAGATGATACATGCATTCACTAGTGGGATTGGATGTTTAAGGATGGGTTAGGTTGGAGTGATAAGGACCCAATGGAAGCAAGGATTGAATATTAGCTTGTTGTCTTATATTTATGTGAATTTTTTAATTGATAATAATTTTTTATGTATGTATGTATATGTGGGGGTTTTAGAAATGGATCGAAGTTGGATGTATGGAAAGCGGAATACGTTGGAGTTCGTACAAGGAGTGAATGAGTTTTGTAAACGTGTTATAGAGCATCAACAACTTACTTGCGAGGATGAGATTTATTGTCCATGTGTTGATTACTACAATGTGAATAGGATTTCTGATATTAGGACCATAAGGGATCATATTATTCGTCTTGGATATAGGGCTGAGTATTATATTTGGTGATGGCATGGTGAGAAGAGAAATTATACTCAGAATAGGGTTATTGTTGATGTTGGCACTAGTAACTCATTAGAGATTGATATGTCGAATGTTGGGGTTGAGAATGAAGTTGTGTTTGAAGATCATGTTAGGATTGAAAGTGATGATGTAGTAGGTGATGAAAATGACCACGGAGATAATAGTGACACCGAGGATGAAGAGTTTGGTGATGATTGATTAGGTGAGATGTTGGAAGGGGCCCATGACCATTTTAATGAGCGGCCACAAGTGTTTGACAGTTTGTCTGAAGCTGCTGGGAAACCCCTTTATCTAGGGTGTAGAAAATACACTCAATTGAGAGGGGTTTTAACCCTTTTCAACATCAAAGTGAAACATAATTTGACTGATGTAGGCTTCACAAAACTCTTAGAAGCTTTACAAGATATGTTTCCTGAGGGTAATTTATTACCAAAATCCACCTACTATGCCAAAAAATTAATGTGTCCTTTGGGTTTAGAATATGAGCGGATTGATGCATGTCCGAATGATTGCTTGTTGTATCGAAATGACTATGCGGGCCTTTATGAATGCCGGAGGTGTGGTAAGTCCCGCTACAAATTTCCGGATGGGGTTGAAACTGGGCCGGGCAATACGGGTCCTTCTGCGAAAGTGTTGTGGTATCTTCCAATTGCGCCAAGGTTCAAGAGGCTCTTTTCTAATCAAAGAAGATGCAAAGAACGTAAGATGTCATGCTGATCGGAGAAAGAAAGATGGGATGCTTAGGCATCCAGCAAATTCTCCTCAATGGAAGACTATAGATTCCAGATATAGGGAATTTGGTCAGGAAGCTCGGAACTTGAAACTTGCATTGTGTACGGACAGAATGAACCCTTACGGTACTTTGAGTAGTCAACATAGTACTTGGCCTGTTCTCTTAGTGATATACAATCTTCCTCCATGATTGTGCATGAAGCGGAAGTATATTATGTTGTCTCTCTTAATTTCTGGGCCTAAGCAGCCGGGAAATGATATAGACATCTATCTTGCACCTCTCATCGAAGATCTCAAAAAGATGTGGGAAGAAGGTTTTATGGTGTTTGATGCGTATTCTAATGAAGATTTCAGGCTTCGTGCTATGCTATTCTGTACTATAAATGATTATCCTGCTTATGGCAATTTGTCGGGGTATAAGGTCAAAGGAAAAAAGGCATGTCCCATTTGTGAGAATGGTATGGAGGCTACACATTTGGCACATTGTGGGAAACATGTAATACCCCTCATGATTGCTTTAAAGGGATTTAGCAGGCTACTCATTCCAACAAGATGCATCTTTCTTTTAGGGAGCTCATTTCCTTAGTTACTCCACAGTTAAGCGTGCTTGGCTGGGAGTAGTCCAGGGATGGGTGACCTCCTTGGAAGTTTCTCAGGGTGCGCATGAGTGAGGACAAAATGTGCCGGAAGAACTTGTGTTGGTTATTGAGGACATTTGTTGGCCCTGGATGCACATTGGTGACAATATACTCGACTCCGTATGGGTCGGGGTGTTACAAATGGCATCAGAGCAACCCTGCGACCTCTTGTTGGGGCGACCCTAAGGTCGTCAGGCCGAATATTAGGAGTCCTCAGGCGCCTAGTGGGGGAGGATTATGGGGCTGTATTGTCATAAGGAGCGACCTAGAGGTCGTCAGGCCGAATATTTGGAGTCTCCGGCGATTAGTTTCTAGGCTGGGGCGACCCACATGTCGTTGTGGCCGAATATGTGGAGTCCTCAGGCGCAACGAGGGCGTTGCTGTTCTCAAGTGGGGGTGTATGTAATACCCCTCATGATTGCTTTAAAGGGATTTAGCAGGCTACTCATTCCAACAAGATGCATCTTTCTTTTAGGGAGCTCATTTACTTAGTTACTCCACAGTTAAGCGTGCTTGGCTGGGAGTAGTCCAGGGTAGAGATGGCCAACAGTGCGGGCCAATCCAGCCCATCCAGCCCATCCAGCCCAGCTCGCCTCTTGGGCCGTGTGGGCTGAGCCCACGAAAAGCCCGGTCCAGCCCAGATCGAACCGTGAAATTGGCGGGTGGGCCGTGGGCCAGATTTTTTGAGCCCAACCCACGAAAGCCCGCTACTAAATCCGCCCAGCCCGGTCCACGAAATCGGTCCAGCCCGGCCCATGAACCGGACTAGCCCAGCCCAAGTAATTATTCAACCAAATTGTGTATATTTTAATCAAATTGTATATATTTTAATCAAATTTCATATATTATAATTCAACCAAATTCAAAAATAATGAAATTATTCATTAATATTAATAATTGTATATATTTTAATTAATTTTAAAGGTTTTATGTAACAATAATAAATGATTCTAATGATTAAATAATTCTGAAAAACAAAATCTCATGCCGGCCCGCTAGCCCAGTAGGCCCACAAACCGCCAAAACCGTTGTTCGAACCGTGAAAACCGGTAACAGACCGGTGTGGGCCAAGATTTTTCAGCCCGTGGACCAGCCCACCCAAACCGTGAATTTCACGGTCCGGTCCTGGGCCGTGAAATCTCAGCCCGGCCCACTAGGACCCGCGGACCAGCCCACCCAGCCCGCACCAGTGGCCATCTCTAGTCCAGGGATGGGTGACCTCCTGGGAAGTTTCTCAGGGTGCGCATGAGTGAGGACAAAATGTGCCGGAAGAACTTGTGCTGGTTATTGAGGACAATTGTTGGCCTTGGATGCGCATTGGTGACAATATACTCGACTCCGTATGGGTCGGGGTGTTACAAAACATGTCTATATCATTAATAGGCAATTCCTACATAATTCTCATCCATATCGAAAGAAAAAAGCATCATTTGACGGGTTAGATGAAAATGCTCCAGCTCCTAGACCGTTAAAGAAGTTTATAATCGTGTTAAGGGGATGAGCACAATATTTGGTAAGGGGGTTAAACCTTCGGAAGACGATGGTGTCATTGGGAATAAGGAGTCTATATTCTGGAGACTTCCTTATTGGAAATACTTACCAGTTAGACATTGTCTCGACGTAATGCATATTGAAAAAAATGTTTGTGATGCAATTATCGGTACTCTGTTGAATATGCCGGGAAAGACTAAGGATGGTCTCAAGGTTCGTAGATATATGAAGAAATTGAAGATTCAGCCTAATTTATGGCCAAAGGTTAAGGAAAAAGCTAAGAAAGGAAAGGGAACAACAACGTATTTGCCTCCAACTTATTATACATTGTCTAGGCAAGAGAAACTATTGTTCTGTGAGTGTTTATACGGTATTAAGCTTCCCACTGGATACTCATCTAACATGAGAATACTTGTTTCTATGACTGATCTGAAATTAATTGGGTTGAAGTCCCATGACTGTCATGTATTGATGCAAGTGTTTTTGCCGATTGCAATACGCGGAATTCTTCCAAAACATGTTAGGCTTGCCATCACGAGGTTGTGTTCATTTTTCAATAACATATGCAACAAGGTACTTGACCCTGATAAGTTGGATGCTTTGCAAAATGAGGTGGTGATCAAACTTTGTCAATTCGAGATGTATTTTCCACCTTCTTTTTTTGACATTATGGTTCACTTAATCCTTCATTTGGTAAGAGAGATTAAACTGTGTGGCCCTGTGTTTTTAAGATGGGCATACCCTTTTGAGAGACATATGGGTTCTTTGAAAAAGAAAGTGAGGAACCCAGCAAGACCAGAGGCGAGTATTATTCAAGGAACAATCGTCGAAGAGGTTGGAGGATATTGTTCTTCTCATTTTGCTAAGGCTGCGATGATAGGTCTTCCAAAGTCCAGACACGAGGGAAGGTTAGAAGGCAAGGGTGGGTCGGAATGCGACATATTTCGCCTTCATTGAGTGAGTTGAATAAATCTCATATTTTCGTGTTGCACCATGTTACTGAAGTTAATCCATAATTATAGAGACATATGCGTGAATTGTACCGCAAAAATCATCAAAAGGGGAGCGGGCGTTAATGAATGAGCATAACAGGTCTTTCATTGATTGGTTCCACAATAAAGTAATTGGTGAATTGTCTGCAAACAACCATCATGTACCCGATACAATTAAGTGGTTGGCATATGGTCCACGTGACAGTTTTAAATCGTATGAGGGGTATGATATCAATGGATATACCTTTTACACTGAAAGTCAGGACAAGAAATCAAAGGTGGTACAGAATTGTGAGGTTTTAATGGTTGCATCATCTAGGGAGTATGCGAGTGCAAAGGATATAACTTCGATTGATGCTAAACAATCATATTATGGGATCATTCAGGAAATATGGGAGCTCGATTATTGTGACTTCACTATGCCTATTTTTCAATGCAAGTGGGCGGATAATTGACGTGGTTTGCGAACCGATGAGTGTGGTTTTACCTTAGTCGATATGAGTTGTCTACGTGACACTGAAGAACCTTTTATCCTCGCATCACAAGGAAAACAAGTGTTTAATGTATCTGATCCTGTAGACACTCAGTGGTGCATTGTTGTTAATGGTAAAAGGCGAATTTTAGGAGTAGGTGATGTTGACGACGAAGAAGAATATGATAAGTTTGATGATATCCCCCCTTTCTCAATCCCAATTAATGATATGATGGATGTGTCTGATACTAAAAATAGTTACATGCGAATGGATCACCAAGAAGATATAACGGTCATCGAGCAACCTATTGACTAAAATTAAAGGTAAAAAATGTTCTATATGAGTAATTTAAATTATAAATTGATGTACTTATAATATATTTCGTTACAATAATGTGTTGATGTATATTGTTTTAAATTTTGTTAACACTTTTTGTTGTTTCTATGGATATGCTACAGATATGGCTAGTGACGGTTCGAGCGATCAGTCATCGGATTCCGATGCACTATTTCACCCAGAAAAGGAGGCTGACCAGGGGGAGGACAATGATCGTGTTGCAGATGCCTTTGATGCTTGGATGGAAACAATGGAACTAGAAGCTGATAGGAATGCTTTACTTGGCATTGAGGTGACATCTGATCCGCGTCAGCCACCCCCCTCAGGTTCGCGCTTATTTAAGTATTGTAATATTGAATATGTCATTTATTTGTTCGTTCTCTAATTTAGTTTCCTTATTTTGATTCTTAGAACCTCGTCAGACTAGTGCATATTATAGTGCACAAGAGAGGGGGAATAAGTCAGGTGGGAAGACAAAGGCATCTAGAAAGAGTAAAAGAGGTCCCACGATGAATCTCCACAACACAGAAGATATGTACTTATAGTTTGATGAATTGGGGAGACCAACAACTAATTATTGATTGTAAGATAGTTATAATTTATCATGCTTACGATTTCATGTTTGGATTTCTAATTGTTTTTTCTATTAGGTTTGTGGCGAGCCAAGTATGGTATTTGGGCCGGTCTTTTTATACGCAGGCTTAACACCAATTGGAAATGGAAAAACATTTCTCCTGCCCTGTTGGATTTGATGTGGGCAGACACTATGGTAAGATATGTTTCATTTACAATTTTGGGATTTATTGTACTAATGGTGACCTAACGTGCTTATTTATTTGTTTATGATGGAAAACAGAATATGTTTCACCTTCCGGACGAGATAAGCTATAGGAAGCACTACTTGAATGCTGTGAACTCTAGATGGAGGGATTTTAAGAGCAAATTGGTATCTGGTTGGATCACAATGACCAGAGTCAGATCAAAGAAAGAGAAGCTAGGTGATACTCCGCCAGATGTATACAAGCACATTAAGATGGAGGATTGGCTTACCTTTAAAGAGGCTATGATGTCAGATGAGGCTGTAGTAAGTGTATAATCAAATTAACTTGGTTTTCTTAACATAAATTATATTGTACTAACTTAATGTGTTTTTATTGCAGAATAAGCGAGAAAAGGCGCTCGAGAGTGCAAAAAAGAATACACATCATCACCACTTAGGTCAAAGGAACTATGGGGATGCTAGAGAGTTATGGAAGCAGGAAAACTTCTGTCCACCTAGTTCTGATTTTGGATCGTCATCTAGTACACCATCCTCCTCGGTGTCCTCTCATGTTAATCGGGGTGATGACTGGTGGTGCGCGATGCATAAGAAAGATCCAATCACTAAACAACGATTTATTCCAGTTGAGGAAGCAAAGATTGCAGCTGACAAATACGTATGTATATCACTATAACTTTTAGTTTGACATATATATGTTTTTTCTTTATTAAATACATTATTATTTGTAACTTGTTTTTTGGGCAGTTGGAGTACAAGGAGAAGCAAGCCAAGGGCGAGTTCACTCCGGTACGTAACAAGGACGCCCTTTTTATGGCTCTTGGAGAGAAGCCAGATCATTCGGGTCGTTGTTATGGTTTTGGAGGCTACAATGTTGGCTATAGGAAGGCTTTTGGTCGTCCACCTCCTAGGAACTATTGGAGCTCGAGTAAGGAACAAGAGGAAGCATACATGCATAAAATAACTGAAAGGTGGAGAAATGGCATTGCAACATATATGCAGAATGTGGCGCTTTCACAGCCAACTGAGCTACCTACTCCACCATTTGTTGCACCATTTGTTCCATCATCTACTTCACCATCTCCTGGGCCAGCTACTTTTCAGCCCACTCAGCTACCTATTCCGTCATTTGTTCCATCAGCTGCTTCACCATCTACTGGGCCATCTACTTCACATCCCACTCAGCTACGTACTTCACTATCTGGATTTTCGGACACTCATTCTCCTGTGTTGAAGGTACATATATTTATCATATATACATGTGCTTTATACAAATAATTATCATATATACATGTGCTTTATACAAATTATTATTATACATAATTAGAACTTTACGTTATTGTTAGGACGAGACTCCATGTCGATTGTATTTGATAGATCCAATTAGTGGAAAGGCTTGTCTAGTGGCAGATGCACATTCTTATGCTTTTGATGAGACCACTACAGTTCATGGGTCTAGAATGATGAATGATCACCTTCGAGTGAAAATTCATCGTTTTGTAGAGAAGTATGGTCATTTGCCACTACCTGTCCCCGTCCCTACATATCAAATCGACACTACAGAAACTGCTTTGGGTACATGGGTGCAATGGCCAAAAAATTTAGTGCAAATATTAGGTGATGATGTAATTGTTCAAATTTTATTCATTTTTGTAAAATTAATAACATTAAATTTAAAAATTACATAATCTTATGCGCGTTTTTAAAAATTATTATTAGGTTACACCGACACCTAAAAAACAAAAGGGGATTTCGGGGGAGGCTGTTAGATGTCCTAGCCAGCAGCTTTCAGCCGGTTCGGCTACTCATTATAGTCAAATTGTCGATTATGTATCGTTCTTGGAATCCCTCACTGAAGACTCTAGGGAGTTAGCAGATACGCTTGTCCTTGCCATCGCAGACGATGATACCGTTGGTGTTACCTTGCCGAGCTCATTATTCCATTATTCAGATGATGCCACCGCTTATCTGACAAAGGAGGATATTGGTCAGTTCCTGAAAGGGGAGATGCTTAAGTGAATTCCATTAAGTTGTCGTTAGTTTTGACATTTATTAGTCTTGCACGCAAATCGAGACTTTTTCGACACCCAAAACGAGTATTTCTGATCATTTTTTGACAAAGTCCAACCTTTAATCGAGCTTTCAAAGACAAAATTGCGCCCCTTTTATTATCAAAAAATGATCAGAAATACTCGTTTTGGGTGTCGAAAAAGTCTCGATTTGCGTGCATGACTAATAAATGTCAAAACTAACGACAACTTAATGGAATTCACTTAAGAAGTGCTACCATGTAGAAAACCTAAAAGTTCGAGGCTACCAAGTATAAAAAAATTAAGAAGTGCTACCATGTAGAAAACCTAAAAGTTGGGGGCTACCATGTAGAATTTCCCATATTTCTATTATCCAAGTCTACATGAGGTAACAATAATCAAAGTTATGATTTTTTTTTCACATTTGATTATATGATAGTTGTATTTACCACATAAAATTTACATTTGTCTATTTTTTTAAGGCAACGCAGTCTGACTTGCATGGATTTGGGGATGCTGTTCGTATTTGTTGGATGTGTCCGGAGAGTACCGCGGATGTGAATGCATTGGAAAATGTAACGACTTACATTCATTGTGCTTTGACTGGATCCGTCGTTGTTGGTGCTAGTATCATCCTCGCGCTAATCTTTCAAGAGTAATATTCTATCTTAATAGTTTTACAAATATTGATTGTTGCATGACATGTGAATTTTTTAAGTAATTATTGTTATTCAATCTTGCAATAGCCGTCATTGGATGCTCCTTGTCATATGTCCCATGCTCGGGATAATTTATGTCTTCGATTCCGCTAGCTTACACAAGGAGCGGAAGTTAAAGATTAGACCGCCTATGATAGCGTAAGTTGATCGGTTTGATATATTTTAAATGAATTGAAATTATAATATACAGCAAATAAAAGTGTAAATCATTTGATATTGTGTTATGTAGTGCTTTTAGGAGGTTTCGGTTGAGCGGCAACAAAGTTCGTCGGGACAACCTTCTTTGGAAGCGTGTTCAGGTATATAGACTTATTTTATTCAATTAAAAGCCTATGTCATTCTCATTATACGATAAATTTCCTCATTTTCTTAAAACTTTTGATAAAGTGCCCACAACAACAAGGAGGCAAGGAGTGCGGTTATTTTGTCATGCGTAACATTTTTGACGTACTCACTTTATATTCTGGTTCGGAGGATTTTGATGAAGTAAGTTTTTGTTCACTTATTATTCATTTCATATTATATATATTTAACTATTTGAGGCTAACTTTGGTGAATTATTGTCAGGTTTCTCGTACCTTTACCCTCGATCCTTATACGGAAGATCAAATCAATGAGGTGAAAAATAAGTGGGCAAGATACTTTATTGATAATTGCATTGTGTAGGTTAGTTAATGTTAATTTTCTTTGTTTCTCTTATCCTTACAACGAATATAATTTAGTGCAACTTGTACCAACCAATATTATCGTATTGACTTGGACTTCATGATATATATATGTTGGATTCGCATGATATCTACGATGGATTGAATCTTATTTATTTCTTGTTGAACTTGGAATTTGGATTGTGGAAGTTGGAGGAAAATTGGTTCTTAGAGGATGATGGATGTTGGTTGTTGGTTGTTGGATGAATTTTGGATGATGGATGTCGGTTGTTGCATATAATATTGTACAGGTTAATTTCCAATTATGGGTTTATCCAATTTACAAACGGAGCTCTGCCGAAATTTATGCAGAAAATATTGTTGCAGCTGCTGCTTTCTGATTGCTGCATCCTACTTCTTGCATGCGGAGGTTTGATGGAACATACGTACATAAAAATAAAGTATATTGCTGCGGTTTTTCCCAAAAACCGCAACAGTATACTGTATTTTTATAATAAAAAATATATATATTGTTGCGATTTTTCCCATAAACCGCAGCAATTCGTTGTAATATTACCTATTGTTGCGCCGTTAATTGCTGCGCGGTCAAAATCGCCGCAATAGGCCACTTAATGACCGCAGCAATAAACATTTATTCTACTAGTGACCTCAAACCCATAAGGTATGGGGTTTAGAAATCTAAGGGGGGAGGTCGGTATGACTCATACTAATACCCTAGGTATCAAATAAAAGAAAAAGTTTCATTCCCAAATAAAACCAAACACATGATATTAGGTATCAAGTCACAAACCTATACCTGTTTCGGGTGTGAAACAGTGAACGTCAAGGGTTGACGGCCTGTAGAGGATGAACAAGGTTTGGCGACGTCAAGTATGTCGGTACAAGATGATTTGGATTATCGGGATACTTGCACAATGAACAAGGGTGACTGACCTCGGGGGGTTGCCGAGGAAACCCGCTCCGATGCCTAAGTCAGACCGGGTACGTTGAATAAGTACAGGTAAAGTAAGTAGGTGAACAGTCATTACGTACCTCGGAGTTAGTGCAGGTGGGTTATTTATAGTATGCTACCAATAGGTCGGTTTCCCACTGCCTGTTCGTCATGAATTAAAGGACGCCCAATGATGGCGTTGAAGGCTGCTGGGACGTCAACTACCAAGAGCTCTACCATCAAATCCCTTGCCTTCTCTTCATGACCAATATTGACCGGCAGCTTTATGGCTCCTTTTGGTATGACGGAAGCTCCAGTTAAGCCCGTAACGAGGTAGCTTACTCCTTTCAGATGTTCGAAGCTGATATTCATCTTCTTGAAAGTCGTCATGAACAAAATATTTGCTGAGCTGCCACCATCTACTAATACCCTGTGAATGGCGCAATTGGCGACATTCAGAGTGATGACGAGAGGATCATCATGTGGGAAGAAGATACCCTCATAATCTTTCTTAGTGAAGGTGATTGTTGGCGGTTTTGGCCAGCAATGTGTCTCATAAAGATTGACCTGATGATGGTATTCTTTTAGAGATGCCTTTGCTCCACTTGATGTCCCGCCATAGACAGGGCAGCCAGATATGACATGGATGACCGTCAATCTATCCCGCACTTGGCCATTCCGCTGATTGTCTTCGGCATGTTCTGGATCATGATCTTGCCGGCCTGAATCATGTCGGCCAGCCTCTTGCCTTGACTTGTATTGGGTGAAATATCCTCTCCGGATCAAGTCTTCCAAATTGTTCTTCAGATCCTTACAATCTTCAGTGATATGGCTATGATCTTTGTGAAAGTCACACCATTTGTTCCTGTCGCGACCTTTATGGAACATCTTCCGAGGGCGCTGCCACTTGTCGTCATCCTTATGCATGGCGAAGATTTGTGCCCTGGGCTTGTTCAAGAGTGTGTAGCTCTCAAACTTTTCTTTCCTTTCTTTGCCCTTCGGGACACTAGTATGAGCAACCTCTTTTTTGGCCTCCTTCTTGCTTTGATCTCCTCCCTTCTCTTCCTTAGTGGTTTCTAGATCACCTCTCCTTGTGTTCGATGCTCGATCGAATTCTTCACTTTTGATGAACTGATTAGCCTTTTCCAGAACTGCTGCCAGGGTTTTCAAGCTCTTCCTCCCCAAATAGCTTCTGAAATCGCCATCCTTAAGACCCGACATCAGAGCTAACACTACAACCTCTTGCTGCAAATTGGGGATTGTTACTGCTTCACCATTAAATCTGCCCAGGAAGTCTCTGAGGCTTTCACTTTCTCCTTGTTTCAAAGCCATCAGCTCTCCAGTGGTTCTTTCTCGCCTCCTGTTACTAACAAATTGAGTATGAAATTCGGCTGATAGCTGATAAAAGTCTGTGATGGATGCCGGGGGTAAGCTTCTGAACCATGACTGTGCTATGGCCGCCAAAGTAGTTGGGAAGACTTTGTACCAGATGGCATCTGACTGGGTGTATAAGTGCATATGTCCCTCATACGCCGACAAATGATCAACTGGGTCCGATGTGCCATCATATTTGTAAGCCGGCATTTTGATGCGTTGCATGGGTTCGGCTAGGATTTCCCTGATGAAGGGTGAGCCTCTCGGCGTGATAGGAGCACGTTGCCGGCCTGAGTAGGTATTGAACGTCCTTCCCTGCTGGCTAGTGTTACCCCTTGACTCCCTAACAGTGCTCTGTCTGTCATAGTAAATGGGCTCGGTGTACTTGTTGGTACACCATCTTCCTCTGTCTGGAGGGTTTCTTCATCATAGCCTGCTTACGCCATCTCTTTTTCCAGACGACGTCCGTCCTGAAAGAAAGGTTTTGTCCTCCGTAGTGGATTGCCGTCTTGATCACGACCGATGACCCTCCCAGGGCGCTTGCTCGGCGAACTATTAATCTGATTGCATGAAGCTACGACATCGAGTATTGCCCTGGCGGCCTGGATTTGCTCTGGAGTGTACTACGCGATGCCGGAGGAAGGGGTTCTCGGTTGCGGACCTGTCAGTGTTGTAGGGTCGGGCTGAGGTGAGTCAGGTTCTTCATCTTCTACATAGACGGGATCAGGATCATTAAAGGACCGCCATACTTGGTAGTGACAGGGTTGCTGCCGGGATCGACGTTGCCGGTAGGGTTAGGGTCCATCCCCTCCTTCTAGCGCTAATTGTTTCGAGTGTGAAACAGTGGACGTCAAGGGTTGACGGCCTGTAGAGGATGAACAAGGTTTGGCGACGTCGAGTATGTCGGTACAAGATGATTTGGATTGTCGGGATACCTGCACAATGAGCAAGGGTGACTGACCTCGGGGGGTTGCCGAGGAAACCCGCTCCGATGCCTAAGTCAGACAGGGTACGTTGAATAAGTACAGGTAAAGTAGGTAGGTGAACAGTCATTACGTACCTCGGAGTCAGTGCAGGTGGGCAATTTATAGTATGCTACCAATAGGTCGATTTCCCATTGGTGAATCTTTGACGTACACGTGTACTAAGTAATCAGACCCGTACACGTATACGTCATTGCCTAGACACGCTGACAGGCCGGCAAGTCCGATAAGCCATTTGTCAGACCGGTAAGTCGAGTTATGAGATTGGTATTCTTAGCGATTCCCGTCATAAGGCATATGGTGCCGACAAGTGTCTGCCGGCATGTGCCTATGACACCGACAGTATAAGGGAGTTTATATGCTCCCGTACAACTAGCCCCCCAAAGTGATGGCGGTGTATAGTCATTACTTTGTCGGGCTTATGTCATATTTTTTCATTTGAAAAAAGGGAGCTGCAACTTCACGTGGGCCCTGCCACGTGTTTTGATCTGTCCACGGCAGTTAAGTTGTGCGCGATCTTGGCCGTTCGTGATTATTTGCTTTAATTGGCACGGTTTTTTTTTTCTCTCTGCTTCATTTCTTTTCTTCTTCAAGCGACCCTTCTCCTTCCCTGGTAATTTTCTCTTCTCCCTTAGCATTTTCTTTCTACATTTCAAGGCTCCGGCTCCATTTTTCTTTGTTTTTCACTTGCTTTTGCTTCGCGCACCTCCTTGATACCTCCTAACTACTCTTTATTTTCAGTGGGTTTCAGTTTTTCGGCGAGAGTTCAAGTAGAATTTCGCAATTTTCCGGGTTAGGGTTTCCCCCTTTTTTCCAGGTAAAGCTCTGAACTTTTTTCAAGTTTCCATTTTTCTGGGTTCCGATTTCATTTTTCTTGCTTGAAATTCGTTCCTCGGGGAGCGGGTATGTCTAGCATGTCTGAGGATAGTCAAAACGAGCCCAAGGATTATACCGCGGCCCTTTTTGGGTCTGACCCAGAGTCTCTAGAGGTTTCTTCTAAAGAGACCCCCACTCGTTTGGAAGACGACGATGGTGGTCCTTCGACCCCCGAAGATGGTAATGGTAAGCCTGCTTCGGGCGCTCATTCGGGGTCGCGTACCTTCTCAGTCACGCGCGAGGAGGTACGACAAAGTTTTTCGGACCTCCTGGCCGAGGAAGTAAAGGGAAAGCGTCCTGCTGAGGTACAACTTTCTTCGGAGCTCCTTAAAAAGATCCGCCACGAAACTCTTGGGGAATTATTTCCTACACCGCTAAATGCTCCCTTTGGTGTGATTGAAATTGAACCCATCAGTTGCGAGTATTGTTGGCGACTGATGAGCAAGCCATATACGAGTATGGCATAAATTTGGGAAGAGCTGGAGTTACTATGGCGGCTCCTCCCCCTGTCGAGGAAGATATTGGCGTTTTTCATAAGCCCACTGATTGGGACGATGCTTTGAGTAGGGGTAAGTTAAGCCGAAAGGAGAGATATCGGTGGAGAAAACTTGGCGGCCGATCTAGAGCTGCTACCAATCCTGTGTTGAAAAGGACTGAACCCCCTGAGCTTGTTGATTTATGCTCGTCTCATTCTGAGAAAACTCCTTTAGAAAAATCTATGGTTAAGAAGACCTCTCGGGTTGCCAGGAGCTCAAGTAAGGCTCCTGCAGCTATTAGCTCTGCCGCCAAGTCTGAGAATGGCGAAGATGGTGATGACGAGAGGCAGAGCGGGAGTAAGGATGATGATGATGATGGTGAGGATGATGTCGGTATTGAGGATGAGTATTTGCCAGAGGGCAAATGCGAGGGTCCTTTTAAAATGACGCCAGAGGCTGCTTGGCTGAAGGACGCCCAAAAGTATGATTATTGCTCCGCTGCTGCCAAGTTGTACAAATTGCCGGTTGAGTATGAGCTTATTTTGCCGGTACCTGATGATGTTATAATTCGTCCCCCTGATGGTTGTGTAGGGGTGTATAGCTACCATTTAGAATTTGGGTTACGTTACCATTTAGATAATGTTTTCTTGGCCCAACTTACTCCCTTAGCCATCCGTCATCTTATTTGTTACATATGGACTTGCCGGTTTTATAACTTCCATTTGACCTTTAATCTGTTTAAGCACCTCCACAACCTCAAACGTGATGGGTCAAGTCATGGTACTAAAACAGATGATGCTGAGGCCGGCAAGAATCAAGGATGGTACTCTTTGTATACTGCCAGAGGCAAGCTAACCGTCTTCCCTCGCATGACTTCGTTGAAAGGTTGGCGGCAGAGGTGGTTTTGGTTGCGAGTCCCTGAGTCTTACCCTTTGCGCCGTTGGTTTACCAAACCTAGGCGTAAGCTGGAGCATATTGCTATTGCTCCTTTAAATGAAAAAGAAGAAAAGGCTTTTTCTAATTTTGATACAGTTCCCTACCGGCAAGAAAGGTAGACCCTTGCCGAAGGTTTGGTTGCCACATCCCCTGTATATTTTGGGAAACATTCCCTTGTCGGCTACTGGGATGTGCCGAACTCATCCATCCGGTAAGGATGGTAAGGGACGACAACATGTGCTTTTTTTTTTTTTTTTTTTTTTTTCTTGTTGTTCTGCTTTCTCTTTCAGCTTTAAAAGCTTTGGACCGCAAGTGTTTGGGAGTAGATCATTGTTGGGCTCCGACAACCACCATGCCTGAAATGCCTCCTTTTGGGAAAGAAGCTGAGTCAATTGCTGCCTTTGCTAAGGCCCAGCATGCCGGTCAATCTGGCACCAAAAAGGATAGCAAAATTCCCTCTCGCCGACAAGCACCTAAAAAGGATGCTGCTAAGAAGGCTTCTAGTGTGTTGCCGCCTGTGAGGGGTGGCCTTACCAAGAGGTGGGACAGTAGAGCCTAATCTGAAAGCAGGCGTCAAACTACCGGCAAGACGATCTCTCCTTTGGAGGTCGCTAAGCCCGTCGATATTAATTATGCTCCTGCCAACACATCTGATTCTTCCCATGATAATAAAAGGAAACTGGCTACTTCCCAATCAGACCTTAAGTTTGCTGAAGTCTCCGCTGGCATGCCGGTCAATCTTGCCTATTGAAGAAAGAGATGAAATTCTTTCTAAAATTCCTGACGGCATATCTTTCAAGGGCGACAACTTCATAGAACCCAGTCAGGTTCTTATTCCTCCTGGCCATCCTTTTTTCAAACATGACGGCGTTTCAGCTCACTCTGTTAGTACTTGGCAACCTGTTATGGATGTCGAGACTAACGAGTCTTTGCAATTCGATTTCCTTAAGCTTGGTGGTAATCTGGGGTGGCGAATTTTGCAAAATTTGCAACTCGCTTTGTATAGACCTGTGGATGTCGTCCATACCCCTGCAGCTGTTGCCTCTCATAAGCTCTTGGAGGTAAGAGGATGATACTTTGCCGGTTATTAATTTTTTAACTCTCTTATTCCCCCTTTTTTTAACTATCCTTTTTTTTTTCCTGCAGGCCGTCAATGCTTTGAACAACTTCACTCGGTCATACCAGTTGATGTGTGAGCAAAAAAATGCCTTTGCTAACACTTGCAACAGATTCAAGCGCCAATTGGAGGCTCAGGACAAGGCTAGGGAGGACTATAAGCAGAAGACTGATGCTGCTGCCAAAGATAAAATAAAGAAGGAGGCCGAGAAATTCAAGAAAGAGTAGGCAAAAAATGTTAAGCTGACGGCCAAACTAGCAGCTGCTGAAAAGGAACTTACTGAGGCCAAACATATAGCGGTTGACGAGTACCGAGACTCTGATGAGTTTGTGAATTATCGCATTCAACGCCATGCCGGTGGGTGGTCAGCTGCCATGCGTTGTGTTCTTCGAGAACACCCTGACTTTGATTGGGATTTAATCGAGACAGCGTCCGGTGCTTGAGTCTTGCCGGAGGTGAAGGAACCCTTGCCGGAGGAGAAGGAACCGGTTGCGGAGTTTCACGTTAATAATGTTGATCCTCGTTATTACATGGATGTTGATGATGGTGATGACGCCAACTCCAAAAATGATCAGATGTCTACTGATGATGTTGCCGCTGGTGGCAAGTAGGAGTTTTGGCGGTTTTCACCTATTTCTTCTGTTTCTTCAAACAGTTTATGACTTGTTATTTTGAAGTGTTGGAAAGACTTGTGAGGTTCTGCTAAGCCAGTTACTTTTTATTCAAACCTTTGTATGAACATGCTTTCCTCTTTTTATGTTTGCCGTTGGCAGGATATTTCTTGTTTGAAACTATTGTGTTTTGGGTGCATGCCGCCATGCAATGACATATTCGCTTGTTACTGATATGAGTGTCTTAACCCTTTTATTATATTTTTAACTTTTGTAAGTGCAGTGTTGTCGGGCGTCGGCAACTGATTTGCGCTTTGGGGAATAAGTTTTGAGTTGTTTCGTGAGTGCTGGTTGGCAACCATAGGCACTTGTTATGGCTTTTCTGCTGGACATGTACGATTAGTAATCATATACTTTTCTAAGTGTTAGTTGGCAACCATATACACTTGTTATGGCTTTTTTGTTGAAAATGTATGATTAGAAATCATATACATTTCTAAGTGTTAGTTGGCAACCATATACACTTATAGCGAGCCTAAACAGGATTTTTTGCTTTTCTGAAGACCATTGTCGGTAAAGTGCTGCCCTGTAAGTGGTCGCCTTTTTTTTTCCTCTTTCATTACTATGTGCCAGCCCCCTTGTTGGTGGTAGACTTAGACACTTTACAGCCTACTTCAAGAAACTAGGATAAAAGTACTAGATACATGATTTTCATTTTTAGGCAAAATATTTCTTAAGTACATTTGCATTCCAGCTATTGGCCATTATCTTGACGTCCATCTTGCTTAGCTTATAAGCGCCTGGTACTATCTCTTCTTGTATGACATATGGGCCTTCCCAGTTCGCGGTGAGCTTTCCCTCGGCATGAGCTTTGCCGGTTGCCGCTGTTCTTCTTAGGACTAGGTCGCCAACCTTGAGAGGCCGATAATTTACTCGCTTGTTGTAGGCTCTTTTCATTCTGTCTTTCGAGGCCGCCAACCTGACTTCTGGCGCCAACCTGACTTCTGGCATAAAGTTCAGAGCTTCTTTCGAGGCCGCCAACCTCAGTTCCGGCAGAAAGTCCAGAGCTTCTTTTTGCAGTTGGCCATTGTTCTGCTCTTCAATGTTCTTTACTCTAAAGTTCGGCAAACCCACTTCCACAGGGAGGACAGCATCTACCCCAAATGTCAATCTGAATGGACTTTCTCCTGTTGATTCTTTTTCTGTTGTTCTGTTTGCCCATAGCACCTCTGGTATCTTTTCGGCCCACAACCCTTTTAGATCATCAAGCTTCTTTTTCAATGCGTTGAGGATTTGTTTGTTGGCTGCTTCTGCTTGGCCATTACTCTGGGGGTGGCATACCGAAGAGTAAGCAAATTTAACCCGGAAGTCCGCCAAGTATTTTTGTATCGGCTTACAATCGAACTGCACGCCATGGTCAAACACAATGGCGGTAGGGATGCCGAACCTGGTGATGATGTTGTGCCAGATGAACTTTATGACTTGCTGAGCCTTGATCATGGCGGTGGGCTCTACTTCTACTTATTTCGTAAAATAGTCGATGCCGACAATTAGGAATTTCCTTCCGCCGGTTGCTGTAGTGAATGGCCCCAGAATGTCCATTCCCCATTGTGTAAATGGTATAGGGCATAGGATGGGCTGCAAGTCATTTGCCGGCAAGTTGATGATTGGCGCGAACTTCTGACACTTGTCGCACTTTTTCACGTATTCCTGTGCATATGCCACCATAGTTGGCCAATAGAATCCTGCCCTGAGAGCCTTATAGGCCAATGTTCTGCCGCCAATATGGTTCCCACAAATGCCTTCATGGATTTCTTCCAAAAATTTTAATGACTCATGCGCTGTGACACATTTGAGCAATGGCAAAGAGAATCCCTTCTTGAATAGTTCCCCTTGATAGATGATGAACCAGCTGGCACCTTTCTTAACCTTGATCGCCGCTTTCTTCTTTTCCGGCAACTCTCTAGTTAATTTGAACTTGACTATGTCAAAGTACCACTCATCCTGAGTAGTGATTACGGCGGTCGACATCTTTTGCTCAATACTTTTTTCTTTTAGCACCTCTACCATGACAGTTCTTTCAATGTCGATCAGTGACGAGCTCGTCAGCTTGGACAGGGCGTCGGCCTGGCTGTTTTCTGCCCTGGGGATGATTTTTATCTCAAAACTTTGCAGCTGTGAAGTCATCTCTCTTACCATTTCGAGATACTTTATCATTGCCGGTTCTCTAGCCTCATACTCCCCTTTTATCTGACTGCCGACAAGCTGAGAGTCTGTTGACAAATGAACATTCTTGGCATCAGCCACCAAACATGACCGTAAGCCCGCCAATGCTGCTTCATATTCTGCTTCGTTATTTGAGGCTTTGAATGAAAATCTGATAGCGTACTCAAATACATGCCCTTCTGGCGACGTCATGATTATGTCGGCGCCTGACCCGTGCTGAGCAGATGAGCCGTCAACTGATACTTTCCAAGTGCCTGTTTCTTCCACTTCTTCTTCGTATGTCGCTTCCACGATGAAATCTGCTAGAGCATGAGCTTTAATTACCGATCTGGGCTTGAATTCTAGCTCGAATTCCAACAACTCAATGGCCCATTTCAACAACCTACCGGAAGATTCCAGTTTGTGCAAGGCCTTCTCTAGCGGGTGGTTTGTCAAGATCTGTACTGAGTGCGCATCGAAGTATGATCTTAACTTTCTTGTCGCCACCAATACTGCATAAGCTAACTTCTCAATGAGTTGATATCTCTGCTCTGCCGGGTTGAGAACATGATTGAAAAAGTAGACCGGCAGCTGCTCTTTGCCTTTTTCCACAAGAAGCGCTGCCACTATTGTTCTTGGTGTGGCCGACACGTACAGCTGTAGTTTATCTTGCGGTAATGGCCTGGCAATAGTAGGTAACTTACTCAAATGCTCTTTAACCATGGTGAAAGCTTTTGCCTGTTTTTCTCCCCATTCAAATTCTTTGTTTCCCCTTAGGATCTTGAAGAAAGGCAGAGCTTTGTCGGCCGACTTGGAGATAAACCTGGTCAATGCCACCATTCTTCCAGTTAATCTCTAGATATCCTTCACACTTCTGGGCTCCGGCAAATACACAACGGCCTTCACCTTGTCGGGGTTAGCGTCAATTCCTGTTTCACTAACCAGGAAGCCTAAAAACTTGCCGGACTTAACACCGAATACACACTTCTTTGGGTTTAACTTCATCTAGAAACGCCTCAATGTTTAAAATGTCTCCTGCAAATCTTTTAGGTGATCCTTCTCTGTCTTGCTTTTCACTATGGACTCATCAACATATACCTCTACATTTCTCCCCTTTTGAGCCTCAAACACTTTATCAACTAGTTTTTGGTACGTTGCCCCTGCGTTCTTCAACCCTAAAGGCATGGCCTTGTAGCAGAATACGCCGGCATCTGTGACAAATGTCGTCTTCTTCCTGTCCCCTTCGAACAAGCTTATCTGATGATAACCCGAGTAAGCATCCATGAAGCTCAACATGGCGTGCCCACTGGTTGAGTCGACAAGCTGATCAATTCTCGGCAGCGGGTAGCAATCTTTTGGGCAAGCCTTGTTGAGATCTGTAAAGTCCACGCACATTCTCCATTGTCCGCTTGCCTTCTTGACCATGACCACATTAGCCAACCATGTCGGGTAATCGCATGGTTCAATGAAATCAGCCGCCAGTAATTTGTCAATTTCTTCCTTAATGGCCTTATTCTTCTCTGCCGAGAAGGTTCTCTTCTTCTGCTTGACGGGTCTCACTGCGTCATCTACGTTCAGATGGTGCACCATTACTTTTGGGTTTATGCCCGGCATCTCATCAGCGGAGAATGCAAACACATCTGCATTTTTCCTGAGCAAAGTGATTAAATTCACTTTTACTTCTTGGTCCATGTCGGCACCAATCTTGACGGTCCTCTCTTTGCTGTCGTCTATCAGTTTAATTTCTTCAGTCTCGCCTCCAGGACGGCATGCTTCGACTGGTCTGGGCTGTAGCTCATCACTAGTTATCTTCTTGCTATCGAGTATTTGCCGGCTGCAATGCTTTTTGGCAGTACCTACGCCGATATTTTCTTCTGATCTTCTCTTCTGCATCGTACCCTTCATCATAGTGAGATAGCAAGATCTTGCTGATTCTTGACTGCCTTTCAACCTCTCAGGTTGTCCAGAGTTGGACATATACACCATGGTTAGATGATAAGTTGACACCACTGCCTGTGCGTCATGAATTAAAGGACGCCCAATGATGGCGTTGAAGGTTGCTGGGACATCAACTACCAAGAACTCTACCATCAAATTCCTTGCCTTCTCTTCATGGCCAATCTTGACCGGCAGCTTTATGGCTCCTTTTGGTATGACGGAAGCTCCAGTAAAGCCCGTAACGGGGTAGCTTACTCCTTTCAGATGCTCGAAGCTGATATTCATCTTCTTGAAAAGCCGTCATGAACAAAATATTTGCTGAGCTGCTACCATCTACTAATACCCTGTGAATGGCGCAATTGGTGACATTCAGAGTGATGACGAGAGGATCATCATGTGGGAAGATGATACCTTCAGAATCTTTCTTAGTGAAGGTGATTGTTGGCATGGTTGGCGGTTTTGGCCAGCAATGTGTCTCATAAAGATTGACTTGATGATGGTATTCTTTTAGAGATGCCGTTGCTCCACTTGCTGTCCCGCCATAGACAGGGCCGCCAGATATGACGTGGATGACCGTCAATCTATCCCGCACTTGGCCATTCCGCTAATTGTCTTCGGCATGTTCCGGATCATGATCTTGCTGGCCTGAATCATGTCGGCCAGCCTCTTGCCTTGACTTGTATTGGGTGAAATATCCTCTCCGGATCAAGTCTTCCAAATTGTTCTTCAGATCCTTACAATCTTCAGTGATATGGCCATGATCTTTGTGAAAGTCACACCATTTGTTCCTGTCGCGACCTTTATGGAACATCTTCCGAGGGCGCTGCCACTTGTCGTCATCCATATGCATGGCGAAGATTTGTACCCTGGGCTTGTTCAAGAGTGTGTAGCTCTCATACTTTACTTTCCTTTCTTTGCCCTTCGGGACACTAGTATGAGCAACCTCTTTTTTGGCCTCCTTCTTGCTTTGACCTCCTCGCTTCTCTTCCTTAGTGGTTTCTGGATCACCTTTCCTTGTGTTCGATGCTCGATTGAATTCTTCACTTTTAATGAACTGATTAGCCTTTTCCAGAACTGCTGCCAGGGTTTTCAAGCTCTTCCTCCCCAAATAGCTTCTGAAATCGCCATCCTTAAGACTCGACATCAGAGCTAACACGGCAACCTCTTGCTGCAAATTGGGGATTGTTACTGCTTCACCATTAAATCTGCCCAAGAAGTCTCTAAGGCTTTCACTTTCTCCTTGTTTCAAAGCCATCAGCTCTCCAGTGGTTCTTTCTCGCCTCCTATCACTAACAAATTGAGTCTTAAATTCGGCTGATAGCTGATAAAAGTATGTGATGGATGCCGGGGGTAAGCTTCTGAACCATGATTGTGCTATGCCCGCCAAAGTAGCTCGGAAGACTTTGCACCAGATGGCATCTGACTGGGTGAATAAGTGCATATGTCCCTCATACGTCGACAAATGATCAACTGGGTCCGATGTGCCATCATATTTGTAAGCGGGCATTTTGATGCGCTGCATGGGTTCGGCTGGGATTTCCCTGATGAAGCGTGAGCCTCTCGGCGTGATAGGAGTACGTTGCCGGCCTGAGTAGGTATTGAACGTCCTTCCCTGCTGGCCAGTGTTACCCCTTGACTCCCTAACAGTGCTCTGTCTGTCATAGTAAATGGGCTCGGTGTACTTGTCGGTATCACCATCTTCCTCTGTCTGGAGGGTTTCTTCATCATAGCCGGTAGGGTTGGGGTCCATCCCCTCCTTCTAGCGCCAATTGTTTCGGGTGTGAAACAGTGGACGTCAAGGGTTGACGGCCTGTAGAGGATGAACAAGGTTTGGCGACGTCGAGTATGTCAGTACAAGATGATTTGGATTGTCGGGATACCTGCACAATGAGCAAGGGTGACTGACCTTGGGGGGTTGCCGAGGAAACCCGCTCCGATGCCTAAGTCAGACAGGGTACGTTGAATAAGTACAGGTAAAGTAGGTAGGTGAACAGTCATTACGTACCTCGGAGTCAGTGCAGGTGGGCAATTTATAGTATGCTACCAATAGGTCGATTTCCCATTGGTGAATCTTTGACGTACACGTGTACAAAGTAATCAGATCCGTACACGTATACGTCATTGCCTAGACACGCTGACAGGCCGGCAAGTCTGACAAGCCATTTGTCAGACCGGCAAGTCGAGTTATGAGATTGTTATTCTTAGCGATTCCCGTCATAAGGCATATGGTGCCGGCAAGTGTCTGCCGGCATGTGCCTATGACAACGACAGTATAAGGGAGTTTATATGCTCCCATACAATACCACTTTGATTTCATTACTGATTCCAAACGCATACCACTATATGAACCAAACGCCTAATTAGTTTAATAGATTACTAATTTCCTTTTAAATATTTTTTTCACATCTTTTGTCGTGTCATTCTTTTAGTCTATCATCTCAATGTAGCTTCAATTCGTCTTTAGTAAAAATTATATTTTTTTCACATCTTTTGTCGTGTCATTCTTTTAGTCTATCATCTCAATGTAGCTTCAATTCGTCTTTAGTAAAAATTTAACTCTGATGCTACCTACTTAACTTCAATAACATCAGAGGTTTATTATCATTATATGAGTATATGACGATCGAACATTACTACATTAAGTGACTTCTTTATTTGATAAGCCATAAAGTAAGTTTTTGTGGCTACTAATCAAGTCACAACCCTTTCTTTCTATGAGGGATGTGCAATATTTGAGATTGAATTTTGTTGTTGATAACTCCTTCCATATAAGTTGAAGAAATTAGGAGGAAAAACTAACACTAGAAAAAAATTTAATGATATGTTGTTTCATTTTTTTTCTCTAGCCATAAAATAAAATTATCGAACAAATAATAATCAAATATGGAGCATTTGCCGAACCCACCACTGCAATATCACTTTATATCAAAAATCACATTTTAGAATAAAACTTGGCACAAAATCAACTTTCACAAAATATTTATTGTCAAAAGCCACCTTTTATTGGAGTCTCATTGTTGACTTCTAATCTCCAGCGTTAATTTGCCCGTGTATAACATATGATTTGATAGAAACCACCTTTTAAATATCACTTTTCTTCAAAAGTACCTCTCATAATAAGAAAATTGACATGAAACAACTTGTTACAAATTCTATTTTTGTTGTCAAAAGATACCTTTTACCGGATCTTACCTTTGACTTCAAATTTCCGGCATTGACTTGCTCCTTGCGTGGAGTGTGATCCATAACTTCAACTTTTAATACAACACATAGACACTAACACATATAGAATAGAAGATATGAGAGCCAAAAAGAAAATCATAATGATGGTATTAATAATCAAAATATTATTTAAGAGAAAAAAAATATCTTCATCAATCATGACCATATCAAGACTTGTCAAACTTACTCCTTTTTTATGATCTGCGACCTCAAATAGTCTAGAAACTCGAACCTTGATTTCCCAATTAGTTTTAGTAGAATTAAGTTTATTGAGAAAAAAATAAGATATGACATATAGATATATGAAAAAGAAAAATATAAATAATTATGTATACAACAAATATTCTAGGAATAAAATAATTAGTCAATTGCATAATAACTCTGCAATGTCATTGACAAACTTTCATTTGATTCTTCATGTAGTGCCATCATGGTATGCTCAAAACTACAGATATGTAGGGCCTGTTCTCTTTGGCATAAAACAACTGAACTGAACTGAACTGAATTGAATTATATCATAACTAATTAATAGTAATGATTATCATTTAGGAACCGAAACTGAACTGAACCGAACCGAACCGGAACCGAACCGAATTGAACCGAACCGAAGCGAAGCGAACCGAACCGAACCGAATGACCCGGGCGAACGAAAATAAGTTGGGGAGAACAGGCCCTTATTCTTTATCTTTATATAACTCAATTTTTAAAAGTTTGATTTTGAAACACATAATTGCTATTGTCACATATAATACGCTATTTTTGTAGTTATTTAAAATGAAGAATAAATAATATGTTATTGTTCATCTAAATAAATATATTTTCATAAGTTATAAAACTATATTGTATATGGAAACATATTTCGAGCACTCTCCTACAACTCTACCTTGTAGAATTTGATTAGAACTCTAAATGATCCGGACTCGTAAGGCTGAAGTTTTGAAAGATTATATATATATATATATATATATATATATATATATATATATATATATATATATATATATATATATATATGATTAATCATGTAAATTGGACCTATGATAAAATGCTATAGTCACATATAGTACATTATAGTTATAACTATTATTATATTTATCTAAAAGAAAGACTAAATAATGTCTTACCATTCATCTAGTTAAATATATTTTTCATGAGTTGTAAAACGATATTGTAAATGGATCTTATGTTGAAGCATATTTCAAGCACTCTCAAATGGTAAAAAATTATATATAATGTTTTTAATTAGGTAGCAAAAGTTATATTCAATTTACATAATACAATAATTTAGGTTGTTTATTCAAAACGAAACTCTAATTTCTCGTTAAGCAAAACTCCTTTTATGTATTTATATATGTGTAGAACTTTATTTTCTAAAATATTTAAAATAAAAATTAATGACATGACAATCCTACGTGGCGCTTTTTATTTCATAAGTTGTAGAACTATATTGTAAATGGATCTTATTTTGGAGCATATTTCGAGCATTATCCAATGGAACAAAAATTATAATATTCCGAATTACATAGTTTATTTTCTAAAATATTTAAAATAAAAATTAATGACATGACAATCCTACGTGGCGCTTTCTATTTCATAAGTTGTAGAACTATATTGTAAATAGATCTTATTTTGGAGCATATTTCGAGCATTATCCAATGGAACAAAAATTATAATATTCCGAATTACGTAGCAAAAGTTATACATAATCTACATAATATAGTAATTTAGGTTGTTCATTCAAAATCAAACTCTAATTTAAGCTTATCTAGAACTCCTAATGTGTATTTAAATCTTTGTAGAACTCAATTTTTGTAAAAAAAATAAAAAAAATAATTGATGACATGGCAATCCTACGTGGCGTGCTCTATGACCTCAAAATCTTGAGGAGCTCCCTAAGCTCCCGAAAAGTTCCTCCTTTATATATATACTAGTATTGGCACCCGGGCAAATGCTCGGGCTTTTTCGTGAAGAAGAGGTTGAGTTTTTAAATATTTACACCCCTATTTTTAGCCGTTATTTTTGTCTGACATAGAACAACTAAAAGTTATAATATGATTTTGTCATTATCTTTGATGTTGGTTCTAATTTATATGTCATCAAAAAAAATCACTGTATCATTCAGAAACATACTATATCATGCAGAAACTACATCATTTATGAACAATCCACTATATCATTTCGACACTTACTATATCATGTGGAAACTCATATGATTTAGACATTCACTCTATCATGCAGAAATTATATGTTACTTTAATATAAAATTTTTAAATATATTATAAATGGATCTTATTTTAAAGTAGTTTTTAAACACTTTCCAATGGTACAAAAATTATAATTTTACGAACTATATATTGAAAGTTATAATCAATTTACTATATTTAAGTTAATTATAATCAATTTACAAAAATTATAATTTACGAACTATATATCAATTTACTATAATCAACTCTATTTATTCTTATCCTAAACTCTATTTGTATTTTAATCAATTTAGAACTTTATTAATATTCAAAAAATAATATGACAAGGCACTTAATGAGCGCGACAAATGGCGTCCAATGAGGACGCCAAATGTCGCAACCAACCCTAATTTTAATTGAATCCCTAATTCCAATTGCAGTAGGTTACTTTAATACGTTAGTATAGTCAATATTTCCTTTTATGTGTTACTTTAATATAAAATTTTAAATATAGTATAAATGGGTCTTATTTTAAATTACTTTTTAAACATTTTCCAATAGTACAAAAATTATAATTTTACGAACTATATATTAAAAAATATAATCAATTTACTATATTTAGGTTTTTCATTGTGAACCCAACTCTATTTATTCTTATCATAAACTCTATTTGTATTTTAATCAATTTAGAACTTTATTTATATTCAAAAAAAATATGACATGGCACTTAATGAGTGCGACAAATGCTGTCCAATGAGAAAGCCAAATGTCGCGACCAACCATAATTAGAATTGAATCCCTAATTCCAATTGCAATAGGTTACTTTAATACTTTAACCCTAATTCTAATTGAATTGCTAATTCCAATTGCAGTAGATTACTTTAATACGTTAGTATAGTCAATATTTCCCTTTATATGTTACTTTAATATAAAATTTTAAATATAGTATAAATGGATCTTATTTTAAAGTTCATTTTAAACACTTTCCAATGGTATAAAAATTATAATTTTACGAACTATATATTAAAAGTTATAATCAATTTAGTGTATTTAAGTTTTTCATTGTGAACTCAACTCTATTTATTCTTATCCTAAATTCTATTTGTATTTTAATCAATTGAGAACTCTATTTATATTTAAAAAAAATATGACATGGCACTTAATGAGCGCGACATATGGCGTCCAATGAGAACGCCAAATGTCGCGACCTCGTGAGCTGACTTTTGTACTCTGCTTTATATATTAGTTATATGATATGACGCTCTCTATTTCATAAGTTGTAGAACTATATTGTAAATGGATCTTATTTCGGAGCATATTTCGAGCATTATGCAAGGGAACAAAAATTATAATATTCCGACTTACGTAGCAAAAGTTATACATAATTTACATAATATAATAACTTATGTTGTTCATTCAAAATCAAACTCTAATTTTAGCTTATCTAGAACTTCTTATGTGTATTTAAATCTATATTATTTAAATCTTTGTAGAACTCAATTTTTGTAATAAATAAAAATAATAATTAATGACATGGCAATCCTACGTGGCCCTTCTTCTCCTTATTTGCTTATTCTATCAATAGTGGTTGACACATTGCTAAGTCCACATCAAATCTAGGAAGTTTTTTCATCACAATTTAACATAAATCACATCACGACAAAATAGTAGGAAAATATTTGAAGAGAAAACAATGGCCCTGGTTGGCAATTAGCGGATAGTTGTTAGCTGATTGTAGTAGCTGATAGCTGATAGTTAATAGCTGATTGTATAAGCTAATTTGACCAGCTGATTATATTAGCTGTTTGTATAAAGGTTTTTGATAAGTAGCTGATAGCTGATTGATACATAATTGTGTAAAATGACCAATAAGGATATGTGCATAATCTATTGTTGTATATTTTATTGTTTATTAGTGTAATTTTTAAAAAATTTAGGGCATAAATGTAACTGGCCCATTCATTCCCAAACCTCTAATGTCAAAAAGCTCCTCCCCTCATCTTTTTCAAAAAGAGCTTTTTGGGCCCAATCAGCTAAATGAAACCTCTCTTTACCAAACACTCAAATTAGAGGATTGACTAGTCAAATCCTCTAATATGAGTTGAAACCTCTAGTTTTGCCTCAAACCTCTCTTTACCAAACAAGCCCAATATATAGAAAGAAAAAGGAGAAAATTTTCACCATCACAGCGCTCAGACTTAATTATTAGTGTGACTTTCATCATCTTTTTTCCCCTCTTTCTCCCCCTCTCTCTCAATTATATGTGCCCTTTTTCTAGTGCTTTTTAGGGATATTATGTTGAAGAATTTTAATGGATAATTTGCAAAGAGGATAGTAAATTTGAAGCCAACCCACAGAATTTTGGGGGAATTATTGTTGGATGTTTTATTGAGAGGTTCAATTAGATATACAATGTTGCCAACCATAAACTTGAGACTATTTTCCCAACTGAACAATAAAATCAGTAAACTTTATTAGTACATGTTTTGTTAAAATTACAACAAAATTAATTATTAACTTTTTTATAAAAGAAGTTGGTTTTTTACAATAAAAAGTACTTCAAACACTAGTGGAAAAAAAAGGAAGGGCTGCGTTTTTTTGAAAACGCAGCCCTTCGTGTATGAAGGGTTGCGATTTTCAAGGAAACCGCAGCCCTTTTAGTGAAGGGATGCGGTGAACCAGAAAACGCAGCCCTTCGTACTGTATGAAGGGCGGCAATTTCAAGGTTAACCGCAACCCTAAACCTCAGATCTTCATAGACAAGGGCTGCGTTTTCTGGGCTAACCGCAGTCCTTCACATCCCATCCCACATTTCAGTTTTGCGCGCATACACACAGTAGACATCTATCCCAAATTTCCCTCGCTCCCTTACTTAGAAAAATTTGACGAGCGAAAACCCCCCCTCTCACTCACTCGTATAGCCATAACGCCCCATCACCGGAGCCCTGGTGCCGGAGCACCGACCCATCGCCGGAGCACCGATATTGACGCACCATCGACGGAACCGTCGCCTGAGCAACGCACCATCGTCGAACCCTCGCGCTCCTTCTTCTTCTCTTCTCTCCTCCACTGCACCTTGACGCCACCACCACCACAACTGCATTGTCGGTAATTCCCCTCACACTCTCTCTCCTCTTTTTCATTTCTCTAATTAATTTGCTTAATATCATTTCTCTTCTATTTTGTGTTGTAAAATGTGATTGTAGGGGGTGGGGGGAGGGGAGGGGTGGGTAGGGGGTGGGGGTCTTGGGCGAGGAGGTGGGGGAAGGCTGGGGATCTTGGGCGAGGGTGGGGGATGATGGGCGGGGGTGGGGGAGGGGCGGCAAGGGGTGTGGGATGGCTTGAGATCTTGGGCAAGGGGGGGGGGGGGGAAGGCTGGGGAGGCTAGGCAAGGGGTGGGGGGGGGAGGGCTGGGGAGGCTAGGCAAGGGGGGGGAGGGCTCGCAGGGGGGGGGGTGGGTGGGGAGGGGGTGGGGGAGGGCTAGGGGAGGGCTCGCGGGGGGTGGGCACATTATCAATTTTTGTGCAGTGTATGTATATTTCTTGATATTAGATTGTATGGAAACCAATGCAATTTAGCTATGAAATCTACAAGTTGTTTGAATCATCATCATATGCCTAGATACCAGTTCAAGACTTACTCATTATGAGTAAGGCCCTGTTCTTCTGAACTTATTTTGGCCGAACCAATTTTTGCCGAACCGAACTTAATTTTTTTTAAATAATAAATAAAAACTTATTTTTACTAAATAATAAATAAAAAAAAATAATAAATAAAAAAAATAATAAATAAAATTAAAAAATAATAAATAAAATTAAAAAATAATAAATAATAAATAAAAAATAATAAATAATAAATAATAAATAATAAATAATAAATAATAAATAATAAATAATAAATAATAAATAATAAATAATAAATAATAAATAATAAATAATAAATAATAAATAATAAATAACAAATAACAAATAACAAATAACAAATAATAAATAACAAATAACTAAATAATAAATAATAAATAATAAATAATAAATAATAAATAATAAATAATAAATAATAAATAATAAATAATAAATAATAAATAATAAATAATAAATAATAAATAATAAATAATAAATAATAAATAATAAATAATAAATAATAAATAATAAATAATAAATAATAAATAATAAATAATAAATAATAAATAATTAAATAATAAATAATAAATAATAAATAATAAATAATAAATAATAAATAATAAATAATAAATAATAAATAATAAATAATAAATAATAAATAAAATAATGAATTATAAATAATAACAATAAATATTAAATAAATAAAAATAAAAATAAATAATAATAAATAATAATTAATAATAATAATAAATAATATATAATAAATAATAAATAATAATAAATAATATGAATAAATAAATAATAATAACAATTAAAATAAAAATAAAAAAAACTAGAATAAATAATAAATAATAAATAATAATAATAATAATGATAATAAATAATAATAAAAATAAATAAATAAAATAATAATAATAATAATAATAATAATAATAATAAATAAAGAATAGTAAATAATAAATAATAATAATAACAATAATAAATTATAAATAAATAAAAATAATAATAATAAATAATAATAATAATAAATAATAATAAATAATAATGAATAATAAATAATAATAAATAATAATAATAATAAATAATAAATAATAATAATAATAAATAATAATAAATAATAAATAATAAGAATAAATAATAAATAATAACAATAAAAATAAAATTAAAATAATAATAAATAATAAATAATAAATAATAAATACATAATAATAATAATAAATAATAATAAAAATAATTATAATAATTATAATAATAATAAATAATAAATAATAACTAATAATAATATAAATAATAATAATAATAATGATAAATAATAATAATAAATAATAAATAATAAATAATAAATAATAAATTATAATAAATAATAAATAATAAATAATAAATGATAATAATAATAATAATAAATAATAAATAATTAATAATAAATAATAATAAATAAAAATAAATAATAATAATAATAATAATAATAAATAATAATAATAATAAATAATAAATAATAAATAATAAATAATAATAAATAAAAATAAATAATAATAATAATAATAATAATAATAAATAATAATAATAATAAATAATAAATAGTAAATAACAATAAATAATAAATAATAAAACAAAATTATTATAAAAAATAAAAAATAATAAATAAAAAATAATGAATAATTAATAATAATAACTAATAATAAATAAAAAATAATAAATAATAAACAATGAATAATAAATAATAATAACAAATAATAAATAATAAATAATAAATAATAATAATAATAAATAATAAATAATAAATAATAATTACAACATTAGATAAGACTGGACTTATTTTTGCTGAACTGAACTTATTTTTGCTGAACTGAACTTATTTTTTCTGAACTAAACTTATTTTTGCTGAAAATAAGCCCAAAAGAACAGGGCCTAAGTCTTGAATAGTCCCCGATTTGGGACTGTTCTTAGACGATCTCACTTAGGTGGTGAATGTGTGTTTTCTTTTCAATTCTAAGGAAATTCTTGGCTTATCGTTTCTCTACATTGTTCTCTGGGTACATATGTTGATAAGCAATTATCTACATTGTGTACTTGGAGAACTGTAGGGAAATGCTGCCGGATTTTTCCTTAGAATTGAAATGTTGGCATATATTCACTAGTGAAATTAGACGTCCAAGGATGGGTTAGGTTGGAGTGATAAGGACCTTCGGCTGCATGCATACATTTGAACATGTCACTATCTTAGCTTGCTCTATACGTGTGTGATTTGAATATGTGAGTGTATATACTTAAATAATGATTGATGCATTATAATTATTGGTTGTGTTTAATTATTAGAGGTCTTCTTGGATGAGATGGATCGTACCTGGATGTATGGTAGTCTTGAATCGATTGAGTTTGTGAATGGGGGGTCTCGGAATTCTGTACATCTGCATTAACGATATCAAGCATCCCCTGGAGCAGTCGACGTTTATTGTCCTTGTGTCGATTGTAGAAATGTGAGCAAGGTTAGAAGTATACATTTGCTTAGGGAGCATGTCTTTCGCCGTGGGTTTAGGCCTTAATACCACGTATGGGTTTGGCATGGTGAGCAGGGGAAGTATATAGGAAGCTCTAGAGTAATGAACGATGTATGTGAAGAAAAGAAGGATGATGAGTTCGGGGATGAAAATTGGGATGATGAGTTTGCAGATGATGATAAGGATCGGGTAGACGAGATGATTCACGAGGTTCAAGATCAGTCGTGTAAACGACCTCGTATTTTTGAGTCTATGTCTGAGGCTGCTGAAAAGCCGTTGTATCCAGGTTGTACAAAGTACACCAAACTATCCGCCGTGATACCACTGTTCAACATTAAGTCGAAAGTTGGTTGGACGGACACTAGTTTCACATCGTTGTTGGAAGTTTTAGCTGATATGCTCCCTGATGGAAATGAACTGCCAAAGTCGTACTATTATGCGAAGAAACTGATGTGTCCTTTCGGTTTAGAGTACGAGCGGATACATGCTTGTCCTAACGATTGTGTGCTTTATCGTAATGAGTATGAGCATTTACATGAGTGTCCACGTTGTGGATTGTCGAGGTACAAGCGTGAAGGAGCTGGAGGTAGTGAATGACCACCAGCTAAGGTGTTGTGGTATCTACCCATAATACCTAGATTTAAGCGCATGTTCTCAATTAAAGGAGATGCGAAGAATTTGAGGTGGCATGCAGATCATAGGAAGAAAGACGGTCTGCTCAAGTATCCGGCTGATTCGCCTGAGTGGAAAAGTATCAACAGGGTGCATAAGTCATTTGGTAATGAGGATAGGAATCTGAGGCTTGGATTATGTACGGATGGCATGAACCCTTTTGGCAATCTTAGTTCGCAGCATAGTACATGGCCAGTAGTTTTAGTGGTTTATAACTTGCCTTCTTGGTTGTGCATGAAACGCAAGTACATCATGTTGTCGCTTCTTATATCGGGGTCCAAACAACCTGGAAATGACATAGATGTATACCTCCAACCGCTTGTTGAAGACTTACAGAAGATGTGGAACGAAGGAGTATTAGTATTTGATGCGTATGCTAATGAGATGTTCCTCTGAGTGCCATGCTTTTTTGTACTATGAACGATTATCCAACTTTTGGGAACTTATCTGGGTACAAGACTAGAGGAAAACAACCCTGCCCGATTTGTGTAGATGACATGAAGTCTACACACCTTAAGGGCTGCAAACATGTCTATATAAGCACACGAAGGCTCCTCAGACGTGACCATCCCTATCGGTTTAAGAAGAAGGCATTCGATGGGAAGGTTGAAGAAGAAATTACTCGTAGACCATTAACTGGTACTGAATTTTATAATCAGGTTAAGGGCATTGAAACAATCTTTGGTAAACCTGCTAGTGAGGTTGATCGACCTACAGGATTATGGAAAAAGGAGTCCATTTTTTGGAAACTCCCATATTGGAAAGATCTAAAGGTCTGACATTGTTTGGATGTCATGCACATAGAGAAGAATGTTTGTGAAGCTATTCTTGCAACACTTATGAATATTCTGGGCAAGACAAAAGATGTTAAGGCGTCACGACTTTACTTGGAAAAACAGGGGCTTCGACCAGAGTTGTGGGCTCAGAAAAGGGACGGAAGGAAGAAGAAAGTAATGGAGGAAAGGGTTGATGATGAAACTCATAAAAGTAAAACGAAGGTGGAGGATTCGGAGAAAAATTATTTGCCACCAGCTTGCTACATGATGTCGCGTGCAGAGAAACGGATTTTTTGCGAGTCATTGTATGGCATTAAGGTTCCAACTGGCTACTCATCGAATATGAAGCGATTTGTTACCTTAAATGGTGAGTTGAAGTTATCGAGTATGAAATCTCACGATTGTCAAGTCATGATGCAAGTATTCTTACCGATTGCAATTCGTGGGATACTTCCAAAGCATGTGAGGCACACCATTACAGAACTTTGTTCAATTTTCCATACAATATGCAGCAAAGTCCTAGAACCGTCGACCCTCGATTCCTTGTAGGCTAGAGTAGTTGAAACTCTATGCAAATTTAAGATGTTTTGCCCCCTGGATGCTTTGACATTATGGTCCATCTCATTGTCCATCTAGTTCGAGAAATTAAGCTGTGTGGTCCAATGTTTTTGAGGTGGTGCTATCCTTTTGAGAGATATATGGGTACTTTGAAGGATAAAGTTCGAAATCTTGCACAACCAGAAGGTAGTATAATTCAAGGGATTGTGGGTGAAGAGATCAGTAATTTTGTGGCTGAGTATTTTGCTATTGTTGATCCTGTTGGACTTCCGACATCCCGACACGAGGGCAGACTTGAGGGCAAGGGTACAATTGGTTCAAAATTGATCACACCTTCCGTAGAAAAGCCTACACAAGCTCACTTATTTGTATTGCATCACGTAGCTAGCAGCTGTCCATCCTTATTTAAATGAATATGGAGGAATTACGTGTTAGCAATCCTGGAAAAGGAGTAAGGGCATTGACGCAAATGCATAACAGGACTTTCATTGATTGGTTTCATAAACAAGTAGTGAATGATTTGGATGAAAGTGATCCTGAAACAGTCAAGTGGTTAGCATTTGGTCCTCGTGAAGCTGTACGCTCTTATGAGGGTTATGATATTAATGGGTATACGTTTTGGACTGAACGTCAAGATCTGAAGTCAACATCGCAACAAAATAGTGGTGTTTCATTTGTGGCGTCATCTACACAATACGCAAGCTCGAAGGATAAGTCGCCTGTACTTGCTGACAGCAATTATTATGGGAGAATACAAGAAATATGGGTGCTGGACTACTGTACTTTTAATATTTGCCTCTTGTGTTGCAAGTGGGTTAACGATAATCGACGTTGCGTAAGAAAAGATGATCTTTGCGGATTCACTCTTGTTGACCTTAGTCTTCTACGTGAAACTCAGGAGCCATTTGTAATTGCATCACAAGTTAAGCAAGTATTTTTTGTAACTGATCCTGCTAATAATAAGTGGTCAATTGTTGTACCTAGTAAAAGGAGTGTCCTCGGTATTGGTGATGTTGATAATGAGAAAGAATATGATGCATTTGAGGACATCCCAACTTTTACCTATCCTGAAAATAGTGTGAAAGATGATGTGAATATGTCGGAGAACTATATGCTTGTAGATCACACGGAAGGGATACATGTACTTGAAGATCCAAAGAAACGGCGGAAGGTCAATAAATCATGAGACATATACTCAGGTTTGTCTAATTTCTCCAATTCGTAACTATTGTGTAGATTTTTAGGCTTATTTTTGTTGGTGGTTGAATTTGGGGAACGAAAAGGTCATTTTACGCCTACATGGCAATGATGGAGTGCAGTGGGGGGGGCAGTAGTGGCGGTGGTGGTGGTACTTTGTTGCATATGTGGAGAGTGAGGTCACATGGCAATGGAATGCTCTCCACATTTGTTGCATATGTCATGTAAAATTCTCAAACCACAATTAATCTAAGATCAATATTATTGAGTAAAAAATAGTAGTTGTATATATTGACAGTGCTTGAAGGAAAAAGAGGCAACTGGTAAGTTCACCCCTAAAGGACACATTGATGCATTGCACAAAACTTTAGGAAAGGACCACAGTGGACGCGTGAGGGGCGTAGGAGGTGTTCGCCTCGATTTGAGAAAGGTATATGGTGATCAATACACTACAGCAACAAAATCAAGTGTAAGTAGTGTGAATTCGGCAGCGTCAGTAGATGTGGAGGCTATGAAAGCTGCAATTCGGGAAGAGCTCAAGGAGGAGATGACACATAACTTCAACGCCATTTTGGAGCAAATGGGTTTACCGACTTTTGCTGCATTCAAGAAGGGTAGTGATATTACACCTAGTCAGCCGACCGGTGATCCACGAACATCTATTGATCAGATGATATGTAATACCCCGAACTTTAATCTCGTTTTATTAGCTACTAATTATGTTTGTTTGCATAATTTTTAAGTGAATGATTTTCAATTAAGGTATAGAAGTCAAAGTTTTGACATTTTGTCATTCCAAGCAAATAAGAATAGAAGGAGAAGAAAAAAAAAAAGAAAAGGAAGAATTAATTTCTTTCCTCCACCACCATTTTCTCTCCTCTCACGCACTGTATTTGTCCAGCATCTAACTCTTACAGTCGGAATTTCTAATGTTTTGTGAAGGAAAGTTGTAGATCTCGAAAAGTTATTGAATTTAGACCCAAAAATCACTCGATTCGGAGTTCGTAGCAAGTAGTTATGCCCTCCTGAGGTTTTCTGTTTTTGTTGTCTTCTTCCTTCCGCCACCAGACGCGCGCCGCACCACCACCTTCTGTCACCGTCATCGCGGTGCTGCTGCTTTGCCTCGTCAGATCGCTCTATCCTCGCCGGAGCCCGAGCTCCCCTACTCTTCGTTGCTCCTAGTTGAGCAGAGTTATGACTTTGAGGAGATTACATATGATGATTCTTGGAGGCTAAGTTATGACGATATTTAAAGAGTAAGAAAAGGAATAACGTATGAGGTAACGTTCATGTCCAGCAATATATGTATGCCCGTATATGTTATGTATAATGATATGCTCAAATGTGTTAATATGACTCCGTGTTACAATCTGTATGTTGCATGATGAGACACGTTATGATGTGACGATGCTCGCGTATGTTATGAAATGTCATGTTTATGATTCTGTTTACAATTTATGGATGATTCTGAATTAAGAATATATGATGTTTGATAAGTAATGATAATGAAAGTGGATGGTTCTGCTGGTCTGGAGTCATGAACTGATCCGGTAGATAGGCGAGTTACAGGTGGAGGAATTATGTTACGATTTATGGCATTATATGCCACCTTCTGATGGGGGATGAATATCCTCGGTGGCTTTTGCCTTCTGTTAACGTTATGAATTATGAAAGTTATGCTCTGTCTAAAACCTGTACTTGCCGATGAACTAAAGTCACGTAAATGGTCCTTGCCAGCAGACTGTTCAATGCTAATGATAATGTTCTCTGTTAATAATTGCTAAAGTGTTATAAAGTATGCTTATCTGTGAAAATGTTTACGAACTAAAATTGTTTTTACGGGCTGGAGTGAAGTTACTGAGTTTTTAATTCATTTTAGGTTATTTTCTGTGTTTTCTCTTTTCCCTATTTTATGAAATTATTCAGGTATTCTGAAGATAGGAGCAGGATCGATTATGTCAGTAATGCTCCGAAAGGATTAAATTGAAGTGACTCTGATAATTATTAGAAGATATCTAGAACCCTCTGTATTAAGGGTAATCATTATGAATTGTTATTGAACATTTGTATGTTTAAGAGGCCACTTTGGGCTATTATTTAATTAGTGGGCCATAACCCACAGACTTAAATTCCATTTCCGCTGTTAAGTACGAGCAATTGTGTTTAATTAAGGTTATGAATTTTCGGGGCGTTATATGATACCTTTACCTGATCCACCTGTAGTACCCGAGTTGAAGGTAATCACTTAATCCCTTTGCTTTGTTAAACAACTATTGTTCTTAAATGCATGAAATTCTTACTATAATAATGTTGTTTCATAGACTAACTATAAATGGAGTTTTTTTTAAAGGAGGAGACACCATGTGAACTATTAGCTTGAGGAGATGTTTATGATAGTTTCATTCTGGTAGCTTATGGCCATGCACAACCCCCTAGTGACCGAGTATGATTGCATAACCAGTTAGTGGATGATAATCACTATGTGGTCACCCTCAATGAAATTGTGCCTGGTTTCGAAGAATTACCTCTTTTGCTGCCGAAGCCAAAAGTTGGTCTACATTTACTGAATGATGCCCTTGGCAGTTATGTTCTATGGCCGCGTGCATTGGTGCGGTTTTCAGATGAGGTACAATGATTAACAAATATACATATATATATATATACATATATATATACATATATACATATGTATATACATATATACATATGTATATACATATATACACATATATATATTGATATATATACACACATATATATTGATATATATACACACACATATATATATATATATATATATATATATATATACACATATATATATACACATATATATATATATATATACACATATATATATATATATATACATATATATATATATATATATATATACATATATATATATATATATATATATATATATATATATATATATATATATATATATATATGCGTGTTCTCTTTTATAGTTTCTATGATAGTTAGTAATATCTTTACTTTTAACTAATTACTAGGTTTGGGGAAAGGCTGGCTCACATGACAGCAAGGCAAAGAAGGCCTGTTCACCTGATAAGAAGGCAAGTTTACGTGATGAAGGTGAACGAAATGTGTTGAAGGGAAATGTTTCTATGAGAAAGAATCCACTTATTATCGAGCCAGAGGTGGTGCGAGACCTTAGTATTCCATGCTATTGGTTACATGAGTGCGCTAGCGATTTACCCGATCATAATACAATAGAGGTTCCTTTGGGAGCGCAACAAGATGATGGACTTGCATGTGGCTAATACGTGTTGAGGTACATGTTCGATATCGTCAACCATTGCACTAAAGTCGATGATCTTCAAAAGGTATGTAACTAATTAGTATATGTTAGTTTAGATTAGATCGATTGGTAATAGGTATTAATTGGTTTAGAAACCAAAGTAGAACATGCATATTTTTGGGAACGAAAAGGTCATTTTAGGCCTATTTTTGCCTTTTCGCTTCCAATTCTTAGATTTTGAGTAACTTCACTCTAAAATCTTTTTCAACATGATAATATGAGGTATAATATAACTAGTGTGAACATTTTTAGGCTTGCATTTGCTGTTTGTTGAATTTTGGGAACAAAAATGTCATTTTAGGCCTATTTTTACATTTTCGCGTCCAATTCGTACTTATCGAGTCATTTAACCCCAAATTCATTTTGAACACGATAATATGAGGTATAATGTAACTATTGTGTAGATATTTAGGCTTGCAATTGTTGTTGGTTGAATTTTGGGAACGAAAAGGTCATTTTAGGCCTATATTTTTCTTTTCGCATCCAATTCGTACTTATCGAGTCATTTAACCCCAAATTAATTTTGAACATGATAATATGAGGTATAATGTAACTATTGTGTAGATTTTTAGGCTTGCATTTGTTGTTGGTTGAATTTTGGGACGTAAAGGTCATTTTAGGCCTATTTTTGCCTTTTCGCGTCCAATTCGTACTTATCGAGTCATTTAACCCCAAATTCATTTTGAACATGATAATATGAGGTATAATGTAACTATTGTGTAGATTTTTAGGCTTGCAATTGTTGTTGGTTGAATTTTGGGAACGAAAAGGTCATTTTAAGCCTATTTTTGCCTTTTCGCGTCCATTTCGTATGTATCGAGTCATTTAACCCCAAATTATTTTTGAACATGATAATATGAGGTATAATGTAACTATTGTGTAGATTTTTAGGCTTGCATTTGTTGTTGGTTGAATTTCGGGAACGTAAATGTGATTTTAGGCCTATTTTCGCCTTTTCGCGTCCAATTCCTATTTCTCGAGTCATTTAACTCCATTTTCTTTTTGAACATGATAATATGAGGTATAATATAGCTAGTATGTAGAGTTTTAGGCTTGCATTTGTTTTTGATTGAATTTCGGGAAGGTATATTTCATTTTTAGAACTACTAACTACGGTAAATAATTGAATTCTTATATTATGTGTTTATTCCTTAGTTGTTTTGCAAGGTTTATATGATTAACACACCAAGTTTGAGGGCCTTCACCATAGAGGAATTACATGAAGTTCGGGATAAGTTGGCGTCCTACCTTTGTGATGATTGCTTATGATACATTTTAGTGGATTTCGCGATATAATTAATTAGATCTACTAGTTGGTATCAATTATATGTACACTTTTTACATTATTAAATATATATATTTAAAGTTAATTATTACGTTGAAAAACTTGTAATATATTGCAACTCGATCGGTTTTTTTTTTTGTGTCGAAGTAAGGTGTTGGGTGGGGGGGGGGCCGCCATGGTGGGTGTCTTCGGGCTAGGCTAGGGTGGTGTGGGGGTCTTGGGGGTGGAGGGGCTGGCAGCGGGGGGTTGGGGATGGCAAGGAGGATGGGTGGGGTGGTTGGCGCCATAGAGGTGGAGGGGCGAGCAGGGGGTTGGGGATGGCACGGGGTGGGTGGGGTGGGGGTGCAGGGGCGGGGGGTGGGGATGGGGGTGGGCGGGGGTGGGGTAGGGGCAGGGGGTGGGCTGGGGTGGGGGTGCAGGGCTGGCAGGGGCTGGGGTGGGGGTGCTGGGCTAGCTGATTTTTTTTTAAAAAAAATTCCGAATACAAAGGGCTGCGGTTTTAGGCCTAAACCGCAGCCCTTGAGTTACACAAGGGCTGCGTTTTTGGCCTGAACTGCAGCCCTTCTTTTCTAATGAAGGGCTGCTGGCCAAAAACGCAGCCCTTCCTTATTTTTCCACTAGTGAAAGATGATTTCTAACAAATCTAGAGGTGCTTGTCGGGTCACTTGCCGGGCAGAAGCAAGTCAATGACGTAGATCTAAAGTCAACAATGATATTTCGAGAAAATATGACTTTTGACAATAAAATCTTTGTAAAAAGTGGTTTTGTGCCAAGTTATTTTTAATTGTGGTTTTTGACAAAAAATGATATCTAAAAAGGCAACATAAATTGGTGAATTCAAATATGAATTTTGCCCACACCCTAAATAATTGGCAAAAGGATCTTGCTAACGGACGTCCCGAGGGTTGGATAAGCACTAAATATATTTTCAAAAATGGTATAAATCTTAGAATGAATTCCAAAATCATGCGTCAATCAATATAATTAATGTTTAGATTTATTTAATATTTTCATTTTTAATTATCTTATCTAACGCCCCAGGGACACTTGTTAGTTTTCTTGTTTTTGTATTATCTTGTTCTTGATCTTTCGAAAATCATTGTAATTCAAACAAATGCATAAGCAATTGTAAAAAAAAAAAAACATTTTTTCCCTCTTCCTATTTTGGTTGTTGTGAAAGCAATTCAATTAATTCTTTTTTATGTATTGATTGTGATGGAAGGAAATGAAGCAATCAAGCATTCCAATTTTGGGATCAAAGTCGTCGACATTTAGAATCTGTTGTGTGTTGACATTGAGACCAAAGTATAATTTTGGTTGTGTAGAGAACTTAGAGCCACAAATGACACTGGCGTAATTAGATCTAGTTCTAGGTCTTAGGTACAATTCAAATTAAGAATTCACCAACTAAATTAATTGGTATCTACAGTATCAAAACCAGGTTGGCATAAATAAAAAATATCTATATTTCGTATTTGAAATTTGAATGGTATCCAATTCTACTCGAGTTATGAAGCATAACTGACATGGCTCTTATTTTAAGTAGAGGTTGAGATTTTTTTTAAATATGATTATTTTCACATTTATACACAAACAATCTTTTATGGAACTAAAAAGCTTGCCTTAGCCCAAGTCCAATAATTGGTTCTTTGAAGTAATTCAACTACCCCTCTTTCGTAGGTTGTTGATGCTGTTTCCTTGCTAAGCAACTTTAGTTGCTTTTGGGAAAGTTGCATTGCATGCAAATCTTCATTTCTCATGAAACTACAACGCTATAAACTTTACTTTCATTGGTCCTTTTCGCGGCTCCTAGTCAATTAGTTATGAATTTCTGTCTACATATATGATATACTAACCTCCGTTTCTAACTAAGTGCAATAGTTTGACTTTCACGTTTGACAACGCAACTTTGACCATTAATATATCTATTTATGTATAAGTAAAAGTTATAGAAAGTTAATAACATGACAATATTAATGAAACAAATCCAACAAAATTTTATATGATAATTTTTGTTTTCATATATTAATAAAAAAAAGGGTCAAAGTGACGTGTATGAATAGTGTAAAAGTCAAAATATTGCACTTCAAAAGAAACCAGAAGTATATAGTAGAACTTTGTAATTTTTATCAGTCGTATATAGCATATATATGGACCTCCATGAATTGCTAATCAACTTCACCTTTTCTTTCTGACCAGGTAATCAACTTCACCTTTTATTTACTTGTATATATCCAAAGTTGATGGGTAACAATCATTGCCTTTAGTTTCTCCAAGTTTAATGTAACTATATATATATATATGCAATTATGCATGCTTTTCATATAAAAGAAGCGAGTATCAAAACGCTTGAATTCAATCTGAACGTGTATATGTTGGTCGGCTTGCTCATATTATACACTGAAGCTTTTAGGAAATGAAGTTATAATAATTGAGGTTTTTACGGAATGAAGTTGTTTGTGCATTCAACTTTACCTTGATTGCAACTTTGCAGGCAAATTTGGAGCGCGTTTATCAATTTGACAAACGCCCCTCAAAAGCAAAAGTAAAGTCACCTCTAATTTCCCCTCAAAAAAAAAGTCACCTCAAATTTAATTTTATTAAAATTGGTAATATTGATTTCGTTTATGTCATTTTGTAAATCAAAGAAGAATGGGGTAACGGAAATAGTAGCGCAAAAAAGTTTGCTAGGCCACGTAAGTTATAATGTAAATAAAGATATCAATGTATGGTTAAAGGTTGGTATTGAAAATCATAGAAGTTAAATTGACTAATTAAAATGGACGGAGGAAGTAACATTTTTTTATATTGCATCATTGTTAGTAATAATACACGGTAGAATTAGATTATGTGAATAATGAAAGGTCAAGTTCTTTATTAATTGTTGAACTAACAACTAATTAGGTAATGTTTGGGAACACAAATGAGTCAGCAACATGTAAAGGTGGCCGACCAACCCATGTTAACGGACCCACTAGGCAGGCCCATTATATATTGTTATAAGGTAAAAACTTAAGGTGATATAAAGTGTATCGTTAAAGTCACAACTCACAAGACCACATGCAAAGTTACAGAGACGATTGTAATTAATCATAATTGTACTGGGACTTAATCACGTGTTTATCAAGGAATCATATTAGGATTCCAACCCTACAGTTACTCCCTTGATCGTTATTAAATTGTATTGAGAATCTTAAACCTAAATATTTCTAACCTACAACTCCTTTTCCTACTTTGAAATTTGAGGAGTTTTCCGTAAAAAGACCACCGGATGTCAAGTTTCTTCACCTTCCAAGTAATTGTTTATTCTTATACTTCCTTACTTGGAGTTAAGTTCAACTTTATTATTGATGCAAAAATAAGTATCACTATATTTAAGTACAACAATCTTAAGTGAAATGAACTCACTAGTAGAATAAATGCTTATTGATGCGGTCATTAAGTGGCCTATTGCAGCGGTTTTGGTCGCGCAGCAATTAAGGGCGCAGCAATAGGTAATTAACCTATTGCTGCAGTATTTTACCGCAGCAATAGGTCAAGCTATTGCTGCGGTTTCTACCCAAAACCGTAGCAACATGTATTTTTCTAATATTAAAAATACAGGTCTATTGCTGCGGTTTCTTTCCAAAACCGCAGCAATAGACGTAGGGCCGGTAAAAAAAAAAAATTTAAAATTTCTCGAGGCTTAATTTTTTTGTAGCTATAGTACAATTATAATATGTTACATAGCTACAACAATCCAAACACCCAATACAAAAGAGACATAAAACTAAGAAAAACAAACGAAAAAGAGAAACTAAATCTGAGAAAAACAAACTAAAAAATTAAAAAACTGAAATGAAAAGACTAAGAAACAAATTAAAACTAAAACGTAAGAAATTAAAAAATTAAGAAACTGAAATTAAAAATCTAAGAAACAAATTCAAAAAAAATTAAGAAACTGCTTCGTGAATGCACTAGCAGATCAAAATAAAAATAAGCAAAACAAAAAACAGCAGAAAAATATATTACAAATAAAAAATAAAAATCGAAAAATCGAAAAGAAAAAAGAAAAAAGAAAAACAAACACAGTACATCTTCGAACGGTAAACAAACGAGAACAAAACATCACCGAGGAGCTTCGAACGACGAGCTTCAAACGACCGACGAACGAGGAGCTTCGAGCGACGAGCTTCGAACGGCCGACGAACGAGAAGCCGTACAATCGACGGAGTTTTTATGTGGTGACCGACGAACGAGGAACGACGAGATACAACCGACGAACGAGGAAACCGGAGAAGGACTGCCGGCGAAGGAGGAAAATCGGAGGAGGAAGGCCGGCAAAGAAGAAGGATGAGAAGATAGGAGAGTGTCATGTGAGAGGCTAGGATGAGAGAGGAAGAGGAGAGTGAGAGGATAGGAAAAACGGCTGAGGAGACAAGAAGAACCCTAATTAGGTCGCGCGTCTTCTTTTATAAACAAGAAGAGTCTATTGCTACGGGTGTTCGAAGGAACCACAACAATAGGTTCCTCTTATGTAATAAATGGGGATTTTGCTGCGGTTTTTTGTAAAAAACCGCAGCAATATATTAAAATATTATTTTTTTAATATTATTTTAATATATTGTTGTGGTTCTTACCAGAAACCGCAGCAATATGTCTGGTCAAAAAGTCAACTTTTTTTCAAAATATTTCCCGTTGAAACCATATTGCTGCGGTTTTTGGCCCAAACCGCAGCAATATCTTTATATTATATTTTACCTTTTCTTTTTACGTGATATATTACTGCGTATGGGTAAAACCGCAGCAATAAGCAATTATTCTACTAGTGATTTACTTTTCATGACGGGTTAAAGCTTATTCATATGAATAATATGGATTTACCCTTCAAAGTAAAACAATTACTTCCACGGTCCCCCCCCCCACACCAAAAAAAAAAAAAGAAAACAATTACCCGAATCCTACAATAAATTACTATTACCGACCCCTCTCATGTAAGAAGGCGTGGTAAGAAAATATGCTCCACCTCTTTTTTTTTTACCAAGGAAAGAAAAACTAGACTAACCCCCCTATCATGGGGATCAACCCCTATCGTGAGGAGGAGAAAAGACAGTAGGAGAACTATAGCGCTGGCCTCTTGACGCCATTTAATCAGCCGCTTTGTTACCTTCTCACCCAATATGACGAAAGCTAATATCTTGAATCGCCTCCCCATCCTTACCTATATCAGACGCAATAGAATCAATATAACAAGGAGAAATAATCTTACCAGACAAAGCTTGAATGACATGCAAGTTGTCTCCTTCAACAATGACTCTATCAAGGTTAAGCCTCATAGCACACCTTAGTTGGCTCGATTATGTTCATAGTCACTCTCCATTACTTTTGGTATCCGGCTTTTACTATACTTCTGTGCTTTTAATTATTCTCCTCTTTGTCTCATATAGTACAAAATCTAATGTTATAATATAGATAAAGACCTTCCATATTAGAAATTAGAATATTCCCATTAGGGAGAGAAATTTTAGACAACTAGTAAGGGAATAAGTTACGTTAAAACTTAATATCCACGCATGAGAGGAATACATATTTTTTAGCTTTATTATAGATGATGAAAAACAAATAGGAATGGAGGAAGAAGAAGGGTTCATTCTTTCCAATTTATTTTTGCTTATCTAAAAGTCGAGACATTGTGATATTATCACGCACCGACCCCATTGTTAACATAACTTCCTCGAACCGGCGCACTCAAATAGATTGAGTGGGATTAGAACCGAACCCTAGATGGAGTGGGATCGAAACTGAATGCAATTGGGTTCCAAGAATGACCACACACGCGTGCTGAACCAAACCGGCCAGCGCATTTGTGACTAAGAATGACGACAGCGCGCAAGAGTTTGTCTATAATCTCATATTATGTAGAACACATCAATTGGAGAATTCCACTATACAAAGTTGGACAATGTAGAGACAATACAAAATCCTTTTTAAGTTTGGACCAACTATCAAAACTTTCCAACAATGGCATTCTAACATAACTTATTTGTAAGTGTGTCAAACTATATTTTTACTTATCTGAACTTAGTAAATCTTATAAATGTTAGTCTTAATTATTTATTTGAACTTATTTTTGATGACTGAAAATAAGGGGGAAACAATAGACTTTAAATCAAAAGAAACAGTTGGAACATTATGCTCAAAAGCAACACAAGTTCCCTGTTCTTTAACTTTTTTACCTTTTTCCAATTTCTATTGTCAGACCAACTTTTGAGAGTATTTAAGAAATTGCGTAAGACTGGATATCAAGTCTTTTTAGATATTCCGTAATCTATAAGAGTTTCTCAATAATCAAAAGGAGATAGACCGATCCAGTCAGGAGCCTGTCGTAGAAGAGTTCATTCATCATACACCCGGACATACATGGTACACCCAACACTAATTTTTATTCATTTGTTCATTTAAAATGGAGAGAGAGAGAGAGAGAGAGAGTTCCTTAGAGAGAGAAACCAAGAATCCCAATGGATTGCAGTCAACCGGAAAAAACCCAAATCTCATCCCCCCAAGCATCCAAAACATGCTTCATCAACCATCTTCCCATAGCAGCAACCATCTCTGACATAGCTCACATCTTTAGAACGCATGGGGCCATAGCAGACATCACCATACCACCATCACAAAAACACCCAAAACACAAATTTGCATTCGTTCAATATCATCACTCACAATCCCTAACCACCGCAATCAATGACGAACATGGAAAAATCATTGATGGTTCAAAAATCACAGTATTCCCTGCTAAATATGACAAACCAATCCAGAAAATTCCTCAACCCTCTACCAATAACCCAAACCAAATCACTATGACAAAGAAAAACCAATCTCAGAAACCCAGTCAAGTGATTGATAGCACGCGAGACTGTAGATCCTACAAAGATGTCGCAAACCCAAACACCCTCAAAAATATTGACCCATCCAAAACCATGCAGCATACATACCCCTTTGAGGAGTTCATTCCAAATTTCAACCAAACGGAACCAAATCCATCCCCACACAGGATAATGAGTTCAAGGGCCTTAGGTCCTGACACAGAAGCAATTAGAAAGTCACTTAGAGCAATAGAGATAGAGGGTGACTTTGCTGCGTCAATAAAAGGCGACAAAAATGATGAATTCATTGTAGAGCTAAGGAGGAGCAACATTGGCTTTACAGAATCATCACAATCATCAGAGACAATTATGGATCACATCCTGGCAGAAGGGGTAAATTGCCTCTCCATCAAAGCCATGGGAGGTATGCAACATCTCATCATTTTTGATTCGGAAGAGGATAAGAAGTCCATTATCGAGAGCAAATGGTTAGAAAGGTGGTTTACAGTCATAAAGGATGTCAATTGTCATAGTGCAACATTATGGAGGGAGGCATGGATTAACATCTATGGTTTACCCCTTAATGCATGGGGGTACAAAAATTTCCATAACATAGGAAGCATATTCGGCAGAGTCATTTCAGTTAATTATCAAAACTTCGATTGTGGAAAGGCCTTGATCTATAATGACTGCCTGTTTGATATAAATTGCAAAATTGCAATGGAAATTGACGGAAAAATTTACTCCATCTTCGTCTCAAAAAAGCAAACACATTGGAGTAAAAAGAAATTCCCTGAAATAGTGACGATACATGCTAAACAGGATATGAATGACCAACCTCCATCTCCAGGTAAGTCATCTTCTGAAAATTTTGTAAATTCAGATCAGTGGAAGTCAAAAAGCTGCCATTTAAATGATGAGATCTTGAAAAAACAAACAGACACAGTGGAAAGTCGTGACAATAATGAATTGGTACAGCCTTTGTCCAACTCGAAACCAGACAATGAATTAAAAAAATCCGTCCCCCAAAACTTGCCTTCCTAAGAAATCATTCTTCATCCAATGATGTCCAATCATCAGATGCCCTACGAGCTGCCAAAAGGACTGTCAAAACCACCATGTGTTTTAACACTGGTCACATTATCAAACTCTCCAATTAAGTCTCAACCAAGCCCGGAGAAAAATTCAAACCAGATGGTGCTCAGCAGGAAAAGCCCAAACCAACTCTCCCCAAACCCTCCTCCCTCTCCAATACAACTCGCCAATAAGTTCGGGCCACTGTTAAAAACCAACAAAACAGAATCCACATCCTCCTCATCCTTGGGCTCATCTTCCTGCTCAGGCCCACTCCTTCCCCCCGGTTTTGAGAACATTATCCCAGCCCAACACAAAATTGCAAAAGAAAGGAAGAGAAAAAGAAAGCTTGAGAAAAAAAGAAGATTGAAATCAGCAAGCACCAAGAATCACTCCCCTCGTCTCTCAATCACACCTGAACATGGATCTAAAGCGGTTACAATTGATGATGTAATCAAGATGGCTGAAATCATGGGTCTTTCATTCAATGGGCCCAGTGATGAATTGAGGAAAAGAATTGAAGTTGTACTGCAGGACCAACAGCTCAGTTGGGTGGCTAACTGCTCCTAAACCCCAACACTTCCATTCTCAAACATATTGGTATTATGTTATCAATAATATCATGGAATATACGTGGGCTATCAGCAAGGCCCAAGAAATGCTCTCTCAGAAAATTGATTGGCACCAGTGATCCCATATTTGTCTTTATTCAAGAGACAAAAATGCAAGACATCCATAAAAACACAATTAGAACATGCTGGAAATCGAATGATCTTGAATGGAGTTTCAATCCATCAGATGGAAGCTCAGGAGGACTGTTGTCCCTATGGAACAAAACATCATTCAATGTGAAATCCAATGTAATATCCCAGAACTGGATTGCAATCAGTGTTGTATTTTCTTCACTCAATTTTGAATGCAATCTCATAAACATATATAATCCATGCGATGTTGCTCGAAGAGCTGAAGTGTGGCATGAATTAATCGAATACCAGCAGGCCAATCCTCTCCCATGTCTAGTTGTTGGAGAATTCAATGAAGTCCTCATTCCAAAAGAAAGAGGCATTCATTTATTCTCTCAAACTGGAATTAACGATTTTCGGCTTTTTGTGCAGGATCTTCATCTTCTTGAAATACCTTCCACAAGTGGAGGTTACACATGGTTTCGAGGTAACTCGAAAAGTATTCTTGACAGACTTTTTGTCAATCCATAATGGATTTCAATCTTCCCATCATTGAAAGTGTCCCTCTTGCAAAGGGGACTCTCAGATCATTGTCCTCTATTGGTACACTCACATATGCAAAACTGGGGCCCAAAACTGTTTCGGTTCCTCAACTGTTGGCAAACAGACCCGAAGTGTTTGAAGCTTGTTAAAAGCACTTGGCTTGAATCACCTTCAATGGACGTGACTAATAAACTGAAGACTGTGAAAGACAAACTCAAAGCATGGAATCACAATGAGTTTGGAAACATCGACTCAAACATCAAAATTCTCGAAGAAAAAATTCAGGAGCTTGATGATCTGTGCAATCAACGTGATCTCACTGACATCGAATTAGATGTGAGAAAACAAGCACAAATCGATATGTGGATGTGGATCAAACGGAAAGAATTATATTTGGCGCAAAACTCGAGAATTTTATGGCTCAAAGACGGAGATCGCAACACCAAATTCTTTCATGCTGTCGCCTCAAACAAAAGGCGAAAGAACTCCATCTCTAGCATTGAAATCGATGGTCATTTGTCTTATGATCTGATGGGACCAAGTTATGTGCGATTATAGAGTGTTGAGAAATCCATTTTACTAAGTTTTAAGGTTTAAGAAGGAGAGTTTTACTAATCTAAACCTTAGTGTGGAGAAGAGGGAGTTATGATGAATTTGTGATATTAGAGGAGATTTAAGGGTATTTTGTGGCTATATGTGTTTATGATCATTTACAGGTGGATTTCCATCCTGTGTTTGCGATCCATTCAACATAAAGAGATCACCGCACATTTCTAGCCACACAGGTTCATGTCAGCGTCGCATGCCCGAGCCGCGCATATCGAGTGAAGGCTGAAGCTAGGCAGCAGAGGATGCCCGAGCCGCGCGCAAGACATGCGCGACCCGCGCGCTGCGAGTGAAGGAATGAAGCTTGGCAGCAAGACAGGCCCGACTCGCGCGCTAGACCTGCGCGACTCGCGCGCTGAGCGAAGGCTGGATGACTTGGGCAGCAGCCAAAGCCCAACTCGTGCACCATCATCGCCCGACTCGCGCACTTCGACGCGGCTGCGATTCTTCGGCAATTCTCAGCTTTCCTTAGGTTTTATTAATGAGAAAAACGTTTTGTTTTGTATCTTGGATTTTCAGAACTGAATTAGAGAGGATAGAAAGAAGAACCCTAATCCCTTTTTCTCCCTTTTTGAGTTTCTAATCATGAGTTTGAAGATTTGCTTGATGGATGCTATGTCGATTGTAGCCTAAATCTAGTCTTGAGAACGGTTAATCAAGCTTCGGTCTACTATTGTGAGGTTTCTCTTTGTTAACTTGTTCTTAATTATAATTGTGATTTCTTGATTTAAATCTATGATTGTGGTATGTATTGCTAGGAGTACTACTAGTTTATACATTCGATTTATCATTTGCTAGGATTTAGAATTGATGCCGATTCATCTGTTCTTCTTTCATGAGTAGCAATCTAGGGTTTGATTAATGAATCTGATTATTCTTGACTAATCACTAGAGAAGTCACAAGTTCCAATTTGAATATGTTGTGCTAGCAATTTGTTAATTGGCTCATTGTTTCCTAGTTCGTTGATGTTCTTGTGATTTGAATTTAATCTCTGATTAGATTAGATTAATCATTAGTTCAAGTTTTATGATCATCTGATTGTGATTGTTTAACGATACTTTTGAGGGAAAGGAATTTGATTTCCAGCTTTGAGTAATTAAGAGTAAGTTACATGCTTGAGAAACCAATGATCAATAGTTTGAATCGAAGTGGCCATTAACCGAACTCAAGATTCTTCTCTTCTTGATTATATCACTTCTTTATTATACTTTAGTTCTTCGTATTTAGTTATTCGATTCTTTAATCTCAAAACCCCCATTTAATCTATTATAAGCACGAGTTAGTCCCCAAGTCTCTGTGGATTCGACCCTACTTACCACTTACATTTATTTGTATTGGAAAGAAGGAAAATAAACTTTTATCTTTGGTAGCGCGTACGACCGCATCCCACCAAATTTTGGCGCCGTTGCCGGGGACTTGGCAACTACTAAAACGTGTTTATTGTAGATTGTGTTATGAAATTTTACTTTTTGATTAGTATATGGTTGGCACCCGTGCTACTAACCATGATTGTGTGGATTACGATCCCGAGTTAGAATTGAATCTTTTCAGGTTGCGAAGGGAATTGAGAAGAAATTTTCAAGAACTTCCATTTGCATTGAATTTGGAAGAAGAAATGCCACCTAGGGTGGAGACTCGTACTCTGAGGGAGCTCACTGCTCCAAATCTTGATCAACAACCATTATGTATCACGTTCCCAACACCGGAAGCAGGTACCACCTTCGAGCTCAAGTCCGGGCTCATTCATCTATTACCATCTTTTCATGGGCTCAGTGGTGAAGATCCTAACAAGTTCCTATCCGAGTTCCATGTTGTGTGCTCAAGCATGAAACCGAGTAATGCCACGGAAGAGCAAGTTAAGATGAGGGCATTTCCTTTTTCTCTTAAGGATACGGCCAAAGATTGGCTATATTATCTTCCCCCGGGGTGTATCTCCAGTTGGTCTGAGATGAAGAAGCGGTTCCTTGATAAATATTTTCCCGCTTCAAAGTCATCCACACTCAAGAAAGAGATCAACAACATTGAGCAGCGATATGATGAACCTTTGTATGAATATTGGGAGCATTTTAAGAGGTTATGTGCAAGCTGTCCGTATCATGGATATAGTGAGGAAGATTTGATCTTATACTTCTATAATGGACTTTCCGATGATGATGTGCGGATGATTAATGCAGCTAGTGGTGGATCGATCATAAATAAGACTCCAGTGAACGCTAGAGCTTTGATAGAGGAGCTTTCTGAAGGCTCCAGACATTTTAGTAGGCGATCCACCCACGAGAAGTTGAATGTGGGTAGCTCAAACACGCAAAATCCCAAACTTGAAGAACAGGTTCAAGCTCTTACCTCACTAGTAAGAGAGCTCATTGTTAAGGGACACACACAACAAGTTAAAGCGTGTGGGATATGTGCTTCAGATCACCCCACTGATTATTGCCCACAACTTCAAGAGGGGTCTAGTGCGGAAGTCAACGCTCTTGGTTTTCAAGGCTCAGGGAATCAAAGGAGATACGATCCTTATTCCAACACATACAATCCTCGTTGGAGAGATGATCCGAGGTTGAGGTATGGGAATGATCAAGGTAACCAACAACCCACACAATATCATCAACAGCAACAACAGTTCATGAGACCCCAAGCTCCAGTTCAGAGTCATCATCAGGGTCAGAATTCGGGTATGATGCAAGGTTTTACAATGTCTACTGAAGATATGCTTAATGCCTTAACCAAGAATGTGACCACCATGCAAGGGAATATGGTACAGTTTCAAGAGGAAACCCGCTCTAGTATAAGGAATTTGGAAACACAGATGAGCCAGGTTTCGAGTGCAGTGAGCAGGCTAGAGGCTCGTGAATTGGGAAAATTACCCTCCCAAACTGAAGTGAACCCAAAGAAGAATGTGAGTTCTATCATGATAAGGGGTGATACACAGCTGACAGAGGGAAAGAGCATGGTTGCAAGAAAGAAGGAAGCTACTTTACTTCCAAAGCATCGACCTCCCCCACCTTTTCCAGAAGCTTTGCAGGCCGATAGAAGGTATGAACGCAACAAAGGTATATACGAGTCCATACGCGAAAGTGAGGTAAGTTCTCCTATTTTAACCAAAGTAGAGAAAACTAGTGAGCATGTTTATGCTATTTCTCATAATGCACTTCCTCCCAAATGTGATGACCCAGGCATGTTTACCATCCCTTGCACTATTAATGATGTTCGTATTCCTAAAGCTATGTTAGACTTAGGTGCTTCAATTAATGTGATTCCATTTTCACTATATGAGTCTTTAGCGCTTGGCCCTTTGCATGCAACAAATGTCATAGTGCAATTAGCTGACGGATCCCACTCTTATCCCAAGGGTAAGGTAGAGGATGTATTAGTTCATGTTGGTAAACTTCAGTTTCATACTGACTTTTATGTACTGGACATGGAGTCTGATTGTCATATTTCTCCTGTTCTTTTAGGGAAACCGTTTTTGAAAACATCCAGTACGAAAATTGATGTTGGTGCTGGGTCATTAACTGTGGAGTTTGGGGGACATATAGAAGCATTTGGTATTCATGAGTCTAAGAATTCCCTAGCGACTGAACATCCCTCCTGCTTTGTGGGTACTATTCAGTCCATAGTGTGTGATACATATGATACCATTGAGGGACATGAGTCATTGGAGGTAGTGAGGTTGCAAAAACATGAGAGACCACCTGATTTACTGAATAATTTTACACCGTTATCACTAACGCTAGCTGTGCAGGAAGTTGTCTCATCAAACCTACAGGTACAAGTGTTGGAACAAGGATTTCAACCATCCCCGGACTGATTTTGGAGAGGTATAAGGTCGAGCTAACGACTTTAAACTAGCGCCTTTTTCTTTTTCTTCTTTCTTTCTTTTTTTTTTTTTCTTTTCTATTTTTCTTCCTTTTCTTTTTCTTCTTACTCTTAAACCTCACCATTTTTATACTCCACCACAACAAATTATCCTTCACCCACCATTACCCCTCTTGTTTCCCGAACTATAATTCAAAACACTTTTAGTCAATCATAATCCAATTTAAGCCAAAATACATCAAAAGACCTTTGAGAGGTGTCCATTTGAGAGACATTGGTGAAATTGGAGGGTCGAGATTGATGAAGGAGTGCATGAGCAATGCTTACGAGCAATGATGCGCATTTGCATACTGGATTTGGTTCTACTGTAAGGTGCAAATTTCTGAAATTATATTCTCCTCATGAATTTAATTTTGGATTAGTCATTTACTTGGGTGTTATAGGGAGTCGGGTTGTGAGATGGTGTGTGTGTGTTTGTCGTCCATGTGTTCTCTTATGTTGTTGGGGGTGTGAAGTGTTTTAGTTTGGTATTGTTGAAGGAGTGAGAATTTTTGTGAGAGTCGTTTTTTTTTAGTGTTCCCCTTCTCGTTTCTTGTGTTTTCTTGTACTTGCTCTCACATTGAGAACAATGTCTTGATTAAGTCGGGGGGAGGAAATTCTCATTGTTCTATTTGATTCTCATTGTTCTTTTTGATGCTTATTTTATTTTTGTTATAAAAAAAAAAAAAAAAGAACAAAAGTGATGAAATGAAACCCGCTGAGTTGAAAGCCCGCAAGGGCGGGCGACTCAGGCAATAATGGGGGCCCGGATAGGTTGAAAACCCGAAAGGGCAATCTATGCAAAAAAGTGGCTAATTGGAGCGGGTGAGATGGTGAGCTCATAAATGAAAAAAAAAATGTGTGAAGCTAGGATGAAAACCCGAAAGGGCTCCTAGGCAAAATCAGAGATAAAAGAGAGAAAATTTGAAATCATTTGCCGGAGTTGGTGTCATAAGGAGGATTGGTGATATAAGGAGTGTCTCGGGTAGGTTTTTCATCTTGATGTTCGGAGTTAGAGGCGAATAGGCTAGAGCTCGCTCATCATTGGAGGAATAAGGAGTTTGGTGTTGTGATTGTGTTTAGATGGTCCAAGTTCAAGTCCTTTGAGATTTGTCAGGATTCGAATTTGCTTTTGTCATTTCATAACATGAGGATGGTTGTGGTGTTGTGCAGATTGGAATGGCTTTGAATCCTTTGAAATCTTTCGGGGTTCAATGTCATGCGTTTTTATTATCTTGGTGTTGAGTATAGTATGATAATGCTATTTACATTATTTCAGGAGAGCTTTTAGCTCAAGTGTGGGGGTGACTCTCACCCTTAGACTTGGCTTTGAGCGAATCGGGGGAAATAGCAAACTTTTATCATACACTAGGATGGAGAGATAAGGGGAGTAGTGAAAGGTGAGCAATGGCTTGGAAGGGGTGCCTCATTGACCTTTATTTTGAGTTTACTCGAGGTCGAGTAAAGTTCAAGTGTGGGGGTATTTGATGGGACCAAGTTATGTGCGATTATAGAGTGTTGAGAAGTCCATTTTACTAAGGTTTAAGGTTTAAGAAGGAGAGTTTTACTAATCTAAACCTTAGTGTGGAGAAGAGGGAGTTATGATGAATTTGTGATATTAGAGGAGATTTAAGGGTATTTTGTGGCTATATGTGTTTATGATCATTTACAGGTGGATTTCCATCCTGTGTTTGCGATCCATTCAACATAAAGAGATCACCGCACATTTCGAGCCACACAGGTTCATGTCAGCGTCGCATGCCCGAGCCGCGCGCAAGACATGCCCGAGCCGCGCATATCGAGTGAAGGCTGAAGCTAGGCAGCAGAGGATGCCCGAGCCGCGCGCAAGACATGCGCGACCCGCGCGCTGCGAGTGAAGGAATGAAGCTTGGCAGCAAGACAGGCCCAACTCGCGCGCTAGACCTGCGCGACTCGCGCGCTAAGCGAAGGCTGGATGACTTGGGCAGCAGCCAAAGCCCGACTCGCGCACCATCATCGCCCGACTCGCGCACTTCGACGCGGCTGCGATTCTTCGGCAATTCTCAGCTTTCCTTAGGTTTTATTAATGAGAAAAACGTTTTGTTTTGTATCTTGGATTTTCAAAACTGAATTAGAGAGGATAGAAAGAAGAACCCTAATCCCTTTTTCTCCCTTTTTGAGTTTCTAATCATGAGTTTGAAGATTTGCTTGATGGATACTATGTCGATTGTAGCCTAAATCTAGTCTTGAGAACGGTTAATCAAGCTTCGGTCTACTATTGTGAGGTTTCTCTTTGTTAACTTGTTCTTAATTATAATTGTGATTTCTTGATTTAAATCTATGATTGTGGTATGTATTGCTAGGAGTACTACTAGTTTATACATTCGATTTATCATTTGCTAGGATTTAGAATTGATGCCGATTCATCTGTTCTTCTTTCATGAGTAGCAATCTAGGGTTTGATTAATATATCTGATTATTCTTGATTAATCACTAGAGAAGTCACAAGTTCCAATTTGAATATGTTGTGCTAGCAATTTGTTAATTGGCTCATTGTTTCCTAGTTCGTTGATGTTCTTGTGATTTGAATTTAATCTCTGATTAGATTAGATTAATCATTAGTTCAAGTTTTATGATCATCTGATTGTGATTGTTTAACGATACTTTTGAGGGAAAGGAATTTGATTTCCGGCTTTGAGTAATTAAGAGTAAGTTACATGCTTGAGAAACCAATGATCAATAGTTTGAATCGAAGTGGCCATTAACCGAACTCAAGATTCTTCTCTTCTTGATTATATCACTTCTTTATTATACTTTAGTTCTTCGTATTTAGTTATTCGATTCTTTAATCTCAAAACCCCCATTTAATCTATTATAAGCACGAGTTAGTCCCCAAGTCTCTGTGGATTCGACCCTACTTGCCACTTACATTTATTTGTATTGGAAAGAAGGAAAATAAACTTTTATCTTTGGTAGCGTGTACGACCGCGTCCCACCATGATCCGCATCAAATCAAGCAGGAAGCTACAACTTTTTTCAAGAAAATCTTTAGAGAAGATTTCTCTAATAGGCCCACTTTCAATGATCTACAATGCACGCATCTAACAGAAGAGCAGGCTACATCTCTCACTCTTCCCTTCTCCAAGGAAGAAAATGACAACGCTGTGACCTCATGCGACTCAGACAAGGCCCTGGGGCCGATGGATTTAATTTCAAATTCATCAAGAATGCATGGGAAATTATAAAACATGATATTTATCATATTGTGCAAGAATTTTCGGCCACATCGAGGCTTCCACGGGGGAGCAACACAGCATACATAGCCTTAATTCCGAAAATTCCCAATCCTTCAACCTTCAAGGATTATCGCCCGATTAGCATGGTCGGGTGCATGTACAAGATCGTTGCAAAGTTGATGGCAAAAAGACTTCAAAATGTGATAAGTACCTTGATTAGCCCACTTCAATCCTTGACAAATACTTGACGGTGCATTAGTGGCTAGTGAAGTCATTGATTCGTGCAAGAAAAGGGGCATTGAGGCTTCTCTTTTCAAGTTAGACTTTCATAAAGCCTATGACAGTGTCTCTTGGAGCTTCCTCAAATGGATACTTGAACAAATGAAGTTTCCTTCTCTATGGATTGAGTGGGTAATGACGTGCGTAACCACGACTTCTGCTTCTATACTTGTCAATGGATCACCCACCGTTCCTTTCAAGCTTCAAAGAGGATTACGTCAAGGTGATCCTCTTTCACCCTTCTTGTTTGTGCTTATTGCTGAAACTCTTGATAGAATCATTAAAAAACATCAAACTTGGGCTTATGGAGTGGAGTTCAAATTTTCAAAGAAGGAATGAAATTGACTCATCTTCAATATGCCGACGACACACTAATCTTCTGTGATGCAAACATTGAAGAACTCAAAAACATCAAAAAGGCTCTCATATTATTTCACTTGGCATCCGGTCTTCAAGTGAACTTTCATAAGAGTTCACTCATTGGTGTGAACACGTCAAGCTCTTGGCTTCATGATGTGGCAAGTTCTCTCCAATGTAAAATAGGATGCATTGCTTTCACATACTTGGGGTTTCCCATAGGTGGAAAACCTTCACGCATTCAAACTTGGGATCCCATTATAGAAAAGCTCTCGAAAAAACTTGCATCATGGAAAGGAAGGATGTTATCGATTGGGGGTAGAATAGCACTCATCAAGTCATCCTTAACAAACCTCCCTTTATACTTCATTTCACTCTTCCCCATTCCCAAGGGGATAATCGACAAGATTATAAAGATTACTCGTGCATTCTAATGGTGCGGTAACTCGAAAAAAAATCTCTTCCAGTCGTAGAATGGAGCACAATTCAATTGCCCAAAGAATTGGGTGGGCTTAGCATCGGAAACATTCTCCACAAAAACCTTGCCCTGCTTTTTAAGTGGATATGACGCTTTATTCAAGACCCAACTCCTCTTTGGTGTCAAGTTATAAGAGCTAAATACAAGTACTCATCATCAATATCTTTCTCGGATCTTTCTACACCTCCATCTGGTGGCCCATGGCGTCAAATATGTGCTGCAATATTTCATAACGAGAAGACAAAACATATAGTATCAAGTGGTGTTCGAAAAAGAATAGGGGATGGCTCTCAATCCCTTTTTTGGCATGACTCATGGTAGAGCTCAGTGCCTCTGAAAAAATTGTTCCCTAGGCTTTTCTTAATCGCCATAAATCAACAAGCGACAGTAGCCTCCCAAGGCTTTTGGGAGGGCTACAATTGGGTGTGGAGTTATGAATGGAGGAGATCCCTGCGTCCACAAGACTATGTTGAAAAACTGAGCCTTGAACAAATGCTGCAGCCTGTTTGCCCAAGTCTCGAGGCCCATGATAAATACATTTGGGCCCATTCGAAGTCCGGCACATTCTCAACAAAATCACTCACGCTTGAACTAGATAAGCTTCGGCCGCCAGCCCATCACGATGCCATCAAAGGCCTATGGAAAGGGCTTGTTCCACACCGAATCGAGGTATTCGTATGGATCGCTCTAATGGGCAAACTCAACACCAGCAATAAATTGGCTGCAATTGGTATCATACCCAATGAATGCAACGTCTGCCCCTTGTGCTCATCCGAACCACGAGCACCTCCTTCTTCATTGCTCACTCTCGCAACAATTATGGAATTGGTGGTTGGATCAGTGGCAAATCAAATGGGCCTTCCCCTATTGTTTGAGAGATGCTTTCAATCAATGGCATTATGCGTCCAAAAATTCTTTTTTCAAGAAGGTATGGTTGGCCAGTTCTTCATTATAATATGGACGATATGGAAGGAAAGGAATCTCAGGGTCTTTGAAAGCGCATCCTCATCAATAAAAAATCTCAAAGACTTGATCTTGCTATGCTTGGGATGGTGGATTAAGGGATGGGATGATCAATTCCCATATTCTCCTACTGAAATCCAAAGAAATCCAACGTGCCTTCTATGGAAGAATGGAGTAATTACTGGCTCTTCCCTCTCTTCAAACCACTCAATCTCAACATGGAGCCCTCCGGAGCAGAATTGTATCAAATGGAACATTGACACATCAGTTTTGTCTCGTGAATCTTGTTCCGCTATTGGTGGAGTATTGAGAAATCACTCGGGCAATTTCATGTGCTTCTTCTCCTCACCAATTCCTTTCATGGAAATAAATTGTGCTGAGATTCTCGCAATCCATCGAGCAATCAAGATCTCCATTTCCTGCGACTTCTCAAAATATGAAAAAGTGATCTTTGAATCAGACTCATCTAATGCAGTGATGTGGAGCAACTGCGACATTGGAGGGCCATGGAACATGAATTTTCACTTAAATTTCATAAGGAATGTGCGCCAAAAGAATCCGAACATATTAATCGTCCATAAAACTAGAAACACAAATTTTGTGGCTGATTCGTTGGCAAAGCAAGGACTCCATCGTCCATCTGAGTTCATAGCATGGTTATAAGGTTTGGTATGCAGAAAAGCCCTTCGTACCGCTAACTAGATTTTCTAAGCATCTATCTAGTGGTTTGTGAAATTAGGTGAGAGTCTGTTCAGTAGAAGGATTTCTTTTCAGTATGTATGTGCCTATTTGTAACCATGTAATGACTGAACTTTTGTTTGTATTGTTTTTTGAAAGGTGTTGGATCACCTCCTCAATCCAGGGTGCGCCAAGCACTATAAAAGTTTTCTCCCTATTGAGGAATACCTTGCTTGGGTTGAGGTTTTCCTACTCCTTATATATGATTAATGAAGTGGACTGATTAACTATAAAAAAAATGCTATTTTTTTAGTATATTTTTCTCATAATGATGATTTCAAATGAGCAATGAGCAAAAAAATAGTCTTGAGTGTACCATGCTCACGGTACACCCGGGTGTATGATAAATTTTTTGGTCGTAACAAGGAGTTGTTGTAATGGCTCTTCGTCACCAATGCCAACCCGCAATGAGACAATGTCCCACATTGTAGACTAAGGCTCTGTTTTTTTGGACTGAATTAATGAAAATTCAGTTCAGTTTTGTTCAATTCAGTTCAGGAAAATTCAGTTCAATTCAGTTCAGTTAGTTTCCTCTCACAGTTTTCGTTTACTTCAGTTCAATTCAGTTTAGACAAGTTCTATTCAGTTCAGTTCAGTCTAAAAGAACGGAGCCTAACTCATACTGTCATACACGTAGAATAATAGTTCATCAAAAGAGACCCTTAAAAACTTACACATTAGGTACGTAGGAGGAAAATTTCGAGTTATTAAGTTTACAATCATTTTAATTATTTTTATTTGTTAACTTTCTCCAATTTATTTCATAAACTACGTGTCAAGCTCACAGGATTCAAATTTTAACAAAATGATTGGATATATAGGGTGCATTCCCTTCACCTTCATGTAATTAAATTTCAGGTTAGGTCTTATAAGGATTGATTATATTACATAAGATCATGTTTACATAGAAAATGAAATTAAAAATATAATCAGATCCAAAAAAGTTTCATAAAATTCAATTTAGATAATTCTAGTTGAACAAACGCACCGTAGGTGCATGACAATATATCTCAACAAGCCCTATATAGGCTATATTCTGCTTACTAGCTAAGTAGCTAGAATCCTAGTTGCTGACTTGCTGTGTTGAAATTTGTAAGCATTTGTAAACATAGTGTTCTAGGGATTTCTTTTGCCACCTCCAATTTGAGCTTGCATATGTGTTTTAATTTAATGGAACTTCAAAGTACGTTCAGAATTAATATAATTAAACATGGCATACATCGCATTTGTGCATGTTTGACTCAATTAAGATCGAATGTTATAATATTCCATCAATATAAAAGGCATCCACTTGGGTGGCCCTTAATTTGCCTGTATATATAGTTTTAAACTAGCCTTATATATATTTGTTGGCCCAAATGATTTTGATGATGACAAACTAAAATTAATTAATTAACATGGTTTTGGAGTTTTATGTGTGTAAAATTCAGTGATTAATAATGGTGCATAATGAAGGAATTACTAATGGAAATCAAGCACAAAATTATTTTCTTAATTCACAACAACAACATAAAAAGGAACATAACATCTGTATTGGACTATTGGTGATGCACCAATATTTTTCTTAAAATACTATATTTTAGAAATGTTAGGAAGGTAATTTGAGAAACAAAATAATTACAATTGGACATAAATTAGTTGTTCTTTAAAGATAATAAGTGAAGCAAAAGAAAATAATAACAAATAAAGGAAAATGACTTTTCAAATTAAGGAAAATACAGAAGCACAAAATATGAAAATAAAAAGAAAAAATAAACCATTAAAAAAGAAGAAGGGAATAGGAAGAATTAGAATAATAAATTTAATGCATGCACCAGCTTGATATAAGTAGGATTTTGGATTCGAACCTTGCACGCACCATCTATCCAGTATTGCATCTAATCGCACTCCGCTAGTTGGAATGTCATGTTTTAAATTGCATTTGGCATTTTGTTTTTCTAAATTAAGAAGGGTCAAGCCTCCACCAACCTATCTTATACTTCCTCCGTTTTTTTATAGATGCTACATTTCCGTTAAATGGAAATGTCATAATAGATGCTACATATCATAAATGAATCTTTTTTCACCATAAAGATTTTGATATACTATTAAAAAGTTGGTGGTCCCCCACTTTTCTCCTTTAAAATACACATACTTTTTCCTTAACAAATGTTTTTTTATGCAAAAAGTGGTGGTCCCTCACTTTCTCTCTCTACCTTTCTTAAAAATTCCCCACTCTCTCTATGTAACATCTATAAAAAAAGTAAAAAATAGAGGAAGTAATTAATTCGCCCTTGCCCCTTGCCAAATAAGGTCAAGTACTCAAGTTGTTTACCGATGGAGTTTATAAGATGAGTCGGGTTTTATTCAGTATCTCGTGTTTTTCCTCATATTTTCACGAGCCTATTGTATTATTTGAGGTGATATCTTTAGTTGCTACATACTTGTCATAAATTAATCTCTCAATTTATTTGGCACCTTTCTTCTTTTTGGCTTGTGAAACTTTAGACTAATTCATAATGTATGTAGCATTTAGCAAATAATAGTCACAGATGGAAGAGTACATCTTCCATATTGAGCTAATACTTCATCCGTTTCAAATTAAATGTGATATATTGACATTTTACATTATTCATAAATTTCACTTTGACCATCGTTTGTGATTTATACGTGAATAAATATATAGCCACGTGGGATCTTGTTAGCTTCGTCATAATATGTATTTTTTCTAATATGTACTTTTTATAATTTTTACAAATACAAAATTAGAGATATATGTCCTCAAAGTTTTGCATTGACATATGTGAAAAGTGAAAGTGTCACAACTAATTTGAAATTGAGGAAGTACACAAGTTTTACTTTCCAAATGACTAACTAAAATAGCATACTCAAAACACAACCATTTTTTCCGGACGGAAAGAATAAAAGAAACCATCACATCGTTAAATCTAGATGTAGGAACCAAAATAAAACCTTCCAAGCTGCATGCATGAAAAGTGTGTTTAGCCAGATTTAGGTCACGTTTAATGGCAATGCAAGGTTAAACAAGACCATTCTTTAAAAAAGACTAAAGGAAAAAGGTATAAATGCCGTGAACTCGAATTTAACTACAGTAAGTTGTGAGCATATAAGTTGTTTCAACCCTGGCTGCTTTATCAAACAGATTCAGATCACCAAAAATATACTTTATATGCATAATCATGTCAGAATATTCATGAAATTGGTTTGTAAAATATATGCTACATTGGACAGTCCAATTTGGACTAGGAGACTTAAATTAGTGTTTGTTTCTCTAAATTAGCGGTTAGTGACTTAATGGGGAGTTTACCAAACAAATAAAGCATGAAATTTACGAGTACTTTTGACTTGAGAATTGAAAAGAACAACAGCGAAACAAAGTGAAGTACAATCCTGAAGGCCGTTGTTCTTTGATTGACGCACAATTTCTACGTGCAATTACCTTTATATATTCTGTGGGTGGGGAGCCTGGGCCTGTGTGAGGGCAATTCAGAGGATTTCTTCTTATCTATTAAAAAAAGTACTAAAGAAGTATCTAAGTCGGTACCAAAGCGCAATCAAATTGGTACCAAAATATACTTTGGTACTAAGTAAGTGTCACTTTGGTATTGGTATCAAAATGACTATTTTGATATCAACTTAACTTTGATTTGATTCTAACTTACATTTACTTTCTAATTCCAACCTATGAAATTACTTTGGTACGCTTATTGGAATCCATCTTGGACTCCAACAATGAGACACCACACTAGAGCTTTCTCAAAAATATGCATATAGAGAGTGGATATAACGATAACAATAATATAGTTGAGTTGTGTATTAGGTCTGAGGTATTATAAGATTTTACCAACTAAGCTAGTTTATCTTTGTTTTTTGTTTCTTTCTTTGAGAGAGGGCCTCAAGTAGACTTGCGTGATCTCTTGATCAGACGACCTCATTGTATACTCTTACATAGCATGTCGATCAAGTAACAATTTATTGATTTCCACTATGGTTATTTTACGGTAATAGACTATCTTAATTATAAAGTATTAGTGATGAACTTCCTTCAACTTATAAGACATATATATAAATCGCTTTTAGCAAATTATGAATTTAGTTAGTTTTTAGTTAGATTTGCAGAGGTAATTATACTATGAATTGACATTTAATATTGTATTGACAATATAAAGTAATAATTATAATCTTATCATGATAGTATAAAGTTGCATTTAATTTTACATTGATTGATGTTGTAGAATGCCTTGTATTTTGAAATACTTTTTTCCAGCTAAAATGCCTAATAATTTGAAATAGAGGGAGTATACAATTATCTGGGAATTTGCTCAAGCCTTGAACGATTTACTATATATCATGTAAGGTCAATGACCTCAATCTATTCTGTACTTACTTTCTAATAGTGAAGTAATTAATCTTCATGTTTGCTACCACAAAATTTTGACCATGAACATATCTAATTGTTTACTCCATTACAAAAAAATTATAAAAGTTGACATTATGATGATATACATTAACACCAATCGAACCACATTTTACATAATAAAATTTTGTTTTTCTATATGTTTGAAAAAATTGCGGTCAAATATAGTGTTGCATTTTTATTTAGAAACTGATGACAACCTTTGGGCCGTTCGCTCAAATTGATGCTAATAATCCAACGTTTGGGTTGTTCGCTCAAAATAATCCAACCTTTTGATTATTATTTAATAATCCAACCTTTTATCCCAATCCGCTCATAATGCACCGTGACCTGTTGAAACAGATTAATGACCAGGAGAATGGGTTAATTGCACACGTGTCTTGCCGTGATTCGTTGTGATTTAATTAAATTTTTTTTACCACCCCCTCCCTCCCCTTGCCCCCCCACTGCCACCACCACCTTATCCCCATCCCCTTCCCTCCCTCCCCATCCTCACCCACTACCACCCCTTCCACCCCCTTGCCCGACCACGCCACCACCCCCCTTCCACCCCTTGCCCACCCACCGCCACCACCCCCCCATCCCCACCCACTGCCACCCCCTCCCTCCCCACCCATTGCCACCCCCTCCCCTTCCCCACCCGCCACCCAGTACAACAGCACTACCGGCGCACGACCACCACTACGTCTCCGGCCTCCGCTCTCCTCACCGCATCCAACCCCCACCAGCCTATCTGCGCGCCCCACCACCCCTCCCATCCCCTACATTCCAGCGACATCTCATGCCTCCCGGCCCAACCCCAAGCGTCGCCCCCCATGTCCTCTCACCGCGTCTCGCAATCACTCGCCGGCGCATATACCGGCCCGGCTTCACCGCCATCACAACCCGCCCAACACAAAGCCATCTTCCCGTCTTCTCGGCGCGCAGGGGTTGTTCGCAATTTGCAAATGGGTGGGGGTGGAGTGGGGACGGAGTGGGGTGGGGATCGTGAGCGGGGGGGTGGGGTGGGGGGGGGTGGTGGAGTGGGGATTCATGACTGGTGAGGCGGGGGAGGGGAGAGATGGAGGGGGATTAAAAGAGAAAATGAAAAAAAAAAAAAAAATTACCATTCCAACAGGTTACCGGTCTCATGGTGCATTATGAGCAGATTGGGATAAAAGGTTGGATTATTAAATAATAATCAAAAGGTTGGATTATTTTGAGCGAACGGCCCAAAGTTTGGATTATTAGAATCAATTTTTCCTAAAATTTATTGTATGGATTTGGTTCACGCTAAGGGTTTAGGGCCTTTATGAACTCGGCGGACCCAATTGTGTACATGAATTGACTTAAATACCCCTAGGTCACGGGATTTACGAAAACTATCTTTCACAACTTACATGACAACCCCAACAATGACATATATAATTTCAATTTTTTTCAGCATACACTAGTGGAAAAACAAGGAAGGGTTGCGGTCAAAACAGCCCTAAGGGCTGCGTTTTTGGCCAGCAGCCATTTCCATAGCAGCCCTTCAATAGATAAGAAGGGCTGCGGTTTTTAGCTGCCCTTAAAGGGCGCGGTTTTTAGCCGACCCTTCACAACGAAGGGCTGCGGTTTAGGCCAAAAACGCAGCCCTTATAAGGATGAAGGGCTGCGTTTTCGCTTAAACCGACCTTTCTATATATGAAGGGTTGCGGTTTTAAGCCTAAACCGCAGCCTCTATTAATGTGAAGGGTCTGCGGTTTAGGCTTAAAACCGCAGCCCTTCACATTCAAGTTTTTTTTTTTAAAAAATAAATTGCACCCTTCACCCCTTGCCCACCCCGCCCCCCCGGCCCAGTACACCCCACCCCCCCGGCCCAAGACACCCCCCCACCCCCGCCCACCCCAAAGACTCCCCACCCCCCGCCCCCACCCCGCCCGCCCCCTCACCCCCACCCCCGCACTCCCACCCCCCCCCCACCCCTGCCCCACACCCGCCCACCCCCCGCACTCCCCCGCCCCCGCCCCCCCCGCCCTCCCACCCCACCCCCCACCCCGCACTCCCACCCCCCCCCCACCCCCCCCACACCCGCCCACCCCCGCACTCCCCGCCCGCCCCCCCCGCCCCGCACCCCACCCCACCCCCCCTTCACTCCCCCGCACCCCCACCCCGGGCCACCCTCGCCACCTCCTCCACCCATTGCCGCTAGCCACCCCAAAGACCCAACCAACCCATAGCCCATAGCCCAGAGCCCCCCCACCCCACCCCCGCCCAAAACCTCCCTTCGACAAAAAAAAAAACGATCAAATTGCAATAATAATATATGACAAGTTTTTGAACGTAATATAATAATTAACTTTAAATATGTATATATTTAATAATGTGAAAAATGTACATAGAATTAATACAAACTTAGTAGATGTATCATAAGCAATCATCGCAAATGTGGGACGCCAACTTATACCGAACTTCATGTAATTCGTCTGTGGTGAAGGCCCTCAAACGTGGTGTGTTATTCATATAAACCTTGCAAAACAACCAAGGAATAAACACATAATATAAGAATTCAATCATTTACGTACCGTAGTTAGTAGTTCTAAAAATGACATATACCTTCCCGAAATTCAATCAAAAATAAATGCAAGCCTAAAACTCTACACACTAGTTATATTATACCTTATATTATCATATTGAAAAAGAAAATGGAGTTAAATGAAGCGATAAGTACGAATTAGACGCGAAAAGGCAAAAATAGGCCTAAAATGCCCTTTTCGTTCCCAAAATTCAACCTACAACAATTGCAAACCTAAAAATCTACACAATAGTTACATTATGCCTCATATTATCATGTTAAAAATGAATTTGGGGTTAAATGACTCGATAAATACGATTTGGAAGCGTAAAAGGCAAAAATAGGCCTAGAAATGACATTTTCGTTCCCAAATATATGCATGTGCTACTTTGGTTTCTAAACCAATTAATACTTATTACCAATCGATCTAATCTAAACTAACATATACTAATAAGTTACATACCTTTTGAAGATCATCGGCGTTAGTGCACTGGTTGACGATATCGAACATGTACCTCAGCACGTAATAGCCACATGCAAGTCCATCTTCTTGTTGCGGGCACTAAATATTCACCAAAGGATGCATCCAATGACATTCATGTTAATTAGATGTGTAGTATGTGGCTAAAAGTGTTTCTATATAAGGACAAATAAATTAGTCATGTTACCTCGATCGATATCCAAACGGGAGCTTTTGGTGCTCGAAGTCCTGTTGCACTAATATGCTTCATCACACTACATCAACAACATTATTATAAGATTAGATGTACTAACTGTTTATATATTTAAAGATGATGAATAATGTGTAATATTAATAAGTGCGCATATATTGAGTTTCGATTAGGCTACCTATTTAACAATGATTTGATTAGTAAGGTCCGTGGTGGTTGTCGACGCAAAGAATCAAAGTGGTAGACTTCGTTACGTGACAAACATATCGCAAGCAGTGTCCAATGAGCCCTACAACAAGAAAATATTGTTATTATTAATCGTAGAACAATTAATAGGTCAATTTAAGTATCAAATAATAAAAGTAAAGCGAGTTTAACAAGCATACTTTTCAATATAAGGTACAAGAATGATCTGATGATATCCAAAACGAGATGATGCTTTGAAACTCATGTCGAGATACTCTTTCACTTCGGCTTTGTTTTGTAAGCAATTGTCATCTCGTATTATGTTTGGACATAACCAACCAAACATTGCACTAGATGTTGCAAGCAATTCATTGTACAATAACCTGAGAAATTATATTGATTATATTAAAAGTAAACCAACAATTACTTATTATGGATTTGAAAACTACTTAAGGCATATATATGTATATGTATATTTAATTTATATACTTATGTATTACCTCATGAATGTTTGTATCATGGAAACATTCAACTCTACCCCACATAAGAATTCTTTAATATCAACCTTCGAAATGAATGTCGATGAGTCCTCAAGGTAGTGGAATTGTTGCTCCCCCAAAACAACCTCAATTGCGCTTTCATCGGGTAAATCGCTAGCGCACTCATGTAACCAAAAGCATGGCGTAGTAAGGCTCCGCACCACCTCTGGATCGATAATAAGTGGATTTTTTGCCTTAGAAACATTTCCCGTCACCACATTTCGTTCACCTTCATCACGTAAACTTGCTTTCTTATAAGGTGAACATGCCTTCTTTCCCTTCCTGGCATGTGAGTCGGCCTTCCCCCAAACCTAGTATTTAGTTAAAAGTAAAGATATTACTGACTATCATAGGAACTATAAAAGAAAACACGCATATATATATATATATATATGAATGTTAATCATTGTACCTCATCCGAAAACCGCACCAATGCACGCGGCCCACGAACATAATCGCCAAGGGCATCATTTAGTAATGTAGACCAACTTCGGCTTCGGCGGCGGAAGAGGTAATTCTTCGAAACCTGACACAATTTCATTGAGGGTGACCACATAGTGATTATGATCCACTAACTGGTTATGCAATCGTACTCGGTCACTAGGGGGTTGTGCATGGCCATGAGCTACGAGGATGAAACTATCATAACCATCTCCTCGAGCTAATAGTTCACATGGTGTCTCTTCCTGTAAATAAAACTCTATTTATAGTTAGTCTATGAAACAACATATATATAGTAAGAATTTCATGCATTTAAGAACGTAACAATAGTTGTTTAACAAAGCAAAGGCATTAAGTGATTACCTTCAACTCGGGTCCTACAGGTGGATCAGGCTGGCTAGGTGTAGTATCACTACCTTCTTGAATGCAGCAAAAGTCGGTAAACCCATTTGTTCCAAAATGGCGTTGAAGTTATGGGTCATCTCCTCCCTTAGCTCCTCCCGAATTGCAGCTTTCATAGCCTCCACATCTACTGACGCTGCCGAATTCACACTACTTACACTTGATTTTGTCGCTGTAGTGTATTGATCACCATATACCTTTCTCAAACCGAGGCGGACACCTCCTACGCCCCTCACGCGTCCACTGTGGTCCGGTCCTAAAGTTTCGTGCAATGCATCAATGTGTCCTTTAGGAGTGAACTCACCAATTGCCTCTTTTTCCTTCAAGCCAATCTACATAAGTATAAGAGAGAAATGCTTGTGAGCGCAAAAGTTATATTATATATACCTTATATAACCATATAATCTGTACTTACAATGGCGTTGGCTATCTGTTGTGTTTCGGGGGTCGAGCAAGACTCTGTTTCCCTTTGCATCAACCCCATGCATCGAACACCACCAATCGAGGACTCTATCTGGTTGCCGAGGCTGTGCAACTGTCGTCATTGAGCCACTCCCCGTTGCCGTTGTCGACCCTATTGTGGGGTAATGGCTGAACATCCACTTCTCTCTCGCCTCATTGTACGAATGAGCACCCAAATGATGATAATACTTCCTAGCTTTTGCACTCGAGCTACTTTTCTCACGACTTGCCTAAAACACACAATTATAAACAAAGGTTATCTACGTACGGTGCTATACAATAATCTTTGGATCTAAGTTTATTAAGTCTTAATAAAATATTCTTACAATAGCTTGTGGGGTTGTTTTCTTGGCAACAAATGCTTCCCACTCTTCGGGTTTGATAGTTTTCCATATTTGAAATGGTAATTTGGATGGTGCGAGATGATGTTTCGGTGAAGCCTCGGGATCGGCTTGTGTTTCTCCGCCGTAGATGTTCTTCTTCTTTGTACCTACTACTTTCCTCCGCTTAGTGATCCACCCGAGACACTAACTTAGCCTTGAAATCTCTCGAATCTCTCGGGCAACCGCGGATAGAAATACATTCTTCTTGGCTTCATCATCTTCGATATTGAATTGATTCTACAAAAAACGCAGTTCACAAATTAGTTTTCGCAAATGTTGTAATTTATATGCTATAAGTAATATTACACATATATTTAACTAAATAATTAAGAAACTACACGTTATTGTACTTGAAGCTTACCATGGTATCTTCCCATAGACACCGCTTCAATCCCTTGGGCACCTCTTTCCATGAGTGCAAAATGGAGAGTTTATGCATGCAAATGCCAACTTGCATGCCATACTTTTGACGCCACTTTCCACAAGGTTGACCCATGCTATCGTACTCCAAAGTCATATTTGTGTGTTTCCTTAGTGACTTTGTAGGTCCCCTTCCTTTTCTCTTTTTAGTCGCCAAAGACTTCCTAGGCATTTGTGCATTTATCTCTTCACGGCGAAATCGAGACAATTTACCCCGTTCCTTTCTCGCATCGAAAGACTCATCCTCGGTAGTGTGTTCAGCACCACTTGTGGTGTTATCCGTATGCACATCCGCCATCTCCCTGAAATTGTACAAATAATGCATTAATATAACAAAAAATTAAAATTAACATTGCCACTAAGGGGGGCGGGGTGTGGGGAGGGGGTTACGTGTGCAAGGGGCAGCGGTGCAGGGGAGGGGACCGTGCGGTGGGGGGAGGGGTTGTGCAAGGGGGGAGGGGAGGTGCAGCAGGGGGAGGGGGCGTGCGGTGGGGAGGGGAGGGGCAGGGGGGGGGGGGGGCGGTGGGGGGGGGGGGGAGGGGGGGGCATGACGGGGGAGGGCGGTGGGGGGGGGGGGGGCAGCGGGGGGGAGGGGAGGGGGGGGCAGTGGGGGGGGGGGGGCAGGGGGGGAGGGAGCTGTGCGGGGGGGGGGGGGGGGGGGGGAGGGGGGGCAGCAGGGGGGGGGAGGGGCTGTGCATGGGGGGGGGGAGGGGGTGTGCGGTGGGGGGGGGAGGGGGATGTGCGGTGGGGGGAGGGGTTGTGTTGGGGGGGGGGGAGGGGGTGTGCAGGTGGGGGGGGGGAGGGGGGTGTGTGCGGGGGGGGAGGGTGTGCGGTAGGGGGGGAGCAGGAGGGGAGGGGGGAGAGGGTTGTGCGGTGGGGGGGGGAGGGCTGTGCAGGGGGGGGGGGGCGTGCGGGGGGGGGGGGGAGGGTGTGCAGGTGGGGGGAGGGGCGTGCAAGAGGAGGGAGGGGGCGAGGCGGTGGGGGGGGGAGGGGCAGGGGGAGGGGAGGGGGGCTGTGCAGGGGGGGAGGGGAAGGGCAGCAGGAGGGGAGGGGGGGCGTGCGGTGGGGGGGGGGGGGGGAGGGGGGGGGGTGCGTGGGGGCGGGGAATTGGACCCGATAAGGCTAAAATAGGCCAAAAATGCCCTTTTCGTTCCCAAAATTCAACTTACAACAATTGCAAACCTAAAAATCTACACAATAGTTACATTATACCTCATATAATCATGTTCAAAAAGAATTTGGCGTTAAATGACTCGATAAGTACGAATTGGACCCGAAAAGACAAAATTTGGACTAAAATGACCTTTAATTTTCGTTCCCGAAATGCAACCAAGAACAAATGTAAGCCTAAAAATCTACACAATAGGTACATTATATCTCATATAATCATGTTCAAAAAGAATTTGGGGTTAAATGACTCGATAAGTACGATTTGGAAGCGAAAAGGCTAAAATAGGCCAAAAATGACCCGAGAATCAGGTCACATGGCAATGGAATGACCATCAGCTGGTAGCGGCGGAGTTAGAATTTTATAAATGTGGAGAGCACCAGATGGGCTTTCGATTGCCATGTGACCTGACTCTCCACATTTACAACACCCCCACCACCACCGCCACTACTGCCCCCCACTGCAATCCTTCATTGCCATGTAGGCGTAAAATGACCTTTAATTTTCGTTTCCGAAATGCAACCAAGAACAAATGCAAGCCTAAAAATCTACACAATAGGTACATTATATCTGATCTCATATAATCATGTTCAAAAAGAATTTGGGGTTAAATGACTCGATAAGTACGATTTGGAAGCGAAAAGGCTAAAATAGGCCTAAAATTGACCCAAGAATCAGGTCACATCGCAATGGAATGACCATCAGCTGGTAGCGGCGGAGTTAGAAGTGTTATAAATGTGGAGAGCACCAGATGGGCTTTCGATTGCCATGTGACCTGACTCTCCAAATTAACAACACCCTCACCACCACCGCCACTACTTCCCCCCACTGCAATCCCTCATTGCCATGTAGGCGTAAAATGACCTTTAATTTTCGTTTCCGAAATTCAACCAAGAACAAATGCAAGCCTAAAACTCTACACAATAGTTACATTATACCTCATATAATCATGTTGACAAAGCATTTGGGGTTACATGACTCGATAAGTACGATTCGGAAGCGAAAAGGCTAAATTAGGCCTAAAATGACCCGAGAATCGGGTCACATGGCAATGGAATGCCCATCACCGGTAGCGGCGGAGCTAGTGAGAAGTGTTACAAATGTGGAGAGCATTCCATTGCCATGTAGGCGTAAAATGACCTTTAATTTTCGTTTCCGAAGCCTATAAATCTACATAGTTACATTATAAAACAAAAAAGAAAATGAAAGATAGTAGTGATACCAAACATGTGTTACAACTTACAACAATGCCTTCACAACAATGCCTCACCCACCCCTATCCACCCTCCCCTCCCCCCACCCCCCGTCCAAAGATCCCCCGCCTCCCCCCCCACCCCATGCCCAAGATCCCCCGCCCTCCCCCACCCCATGCCTAGCCTCCCAACCTTCCCCCCCTTTCCAAAGCCCCCGCCCTCCCCCACCCCCTTTCCAAAGATCCCCCGCCCTCCCCCACCCCATGCCCAGCCTCCCCACCTCCCCCCCACCCCATGCCCACCCTCCCCACCCATCCCCCACCCCCTTTCCAAAGATCCCCCGCCCTCCCCCACCCCATGCCCAGCCTCCCCAGCCCTCCCCCCACCCCATTTCCAAGCATCCCCGCCCTCCCCCACCCCATGCCCGGCCTCCCCAGCCCTCCCCCCACCCCCTTTCCAACATCCCCCGCCCTCCCCCACCCCATGCCCAACCTCCCCAGCCATCCCCCATCCCCAGCCCAAAGACCCCCACCCCCTACCCACCCTCCACAAGCCCCTCCCCCACCCCCCTACAATCGGTTTTTACAACACAAAATAGAAGAGAAATTAAATAAAACAAAGAGGAGAGAGAGTGAGAGGGGAATTACCGACAATGCAGTAGTGGTGGTGGTGGTGGCGTCAAGGCGCGCTGAGAGAAGAGAAGAAGAAGAAGGAGCTCAGGCAACGCTGAGAGAAGAGAAGAAGAAGTGTGCACCGGCGATGGGACGGCGCTCCGGCGATGTGTCGGTGCTCCGGTGATGGCAGTGCGAGTTAGTGTGAGGGAGATGAGTGAGTGTGCGAATGAGTGTGAGGGAGAGGGAGAGGGGTGAGCTGAGTGTGCGAGGGAAATTTGCGAGTGAGTGCTATTGTGTGTTGCGCGCAAAACTCAAAGGTTGAAATGGGATAGGAAGGGCTGCGCTTATCCTAGAAAACGCAGCCCTTCGTGTATGAAGGGCTGCGGTTTCTAGGATAACCGCAGCCCTTCACATAAAGGGCTGCGGTTAGCCTTAAAACCCAGCCCTTCATACTCCATGAAGGGCTGCGTTTCAAGTCTAACCGCAGCCCTTCACAAAAAGGGCTGCGGTTTCCAAGGAAACCGCAGCCCTTCATACAAGAAGGGCTGCGTTTTTAATAAAACGCAACCCTTCTTGCGCAGCCCTTCCTTTTTTTTCCCCTAGTGATATCTATCACAATTATGGTGAGCAATTTAATGATCATGAAGCAGAGATTTTATCTACCAATTTGAAAGCTTCTCTCACTACTATCTCTCTACAAACTATCAATTGTCTAATCTAAATAAATTCACTACTAGAAAAATGGTTTCTTGATGCATATAGATTGCTGCGCACAATGAATTTGTGTTGTAAACAATTAACAGATTAAGGAAATTGGAGCGCTTAAGAAACGCACCACCTAATTGTGTCGTATATATAGGACATGCGCATGTGCAAAAATTGTGTATAAAAAAAGTGCTCGGTAAAAGTACTTGCAACGCTTTTTAGCGCCGCAGTTGGTGCATCTCAAGAGCCCTTTTCTACTACTAGTTGTGAAAATAAGAATTTTGAAAAAGAAAAAGATGAGACGAACTTAACATGATCTCAAGTTAATATGTTTTTTTCATATAGATGAGCTCATGAGCTTACATTCCCATGGATTAGAGATGGACTCCTTTGAACTCGAGTCTTACGGTTACATCTTCAGCAATCTCTAAAACACACTCATATGTTCTTTCCTTACTTCGTTAGATTGAGACAGAAAATTTCATGAAAAAAAATTTGCATTTTTTGGACTTTATTTCTATGTTTCTCGCAAGGGTCAAAGAACCTTAAAGATAATCAACAATTATCCTCCTTTAGTTACCTATAGAATGAAGTAAAAATGGGTGAAATGACGCATTATTATTATTAGTAGATGGATTTACCAATGTTCTATATATCTAGAGATGGGAGGGTATTATACATATTATTATCTATAATAGAGGGATTTTTAGTGGGGGTGAAAATTCAATTGTGTTACTAAGGATGAAGGGATACAGACACAGTGAATGAATGATTGCCCTACTACAGAAATGACAATTTCCGTCGGACCTGGGACCCCCATTTGCGTCGGACATTGGTCTGACGGCACAGGTCTCGTCGCAGATGGGAAGACAGGATCTGCGCTGGATACGACACGACGGAGTTAACATCCTATTTGCGTCGGACCCACCAAACGTGCGACGCACTTCACTCATCCCCCATGCACCCACAGCAGCCCAGCAAGCACCATCAACGCACCATCTGCGTCGCATGCTATGCTATATGCGACGCAAATGGCCTCTCATCTGCGTCGCATATAGCACAGCATGCGACGCAGATGGTGTGTTGCTGGGCTGCTGCTGGCCTGCTGCTTGCTGCTGCGCACATACATCTGCCGGCGAGAGGAGATGCCGGAGAAGTCGACGGCGATCGATAATGCCGGAGAAGTCGACGGCGTCGTTAGTTAGGGCACATAATTCGCATGAGAGAGAGAGAGAGAGAGAGAAGTGTGAATGAGAGAGTTTGTGGGAATTAGCCCAACTGGGCGGGATACGAAAAATTAAAACTAAATAAGAGTCATCTGCGTCGGACGGGAGGTTGGGTCCGACGCAGATGACTCGTTTATACTGGCCCAGGGAAATAAAAAACTTACTAAACGTCATCTGCGTCGGACGGGAGGTGGCATCCGACGCAGAGGACTAATTAATAAATTACTGGGCAGGATACCAAAATACTAAGCGTCATCTGCGTCGGACTAGAGGTAGTATCCGACGCAGATGACTATTTGCGTCGCACAGAAGCTTAATGCGACGCACATGGCTGTAGGTAGGGGTGTTCATTTCGGATATCCGATCCGATCCGATCCGAAATTTCGGATATCCGAAAATTTCGGATCGGGAAAAGTGCGATCCGAATCCGATCCGTAAAATTTCGGATCGGATCATCGGATATCCGAAAACTAAAAAAATTGAAATTTTCAAAGGAAAAGTTCTTAAAATATGTTTCGGATCGGATCATCGGACATTACGGATATCCGGTCTTGAAAACGGATATTTCGGATCGGATATCCGAAAAAATCCGAAAAATTCCCATATTTCGGATATTTTCGGATATCCGAAACTTTAAAAATCCGATCCGTATCCGATCCGAAAATTTTCGGATATCCGATCCGAAATATCCGAAAACTAAAAAAGCGGATCGGATATCCGAAAAATCGGATCGGATCGACCGGATCACGGATCGGATCGCCCGGATCGGATATTTTGAACACCCCTAGCTGTAGGCATAGGACATAGCATCTGCGTCAGATGTGTCTATGGTCCGACACAGATTAAGATTTGCATTTTGCGGACTTACATTTGTGTCGTTTGCAGGTATACGTGCTACGCAAAACAGGCCTGTATACATTTTGCTAGGCTATTTGCGTCGGATGTCCTGTAGGATCCGACGCACATACATCATTTGCGTCAGTTTTCTCTCGTGCGACGCAAATAATCAGACGCAAATCGTGAATTCTGTAGTAGTGTACCAATCATTTCCACATATAAAGATTTGTACATTTTATTCAAAGTTAGGATGTCATAGATTAGCAAGAGCGCCACTAGCTAGATATATATGAAATGAACAAGTTCAACACTTCAAATAGATCTCAACTTATGGCTTTAAAGACTAATTTTGTCTATTGTATGCTTTTATTATTCATGTTAACCACCTTTATTTGTGTATATTGGATTTTGTATTATGCCAATTATATGTTATCTCATGATATCAAAAACTTATATTATGGAAATATATCTGATACATAATACAACTCTATAGATAGGTTTAGGATATTATTTTGTAAAGTCACGTCTCAATAGGACTCCTAATACTATTAATTAGGATTAATGTCTTGCAACTATATATACTATGCTCAACGGAGATCTCCCCAAGGAAATTTACGCAATCTAACCTAATTAAGCGTCCAATTTTATCTTCGTTGTACAATAAGCCGGCCATCTTTCATAACAATTTAGTTGCTTGTAAAATTAGAGTTATGAACTCAAACCCTAAAGATAGGGAAAAAATCTCTCTCGAGAATTCCTCACTAAGAAAGTGAAGTCTCCAACCCTAACCCGCCGCTTTTTTCACCCACCCAAGAACTTCCTTTCCGCCGCCCTCCTACACTTCTAAGATCTTCTCTCGTTTTCTTTAGACAGGTAGCCTCCATGCACAATCCTTCATCGCATGAAATCTCCTCAGTAATATCCTCTCTTCAGTAATTTGCTATAAATTTTTACCTTCCCACCTCCTTTATTGCATCCACCTTTATTTCCTCTTATCAAAAATCTTACCTACCTCCGACCTTTGTAATAACTGCTAATCAGTCAAAATCAACTCTCACCCTCACTCAGAATCTTCCAACTCAACAAACTCATCATTCCCTCCGCATTATCCTCGCATCCAAAGAATGGGTATTCTAGTCCAGCAACCCCCTTCTAATATCCAACTCCAATATATTAACTGGTCCCACTCAGTGGTTGGCGTTTTCTTCGATAATTCGCCTCCCACGTCTAGTTTCATTTATAATATAGTAAACAATCATTGGGAAACACGTGAACCCATTCACGTTTTCTGTACGGGTCTGGACTTTACCCTAGAGTGTCAAAATCTTCTCGATCGTGATACCCTACTTCAACTACACACTACAACTATAGATGGGAAACCTATAACTTTTTGTTCTAGCTCAGATAATCAAATTCCAGCTAGTATTCAGTTCAATATCGCTCGTGTGTGGATTAGGGTTCAAAATCTGCCTTGGAGATATTTGGCTTCAGCATGGACAGTTAGAATTCTAAGCCACGTGGGCTATGTGGAATCAATCGATAATTATGGTTCGGGGCTGCCCCTGGATCCATATCTTCGTGCGCGAGTTGTTGTGGACTTGACCCTGCCTTAGTGCCGGGGTGCTTTGTCCCCCTTGATGACGGTCGAGTTTCGTGGATTTACTTTCGCTATAAAAGAATCTACAGGTTTTGCAAAGAATGTGGTCGAGTGGGTCACAACACTGGTAGATGTAACTTGTCAGCGTATGATGCCCAACGAATCATCCATCGTCGAGTCCGGGAATTCGAGGAAAATGGCATGGCAGTGTTACGTACTCAAGAAGGTATCCCTCTTTACACTAATATGATTAGGGGTTTGAGTGATCGTTTTATTCACCGTAATCCTAATATTAATCTTCGCCAAGCAATCCCTTCCTTTAATATGCAATTTCAAGATCCGTATTTATTTCCATGGTATTATGCTAATTACTATGTAGAGACGGATTCTTCCTCGGAGGAATTTTTTGAAGCTTCTCCGGACTTGCAGCCTCAAACTTTCCAGGGGTATCCGGATGACAACTCTTAAAATCATACAAATCCGCCCCCGGATTTCTCGAATTCATCAATGCATAATCTTACTCCCTCCAGGCTAAGAGAAAGAAATCAGGTGTCACCAGTTCCAGGATCGAGATTTAGCCCAGATCTCCCAGTCCAAGGTTATATTAATGTCCAAGGTTATATGGTTCCGAGGCCCCGCTCGGAGTTGAGCACTTCAGACCCACTGGATCTTAATTTGCCGCCCTCTTCTTCAGCCCAACTCCTTCACCAGCCTTTGGGCCAATATGCAGGTAGTCCAAGAAATCAGCGTAGAATTCTGCTTGGTTCGCTGGATATAAGCGAATGGGCCAACCGATCTTTTCATGCAGCCGTTAGCTTTTGTTCGACCCATAGAACTTCTTCTCCACCAATCCACCCTGATCAAGTAAATACCGAGCTTGGGCTTTCATCTTTAGCTCCTGGGCCGAGAATTGTAGCGGATACTTTAGAAGCTATTGTGAACCAAGGCTGGTCTACTAGGGCTCCCCCAGCTCCGGACGAGGCTGGGCCTAGCAATTGGCTTGCCCAACAGCCTCCTTCTCCAAATTATGGGCTGAGTAATGGGGTCCAAAACATGCTTTTAGATGAAGGGCAGACATAAATTGAGGAACCCAAGGAGTTAAAGAACATCTCTAATTTCATTAATGATAGATTTCGTGTCTCACCCCCTATTTTCGCAGATTCCTTTCAACCTAATTTGCAGGGGCCAAATGAATTGTACTCCCCAACTAGCCCTCTTCAACTGGCGTAAATGGGTATGGCAAATTCGGACAGTTCTAAATCTTCCAGTGAAGGTCGAGATCATCCTTTAGGACGTAGCCAGTCTCTTGTAAGCACTTTGATTCCAGATAGTGATGAATTTTTGGCTCGAGTCAAACGTCGCAAGAGAAGGTTAGAAGAATGGGAGGCCAAAGGAGGCTTTAACCTTTGGCCGAATGAAGCTTCCCAAAAATTTAGAGCAAAAGCTCTAACAGACACTTCCATGTCGTGTGCTCTAGGAGTGGAACCAGGGACTTCCATTACTTCCAAGGGTGCTAAGAAGCGTATAACAGGTACCTCTTCTTTTGTCCCAAATGCTGACTGGTGTCTAAAGAAATCCAAAAGCGAAGCAGTAGCATATATAACTCAAGAAAATGAATCGGTTTCTCATCAGGAGGATCAAGAGCTAACACTTGCTATGCAGATTTCACTCAATGATCACAGTACCTCAATGGATGCGGCTAAGCCTGAACAGCCTATCATGGATCCATGAATATCTTATTTTGGAATTGCCGGGGTTTAAACTTCAGCGACAACCCGACAATTCCCTATATGCGCTGGTTGGTTGCTAAGTATCGTCCTTCGTTTTTGTTTCTTCAAGAGACGAAATGTAGTGTAGAATATGTCAAAACTTTACTTCAGTCTACTAGTCCTCGTTTTGTTTGTGGTGTTGACTCTCAGAATGCTCGAGGGAATTAGCTGTTTTTTGTTGGGGCCCCTTCGATGTGGATGTAGTTAGTTGTTCGAGTCACTTTGGGTTCTGTAAAATCTCATTTAGTAATGGGAAATGCTGGCATCTTTTGTTTTTGTACGGAGAATCGCAACATCAACATCGGCACTTAGTTTGGAATGAGCTTTATAATCTCCTTCAACCTTACAACAACTATATTATCATTGGGGATATAAATCAAGTTGACAACTATGCTGATAAACTGGGAGGTGCAAATATTATTCGAGGTTGGGAAAAGATTAATAATTGGAAACATTCTCTAAATTTGCAAGACATTCCATTTCATGGTCCAAGGTTTACTTGGACAAACAACAGAGACAATCACGATCTAAGTTTGGAAAGGCTCGATAGGGGGTATGCGTCTCCTTTATGATTGGACGAGTTTCCTTTTTCGGTTCTTAAAAATTTTCCCCTTACTACCTCGTATCACGCTCCAATTTTGTTTCAAACTAATCCTCCTCTAGCCTCGAAGTTTCGTCCGTACCAAAATAGAGGCTTGGTGTTTACAATACTTGGAGGTCCGTGACATTATTTTGGCTGCTTTGGATCTTCAAATTGCAGGATCTCCATTGTACACTTTATCGAGAAGATTGGCGTTTATTAGGGACCGTCTTAAGCAATGGTGTCTAGATAAACGGTTGTATTGGGGAGTTAATTGGAATTCCATAACTTCAAATTTGAATGATATGAGCTCTCAGATTGATACTATTACTCAAGGTAATGCAATAATGGAACAAAGGAGGGACCTAATTAATACTGCTGCTCTCGCCTACTTCTACTGGAAGCAGCGCACTAAGGATGTTAATACAAGACTTAGGGACATCTCTTCAGCATTCCTTTTCAATCGCATTAGGCCTCGAAAAATCAAAAATCATGCTTTTATGTTGCGAGACACAGCGGGTAATTGGAAAGACAATCCTCAAGAAATTGAACAGATGATAATTGCTCACTTCACATACATATTCAAAGTCTCTCATGCTCCTAGTGCGGATGATAGTCTCTTAGGCGAGAATATTGATTTAGTTTTGAGAGAACTGCATCTCCCGTCCATTTCTCCGAGTGATTCAGCTATGCTTCTAGCTCTGTTCTCGGACTCAGAAATTCCAGAAGCTTTGTTTTACATAAGCAACAACAAGTCTCCAGGTTTGGATGGCTTCCCTACTGAATTTTTTAAATTATACTGGCCAAATATTGGAATCTATGTTATTAGAGCGATCAATAGATTCTTTACAACTGACCATCTGTTGAAGGAGTGGAATCAATCTTTACTGGTTCTCATTCCTAAACAAGATCCTCCAAAAGAAGTTAATCACTTACGTCCTATTAGCCTTTGCAATGTGCTTTATAAATGCATCTCAAAATGTATGGTCAAGCGTATGTAACCTCTGCTTCCTAATCTGATCGACAACTACCAAAATGCCTTTGTGTCGGGTCGTCAGATGGATGATAATAAACTTATTTCTCATGAGCTGCTTCACGTCATCAATAAACAACGCTCTGGTTCTCGCCACCTCGCTGCCTTGAATCTTGATATGAACAAAGCCTATGATCGCGTCAGTTGGCTGTTTATTCTAAAAAAAATAACGACTTATGGCTTTTCGACTCATTGGGTTCACCTTATTCATCAATGTATGTCTACAGTCTCTTACAAAATTCTCATAAAATGGAGCTGCTTCAAAACCCTTTGTTCCCCAATGTGGTTTGAGACAGGGAGACCCTCTGTCACCTTATTTATTTCTCTTCTGCATGAATATTTTTTCTCGTATGACTTCTCTGGCTGTGGATATTCGGAGTTTCCAAGGCATCCAAGTTCGCAAGCATGGGCCTATTATTTCCCACCTCTTCTTTGCAGATGATTCTCTCTTCTTTTTTCGGGCCAATGAAGAAGCTTGTACCGCAATCTAAAACATGATTGAAAGATTTTGTTCTATTTCAGGGCAGATTCTAAATCTTCAGAAATCTTTCATCAAGTTCAATCCAAACATTTCATCGGCATATCAGCAAGAGTTATAAATTATCTATCCTTCGAATGGAAGCCAAAACCTCTATGGGAATCTATTTAGGTGTGTCAGTTGATATCCAGGAAAATAAAGTTCAGCACTTCACTCCTCTCCTAGATACTATCTCAAAAAAGATATCTCAATGGAAGCACAGGAACTCGAGTCAATCCGCTAAACTCATTATTATTAATTCAATCCCGGTTGCCTCTATAATGCATCATTTGGTGGTGTTCCGCATCCCTTCCACAATCGCCAACAAGCTTGACAGTATGCTGGCTAGATTTTTCTGGTCCAATCAACATGGTAAAGGTATACATTGGCGAAAGAAAGATCTCTTGCATCAGCCGAAGGGCTTTGGTGGCCTTGGAATTCGCAAAATTAGTACTATGAATGAAGCTTTATTAATGAAAAAGGCGTAGCGTATTTATCACCATCCGCAGTTGCTTCTGTCTCAGACTTATGATAGGCACCGTCTTTCTCCGTCGCTTACCCCTTCCGGATATAGAAACATATCTTGGGGTGCCAAAGGTTTAATCCAGGCTTCTCTCCATCTTCTCAATCATTGTGTTTGGAAGGTTGGAAATGGTCATCACACTAACGCCACGAAAGATAAATGGGTTAAAGGTACCACCCCGATTATGAGGGATGAAGTTACACTTCGAGACGCTGCTAATTTGTCAGTAGCGGATCATATTTGTCCGCACAACCATATGTGGGATTTGAGAAAAATCCACAGATTATTTGTGTCCTTTAGTGCTAGGCAGATCGCGGAAATAGAACTTCCGGTGCAGTCTGTCCCTAAGGATGCTAGGTACTGGCCTCTTACAAAATCTGGAGAATATTCAACAAAAACAGGTTATGTTTTCCTTTTATCTCAACAGCAAAATGAAATTTGTAGCATGACTAGTCCACAGGAGATGCGTTTTTTTCGTACCCTATGGAACTTGAACATCATGCCTAAATGGAAGATTTTTCTATGGAAGCTGTGGCATAATAGCATTGCAACATCAGCTAACCTAGTCAGAAGAAATATAGCAAGGGATGAGGATTGCCCTATTTGTCTTGAAGAAGCAGAAACATGTCAACATCTTTTCAGAGATTGTCCGCTCGCGTTAGAAGCTTGGCACTTGGGGAATTATGACCCTGCCCTTCTCCCGTTTCATCCGCTCCCTTTTAAGTCCTGGTTGATGGAAATCATTTTACATTACTCAACCACAGAATGCAATATTAGTACTCATTTACCAAACTTTGTGGGTACTTTATGGGCTATTTGGAGAACTCGTAACGAGCAGGTGTTCAGGCATACTAGGGCTACAATTGAGGTGTTTAACCACCATTTTGAGGAAGGCCATAATCAGCACTTGATTTTCATTCAAAAACACCAGGCTCTTAACAACCTCTCCCTCACAAATGGGCCTCCTCCGGGTTTTAGTAATGTTCGTTTTGGTCAACTTAGCCACGTTGTGCCTGAGGTTATCCTTAGGATTGATGGAGCTTGGAACAAAAATAACCATATGGCAGTGGCTACGTGGGTGGCCGAGATTGGTAACTCTCCTAACGCTATCAATCAGGGTCAAGTTATGAGGGCTGATTCTGCGCTCCAGGTTGAGGTTGCAGCTTGTCGGTTGGCCCTTTTGTGGGCTTGCTCTTCCCCCTTTTCTTGTTTTATGATTTACACCGACTCGGAGCTCCTAGTTCAACTTTTGGGATTGAAGTCGACTAGAGATGTCTCTGTTAAGCATACCATCATGGAAATTCAAAGCATTGCAACCACATTACAATGGTGCAAAATCATGAAAGTTTCTCGATAAAAAGTTGCGCCAGCTCATAATCTCGCGCAAACATACAGGAACTCCAGCTTTCCCTTTGTTACGCACTAAGTTTGTTTTGTTCCTTTTTGTTTTCTTTGTACGTTTTCCACTTTGTCAAAAAAAAAAAATTAGAGTTATGATCAAGTTAGTTTATGCCTAATTTCACCTCATTAATTAAAAAAGTACAGATGCCAAATTCGTCATGATAATGCATAGAAAGTTGATATGATAAAGTGTTGGTTCATTATACGACACTCTCCTAGTACTTAGTACTATATGAATAAATAAGCAAGGAGTAGTAATGATTTTGTCATATTCTTTTTAGTGCCTCGACCTTTTCCAAGTTGACATACGAGCACATTTCCTTTTCCTTTTTATATATTAGTATAATACAATATCAAAGATAATAAAAGGTAAAGTAAATTACAAGATCTGAATATAAAAAAAAGTACATATATATACTAATACATAGATAATAAAATGCCTTCTTTTTAAGAAAAAGGAAATGAAACAAAGAGGAATCATATCTTGTCGTTGGCCTATGGTTCAATATAATCACCCCCCATATTTCAATGCTTAAACCAACCGATCGAGACAGCACTACAATAAACTTTTTTCTGGTCCACATGCCAAAGATATTTTTCTTCTTTCTCTTTATTTTGATTAACCACTTGTGTCATATCACTCTCATCACACACAATATACATGTATAAAAGCATACCAACAACGGTTACATAAGTGTTATTCAAGCACTAGAAAATACAAACTCCTTCATATATTGAAATTTTTTATCTGATCAATCACCAATATTGAAACAAAAAATGGCACTTAGTAAACCAATTCTTGTTGTGTTTTCCATACAAATCCTATATACTGGTATGTTCTTGCTCTCTAAGGCTGCTTTCAACGTTGGCATGAATAATTTCATCTTCACTTTCTATAGACAAGCCCTTGCCACCATCTTTCTTGCCCCTGTTGCCATCTTTCTCGAGAGGTATGTCACATAAATTTCCTCATATATATATGCATGTGCATCAGTGCATATGTGATATGTGGTACGTACCCTTTATCACGGATCTGAATCCTATCATTAGGGTTCTTAGAAGTCGGATATATATCATCTTATACTTTTCGTTTGACTACGCTTATAGTTGGGGCCAGCTTTATATCTTCGTCTATAATAAACTATAAGGGATTTCTAAGTCATTACCTTTAAATTTGACACGAAGGGAAGGGAGAAAGAATACCAACTTTTTAAAGTGTTACTAGCTATAGTGAGGTTTGGTCCCAAAAAATCAAGGTTACTTGGACAAATACTACTTCATAATTGTTGATTTTACTATTTTATGTTGTAATATAGGAATAAAATACCACCGCTCTCATTCAAGACGTTTTGGCAGATATTCGCGATGTCTTTGTTTGGGTAAGTTTTGAAGCAATATACAGAATAATCTCTTTTTAGTTATAAAATTTTATAAGGTCACATAGCATATGTTAGTACTAGACTACTTGTATATACTGCATACTACGACTATACTAGTAGATTAGTGTAATGACTTTTTCTTGTACCTTGATACAATAACATAAAATTAGTGACGAGTATTGACTTATACGTGGAGTATATGAGAAATATACTGGTATTGATATGAACTGATCACTACATCAATTTTCTTAATGTTGCAGAATAACGTTGAGTTTGGATTTGTATGGCATCGGCTTAACCTATACCTCAGCAACGATGGGTGCTGCTACAACCAACTGTCTTCCAGTCATTACTTTTTTCCTTGCTGTTCTTTTCAGGTACTTAATAATTATCATGTCTATTACTAGCATGAGCAACTCTATTTAGCAGAATTTAGTTAGTTAAGGTTATGTTCACTTTGAAACTGATTTTGTGGTGTTGGGTGCATCAGAGCCATAATTTGTGGTGTTGAGCCCAATTTTAGCTTTTTTTATTGTTGTTGAAGTTAGATCAAATCACTTGTCAATCAGCACAGAAGAAAAAAAATCTTGACCATATCAGACTAAGTGCTCGTTTGGTTGACAGGAATTTAGGTAGGCAATGATAATTCCCATGATTCTCTCATGTGGGAAGTTGTTTGGTTGACAGGAAGTTGAGAAAATGGATGCAATGAAAATTCCTTGGGAAATTGAAATTCCCACAAAATGTGGGAATTTAATTACCTACTCCCCCCTTGGTCAATCAGAATTCCCACATGAATTGCAAATTCCTTGATGTCAACCAAATAAATTTAGGCCATTTCCTAGGAATTACATAAGGGAAGTAATTTCCTAGGAAATGACATGTATACCAAACGAGCATTAAGCCTTTTAATTTATGTAAACTCATGAACTAAATGTGATTAATTCTATATAATAAGTCAAATTATGAAAATTAGAATTTCGAACAAGAAAATAAAATTTGAGGCGAATCGAACATAATCTCAAATTAATATGTTTTTTTCCATATTAATGAGCTTACAATTTGGTTAAAGTTTTTTAGACTAAGAGTGTTTACCAAATCAGATTAGACGACAAGACTTTCATAAATTTGACATATCACTTTATTCCACGAAAAAAGGAACATAACTAAGATAGAAATATAAAGATAGTGAGCCATATACCCACAGTGAAGTTGTGATAATGCGCCATTACACTTATGGGACAAATAGCTAACAAAATTTAGTCAAATGATCATACTCTTCGTTACCGCCTCATCTGAAATTACTAGATGTATACTATTTCATCAAGTTAAATTTGACACGTATCCTGGCTAAGATGGTTAGATGTTAGATACTTTGTTAGCTAATAGCTAGGATATATATGATGGATGAAGGAATAATAACTAGACAACAATTATAAAGGGTGCTAGGGCTAAAACTTTAGTCAATTCTCAATCATCAGGGATTGAGATTTGAGACAGAGATTATAGTGCAATACTAGCTTTTTTTTGTACTATAGATTTATATGTCAGTCCATATAAATTCTGTTAAATGTATGGTAATATATGATTTTGGATGAACCTGTGTTTAGTTAAAGACGCCAGGCCACTTTCAAGAAACCTAAGCATTCCTTTAATTTAGGAAGTACGAGTGCTCCTAATGATGATTATTTATAACAAAAATCCAAATTGGAGTTTAGGTTGTATTTGAGATATATTTTGTGTCTTTCATTTCAATAGTTGCAATAAAAATGTGAAGGATAACTTAATTAGTATATTTTTTGAACATAATATGATCTTTATTTTCACTCAAAAAAGCATATCAGTTTCTAAAAAAGTTGAATATGTATCCTTCGCAAATATAAGAAGCTTTCGATATATGTTGCGACTACAATAATAATGTTATGCTCTAATATAAGTTTGTTTGGTGTGAATCTAATTCGTTCTCACTTCTAAGCCTAAGAACACTTCTCTCTAGATTTTAACACAAACTCTCTCTTTCTCTCTGTATAATTAAAGTGTGTGTACATATAGACATACTACCTCTATTTTTTTTAGTTGCAACATTTGATTATTTTAATACACTCATCAAAAAGTCATTTGTCGCAACTAAAAAAAAAAACAGGGAAATATATGTGTTCGCGCGTGCTTGTGTATTATTGTGTAAACTATTCGGATAAGTATCAGTATATATATTATAGATATCAACTCTTTATAATTTTAAGTAACATATATTTTTAATCTGCCTCCGCACTATGAATGTTTATCCACTTTGAATCTAGACATTTTAAAAGTGAAGAGAATTTTCTCAACCTTTTGCAACATATAAGAAAAAATATAGTTATAAGGTCTTGTTTGATTTGTCTTAATGTGTACATCAAGAATATCAAACTTTTATAATTTTTACAAATATATTATTAAAGACATCTATACAAATATATTAAAAGGCGTTCTTATCAAAGGAACGGTGCCACGTGACACTCTGCTCAAACTTCTAATACACATGTTTATAATCTCATTTAAAGATATTAACAATATATAGTTACTAGGATTCGAACATATGACCTTTGAAAGAAAATGTGAGAGTTTAACCACTAATCCACTACAATTTCAATGCTTAATATTTCAAAGTAAAACATAATAAAGTCTTATAATTATAAGTAATCATAAAGACATAGACAAGCTTTTCTATCTCTAACACTTTTATTAAGTAATAACATTCTCTTGCGCTAATTTCATTGAAATTGTTATTTTTATCCTCAATCCCTTAGAAATTTTTTTAAAAACAATTTATCATCTCATAACGTCCATTTGTCAATTTTCCACTACACATAATATTAAGAAAAGCTAATAAAATCAAGTATGAGATTTAAGAATAATAATATATTTGATAATTGTAACTGACCCGGGGCATCGCCCGAGCCAAAATACTAGTTAATGTTGTAAAATGTGCATTGACAAATGTGCAAAGTGAAAGTGGGTAATTCTTCATAGAATGGAGGGAGGAATATAAGATATTAATAATTAAAGTTAGGAAAGCTTGTCGGAAAAAAAATCTTTTGAATACAAGTTCTTGCAAGAAACGACCTTTTTCTAAAAAAAAACTTGACAAAAGAAGACCTTTTTTTTTTGTGAGGAATAACCTTGACCCATTTTTCGGCATTGACCAAGTACTTTCAAGCATTGACTCATTACAACCAAACATGTGCAGATCACGTGATCTGCCTCTCTTATCTTTCAACCCCATTTTCTTCCATTTTCCGGCATTGGCCAAATATTTTTTAGTGTTGGCTCCATCAATATATGATGGTATAATGGAGGACAATGTGGTTGAAACAGAGGAGATGTGTGTCACATGTCCTGCATATGTTTGGTTTTAATGATTCAACCTTAAAAAAAAATTGGACAGTGCCGGGAAATGTATCACGGTCGTTCCTCGCAATTTTTTTCTAAGGTCTTCTTTTGACATATACTTTTTTAAAAGGTCGCTTCTTGCAAAAAACTTGTATTTAAAAAGGTTGTTTTTGACAAATTTTCCTAAAAATTATGCATTCACAAAATCACAAGTGCGAAACTCGAAATATAATATAAGATTTTTCTTGTTATTTTTGGAGTGACTAATATCACTTTTGGATATGGAGGAAGATCAAATGAGCACTAGCAACAATATACTCTCTCTCCATTTCCAATTAAAAGTCTCATATCCCTCTATTTTTTTCTACCAAAAATTTTATTGAGTGAGTAGATACTTTTGTTATTTTGCAAGTAAGGTAGGAAATAGGCCTAAAGGTGAATTCTAAGGACTACATAATTATTACTTAAAAGAAAATAAGGCAACCTTTTAAAAACAAACCAAAATAAGAATGTGAGGCAATCTTTAAAAAGACAAAGAAAGTAACAATTGGATTGCTTCAATTGCTTGTCTGAATCATGTAGAATGGCACTTGGCCATTTGCAGCAGGTGCTCCAAATCAATCATCAATGAAAGTGGTAAGGCATGAAGTTTAAAAATTAAAGTAGAATATGATGGAGGCCTATATGAGAGTGCACTGCATTCCTTACAGTTATCCCGCTATTTTCTCTTTGGAAATAATGTCTCTTCATCCATTACTTTTCATCAGTTCCTTTTATAAGCAAGATTTTTGAACTTCTAAACAAACATGTTCATTTCTTTTAGCTTTGGATAAGAAGCGGGCCAGTGAAATTTTCTTGTTAAATGGAAGCATGTACACTTGAAAGTTGAAACTATGACTGATAGATGCCAATGATATACTCATGTTTTATTATTTAGGGTGCATCTTTTTCCTTTTTAAAAATTAATTTTAGATTGAATAAGCTCATTTATGTTTTATTGATTATAAATAAGTTTAGATAAGTTTCAATAAGATCCAAAACTTCATGATATAAGTTCAAAAAGTTCAGATAAACTCAGATAAGTTACGTACAAATAACAATTAAGGTGAATAAGAACACATCCTTTTTAAGTTTATTTTTGTGGTAGTTGGATTTTTTTTATAATCAGATTATTGAGTCTATTAATAAAGATTCCAACCAAAAGTAGGGAGCAAACCAACTAATAATAGTCTAATAATAGTACTAGTACCTTTGTCCTAAATAATAAGTTAGGTTCAGTTCTTATTGTAGTGAAAACTTATGAGCTTGAATTGATATTAGAGAATACGATTCTCTTTGGTTTAGGATAGTTTTGTAAATATTATCTTTAATTTCCTTATATTGTGAGCTTTACAGAATAAGAAAGAATTATATTTGCAAATTAAAATATATCCTAAATGAAGAGAATTGTGTTCTCTACTAGTCCCTCCGTCTCATAATATATAGTGCTTGTTTCCTTTTTGCACGATCTCCAGAGATATACATTTGACCTTCAATATCTTAAATTTCGTATTAATAAAAATCTAAAAAGTCGATATTATGAAAGTACACATTGAGGTGAACCTAATAAGATCTTACATGAGTTTTTTTTTTTTTTTTTTGCATATATAAATGAGAATATTTGGTCAAAGATTTTAAAGTTTGATCTCAAGAGAGAGAAACAAGTACTCCTTCCGTTTCTATTTAATCTACACGCTTTCCTTTTTGGTCTGTTTCTTTTTAATCTACACATTGTTGTTTTTTCTATTTTTGATAACATGCTACATCTACTTTCTCCTCTTTTTCCACCCATGTCATCTACTTTTTAATATTTTAACCCACTTTTTAATTTCTCTATCCACCTTTTCAGTTTCTCTCTCATACTTTTACACTTTCTCCTTGGTTCTCCCCCAAAGTGAAGTGAGTAAATTAAAATGAAACGGATGGAGTATTATATTATTGGGACGGAGGGGCTATATTAATTATAAATACAAGCATATTAAAACTTCAACAAAGTCACAGACTCACTATAAGTTACATTGCTTTCTACTTGATCTTTTAAAGTAATTTCTTAGAATTTATCATTTTATAGAATATACGTACTAAAAATAATTTAAAATATTCTGATCAAGCCTTATTATTTGTGAGTGAGGGATAGATGGGAATACTGCAGTGGTTAGAACTTAATTAGAACTAACATCAATTATCACTAAACTTGTGCTGGAAGAAAGTGTCCTGTGCTCAAGTATGTCATGACTCAAAAAGTATCACTAATTGTGGAGAGAATTTAATAAGAAAAAAGAAAATCTCTCATCATATGCGATAAAAGGATTTTCTTTGGCGCACTGATATTGAGACGGTTGAATTCATTGTATTTTCAAAAAAAAAAAAAAAAAAAAAAACCTTTAGATGTTTAGGGTTAATATATTCATCAGTCACATATGCATTGTAGCAAGTAAAACCCTATAATAGGGACAAAAACTATTGTCTTCCTTTAATTCTAAGCTTTTTTTTTTTTTTGGAAAGGGACTTTAACCCTAGGAGGCTAGGCTTGCTACTAGCTACACCAGACAATATTTGTTTGTTTTCATATAATGTGTACTCCATTTACAACGAGTCATAGGTAAATGATAACTACAAACTCCGTCCCATAGTATAGTGCTTGTTTTTTTTTTACACGGTCTTTAAAACGTAACTTTGACCTTTACTATCTTCAATTCCGTATTAATAAAAAATATAAAAAGTTGATATTATGAAACTACACATTGAGACGAATCTAACAAGATCACACATGAATATTTTTTTTTTTTATATATACAAATGAGAATATTCGGTCAAAGATTTTAAAGTTTGACCCACCAAAAATGAAGTAGGCACTATATTATGGGACGGAGGGAGTATTATACAATGAACATTTGTTATTTTCTTCTATATATCTCCTCCCTTTTTTTTACTTGTTATGTTTTTCATAAAGAATTCCTTTTTATACTTGCTACATTTTTTTATTTAGTAACTAGTATGAGCCTATGACTCTTCAAACAAAACCTGACTTGCATCCACTTTCAGATACTCCACGTCTCCACTAGTAAAACCATTTCTTATACTATAAAAAATTGCTACTTTATCATTTAGTATATAAACTTTTAGTAACGGTTGTTATGAGTAAATATATTACCCTAATTTAACTTAACATGTGCATTCCTCCATCTTTATTTACTTGCTATATTTGCTTTAGTACATTTTTAAGACGTTTTTGACCGTTGATATCTTTTATTTCATTCAAGTAAAAATTATAAAAATTTGATATTATCTACATATTCAGAAGAATCTAATAAAACCACACACAACTATATTTTTACTTTCAGGAAAATGAAAATAATCAGTTAAAGTTAATAGCTTGCTTTTAAAAAAAAAAGTGTAGCAAGTAAGTATAAACGGAGGGATTACTATACTTCTCTCTACCAAAATTCGGACACAAGCTGCCATAGTACCTAGTACTACTTTCTATAAAGCTAGTCGCTAGACATCAAAATTTTCTTTAGATCTTCTTGTTGTATATGGTGGTGTTCATAGGTGGTTAACCGTCCCGAAATAAAATTTCGGTTCGCTCTTTTTTGTGAACCGTAACCGTAACCGTTTAGACAAGTTACCGCCTAAGCGGTTAACCGTTTTTTCGATACGGTTTTTCGGTTAACCATTAACCGTTATTAAAGTTATACTATTATATTTTACTTAATGTAAATATATTGTTTTTATTTTTTTTGTGCATATACTTTATATTATATATACTCTAATATAAAATGTATTATAAAGTGTATAATAAATCCATTGAGAACATAATAACACTAAGAATTTACTCCATTTCCTAATTATAGTGTTTAAATTAGTACTAAGGTTTTCGAATAATCACACACTTCCTCTAATTGTTGTATTTAGTAACAAATATTAGAATTTGTTGTTGGAAGATGTTTCACAATAATTAAATAGAGGAAACAAAAAATTCGGTTTTTCGGTTAATTGTTCACTCAAAAATCATAATCGTAATAGTACCGTTTAACCGTTAATTTTACCAGTTCGGTAACCGTATCGTTAAAACTTTTTTTTTATCGGTATGGTTACCACCCATTTGGACCGGTTTTTTAATACGGTTTTTCGGTTTCGGTTTTTATGAACACCCCCAGTTGTATATCAACAACTAGGTACCCGCCATGTTTTTTTTTTATGAAAAATAACTAGAGTAATATTCCCTTTGTTTTGATCAAATAGATGCTTTATTTTGATTTATACCATTGTCAATGTATAACTTTAACCATTAATATTTCTAATTATTTATTAAAAAAATATAAAAAATTGATATTTTGAAACTTTACATCATGACAAATGCAACATATGTAGAAAACTATAATCAAAGTAGATTCTATGAATAGTGTAAAGTCAAATTGTAACATCAATTTTGAAATCGATGTAGTATTAACGAATTCCTAACCTTTATTTTTCATATGACAAAGAATTCTAATCAGTCGAATCCTAGCTTTTTGTTGGAGTACATGGTAAAATATATGTTAATTGAAGGTCATATATAAAAGCATTTATAGATCGATTAATAGGGAGAATAACATAATATCTTAGGGCCCATTCGACAAAACTGTCAGTTTTCAGTATTTGGTTTAATGAATGTAAAATCCATATGATATAAGGAGTATAATAAACTTAAAATTAGTCATGCTATACTAAACATGTCAATTTTAAAAACTAACAACAAAAAACTGGAAACTACTTTTTCTGATTTCCATGTTTTTATTTTTGGTTTTAAAAAAAATTGAAAATTGAAAACAAAAATGATAACGAATGAGCCCTTAAATTTTGCAAAACATTAGCTAAAAGCTTAATTAGGGCATTACAAAGAATTGTCTCTAATCATGGTAAATAAATCACTCTATCTCCTACGCAGTAATCACTCATTATTGTCTTAATTAAGTCAATTGTAAAATCTTAAAAAACAAAAATTGGTTATTTGGTTGACATGAAAAAAAAATATAAGAAGTAGAAGTTCCTAGGAATGGAAAATGGATGAGGTGTTTGGTTGACAAATAAACAGCCGGAACAGAAGAAGTAAAATTTTCTAAGAATTTCAACTTCTAGCCAAATGGAGGAAGTGTCTCCTAATTAAGTAGAAATGCATAATTATAATTACCAAATTCCGATAAATTTTTTTATGGAACTCACATCCTATTTTATGGGATTTTCGAGTCCCCATAAGTCAATTAATTGTTGGAAATTATGTTCGATCATACATTGTTAATTTGGAATTATTCTAATCACATGAATTTTGTTGAATCGAACTATATTTATACTGATTGGATCTGATTAGCCTTGAAATTTTCCTTTATCAAAGCGAAGAAAATCCACCCGTATTAATTAATTAAGTATTGGTAAGAATTAACTTCATCATGTACTTATTAATTAATATACCCTTTTACTAACTTCATTTAACTCCAGAATTAGGTACTTATGCCTATTCTCTTCGATATAAAACAACAGAACTTAATTGAATTGAATTGAACTGAACTGAACTGAACTGAATTAAATTATAACTAATTAATAGTAATGATTATCATTTAGGAACTGAACTGAATTGAACTGGAAATAAGCTGGGAGAACAGGCCCTTAGGCTAGTGTGCAATATGTACGTATGAAAGTGACAATAAGGACTTTAAGAATCGTCGGGTTGGTGCTAACCACTACCTTGAAAACGAGATTTGATGTGTTCAAGATGTTTATCCATATACATCAGTTTCATTCTCAGCACAATAACTTATTACACACAAATGCTTGTGGCAAGGCATGGAGTCACACAATTCATCGCCCAAGTATAGAAGGGGAAAGTTTTTTTTAAAATGAAGTAGAAAAATAAGAATGGATGGTCGAGAGATATAATATCACCAAAATTATACAACCTTCACTTCTCTTTATTAACTTTTCATCATTAATATTTTAAAATCGCCATTAGTTTCTTATTTATATTAAGATACAAATGTTGATATGCAATATGCTATTGTATTTATATAGATAAGCGTATTAATTATCAAGATATTATCCTTCTATAATTTTCAATAATAGATAGTTAAAAAGATGCATGTTACTTCTCGATATTGATCGGTGAATGGCATAATCGAAAGTCAAATTATTGCAACTAAAAATAAGCGGGTGAAATATTTACCATAATCGGATTTTTAACTCACCCACTGAGCAATAATGAAAGGGGCCGGTGAAGCTCATCAATAGTCATGATGATACTGTAACTCCACACTAGATGCTAAAGGAATCCAAGAACAATAATAGGAGAGATTCAGGTGGGATATTACAAGACAAAAAAATCAAAGGATAAAGCTATTACAAAAGCCATAAAATTGTTATATGGCCTATGGGTTGGTTAGTACTTAGTACTTTAGTAGTAAATTTATAATGAAGTTTCATGTCAATGAAATTTGTAAAGAAAATATTTACATTATATGCTTACCATTCACCATTTATGTAGTAGTATGAGCTTTCTTGATGTAAAATATAATGTCACTTATATAGGCCCCTCGTGTAACTTTGGCCAATTGATCTGACACGGGCCAAGTTCCCCTTATCATTGGGACGCACAATTAATCTGTAAATTTGACTAGCAAAAACAACTATACATTATCCTACCTCCTACGAAAATCTATTTCCATGGTCATCTTTATTTATAACCACCATAGAATTTTCAGCACCGTACATACATATCGAGTAATTGTATTAATTTGTATATGTGTTGCTACAGATTAGAGATATGGAATTTAAAGACTGCCTCTGGAATAGCAAAGCTGATAGGCGTAGTGATATGCTTGGGAGGTGCCACAACTCTTGCACTTTACAAGGGGCCTTCCATCAAATTGTTTAGCCACTCTCACTTGCTCTTTGGTCACCCATCAGTCAGTCAAGAGCCTCATAGTCGAGTACATTCTGGCCACACCTGGATTAAGGGTGTTTTTATCTTGCTAAGTGGTAACACTTTTTGGGCTCTCTGGCTTGTTATGCAGGTAAGCCATTATAGAGTTATGTTTTAGTAGTACTGTCAGTCTGTCATCACTCATACTATAGTAATGTTTAGTTTAACTTATTCTAATCTATTTTATTAGAGATAATAGGTCAAGATAAATTCCAATAAATTATAAAAAAATATGTCAATAAATTAAGATAAGTCAAAATCAGTTGGAAAAAAAATCATGTTTTACTTATAAATAAATGGTTTAATTTAAAAATGAGGGTTGTCGATATATAATATAGATGAGAGAGAGAAAAAAGAACATACATACTTTTTTCAATCCAAATTGTAACGTACATCACAAGCCTTAATTAGGTTAATTTGGCCTTAATAACTAATATAGTTAACGGTCGTTTGCTGTCAAGGGTATTTTGATGAATTTTTAAAACCTGAGAGGCACCTTGTGCATTTTCAAACTGTGAGGGCACCGTGTGCATTTTTGTAAAATTCAAGGGTACCTGGTGAAAATATCCAAACTTTTTAGGAAGTGGAAGAATGTTGAGTTAGTTAGCCGACTAGAAATAGAGGAAACTGCATTTCTTAGGAAGTTTTACTTCTCATGAAATAAGGTTGGAGGAAGAGAGTTTGGTCAACTTACAAGCCCAAAGGAGCGAGGTTTCGTACTAAAACCAATTTGTAATACTATGTATAGCTCTTGTAACTTATAATCTGGTACTTTATCTCCTCTTTCTCCAATGTAGGACAAGTGGACAACTCACATGTGCATAACAAACAAACATGGAAAATTCAACATCATGTAAAAAGGAATGCCCCAATATTAAGACATGAAACTGATTATTTTTTAAATGCTATAACAACAAAAAAACGTGCGTAAAACTTTTTCAAGACTATGCATCCAACAAAATGCACACAAGTAAAATATGTTGAAATACCCTTGACTCTTAGTTGTACTCCCAAGGCCCAAAGTAGTTACAAACTTACAATAGGGTACATATATTATATATAACCTAACACACCACTTCACCACTACACCACTATAATGATGATACTTAGTAATTGTGACTCACGAGTTACCTATCTATACTAATATATTAAAAGATGTTGTATACACGCCACGTGACACTGGCTTACAATAAGATTTAAACCCATGACATCTTGCTATTATACATAGCACAATTACCATCTCAACCAACTTTTAATCATGCTTTAAATGTCCACATTATTATATGTGTACCTTTAAATGTTGAGTTTTCTTTATTATATTTTAATGTGAATGGGAAAAAAATATAATGCATATCAAGTTAAGGAAAAAGTATCAACCGAGGCGACGCCCGAGCCCAAATACTACTCCCTCCGTCCCATAATATAGTGTTCACTTCTCATTTTTCACGAGAATTAAGGAAAATGAAATGAGTAGCAGGACTTCCAAAAAAAAATGTATTTAATGAAGTGCTTTTTTGATATTTTTGTATTGAAACTAGTTCTTTATTTTCTTTTTCCTTTAAACAAAATCAAAAGGCAATAAATGTTCCTTGGAATGGTGTAAAACAATAAATGGGTTCACATGTTTTGAAAGAAAAGTAGGGGTATTTTAGAAAGTTTGTGTAAAACTTAAGGATAATTTAGTCCAAACAAATTAATAAAAAAGAAAATAGCCACAACATTTTGGGACACCAAAAAAGGAATGTGAGCACTATATTATGGGATGGAGGGAATATTAATTAATATCTTGTGGATTGTGAAGTCACTAACTACGTTACTCTATTTGCATGTCCATGATACTGATGCTTCTTTTGTTTTTTTTTTTTTTTTTTTTTTTTTGCAAATAGGCCCGAATAATGAAAGGGTACCCGTCAAAACTTTTGTTCACAGCACTAAGTTGCTTCTTCAGTTCAATACAATCATTTGCACTGGCTATTCTTGTGGAACGACGTCCTTCTCAGTGGATGCTTGGTTGGAATATCCGTCTAGTAGCTGTTGCTTATTGTGTATGTTTCTAATCCTTTCTAGTTTTCTCTACTAATTTTTGCCTATTTTTCCTAATGACTACTTCCTTCTTTTCAACTTAATTGAGGATTTGTCACAATTTTTAAAACACTACATTGATTGTTAGTATATAATTATATATAGTTATAGTTTCGCGATAAGTCTAATATTCTTCCCAGAAACAAGTAAAATGAAGGACATAAATCGAATACATATACGAGACTTCGACCTAATATTGTTCCATGATTTTGAATTATTAGACCCTTATTTATGTTGTTTATGTTAAAAACAGTAATGTGAGTGGAATTAGCAAGTGAAACTTTACTAATTGGATTTGAGTATGATGAATGATGGGTTAGATCTCCAAATGGGCCATCACTTGTACAACAAGAAGAATATCCCGGGGGATTTGGGGTGAACCCTCTCTGATGCTTAAGTTAGATGGTTGAGTAATAGAAAGCAAGAGAGTGTAAAGAATTGCTAAATCTATATGTTTCTTTAGTTAGATAAAGTTACTATTGTGGTGCCAAATGGAGTATATATATAGTGGGAATTAAGTAGGTATAAGAGGCATTTGCCCCGTCCTTTATAAGTTTTATTTTACTCCCACTTTCCTCCGCTTGGGCCTAGTTGCTTTGCAATGGTCATGAAGCTAAGTCACGATGGGGCATGAGCCTATATTTAGACTCCAACACATGCTTTATTTGTGATTTTTTGTGTGTTATCAGGGAATAGTAGTGACTGGATTGGCATACTATTTACAAGCATATGTGATTGAAAAGAAGGGACCAGTTTTCCTAGCTCTATGGACTCCTTTGGGACTTGTCCTCACCATGTTATGTTCTGTACTTGTGCTTGGAGAGATCATCACTTTGGGCAGGTAAATCTATCCATTATCTTTCCAAATTTAGTGGCTTCAAACATACACTGTAGTTTTTTTTTTTTTTTTTTTTTTTTTTTTTTTTGTAAATGAGTCAATTATCGTAGACCACTACCTTCATTTATTTGAAGTTATTTTTTTCAAAGAACCTCATCAAGATAGCAAGAGTATGTACCCAAGTCGCGAGCCACGACAGCACGCCCAGGTCGCGACCCGCGACCACCTTCCTGCTTCGCTTGATTGTTTCACGTGTTTCGCGTCTTCTAATCTTAGCATACTGACCTCCTCCTCTTCTAGTATAATACCATATGAACTTAAAATCCCATTACACTATAAATGTTCCAACAGAATGTGACCGATTCAACTGATGGATTTTCTTGTCAGAACTAATCTGAAATTTAGGAAAATGTTTATGCTAACTAATTGATTATTAGATGCTAAGTAAACTTTTTTGTTTGAATTTAAATTCAGTGTTTTAGGTGGTATTTTGCTAGTTGGAGGGCTTTACTGTTTTTTGTGGGCAAAGAGCAACGAGCAAATGAGCATTCCATCAAGCTGTCCACCAGTTGAAGCAGATAAAGAAGGTCTCAAAATTATTGAAGGAACCAAGAATTCACCCTCCGTTGTTTAAGTACTCCGCCAAGTGAAGATTTTGTTAGGCAAAGCTCACAAGGTATGAAAGAATTTAAACTAAATTGGTTACTTTTTTTTTTCTTTCAACAGCTACCAATCTTTTGTAGGTGGGCAAACTAAACTTGTTAATTTAATTAGTGATATAAAGAACATTGTAGTCTAAAATCTACAATAACTCAAACATCAAGAACAACTATTTTTTTAAGCATAAATAAACATCTTGGATAATTTCTTACGAGTTTACGATATATAAGCTCGCCGATTTGTTTTTAAAAAAATTACTCTGATCCCTTCGTTTGTAATGTTATAAACCATAACTATTAACTAACATGTAGTAGTATTACAGGATAATATAATAATTTTGTCTAAAGCGCGCCCACGTACACATGTTAAGATGTAGATGTAATTTATTTTTGGCAACGAAGAAAACTCTAAAATAAAAAGAGTTAATTAAGAACATGGTGAACCATAGCTAGATGGAAAATTACTCCCTCCTTCCGAAATACTCCCTCTGTTTTTTTTTTTATCATTCTCACTTTCCTATGCGCGTCTCCCAATGCACCTATTTGAACTTAAATATCTTTCATTATATATTAGTAAAAATTATAACGATTGAATATTAATAATGTAATAATTGAGACGAATCAAACAAGACCCCATATGACTATATTTTTTCTTATAAATTGAAAAAAATTGAGAAGATTCTCTCTAAGTATGAATAGTGCCAAGATTTCAAGTGAGAAAGTTAAAAAAAAAAGCAGAGGGAGTATACATTAATTAAATACTTCATACATATTTTGACAAAGAAATTATTATTGAATCTGATTATTCCTATGGTATGCCCATAGATATAGTAGTATACTAGTAATTTATGCACGCGATGCGTGCTTGGATTTTTTTCGAGATAAAAACTCGATTTATTTTGGCATAAATAAGAATAAAATTCGAACATTAAAGATATGAAGTATTTTTTTTATTGCGAAACTTGATTGGTGTAGCCTCTGTCACTTAAGTCTCTCACTATTATTTTTTTTAACTTTTTAAAGTTGAATTTGATGAACAAAAAAGAAATTTTATTGAATTTATATATGATTTCTTATTTTATAATTTTTTTAGTTGATTTTTGAATTAAGTACACTACGTCTTAGATTGTGAAGAAAGTGAACACTTTAATTTCAAGTCAATAATTCGGTGTTGTGTTATTAAAAATTTAACATATTTCTTTGATTTGAATTTTTGTTTACCAAAAGGTTTGTCATCTCTGCATTTACATAATATGTCATGTCGGCATTTATATATATAATATCTCTTAAAGAAACTATTTCACTTTGTTAATTGATTGAATTTTATAGTTTGAATGTAATACAAAATACTTGATTGTGTATTAATTTATAAAATATTTGACTAACATAATCTTCATATTTACTTTGCTAGTATGAATGCGTTAATACTTGTACACACTTGGTGTCATTTATGGTGGCTCAGTTATTATATAATCGTGTTCAACATTTTTGTTAATTTTTTTTATCCTATATTCTAGTTTGATTTTCTTTTCTTTTTTTCTCTTTGTTTGGCAAAGTAGTTGATTTATTAATGAGGGTAGCAAAGTAATTTTCTAAAGGGACACCATATCTCCCCTTCCCTTGTAAGTATAATAGAGATAAAATCACTACCATAATATAGAATGATGATTTGAATTTTTAACATGCGATTGTCATAGTACTGTCATTAATTAGAGATATGACCTACTACTCTACTAGTACATAATGGTTCCACCAAACATTCCATCAATTGAAACAGTTACCCACTATTAGTATGTGGGTACATAAATGGTTGTTTTATGACAATATTGATATTAATTCATTTTTCCGTTTTATCCCTTTTTGTTATCCATGCAATTTATTTATGCCATAAAAACTTGTCCTTGTCATCCATGTTAGGTAATTGAAAGGAGCAGCAGATATGCTTAATGGCGATGAGGAGACAAATACTTTGGCTATCTGCTATCAACTTTTGATACTGGATGCTCATGCATCTTCCACTTTAAGATATTACGAAGGAAATTACTTAGCATAAGATATACGTAAATGATATCTTTTGCTAATTCTTTCACCTTATCTATGAAGTATTTAGCAAGAGAATAGGAAGTAGAAGGGTTTGATTCTCATCAAGTAGGGTTCCGGGAATTTGGGGTATAGAGTAGTACTTGGGTGCCCTGTGAGAGGGTACAGTGTTAATGTAATTTTTCTTACCAAATTTTTAAATAAAAAATCTACAATTTAGCAACTAAATATTGTTGTAGCCTAAAAATCTACGACTCATTTAGATACACTTGGACTCTCATCAGAGCCGTACACGTGTCCTCTCCTAATAAGTAAAGAAAAAAGATTTAACCCTTGGGTTATATTCAGTTGGGAGAAAAGGCTTACTTTTCTGGCCCAAAAGGTAGTCAGAGTCCAGCCCTTTGGAGGTGGCTGCAAGTGATTTTTTTTTTGATAATTTCGAGTTTTCTTTCATTAATAATAAAATTAGGAGCAAAATAGCCTCAACAGAAGACAAGGTATTCCCTCATTTAAGAGGGAAACTTTTATAGTGCAAGGCACACCTTGGGTTGAGGAAGCCACCAAAAACTCCCTACAAGTAGCTACATTGAAAAGAAGGAAAGAAAACTACTGAAGAAAACAAACTAAACATAGAAACACTAGTGGGGCAGGGGGGTACATGACAATTACATCTTAATGTCTGCTAACTCAATAAATCTTACATAGACAACATCAGACTTGGATTCAAGGGCCAAGTTGAAACAATGGCTTAGAGCCATGCGATGAATTCCGATTGTCGATGAAGTCCTTGCTTTGCTAATGGATCTGCCACAAAGTTTGATTGAGATATTCAAGCCCCTCTTGCAAGCATTTCTTATGAAATTAAGATGGAAATTCATGTTCCATGGACCGCCACTATCACTGTTGCACCATAATACCGCATTTGATGAATCCGACTCAAGAATTATTTCCCGATTTTTCATGGCATCGGTGGCAAGGGAAATTGCAATTGCTCGATGTATGGCTAGAACCTCCGCACAATTGATTTCCATGAACGGAATTGGGGAGGATAATAAACACATGAAGCTTCCTTGGTGATCACGCAAAACACCTCCAATGGCAGAACAAGAATTCAGAATACTTACCGCCACATCGACGTTCCACTTGACTTGGTTTATGTCTGGTGGAGTCCACATTACTTGAGGAGGAGTGATATTTGGGGTATTTAGCAGTGCAGCCTTACCATTCCAATCCAAGCATGATGGATTTCGTTGTATATCTGAAGGCGAATACAGGAAATCATCATTCCAACCCGTAATCCACCACCCTAATCCGAGAAGGATGAGATCTTACAAATTGCTTGCCACGGTATGGGAATCACCAAAGATACGAAGATTTCTTTCTTTCCACACCGTCCATATTATGATGAAGAAAGCAGCGACCCATAACTTTTTGAAGATAGGCGTTTTTTTCGAACTTTGCCACTGATCAAAAGCATCACGAGGGCTGCTTGGAAAGACCCATTTGACTCGCCACAAGTCAAGCCACCAAGACCATAATGATTGAGAAACCGCACAGTGAAGCAGCAGATGAGCACTCGATTCTTGACTTGAAGAAACGCCTGATGTATACCTCTATCTTCGGCCAACCGCAAGCCGGTGGCGACCAAGAAGTCATCACTATAAGACATTTCTTTAAAGGGTATCCAGTTAGCTGGCCCTTTAAAGGATGACTAGCCAGGTCTGGAGTACTCTTTAATCCTAAAGTACTCCAGTACCTCTTCGTCATACTGGTCCTCCAACTCCAACCAAGACTGCTTCAGCCCAGTATTCGTGACGACTCGATTGTAATACCGATTGCCCTTAGTGGCAGAGTCGTTGGCCGCCCGAAGAAAGATGAAGTCAGCTTTCCATTCGTGCATCTTCGACGGCTTGCCCCAAGCAGTGAGAAAGCCGGGGCGGTTGCAGATGCTGAGCCACGTTCCGTCCACAGCTCCAAGAACCTTAGCCACATAATGAATATGGGTGAAGGCTTGGATAGAAAGAGCTAGGCCGCGCAACTCACAGACGGCTATGAACGTTAGGACGTTGTGCCAGGCATTAGGAGCCAGCTGGTTGTGGCCGATGTTGTAATATCGAAGCACTTGTTCAATGAAATCATGGAGGGGGAACCTTAATCCCGCTTCCAAGGCTAGCTTGTAAACGACAAAATGGTTCTTGGGAGCACTCAAAATGGTGGCCTCCTTATTTGGGATGACGAAAGAGAAGCCCGGCATGGGCATGTAATTGGACAAATAACTAGGATCAGGTCCTATCTTCTCTAACCATTTACGGTTGGCCAAAATGAAGGCAGGGTCAGAATGGGGACCTAAGCGTCTCCTAATCTCAGACGAGGTAGTGGAGGCTTCGTCCGACTCATCGGCAGCGCCATAGTCACGGCCGTTATTGTCCTCGCCAATTTCCTCCATATCGGCGTCCCGACCGGAAGGACTGGCCTCAGGATTTATTTGGGAGTCCTCAAAACTGCGGTCAGAAGAAAAGGGGTCACCCAAAGGCCCAACACTTTGGACCTCCCTCGCCTCATCTGGAACTCATCCAGTAGATTCCTCCATGTCTGAGCTATTTGATGGGATTATTACCTTTCGTCTTAGACGGGTCGTTTGCTTGACGCGCGCCAGATTACCCTGCACAGGTAAAGACTGGGTCGTCTGACTTTCTCGGCCAAAACTACAAAAAAATATATACTCGACCAGAAGAGGCCCAACTCTAGAATGTGCCGAAGAAGAAGTACTCTCGGTTCTAGGGTCAAGGCAAGCTCTTGGTCGGCTAGGATTATTCGACGAAGAAGAAGATTCCATTTTATTGATTTTCTAAGAAAAAAATAAAGAATAAAAGAAAGAATAAAAAACAAAGAAAAGATACCTGATGAAACGCCTGGATGATTCGGTGAAGAAGGCTGAGACTGGACGATCTCTCTCTCTAGAAAAATTTGCGGAGCTTCTCTCTCTAGAAAAATTCTCTCAAGGTGTGAAATGATTTAATGTGGTTACACCAAGCATATATATAGGGGGTGAAAAACCTTCTGAACCGGTTAAATATGACCGGAAAAGCCCAAAGAAAGGCGCGTCGTTGCCTCCGTTTTGAATTTGAATAAACTACCTTGGGTAAAAGGGTATTAACCGTCAGATGGGCCAACAGGGAAAACCCTTTTAGGGGCAAATGTTGTAGCCTAAAAATCTACGGCTCCTTTAGAGACACTTGGGCTCATCAGAGCCGTACAACGTGTCCTCTCCTAATAAGTAAAGAAAAAAGATTTAACCCTTTGGTTATATTCAGTTGGGAGAAAAGGCTTACTTTTCTGGCCCAAAAGGTAGTCAGAGCCCAGCCCTTTGGAGGTGGCTGCAAGTGATTAGTTGATAAATTCTCACAAATCATGGCCTGCCACGTGTCATGATCTGATTACTTAGCCAATCAGATGCCACTATTCTATGGCAATTTTAAAGGATAGCTGTCATACTACAATCACTATAAACACCCCTGAAATCAGGAGAAAGGCAATTCAATGCAAACAGTGTAAACTTACTCTGGAGAAATATTCTCTCACTTTCTCTCTTTATCTCTACTTTTTCTTACAACTCCTGATATCTGACTTAAGCTTCGGAGGGGGAACCACCACCCAAACCTCTAGGGTGGGTCCCTTTTTGCAGGTTCGGGAACGAAGCTCCGGTTTGGACTAGGCAGGCTCAAACATTGTTGCACAAGTCTCCAAGTGAAGAACATCTAAGGGATACTAGTTTACTTGCTAGACAAGAAAGCTAAACCTGTAGCTTACTTGTTGGAAAAGCAGACTAAACAAATATAACTTTGTAAGCAATTTTGAATCCTCAATTCCTAATATATATGTCATTATCCAACAACTAAGCTACAACTTCTATTTATAACAAAAATAGCACGTCGAATATTTTAAATGTATATAAAAAAATGTGGCTAACAGAACTATAATAGTAGCAAGTCATCCTTCCAGAGCAAGAGTTTAGTCTTGCGTGGACCTGGTCCACACTAATATTAGTATGGACCAAAGCCACCTATGTAACACAGTAACCCTTTTTTTCATATAGTTACCTTTTATAATCTAAAGTTATACTAATCTACCATTATCGAACATAGTGACGACTTTTTTTTTCATACCGTCACCCTTTATTACATTAGTGTAGTATAATAAAAATTATACTTTATAGCATAGTAAACCTTTTTTGATTCACATAGTCACCTTTTACAATCCATAGCTACTCCTCTATTGTAGATTAAACGGGTGCAATGCGTAGCACCAACTTAAACACGTGGTGCAGAAAATAGCATAAATGGCACCGGAGCACGGAGATTCCACCGGAGCTAGGGAATGTCCGTTTAAGGTTATGCTGTTCCTCGCACTTGAGCCAAAGGTTGTGCTGTTCTAGCCAACTTCCAACTTCAATCTCAAAAAAAATTGATCTCCACTTTACTCTTCTTCGCTGCTGTGCTACTTCCTCATTTTGCGATTTTCTTCCCTGTTCGACGCACCACACATCTTCACATCATCAACAAATTGCATCAGCGCCAAGATCGAAATCAAGCCGCTGGATTTACTTCTATCATCATCAATAATTGACGTGTAACAATTGCGGAGGCTGATCTCAGTTTCTCCTAGCTCAATATTCATTGTTGATTCACCAAAGACCACTCCACATGCTGTTTGTAAATGGGTTGGTTTGATGAGCGCCTGCTCCGAGATCGTGCCATGGTCGCTCAAACTTCCTGGAACTCTTCTGTTTTGTGGTGGATTAGTACGGAGCGCCTGCTCCTGTGGGCTGGGAGTAATGCGAGGCTGTGGTGGAGATGGTGTTTGGGGTGGTGGTGATGCAGTGTTTGAGGCAGAGGATGACGTTGCTGGAGTGGAGGTGGTGTTTGGTGTGGTGAAGGAAGATGATGGTGTTGAGGGCAGTGGTTTCACTATAGTGTTGTAGGCTAGGGAAGAGGGTGTTGGTGATGTAGTGTGGTGTAGGGTAGATTTAGTGTGGTAGAGGTTAAGGAATGGTGTGTTTAATAAAATAAGGGTTGTGCTGTTCCTTGCACTTGAGCCAAAGGTTGTGATGTTCCTTGCCAATTAACCCTTAAAATAATGGAGATTCCCTAACTTCGGTGGAATCTTCGTACTCCGGTGCCATTTATGCTATTTTCTGCACCACGTGTTTAAGTTGGTGCTACGCTTTGCACCCGTTTAAGGTTGTGCTGTTCCTTGCACTTGAGCCAAAGGTTGTGCTGTTCTAGCCAATTAACCCTTTTTAATATAGTGACCATTTTTCATAACTCACATATATTAGCATTAGGTCCACACTAAATTTAGTATGGACTAGGTCCATATAAGTTTTTACCCCAGAGCAAAACAATGACCTTCGTTCTCTTTAGGTCCACACTAGATTGTATTTTGTAGCAGATAAGTCGAAGGAATTTGAGATGATTGAAAATGGAAATGATGTTTATCATAATAAGGGCGATTATGAAGAGTTTCTTCATTGTTTTTTTCTTTTTCTAGTTCTAGGTGGGAAAGCTACTATTATGAGTTTATGACTACATTATTTTTATGGTGTATGTATGTGTGTGTTTATTTCAATAATTTTTATGCTTATAAATGGGTTTAGAATAAGTACTATATCTTTCATTTTCTTTTTCAACAATTGTAGCGGCACTCTTGTACTGTTGGATAGCCACTGTGATTAAACTCACTTCAAACATAAACTCATAAAGCATGATGTTTGCCTTTCTACAACTATTTTTCTGTGCAGGTGGTACTAAAGAATGGAGGAAGGGACTTAATCAATCAACTTAAAATCGCCCTTGTTGTACTAGTGAAGGAGTAGGACTTGTGGTTTACATATATATCGAAGATCAACATGACCAACAATAAATGATAAATGAGCTGTAATTTCTTCCTTGTTTTTTAATCCTTGTCTCTTTATGATTGTATAGAAATATGAATATATATTTGCATTTGGTTTTAGATATGGATTTTTTTTTTAATTTTTAATTTTAACTTCATTCAATTATTTCTGACTTTTTTCAATAATTCTTCCATTCCAGCTCATGAAATTTAATACTTCTATTTTTTTTTTTTGTTTAAGCAAATTGTGTACTTAAATAAATTGTACGAGCCAAGAGCCCAAATTTCAAAATTTAAACAAGGCCCCGATAATTGCAGCCCCGTCCCTGTAGCTAGCCCAAAAGATCTTCATTTCCCAACTAGATAGCTAGCCCGTCCCAACTCATGTACCCTTACAAAAGATTTTGGATTAGATTAACGTACGTATGAAATACTCCAATGCTTAGTAAGATCAGGCCTTGGTCCAACTTTGTGAACATGCCTCACAAGTCACAACTTACAAATATTTTGAGTTGAAATTTGAAATGAAATGGTACTGCTAATCATTATAACGTTTTTAATGATCGTGCATTGCACATTTTGACTTTTGAATTTTGTAAATAAAGTTGCATCATTGGGTAATATACTTGAAAAAAAAAATATTACTTCTCAAATTATGCTCCTAGGAAACTTTTTTAGACGATATATTTTGTGATATAAAGAATACTTTATCATGATCGATATCAATCTTCTTTACTTCTCTCGAGTTCTACCCATATTTTATTTTTAAGATATTATAGTATAGAATATCATATATAATGTTAATAACATATATATATGATATTCTATCAACTAGGATAACTACGTTATCCTCAACATATACATACTTTAATTAGTCTCTATATTCATACATTATGACAATCTCATGATTTGTATACTAGAAGTTTATGTCCTTAGGTACTTTTAAAAACAATAGAAGTATATAATCTTATATAATCGAGTAAAACGACTATTAAAGTTAAAATAAAAATAGAGAATATGATAATAAGACCGATTTGAAGTCTGGACAATCCAACATACCCAAAATGTTTACAAAGGATAAATCAAAGACAAAGAAATAGCAAATACATGAAAGAGTTCGATCTCCCCCCAAAAAGACAACATGAGAGACAGAAGCAATGGACAAATCAATATTTAACAAATTCCAAATAAACTAATTCTTGATTAACAAAATAATCCTACCCAATCATAAACTTATTTTTTACCCTTTTTCTTTGTAGTTTATCTCACTTTTTTTTTCTTTTTTTTTTTTTGTAATAACAATCCTTAGAATCACCATTAGGTGTTATTATCTTCACTTAGCCACAGGTTTCTTCTCTTCCACTTTCTTCTCAGCTGTGATTGGAACAGCGGCTGGTGTAACAGCCGGCTTAGTCTCTACGAATGGCGTAATAGCCGGCTTAGTGATCTCTACGGCTGGGGTAACAGCCGGCTTAGTCTCAGCTGGCTTAGGCGGCTCAACAACTGGCTTTGGAGCTTCTTCTTTCTTGGTCTCAATAGCCACTTCCTTGGCTACTTCCTCAATCTTTACCGGCTCTATGGGCTTCGCAGCCTCGGCTGGCTTCTCGGCTCCTTCAGCTTCTGGCTTCTTTCCTTCATCCTGTAAACAAATATTTATGCATTGTTATGATCAAGGTTAGATCATGTCATGCATGCATTTTCAAATAGCCTGTCCCAAGTAAACACATTTATGTGATAGTATAGAAGGCCGGCAAATATAATTGATGCACAACACAACACAACACAACACAACACAACACAACACAACATTCTATTAAAAATATTATGACTAATGACCAAGTTATACACAACGCAACAGTCTATTATACACATTCAACTCTTACCAGTTACCAGACGTTACGTTCTTATGATATTGACAGTTTCAAAACCTGTGCAGTAACATGCATATTACAACTCATTTGGTGCTAAAGTCATACCCTTATGTTAACAAATGTAAAACGTAATTTTCTTACACCATACTCTTCAACACCTTAATATGCGTTTCTCCCATAGTTTTTTATATTCAGTATTACTCTTCTACCCATAGTATACCATGAGATTTTTCTTATAATATTAAACATCTATACTAATATATTAAAAGGCGTTCGTAAACAAGGAACTGTGTCACGTGGCGCTATCCCGTAGATTGTTCACTTCATGTACTCCACATACAATAAAAAATTAGAAAATACATTGTATAAGATTTGATCCCATGACTTCAAGTCAAGTCATGTATATGAAAGTTTAACCACTAAACCAAGTAATGTTTGGTGTTATAGTTTTAATGTAAAATATTAATAAATGAAAATTATAGTTACCCGGAGCATAATCCGGGCCCAAAAACTAGTTATCTATTATTATTATCATTATCTCTTATCAATGGTTTATGGAGCATATTCTTATTGTGATGGTAATGATCTTAGATACCATCTAATCGTCATATTATGATAGGGTGATTTATCCATCTAAGGTAACACGTCAAGCTAGTGAATGTCCCAATTGCGTCTCCAAATTGTGAACTCATACAGGTATAAAGTCATATAAGACTAGAACACTTGTCAATTGTGTATTTGTGTAGATCAGGTTATTGTTTTATTGATTACAAAATTTTCATTTTTGGACTTCGTTTATTTAAGTTGAATTTTGAAATAAGCCTTGCTTTTTCAGCAATAATAAATAAAACAATAAATATCATATTTTTGTACTTTTGATCACAAAAAGTATGCTTTATCAAAAAAAATCCTAGACATCAGCTCAAAGATATATATATATATATATATATATATATATATATATATATATATATATATATATATATATATATATATATATATATATATATTTTGTGGTTGAATTTTCTTTTTGTTAAGGTCCGAAACAAATTTCACTTAATGAGCATAGTGTAGCACAATATTTACCCTACCACCATTCAAATTTGACTGTGGCACGTAATAAAAGCCCAAATACAAAGTTCAAAATAATTGATTTTTATTATTTAACCCTTAATATTGAATTTAACCTTTTAATTTACATGCAGTATTAAATTCCTTTGTTCTAAAATGGTTACATATATGATATACATATGACATAATTCCAATTATTACTAGATTGTACTAGCTAGCCAGCTAGGAGTACATATTTGGCCATATATTATTTCAAAGATCCTATAATTTAGGAAAGCAAATTATCGACAAAAGGCAACAATCAATATCGTCATTCCGTACAAAATATACGCACGTAGGACTTAGCAGTATCATTTTGAAATGTTCGAAAAATTATCTTTTCAAAGTAATAATGGTTAATGATCAAGCATGCTTTCTAATATGCCTAATTATAATGATGAAAAAGAACATGTGAGCTGCCTTAGTAAAAAGATGTCACACCATTAATCGTGGTACAATTTGGAACTTCCCCTAATATACTCTCTCAATTTCATAATAGTGAACACAAATACACAATGCATCCATGCTTAGCTTTTATAATGATAAAACATATATCTTGATCTATATTTTATTTCATGCCATAGTTGACTTTTTAAGCACAAATTTTATGATTTTTACGGAATGCATCCCACCCCATAGTTGGTGGTATTTAGGCTACTAGTCGTAGTTGGTAGTGTAAGGTGCACCCGAGCTATAGTTCAGGGTGTTGAGGCTAATTTTGCCTTTTAAATATCATTTTGGATCTTGCATTCATTTCGATTTATACTTACAGTTATAGAATATTTATTAACACAAGTAAATATGTCAATGATTAAAGATGCTTCTTCTAGACTAAAATAGTCAAATATTGCATTTAAAAAATAAATAAAAATAAATTTTCATACAGTTTTAGCGTTTAGTAGTACTTTTAATGTTATACTCCATTTTGCAAAAACCTAAGAAAAGAAAAGTAAAAATATTCAAAGGCTTTTCCTCTATGAGTAGCTTATAAAAAGGAATTAGTATAAGGAAAAAAATGATATAATATATATAAAAACCTTTAATATCATCGATCGACAAGTAAATTTGTCATATATATACCAATTGATTAGGGTTTATATCTAATGCTTATTGTTAAGCTCTAGGATCGCATATATCAGAACCGTTAATATAGTAAAGTTAAAATTAAAAAAAAAAAAAACACTTAGCAAGACATGAAGTAATTAATAATAATAACAATAATTGACCTCCAACATTTGAGCGAGAGATAATGGAGCCTTGCTCTGATGAACATGAACAGCAGCAATTACCTTGTTTTGATCCACTTCAATTTCTCTCTCCTCAACCGTAGTCTTTTGCTCCGGTGCTGGGGCTTCTTCTCCTTCTGCTGTCAAAGGCTTGAGTCCACAGTTTCCCATTACTATTTTCTCACGTTTAACAACTAACAAGTGAATTTACACTTTTGTCCCTTTCTCTTCCTTTGCAAAAGCTTTGATAAAAAAAACTTTTGGAAGAGGAGAGAAAGAAGGCAAGAGGGTTTTATGGGAAAAATAAATAAATAAGAGGAGAGAGTGCAATGACAAAAAACAGAAAAGAAAGGTGTTATATAGAAGAAAAAATAAGAGAGATTTTGAATGTTATTATGTTAATATTTTGATGGTCCGACAATCATTCTGCGGGGTAGAATAAGGTTATTAATATATAGACAAGTTAAGTTAGACACAACTAGCCAGGAGCCAGCTAACGTACTTTTTTGCACTTTTTTTTTTTGAATAAAATATATATTGTATGATTTATTAATTTAATTATTTGAAATTTATATGTTTTTGGAATGTTATATTGGACAGGGTGTATTAGCTAAGGACACAGGCTGTAGAAAATTTTGGTGATTCTTGTTTACTAGAATGGTCTTCATTATGCATTTTTTTATTTTTTGACGAGTTCGTATGGAAAGTAACTTGTTTATCTTTTGATTATATAGATTCTCAAACTAAATAATTAAGAAGTATTGATTATGTGTATATATATCATAATATCATCATCAATCATCTTCTACTTACTGTTACAAGATTAACAAGAATATTCAAGTATGATACTTCACGCATGTCAAACTCGCTGTTAAAATTTTACCCGTCTTTAAATTATTTGTAAAATATTATTTTTAAGGGAAATGAGATCTTCTACATTATATAATTAATCTTCTTCTGGTTGAAACATGAAGTGTATACATATGTGGGATCTTTTCTAATGTATTTTCATGGGAAATAAAAATAACTAGGTTCAATTTGTCTAATGTGTTCCCATGGCACGGGCAAATATTAAGCTACAAATATATAAGACGGTCTAGTTAGGGTACGTTCATATATATTGTGTAGCTAATAGCATTCCCATGGGCACATGACACCGCACCATATCGAGTTAGGCTATGTCATGCCTTTGTTTAAGGTTCATATTTTATCATCCTTTTTTGTGTCGAAATTCATGTCTAATATCAATGGCACGTTTTCCTATCTAAAAATACACACCAAGCATTACCCATGCTCGACAGGCGCAATGTCATGTTTGTCGTACTTTCTTCCGTGCTAGGTTGTATGTCATGTTTCGGACACGCCAAACTTATTAATCTTTCGATATTATGAAAGTATGCATAAAGATAATGAATTAAATAAGACCACACTTTACTATATTTTTTTTCTTAAACATTTGTGAAAGAATATGAGATAAGGTTGGTAAGCGAATAGTGGTTACTATGCAAATGTTGCATGTATTTAGAAATGAAGGAAGTATAATCTGATCATGTGAGATCTTGTTAGACTTGTCTGATGTCTCAATGTGAACTTTCAAAATACGTTAAAAAAAAGGACTAATTAATTTAATGGTTAAAGTAGTACATTAGAAACAAAGCCTCCATAGTACTGTATCCAGGAGCATCTAGATCTAGGTGTTCCCTCTCACATGTTTTGCACATTTTACAATTTACTCATTTGAGTAATAAGATATGTGACAAATGTACAAAAAGTTATGCTTAGGAGCATGTAATTTTATGTGTTATCAGAATTACCTAAAAATGTGTACATTGAAAAGCATGGAAACTCAAATGTTGCATTGTTTGTGAAAACGCAATTGTTGCGTTAATATGTATGTATATGTCTATTTTGGAAAAATATTGTGGAGAAATTTATTATCACTGGTTTTGTTTGGCTGCTTCTGATGGAGCACGAGTTTACTCTATAGTCTTTACACGTGCAACGAGAGTTTATCATCCTTGATTGACAAAACCTGTTTCAATTTATTTTCTTGATTGACGATCATAACTCTCTCAGCCTTTTCTTGATTGACAATAACCCTTTCATACCTTATTCTTTTACCTGCTCATTGTGAGGTTTAATGGGTATTAGAAGAGATTGAAACCAAACCCTTTGAGGCTTTGCAATTTGCATTGCTGCGAAAGGAAGTTAACGTCTAGCAAATAAATAGTTCGAAAGTACCTACTACCTTTCTTGTCCTTTTTTGGAGGGAGGTGGTGGAGGCATGCAGGGTTAGATTTTGGCATATACATAAAGGTTACAGTACATGGTTACATTTTTTAGGGGCCCAATAATGAGGTTAAGCCCAGCTTGAAAAAAATTGATATTCTTCTGTTTATTATCTCAGTCAACATATGATCATCATCAACTCTATTCTTATTGGCACTATTATGCACCAGTTAGCAGTAATCTGCATCCCCCAAACCATTATTAATAAACTTGATGGAATGCTCGCCAGGTTCTTCTGGTCTGGTACGCAAAACCGAGGGATCCACTAGAGGAAAAGGGAGGTTTTGCATCTCCCAAAGGGCCTTGGGGGTCATGGTCTACGAAGTGTGGGCACTTTTAATGATGTTTTATTAATGCGGAAAGCATGGCGTATCCACCAGAATCCACAATTATTGATATCTAGAGTCTACAATACTAATAAAGGGTTTATTCGACGATCGAATTCCTCTTGGGGTGTGCGCGGGATTTTAAGAGCGCAACTTTTTCTACAACAACAGTGTGCTTGGAAAGTTGGGAGTGGGAGACACATTTGGGCCGCAAAAAATAAATGGGTGAATGGGCAGATCCCAATCATGAAAGATGAAGTTCCCTCTTATTGTGGCGGCTAGACTTAAGGTTTCTGATCTTATCTCCCCTAATGGTGCAAATTGGGACTCAAGGAAAGTTCGTAGTCTTTTTGTCCCGTCTAGTGCTAGCCAAATTTTGGGCCTGGAACTCCCCACTGATACTAACACAGACGATACCTTATATTGGCCGCTTACAAAATCTAGTGAGTACTCTACTAAATCAGCTTACGCTTGTCTTATCAAGCATTAGCAAAACGATATTTGTAGCATGACAACTCCATCTCATATTCGTTTCTTTCGCATAATTTGGAGATTGAACACCATGCCAAAATGGAAACTTTTTCTTTGGAAACTTTGGCACAATAGTCTTGCGACTTCAGCCAATTTATTTCAACGTCAATTATCTGGTTCGGATAGTTACCCGATTTGCTTGGGGGCCGCATAATCTCTTCATCATCTATTCAGGGATTGTCCTCTTGCTCTAGAAGCCTGGGCCATTACTGATATAATGGGCCCAGATATCGCTTCCATTCACACTACCTTTACGGATTGGCTCATGCAATGCATTTTTTGCTTCATGAATGAGGGTGGAGTGAACAGTACTCGTGTGAGTGACTACATTGGCACGCTTTAGGCTATATGGACAACTCGTAATGAGCAGATCTTCCGAAGGACTCGTGCAACCGTGGAGGTTCTTCAGCAACAGATCGAGAGGAGTAAGCAGCAACATCTAGTATTCACCCAGGATGTGACGGCTGCTAGCCAGCATGCTATGGAAGGAGGGCCGGCCCCTGGTTTTTTCTATGCCAATATTGGTCGTCAGAAGCATGGCACACTACAACTTAATAGGAAAATTTGACAATATAGGTCTCAACTTTGGGTGATAATTTTTAAAAGGTCTGAACTATTGATTAACCTGTGTAGGTCCCAACTTTAGGGGGTCTTAACTTTTAGCGGGCCTCAGTGACTTAAAACTGCGGATTTTTTTAAACATCTCACATAGTTCTTACATCTCTCCCTCAATTAACCCTTCTGGTGTAACCCAAGTTTTACAGATAGACTGATTGTTTAGGGAAAAAACTTCCAGCAAGTGATGGCCTATTAAGCCAGTTTCAAGTCACTTAGGCCCGCTAAAAGTTAAGACCCCCTAAAGTTGGGACCTACACAGGTTAATCAATAGTTCAGACCTTTTAAAAATTATCACCCAAAGTTGAGATCTCTGTTGTCAATTTTTCCAACTTAATATGTGTATAGATGGCTCATGGGTGAAAGAATACTCTCCATGGTGCTGCCGCTTGGGTAGCTGATGCACCTGACATGCCAAATTACAACAGTTATGCTCAGCGTTTCATTGCTATTTCAGCTCTTCATACGAAAGCTAGAGCATGTCTCCTTGCGCTCACTTGGGCTAATACTAGATCGTTCACTCGGCTCAGAATACGAATGATTCGAGTATGTTAGTTACTCTTCTTCAATCTTCTTAAATGCGAGATATTTCGATCCATCATACTATTTCTGCCATTCGCTCTTTTACTACCCGGTTTAATTGGTGCCAGACCATCAAGGTCCACAGGGATGATGTCTCTCCAGCACATGATTTGGCTAAGCGTTGTCGCTCCTCTCTATTTCCCTTTATGTCTTTTTAGTTCCCCTTTCTTTGTTTGTACGTTTTCCCGTTGTCAAAAAATAAAAAGATACATCTTTTCCAAAGTTTTTCAAGTCACCCTTCTACTTATAATAGGGGCCTCATTTTGTTATAAGAACAGGGCCACAAGAATATAAAAAATGGCCCTCGAGGCATGGCATCAAGCATATATTACCACAGTTTTTCTTTTTGTTGGGGTGGGCAAATTATATTATGAAGTATTGCTTTAACCACAAAAAATATTAATCTATAAGATTTTAGGATAAATAGGAGCGAATCATATAAGAACAAATGAGTAATGACCTCTCCAACACCTAAAATCTGAACACTAGTAGGCTCACAAGTCACAAGCAAACCTATTTACAAATCAGATAGAACTGACCAAATTTTCAAACTATGATCACAATTTAAAAATGACCGTATTGTAATTGTAATTATTACTATTAGTGTTATAACCTGCTAGTTTACAAGTAGACATTTGATTCTTTATAATATGTGAGTTCCAAATCATAGTATTTAGAGAAAGATCAGTCAAAACTTTGAATAACAATAACTGTAAGATATGGTTATTTCTCAAACACATAAATTTTTTTTTTATTAAATTGAAATGTCAGTTAAAACTCGTTGTTAGTTTATTTTTGCATTGTTATGTAAACTATCGTTGGTCCAACAAATATATAACCTATCGTGATCTTATAAATATGAAATATACCTGTGTTCCACATAATTTTTGACATTTAAAAATCTCTAATTACGATATAATATTGCTAATTGACAACATAATTGTACATCCTTTGAGGTAAATAAAGTGTTTCCCATTCTTTTCCCTTTTTTCCCTTGAAAAGTGAGTTTGAGAGAACAAAACTACAAAACTTTGTACTTTATTAAACCAAAGTATAAATTACATTCTTCAGAAAGGTAATGGCTAACACAAAGAGTCTTAATCAGAAGAGCATATTGGAAAATAAAGGTACAGTGTGTAAATATAGTAATTGTAATTTTAGATGGCCAAGACACGACACACTAGCTTGTTCTCTTGCCTTGCCTTATTGTACAAATACAAAACCAAAGCCCTCCATAAGTCCATATCTAGACTCCACAATTAAATTTTGTTGATTTTCTTTTGTCAAATTTGTGCCTCATGTCTAATCTCGCTTATGTCGTGGACCAATTTGTTAACATACCTCCAAACCACTTTTTATTAACATAATGACAACGAGCCTTATTACAGTGCTACTAAATCAGTTACTTGGTTTTTTGTGGTACTTTCATATATAGTCGAGGCAAGTCAGGCAACCCGTAGTTCAAACATATGCCATTATTCTCATGCTTTTCTATGTTGGGTTGTGTGGTACAATATATTGCCCCAACCGAGTTACATGACTTACAATATTTAATTGTGACAAGTAGGAAATCGAAAGATCCAAGAAGTCATCATGTAATTGGGCAACCAATTATATTCACGTTTATCTTAACAACTATTTATGGCGGGCCACTAATTATACCACAAATTAAAGTTTGGTATTCTATATTTCTATGTGGTGCCTCATCACTTCATTGCATCGTGGGAGCATGTCATGTAATACTATGAGTATGTACTCCCTCTAATTACCAAAAAAAAAAAAAAAAAAAAAAAATCTCTTTATTATTGTCATCTGATTAAAGACTGATAATTCGTCTCTTATTTGCTTATATAGTTATCTAGCTTACATTATCTGTTATTTGATATGATAGACAGATAGAGCCGTGAAGATGCCAAACTATCAATTGATATTTGATTTGTTGGATATTCTTGAATCTTCTTAGTTTATGACACTTTTACATTTATTCAAACTCAATGGTTTCTTTCATCTTCTCACAATCTTAATATATGAAAAGATCCATTTGTTATAGAAAAACTATTTCCTATATATCGCGATAATCTATATGGTAATTACACACCAAAAATAAGGATTAATTAATTTCTCAATAAAAAAGATCAGTTGGCCATAGACCTAGTTATTGGACATGTTAGCCCAATGGCTAAAGGGTTAGGATCAAATTTACAGGGCTTTTATTGGACAGGGCTTTATTGGACATGGCCATTATAGGACCAACAAAGAAACCCAATAATTTTGAAAAATAATGTAAAAACAATTACATATTCGGATTCACATTCATTTGTACTCACTTTTGGCTCTTTTTGTTCCTTGTTTTTCTTGCTCGTTTACCGATCCGCCCATCATCGACCCGCTACCCATTTGGCACGACCCGCTACCGACCCTTTTATGAGGCGATCCTCTTATGACCCGCCCCGATTTCGACCAGCACTGACCCTGACCCGCCCCGCCCAATAACCAGGTCTAATTGGCCATAACTTGACGTGAATGTAAAAGGGGTATTTGGCCGACTAAGTAATAACTGCCATTGTAAAGAATTTACCTAGTTAATCTATAATTTTGATATAATAAAGTTGACAAGGTACACGATAATAATTCTCTTTCGGATAATAAAAGCTCTAACCTTATGTCATTGTCATTTGCTAAAAATACAAGGAATACATAAATTTCTTTGAACAAAGAACACAATATAATTGATCAAATACCATTTGTTTATAACTTGAACTTGTAAATATTAATTTTGATTCAACCAATGAGCTAAAAAAAAAAAAAACAAAGGACATGATTTTCATTGTTCCATAAAAAAAAAAAATCTTAACTAACCCAACCCTAAGAATAGATCTAACATTGATTGAATTCCATCAACATCCAATTAATAAAATTATCCTCGAATAACTTCAATTATAAATATGCCTTTACCTGGAAAAAATAAACGATATAGAAGAAGAATTGGCTAAGTAAATGGAGTGGACAAGAAAGAGTGAAAGTAAAAAGAGCTGAAGAAAACTAAACAAAACATAATCACTTCAATAAGTTACCGGTCACATTAAATCATATTGAAAAAGACATCTCGCATATTACAAAACGACTGCCCATAGTTTCCTTAATCGCATGAAGGATAGGGCAATGAAAAGCAACTAATTTTAACATCAAATTGGGCTGTGTTATGCGAGGAGTCCAATAATGATCGAACACTGGGCTAACCCTAACCTAAAGTGGCCCAGTTAAAGCCCAACACCAGATCCAAACTCCTAAAAATCGAAAATGGCGGAATTCAATATCTATACTAATGAAAAAGATTCTATTAAGGCTTCACAGAAGCAAAAGTTTTGCTTGATTTATGATTTTCCATCAATTTTTACATGTAAAAATAGGATTTTTTTTTTGAGTAATTTCTTAAGAATTAGTATAAATATACATCAATTTAAATTTAAATTTAAATTTGTCAAATTTATTTACATCGTAGCAATAGAAAATGCAGGTGATTCCCAGATGGCGCACATCATTAATTTCACGATATTCACATAATTTATCATCAACCCAATTTGCTTCCTTGCATTCCACTCCAATTTGCAACGAGAAATGGAAGAACAAATGGAAATCTGTAAGTTTTTTCCTTTTTTATTTTTATTTATTGATGTTTTTGTGTATTGTATACATAGTGTGGATGATTTATGAAATTGGGTCCATTTTAAAAAACATGGCGCTGCAATTACCTGAATTTTTTTTTTAAACAAAGAAATCTTTGTAGGTTATATTATTTTGGAGGTGTTGTGGAAATGGAGGGAGAAAAGTGGGATTTTTATGTATGTGGGTAATTGGGCATTGGTTATGTTGATTGTATAATTAGGGATTGAATTTTTGCATTATTAGTTTGAGATAGAGTGGCTTTTAATTGTTTTTGAGTTGAAATGATGAGCTGCTGTTGTGGGTAATTACTAAAATTATGGGTAGAATACCAAAAGTTAGGTATGAGGATTCAAATGGATATATGAATACAAGCTTGGATACTGTTTGGAGATGAAAATGTAGTCACATATGTGTCCAATTTCCAACACCCGTATCCTATATCTGAGATGGAATTTGCCACCTTTGTAGAAGTTGTCTATGCTAGTATGCTTCTAAAGTTAGAAGGTATTATTTTGTTTGTTAATCTTTTAATTCATTAGAAAGTGCAGCAATTATCCTTTTTATTTGGAGGATCTTCTTGAATATAGGGTTTCGACACTTATTTTGGCTGATTGGAGTTATTTCTGGCATTGGGACGAGTAATTTTACTAGTTGGATCTTGATGCGGGTCGTGCCAGGTTTCTGATTTGGGAGTATTGTTAGGGATTGGATTTATAGGTACAGAAAATGATATTGATCAACAAGAACATAAGAGCAAGATTTGCATGTTGCAGCGATTTGCTTACACCCTTCTTTATTGCATTGGATATTCTTGTTTCTTTGTGATTTTGAGAGCGTTAGAATTACTGAATCCAACAGGGACGAACTGATGTCCATCTCCACGAGTATCTGCAATAAGATTATGAGAGCAAAACTAACGAACTGGTGATTTTTAGTTAATTAGCAAGATGGAGCATTTGGGCGTCGTATTAGGAATCTTTGCTATATGCTAGATGATAGGATGTCTTCTAATGTTTTTGTTTTACTCTTGTCACTTGTGGCGTTTGTGTACAAGACCTGGTATTAGAGTAGGCAAGAAGTTTTTATTACCACAAATGATAGGCTAGTAAAGTATGTAGTTGAAACATATAGGAAGAGCGATAAGATTATGAAAGCAAAACTCGTATATACTCTATTGTGCATGTCGTTGATATATATGCACCTTAGGTTGGTGTAGATGAAGTTCTTAAATGTCAATTTTGGGATTAGCTATTTGTTGGTGGAGATCTAAATGGCTATATAGGGTTTGAAAGTGTGCAATTTTGGATATGAAAGGAGGAATGAAAGAAGAGATCATCTTTAATTTTCCATTCATATGACCTGACCTTGGATAGCAATGGTTAAAGAAGCGGGAAAAATTCTGCTTACTTTCTGAAGGGGAATGAATGCAATACAAATAATTCAAATCATAAACGATAAAGGTGATGCTCAAAATTGCTCAAATATCACGGGATAAGTTATATTAGTCATACCATGAAATTGTGGGCGACAGTGATACAATATGGATTGAGAAAATGTAGGAGCATTTTGTAGAACCAATTTGGTTTATGCAAAGATGATCAACCATAAATGCCATATTGTAAGACAGATGATGAAACATTATAGGGTGTGGAAGAATGATAAGCACGTGATTTTTATTGAATTAGAGTAGGCTTATTATACGGTACCAATAGACTTGCTATGATTGACAACGTCGATGAAGGGTATACCAAATGTAAATATATTGACTTAGTTAAGGATATGTATAGGGATGTAAAAACAAATCTTAGATAGTATGGAAGAGTGACAAACGATTTCTCTAGTACGACAAGATTACATCAGAGGTTTCTATTAAGTCTTCTTTTCTTTGCAACAGTAATAGATGAATGAAATGGCTTATCCAAGATGAGATACTGTTGCGTTTGTTATTTCAGATGATGTATATTGATAAATGAGTCTAGAGATGAGACTAAAGCTTAGTTGGAGCGATGAAGACAAACAATGGCATCTTGAAGGTTAGGGTTAAATGGAAGCAAAATTGAGTAGATGGAGTGCAATTTTAGTATTCAGAGGAAGTTAGCTGAGATGTGGTTAAGAGTTGCTAATAAGCATACTTTGGATGGTAAAGAGTTGCTAATAAGCAAGTGCTTTAGTTACTTTGGGTCGAATTCATGAGGAATGAAGATATAGACTATGACATGACTCATAGGATACACCTAGGGATGCTAAATTGGAGAAACGGGCAATTGAGATTTTGTGTGCCATAGCGACCTTTAAAGTTAAAAGTAAAGTTTTACAGCGTAAGTATTAGTCCAGCTGTATTGTTTGAATCCTAGTGTTAGGCATTTAGGAAAAATGATATTAGGAGACGGGGCAGCAAAGATGCATATGTTGAGATGGATGTGTGGAATAATTTAAGAGGTAGAATTTCAGAAGAAGGTTCAATTCGCATATTCAGAATTAGATAAGAGAAAATGGGTTACACTGGTTTGGGCATGTTAGACGTCCATTAAGTGACCGGTAAGGGAAGTAGAATGATATGAAGAAATCAGGTTCGGATGAGCATATAACACTTGACAAAGGAGCATTTAGGCACAGGATCTATGATAGTCTTCACTTTAGAGCACGTAATTTTTACTTGTTAGTAAGGACGTGCTATAAATTGTTTGAACCGTGGCTTTCTAGTCCTTGTGTGTCCTTTGCTTGATCTGGATCACTGGTTCTGCCTGGTTCTTTGAGAGAAGGTAGCTGAGTGTTAACTAATCACTAGGCCAAGATTATATATGGTGGGGAGATCTCATGTCTATGATTTTGCTGTCTAGTCCTTGTGTGTCCTTTGCTTGATCTGGATCAGTGGTTCTGCCTGGTTCTTTGAGAGAAGGTAGCTGAGTGTTACTCTAATCACTAGGCCAAGATTATATATGGTGGGGAGATGGAGATCTCATGTCTATTATATTGATGTTGAGACTCAGGTTGTCAGAATTTACATCAGAGGACAGGTTGTTTGTGTTAAGAGGAATCTACTGTAATATGTGTTATGTCTATTTCTGCTATAACTCTGGTCAAGTAGGAAAGTTTATTAGGGTACATGCCTTTTTTTTCTCTCTCTGTCGATTTCTGCTATAACTCTGGTCAAGTAGGAAAGTTTGTTAGGGTACATGCCTTTTTTTTTTTTGTCTCTCTCCTCTTCTTTTTAAATTTTCAAGTGATTATCTCTATTATATATGGGAACTCTTGAGGACTTTGGTGTCCACTTGAGTTCCCTAAAATACCCTTTATGTTTTTATTCTTTAGGATAACTTATGAGGGCAAAAAAGTCATAGAACTTTTTTTTAAAAAAAAACTCTAATGTAACTACCTGATTTCCCCCCCAAAAAAACTACCAAATTTTTTTTTAGTTAAAGTAACTTCCATATTTTTCGAAAACAAAAGAAACATGTTTAATATCACCGCGATGTTCGCGCACGCATCGCGTGCAAAAAATACTAGTATTGTCACTTTGAACTAGCTTACTTAATGAAGTTTTAACTGCTTAGAATGGTTTGATAAGTGTTTTGGCTCTAAATCAACCAATTGGTGAGTTTCATCTCTGTTTACTTGACATTTTATGATCTCTTCATTAAACTGAGAAAAACAAAATACACCTAAGTTAAATCATACTAGTACTAGTTAAAAATGGGAATTGGTCGATTTGTGTGCCTTTCTGTGTTCCATATAATTGATTTAACACCCTCATGCCGGTAAATTTATTTTCTTGTTGGGGTAAATTCATCTTCCAACTTTAATATAGAACTACTTTCACTATTCTTGCTTGAAATTTTTAGAAGTCCTGAAAAGGTGTGTGACTAGTGTTTATTCCTCCTTTCTTCATGCCAGGACTTGAAGGGGGCCCAGCAACCATCTAAAGTACATATCCTTTTTTCCCTTTTTTTTTGTTTTTTAAATGTTGTGTCTCTCAGTTTCTCTTTGATTGCTAACATTCTCATACTATTGAATTAAAATTCTAGAATCACGCCCGATATGTGATACGTCAGAAACGAGCTGATGCGAAGAAAGCGCTTTGGAGTCTCCTCTCTAAGTATGGGGACTCAAGAACTCCGTTTCAGGTATTGCACTCCAAACCATCATGTAGTTTTTTTGTTGACAAATTATTTCGTCGTAGTTAGATTCAGGAAATTATTCTGTTCTTTATCTTAGCTGGTTGAGGCATTTAGATGGAACCATGGTACTGTTGTTATAACCTAGTCCATAGCAACTCAAGGCTCTAAGGAGGTTGGTCATTTGTATTTTCTTCTTAGGAGATATTGGGTGGATTACCAAGTTTCTTCGTTGGGTTGATATGCATTATATAATATATATGCTAGAGCTGTTCAAAGGGTGGACCGAGCCTGTTTGAGGCCAAGAAAGCGAGTCATTGGGGCTGGAGAGATAGGGTTGATATTTCAGGCCGGGCCATGCTGTTCGGACCAATCTGATTAGCTCTAAATTACAGGCATATTCTTCTGGAAATCTGCAGTCTCAGCCTTTCTGCAAACTGTTAAGCAGAAGAGCGATGTTACTAATTTGCTTGGGTGCTTATTGTCTTCACAATTGTTATTGAACCTTTTTCTCCTTCTGTATGTAAGTATAATCTCTTTGTAATGCCAATTCTTTGGAGTGGTAATTTGACTTTCTTCACATCTATCAGCATTAAGAATCCAATGGAGTCTTTATAATCCTCTGTGAAAAAAATATATGATGGGGGTTGAGATATGACTTGGGAAGTGGAAATGATTTCTTATTAGTATTATGTTTGAATCCATGCATAGTATGCATACTGTTTTGGAACTAAGTATTAACCTATGCTACTAATTCTGTAATGAAATTATCTGCATTCTGACGCGACAGAAGTAAGCCTTGTTATGTTGTGTAACGTTTGTTTGGCAAATTTTTTTTTCCAGAATGATGAACGCCTGTCCGGCAATGCTGGCATTGGTCATTGTTCAAATAGCTCTACAAAGAAGAGCCGTTCAAAGTCGGAATCTCATCGTGCTGAAAAGATCCACAACCATAGAATGAGACGTGAGATTGCAACTTTTTTCCCATCTGTTCTTCCCTTCATGCACAGCAGGCTAGCTAATTGCCGTCTGAATATTACCGTATATAATTTTTCTTGCCTTTCTTAGTCTATCCATCATGTCCCATCACCTTCCCTTTCCCTTTTGGTCCATTTGGTAGGCGTTAATAGCCTAATAATTAGTGTAATGGTAATAGATTTATAGATATTCTTGTCAATATTCATGGTATTGCATGTCTATCCCCAAATATCTCCTTTTCTCGATATATTTGCATTACCACTTTGGAAGTAGCATTAACGGTCCTTTTAATTACTGGTCATAAATGGTGGTAATGTTAATGCATTTTAGTGCGAACTTGTAACGGGATTCAATTTCAATGTTCATGGTAATGCTACTACACCTAAAACATCTATTTTCTTCCTAAAATTTCATTACTAACCAATACTACTTGGGAATGCGGTATTGCGTGGTAATGAAAATCTATGAAAAAAAAACACATGTTTGTGGATGAAGTTTCATCCCCTTGGACATTGACATGAGATTTTATGTGAAATTTCACGAATTCTGATTAGTATTGCTACCATGTATTTTTGCCTCTCAAACGTGCCATCAGGGGCAATGGATATTTATGAATAGAAATACTTGTTTAGAGATGAAGTTTCATTACCATGGGCATTGACATGAAACTTTCTTTACAAAATGACATAGAATTTCATTAACATTACCACCATTTGTTATTGGCTACCAAATGGGTTGTTATCGTTTTTGTCATCTCCTCTTATGTACAATATCTATGTTCTCTAAGTTCTTGCATAGAGTTTATTATTATAGAGAAAGTCTTTCTGATAAAGCTGATGCTACATCTAGGTAAGTTTCGGAAAGGATATTTATCAGACGACGATGATGATCATCCCGAAACTATCTTTCAGGCAACTTTTGGAAATAGGTGGTATACATGGTCTAACTCACAGAATGGATCTTCTCGGAGATCAACTCCCGGGTTTGACTGGAGAGACTCTTTTCACCATACAAGTGATCATCAAGAAGAATGGGCGAGATCGCATGAATCTGATTCTGAGGATGAGGCTTTTAATGTAGGATTGCAATCAGATAGAGCGCTACTTGGCCTGCCAAAAAATGGTCCTCTGAAGTTGAAAGATGTGAAAAATGCGTACGAACAAAGACTGGATTATCAACTCGTAGACAGTGTTACAGTGAATTATGATGGAGGTTTTCTAATTGCTTTCTAAAAGGACATTTTCACCCTTGCAGGTTTCATTTATCGGCGCTGAAGTGGCACCCTGATAAACATCCAGGCCCTTCACAGGTTAGCATAGAACAAGTTCATGATTCTAATTTCTATGTGGGTTCATATATGGCACCTTTAGAACGAAATTTTATTTTTATGAATCCAGATGCTCCAAAGTTTGATCTGATAAAATCTGTGATCCCGCCTTCCTGTTTTCCATCCTTACTTCTTAGGAACCCCAAGAAGTTTTTCACCCATTGCCCAATTCCAACTATCATCAACCCAATTATCTCTTTTCCAAGGCTGCTTGCTCCCTTTTTTCAAGGACAAACAGCGATCTCTAAACTCTAATGCTGTGCTCGGCTCTTTCTGTTCGATGCCCACACAATGCACACCTCCCCAGCTCTCCTCCATAACGATCCCTCTTTTCAACAAATTTTCGCACGTTAGAAGTGCTCTCTTGATAATCGTCTAGAAAAATAAAGCCCATCTCTTGGTGTTATTTTCCTTTACAGAACTTCTTTCAGAAGCTATCTTCCGTCAAGTCCCCGTGACTTTGTCTCAATAGAAATTGATACTCTGTCTTTGTTGAGTAGTGTCCTGATTTTAGCTACATTCACCTCAAAGCGGTTCCATATTAGATCAGAAAATCAGGAATGATAGGCTTTAATAAAATCAGAGGCCCAAATAAGCTTATTAACTGTAATCTGAAGAGCAGCTTCATTCATATTCTATCCTACTATTAGAGACCCATAAGTCCTCTTTAATTATGATAGAGGTCTTTTTCCCTAGGCCTTTTTTATCCCACTTTCAATAAGATCAGCAGTTTCAAAGACAATACGAGTAGCCCATAACCCTTATTCATTTGAGTGCACAGATAATGTCACCCAGTTGGGCGTAACTTTCTTTGTCATCTTAAACTGCTCTGTAATAGTGCAATAAATTAGTATGTTGACATTCTAGAATTAGCAGATCAGTTTAGTGTTTGTTGGATTAAGGATTTGGTCATGGGGGGCTGTGTTCGTTTCTTCAAAAGAAGTAAAATAGGTAATGAGTTTTCTTTGAAATATATTCAAGTCCATCTTTTCATTGACTTGGTCACTGTCGGTTGATTTATGTCTTTAGCTTCAATTTGTACAGGCATACATTAGTATCAGTCTAGGTGATCAAATTTAAGATTGTGCCAAAAAAAAAAGACGACCCAAGGCAGGAGGCCAGACCACATTTTGGGAAAAATGTGGCCCAAGCCTGATATAATCGGGCTGGGATGGATCATTGCATGGGTTAAAGGCTAGCCTTAAACCACTATTAGGCGTGATCGGCTGTGCCACGCCCCCAAAATAACCCAACAAGCGGACCGTACTGATTAAATCAGCTACAGATGTCACAACAATGACTCTTTCGTGTCTTCCTCACCAGCATTACCATTGTTGGAAGACCTTGGATACTCACATAGTGAATTACTCCTATCAAGATTTACTTTTTCTGCAGATCTTTATTTGTATATACTTCCTCCGTTTTTTTTAACATGTGGAGGGGCTGCGGCGGAGGGGAGAGGGAGGGGGGATGCGGCGGTGGAGGGGAGGGGGGTGGGCTGGATGCGGAGGGGATGGGGAGGGGTGGTGGGCTGGGTGGGTTAGGGTTTGGGGTGGAGGGGTGGGGGCTAGGCTGGGGTGGGGTGGTCCCCACTTTCTGTAATCCCTACAATTACTTTTACTTAGCCCCCCTCCAAATCTTTTCTAGGTAACCGTGTTTTTCAAGAGTGTCACATGTAAAAAAAAACGGAGGAAGTATAAATTTTTGGGGGTGTTTATGATCATAAAAACAGGCCTTTCATCTAGCACTTGCCTATGTTACTCTTCGATCAATGCAGGCCGCAGCTGAAGAAAAATTCAAGATGTGCGTGACCGCGTATAAATCATTGTGCAGTGCATTGTCCGGTGCCTGAGCTGTTGGCTGTAGTTCTGACATACAGTTACAGGTTTCTTGGCCTTTATGACATCCATGGCTTCAAATCGGGAGACAAGACAAGTGGAGATGTTAGATGTGTATAGTCAACACTCAACACTCAATAATAAGATTCAGTTTTCACCACGTTTTGCTGCTGAATGTGGCTGAATGTCGATGTTATGCATTATTTTGTTTGTCTTGGACAACATCTCCAGTTGTGTAGGTTGTGTTTTTAGATGTATTATATGTATTTTTTTCTATTAATTTAACTACCTTTTAATAACAAGGGGTTAGTTTTATTGAATAAATTGTCAAGCTTGTGTACTTGTTAATATTATAAGCTTTGTGTAACTTGGAAAATGCCTCAAGAGGGAAGGGTAAAGCTGAACGTGGATGCGGCCTTTAGGACTGATATGAAGGTGGGGATGGGTGCGGTTCTGAGGAACGGTGCTGGCGATGTTTTGATGGCGATGTGTGATGTATGGAGGGGCTCTTGTGCTGTGGAAGTTGGAGAAGCAATGGCAGCTCGCCAAGGAATTAAAATAGCCATGGAAGCTGGTTTTAACAGCTTTGAATTCGAGACGGATAGCATGATTTTGTTCGAAGCTCTGAAGAGGAAGAAGAAGGAGAATTCGATGTTTGGTCTTATTTTACTGGATATATTTAATCTTTTGCAGAGTTCTATTAATGTTTCTTTTCATTTTGTTAGAAGAAGTGGAAACAAGGTTGCCCACCTACTAGCTAAACGTAGCCTAGATTGTGATGATTTGTTAGTTTGGTTGGAGGAGGCACCTGGTGATGTAATGGAGGCAATTGTCTCTGATATTTCTGATTAATGTTAACTCCAATTTCCCGTCAAAAAATAAAATAAAATAAAATAATATACTTCCTCCGTTCTAAAATAAGTGTAACTCTTACTATTTTCGAAAGTTTTTTTAAAAAATGAACATAAATTTATTTGGCATTAAGTTCTCTCTTTCTATCTTTTAATCTCATGTATCCCTCTTTTTATTAGTTTTCATCGTTAGTTATATCACGGATTGTTTGAGCCACTAAATTGTGCAAGAAGAAGGTTACTTTCTCTCTCCAAACTCATTTTCTCTCTGCCTTCTCTCTAAACTCAGCCTCCCTCAAAACCCTAACCCTAGGAACTCACCGGAGTTCCGGCGCCGCGGCGGTTCTCCGGCGAGTTCCCTCGGTTTTTTTCTTCAGTTTTTCGCCTCCTTCCTAGCGTTTTGTCCTAGTTTTAGTTCTTATCTTCTTCAGTTCGTCGTCCCCTCCCCTTCCTTTTTGCTTCGTCGCGTCCTGTCGCCGGCTAGTTCGCCGGGTTTTCTCCTTCGTCGGTCCATCTAGGTCAGTTCTCGTCGTCAATAAGTTGGACCCCCGCTCCGTCGTCGGTTAGTTTCCCCTTCCCCTAGTGTTTTGTAGCCTAGTTTCGTCCCTTCCCCCTCCCCCGTGGTTGTTGTTTGGGCTTCCCTCCCCCTCCCCCCGGTGTCGTTTTGGGCTTCCCCCCCCCCCCTCCTCCCTAGTGTCGTCGGGTATACTTGTAGGGCTTCCCCTCCCCCTTCCCCCCTTTTGTTAGTGTTGTGGCAGTTAAAATTGTAGGTCATCCCCTTCCCCCTTCCCCTGTTGCTCCAAAGTTGTAGGGCATCCCCTTCCCCTTCCCCTGTTAGTGTTGTGTCAAGTCCCCCTTTCGTTTTCCGGCGGTGCGTCCTTCTTTTCCCCTTCCCTGTTAGTTTTAGTTCTCTGTTTTGCGTTGGTTAGCTATGGGTTGTGTTAGTATAGTTTGGTCGTTTGTTCACTTATCCTGCTTGATGTTTTTGTTTGTTGCTGGAGGTAGTCTTTGTCTGCAAAATGTTGGATCTGGTTTATATGGTTGGTTAGGGTCTGCGTGGCCTCCGATTTCATGGATGGGGTTTGTTGTATCCGATTATGACAATCGGATGTTTCTACGAGATCTAACATTGGTTAGATTTCAATCTCGCTTGGTAATGCTTGTCTCAAACATTGCCTTGACAAATCGATATCTAAAGACGGCTCCTCAATTGGTCAATTGGGTTTATAGCGCGTCAACTCAATCGAGCTTTTCCTCAAAAGAAAAGCCGGAAATACCCTTTAAAAAGGGTATTAAGTCACAAAGGCATGTGACTTTTCCAGGACCCTTGGTTGTAGAATTCCATGTGACAGAAGGTCACTGGGATTGGTCCTATTGCAAGTTCCTAATCTTGCTGTTACTTTGGTTCCCCGCTTGTGAAATCAGCCCTCTCCTTCCGCTCCTTTTGTCAAGGTTCTGGCGATTGTCATCCATCAGCGGCATTTTTTCTTTACAATTTGCTATCAACACATGCCTCCAGATCGAGCAGCTTTATCCTAGTTTACGTTATTTATGTTTCTGTTATGTAAGAGCGAGTATCGCTCAGTTTAGTTTCTTTGATTATATTAGCGTTAAGATGTACTTTCAGTTTTAATTAATGCACATTTTCCCGTTGTCAAAAAAAAAAAAAAAAAAAAAACATACAAGATATCTCTCTAACAAATTTTCGAGAAATTTTTACTACTCATCTTTTGCGTAGTAGTAAAACGGGTGCTTCTGAGTATATCCATGTATATACTTAATGGGTGCATATCAAGAGATTCGATTACGCATCTGCTCACTGTTAACGAGCCTTGTTAAGTTGAGCCACTCCCGATGAGCCTCATTAAGTTGAGCCAGTCAGCCAGGTAAACCTATGTGGAATTCAGATATGGTAGAATAGTTTTTACTATACTAAAATACGTAGATAAATAAGGGATTAAGGGGATGTTTATTTTACGTAAACTTGTCTAGATTAAACTTAATTGGTCCTGATTAGCTATTATTGTACATTTTGTTGACGCCTAATTGGGTTAGCCTTGGAACAAAAGTATTATTAATGTGAAGACGGTGCTTCCTAAGAGCACCATCATTTATGAACCAAATGAAATGGTTTGCCCTCTTTCTCTCTCCTCCACATTAAATGTTTATCACTCTCTCTCATTCCTTTTCCCAACTTTTGGAAAACTTAAAATGTGAGAAAAATATGTCAAAACAGATATCTATTTGTAGAGATAGAAAAATATATGAATTTTGGTAATTTTATTTTCTAAAATATATTTTTTGAGATACAAACGATTCAAATATTGTAACATTTAAAACTTTAAACCACTACAAATGTGACGTTTTTCGCGTTATGCCTTGTCGTGTCAGCTGACTCGTTAGAATTAGTGATCTTTGAATTTTTTTACTGACGGTTGTTTTGGAGGTGTGTCAACCTTTTTTTTAATTCATTTTGACTTGTGTTGCTCTTTAACCGTGTGCATAAACGATTTGGATATCGGAACGTTTGTGACTTTGTCCATGGATGAACCTTTATTTGGTTCATGATTAAGCAACAAAAATTGGTCATACTCATTGTCCATTTTTTTGATTCATGGTTAAGGTGCTCTAACAAAGATGCTCTATGTTATACGATTAAATTAATAATTTTGTTTGGCACAACTCTCGAGAAAGAAATGAGAGAGATGTGGAGAAAGTAGCAGATATGCAGTAGTACTAACGAATAAGGAAATACAATTAACCCAGTGGACTAAATTTAAAATAGAATAAAAAATAATTTATTTTACTTAACATAAAAACAGTGTAGAAGTAATTTAAATGTACAATTGATGAATTGAATACTCGTTCTATCACTCTTCTTGTTATGTCTAGATGCTGGTGAACATCAATGATAAATTAACTCAAAAATCTATACTAATATATTAAAAGGCATAGGGAATATGTGTTACAAAACTCTGTGTAGTAAGATTCGAACATGCAACCAATAAGTTGTAAAGCAAACATCTTACCATTTCAACAAACTATTAGATATGCTCTTTACTCCGCATAAATATACAAACTAATCTGAAATAAATAGAACCTCAAAATATAGAAGTATTATTCCAAGTAAAATTCGGGACATCGTCCGAGCTACATACTAGTTACATTGGTAAAAGCTGCAAACTATCCAATAATGGAACCTCCACAACTTTCTTTTTGTACTACTACTAGTAATTAGGAGTAAATGTGCACCTTTGACCTAAGGATGGAAGAGTGAGAAAGAGATGCAGTTGATGCAATTCATGTTAGGCTTTTACTATTTGATTACACAGTACAGTAGATAACCGTTACTCTAAAGTCTAACCAGTCTTTACTCTTTAGTCTTTACTATACACATGCTCTCTCTTCCCCCACGGGCCACGGCTGCCCAATTCAGAACTATTCTGTACTACTACAAATTCATAGAAATCAGTGGTAATTTGGTAAATAAGGAGAAAGCGATAATTATAAAATGCAGAAAAGAGTTAGTATCAATTAATGTTGGTAATTTAGGATTTGAAAAACGGTGTATTAAATACTCCCTCCGTTCCTTAATAATTGCAATATGCAAGGGTTGCACATTTTTTAAAGAGATGAGAGAGATGAAAAAAGGGACTCATGTGATAAGGAGAGAGATGGAGAGAAAACACAGTCAAATTTAGTAAGGTTGCAATTAATATCAAACTTTCAAATAAGGAAAATGTTGTGATAATAAAAGAATAGAGGAAGTATAGTATATCTACTTTATCAGTATACAAAAAAAAGTACATTTTAGGTTCAATATTACTACTTTATCATGAGATGTACTATGTTTTTGTTGATTATAGCATTTGTTGATGTCATCCCTGACTTTTTACCATTAATCATTGTCCCTTATTTACCAATTTGCTACCATTCTACCCAACTTTTTCCCTATTTATCAAAATGCCATTATTTATACATTTTTTCCTGGTATAGAACGGTTCTAATATAGGCATTATTTCTCTCTCCCCCTCAACAATACATTTCCTCTCTTCCCATTTGATCAACTAGGGGTTTCTTATAGGAAATGGAAAGGATTTGCGCTCTCAAATAGATGATATGACCCTGTTTGGCAAAACTAGCGGTTGCAGTATTTGTTACAAGCAAACCTGGACTCACTTAATAAGATACTTGTCTCATAGTTTAAGAGATATAAGGTTCGAATCTTATAAAATGAGGGTGTCTACAAATTTGCAAAAATTAGACTACGAAAAAGTTATAGTCTTGGACTCTTGGTAAAATGATGATCCTTACCATTTAAAATATATACATTTCAGATATTACTGATTTACTAACATTAATTTAGGGGTATGTCGTTTGTAACATTATCACCTTTTTCCTTGACGAAATGGATCAATTATGGGGCTAAATCCTGACCCTAAATTTTCCATCAATAATTCTATCGTGTCCGACATTTCTAGATTTCTTTGAATATAGAATATTCATTTCTATTGATGGTTTTGTTTTACATTGGAAACATGACAAAGTAATAAGAAAGAATAAGAAATCAACAGCTAGAGTAATTTGTTTCTTTTAAAGAGAAGATATCACTTTATGTCTGAATTTAGTTGTCATGTTAATCACTTAAATTATCTTATCTACATTAAAAAAAAAATTGTCGACTGACTGCTGGATAGTAATTTACTTCTGCTTCCACCTTTGCCAATGCTTAATGTCAATCATTAATATCTTTAATTACCCATATTAAAAAATAATGAAAAGTAGATTTTCGGAAAATATAAATTAATAGAGTTGGTGAATAGTATAAAAGTCAAACCATTGCAAGTAAATGACGTATTAGTTAAGTGTGAACTTATACAGAAAAAGAAAAAAAAACAAAAATTCATTAATTGGTGAAGTATATAATACACTAATTACCCAACTAAATAAATAAATAATTTGAATCAAAAATACAAAATAAAAAAGAACTAGAAGCAAAGAAGAACAACAGAAGAAGAAACCATAAAGGCATAAAGTAAGATCAAAAACCCAAAATAAAGAGCCCAATTTCTCTTAAACTTACCAAAATAACTCTCAGGAGGTTCTTGATAATGAATTTCAAATTCCTCCCCATTAACAAAAGCAGCATCATCAGCATTATTATCATGAATGATGGTGATCATCTTAAGGTCTCTAAGCTTCTGAGTAGCAAGTCCAAGAGTAAGTTTATGACATCTTCTTTGATATTTGAGGGCATTAATACACCTAAGTGTTTGTGCAACAGAGACATAGAAGATGAGGTGAGAAAAGGAAAGGAGAGCAATAGGGATCCAACAATGGCGGCATTGAAGTCGGGTGCTAATCGAAAGCGAAGCGAATACCAATGAGAGGAAGAGGAAGAAGAGTTGAAATAGCTTCCAAAGCTGCTTCTTTTGAAGGTCTACAGCTCGTTTTTTCTCAAGGGTTTTTTCAAAGTGAAGTTGGATTATGGTGTTTAAACTTTGAATAGCGGTTTCTTTTGGGATTATGGTGTTTTGATCATGAGTTTGAGTATGGGAGTCATAGTCTCCCATTATTGAAGAGCTGAGATTTGGAATGAGAGTCTGATGGGATGAGAGTTGAGAGGTGTGCTCATCTCAAATCTCAATCTTTCAAGTTTCAATAAGAGAGAGATGTGGAGATGCTGTCTTCTTTTTTTTTTTTTTTTTTGAAAGGAGTGTAGTATAATATCTAACGGTAATAAACTTGGAATTACCACATTGTGGACCCTATTTGAGTCACACTTATTTTTGTTGGGTCTATGTGCCCTTTTGGGCCTTAGCTTTGTAGGCATCAAAGGTTGCAACTAGGGGGTGAAAGTTATTCGGATTAAAATCAAAATCCAATCCAATTCGAATTAGTATTTCGGATCAGATTCGAACTGTGTTCGGGTTGGTTTCGAATTGAGTTTTTTTGAAAATTTGGATTTTCGGATCGGGTTGGATTGAGGGTAATTAAATCCGAAAATCCAATATAACCGAATAGTAAAATGTCTTGTATTATGTATTCTGGATTGGGCTAAAGTGATGAACTGATTTATTTTTAAAAAAAGCCAAGTGCTTAAGTGCTGCTGTTGTATTCTATGTTGCTGAGTTGAACCTGCTCTATTCGGTGTTGTTGGACTGAACCTCATGTATTATGTTACGTTATGTTGTAATGAATTATAGCCTACAGGTTTGTTATTAGTTTATTAATAGACTATGGGCTGCTGTTGTCGGTTTGTCACGCCTAATTTATTTCATAAAAAAATAGAGTTTTAAGAAATCGGATTTTTGGATCGGATCCAATCTAGAATTTGAAAATTCGGATTGGACTGGATCGGATTCGAACTCTAATTGGTTTGGATTTGGATTGGAAATTTGAAATCCAAATTTTGTTCAGATCGGATTGGATTAGGCCCAAGTCCAAATCGTACACCGAACTTTCACCCCTAGAGGCAACTATACCACACGTGTTAGCGTGTGGTATGTATTGCCTAGTGCACGAGTTGATGACAGCCATGCACCATCTGTATCCGTGTTCCCGAAGGCACCCCTCACTTTCAAGAGGATTCGCGACATGTTATCCCCTAGTGAGGTTCTTCACTTTACAAATATGGTTTTTGTATATTGAATTGACGAAACTCTGTTATGTGAACCTTTCACTTTGACAATCACATGTTGATGACATATAATTACATCATGACTTGACAATCTCGTTAACATGTTTAAGTATGCAAAAAAACAATAATGAAGTAAGCAATACCCAACCTGATTATGAAACCGGAAAGAGGTTGAGCCCCGAACCCCAAACATCTAAATTCCTATAAGGTGTTTTAGGCTTTAGCCTTAGAGACATCCAAGTTGACAAGTGCACAACATGTGTCAGCGTGTGGCTTGTGCTGTTGCTTTAGTGAAGAATTCATAATATCTTCCACGTGATGCGTCATCTTATTTTCACTCCATGTCATCGTCATACAATTTTAAAAAATATTAACAAATATAGTCATTACAAGCCTTCAATATGCATGTGACCAAAAGTATGAAAATCAAAAAATCAACCACTAGGTGTAATCTTATAATTTTCTTCATGTTTCCGCTCAGAAATTAAGGATTGTGATAGGTGGTGAGATTCGATGTGGGCCCCAAGAACGTTCGCCTGAGCTTCATTATCCGTACGCCGGAATCCTGAAAAAGAAGGTTAGACTACCCCGAGGGTGTTTCCGGGATCACCCCTCAGACGCTCAAGTCAGTAAGTGATTGAGGTAGAGAGAGAAAGTCTAGAGAGAGATGTTTTAGTTTGTTAGGTGAGAATTGAATACATGTTCATTGATGAGACTGTTGGTATTTATAGTGTTGGGGATTCCCAGACAGGAAACATTGATTGGATGGGCCTCCTTGGGATCAATGGCTATGTTGCCTTTTCAGGCAATGATTATTTCAGCCTTTTTACAGGATCCCCAACCTTCTTAGATTAGGTCAACTATCAGGTGGGACCCACTGTTGCCACCTGTCTAAGGCTTTAGGGGGGATTTTATATCCTTGTTGGGCTGCTGATTAATTGAGCCCAAACAACTAGCCCCACGCCAGGATCATGGAGGTCTGACTGAGTGACGCCCGTCCGTGGCAGAATAGTGACCGCCTTAATTATGACTGTCTCCCTATCCATCCAAGGTAGATAGACCGAGTAAATCATAGCGCTGACCGAGTCATTTCCTGTTGAAGGAAATAATGCCGACCAAGTCATTTTCCTGTTGAAGGAAAAAGTGCCAACCAAGTCTCCTCCTGTTGAAGGAAAAAGTGCCGACCAGGTCTCCTCCTATTGAAGGAAAAAGTGCCGACCAGGTCTCCTCCTGTTGAAGGAAAAAAATGCCGACCATGTCCTTTCATGTTGAAGGAAAAAATGCCGACCAGGTCTCCTCCTGTTGAAGGAAAAAGTGCCAACCAGGTCATTTCCTGTTGAAGGAAAAAATGCCGACCAGGTCACCTCCTGTTGGAGGGAAAGGTGACGACCACGTCATTTCCTATTGGAAGAAAAAATGCTGACCAGGTCACCTCCTGTTGGAGGGAACAATGCCGACCAAATCATTTCCTAGTGAAGGAAAAGATGCCGACCAGGTCACCTCCTGTTGAAGGAAACAACGCCGACCGAGGGTATGTTGGCCGCTGCTTGACTGCGTCGGTTCGAGTACATGAGTCACTCGGATGAGGGGCTGATAAGCCCCAAGCTAACCGAGTATGAGCTAGTTAACACAGCCATACTTGACTAGGAATAAGAGAGACTCAGCGACAAGGGGGGCTTCTGTTGACCGAGTGAATATGAAGCCACTCGCATGAAGGGCTAATGAGCCCCAAGCTGTCCGAGTAGGTGTTAGTGGATACTTGGCCATACTTGACCAAGTATAAAAGCGACTTGGCAATGGAGGGGAGCTCCGGTTGGCCGAGTGAGTACGAAGCCACTCGGATGAGGGGCTAATGAGCCCTTAGCTGTCCGAGTGGGTGTTAGTTGATACTTGGCCATACTTGACCAAGTACAAAAGCGACTCGGCAACGGAGGGGAGCTACTGTTGGCCGAATGAGTATGGAGCCACTCAGATGAGGGGCTAATGAGCCCCAAGCTGTCCGAGTGGGTGCTAGTTGATACTTGGCCATACTTGACCAAGTATAAAAGCGACTCGACAATGGAGAGGAACTTCGGTTGGCTGAGTGAGTATGAAGCCACTCGGATGAGGGGCTAATGAGCCCCAAGTTGTTCGACTGGGTGCTAGTTGATACTTGGTAATACTTGACCAAGTATAAAAGCGACTCGGCAACGGAGGGGAGCTCCTGTTGGCCGAGTGAGTGGAACGCCACTCGGATGAAGGGATAATGAGCCCTAAGCTGTCCGAGTGGGTGCCAGTTGATCTTCGTATTTCGCTTGGTGGAGTTGTAGTTATTTGGTCCGAGCGGGTGTGTTCGACCCTAAATGCCACATGGCCACTTTTGATACTTGGGGTTTTGGGATCCTCCCCATGGATTGAGCTGACTAGGCGCTGCAAGAAACTTTGACGTTTCATATCCCTTGGGTTCCGAATGACTTCATTTAGCTTTCCTGGACCCTTGGAGGAGTGGGCTGAATAGGTCCAGTTGGGCCTCTTCAAAAAGCCCATCAAGGCGACGCGGTGGGGGGGGGGTTGCGTTGCACATCCCCCTAGGCGTGCCATATATATGAGGGAGGAGAGATAATTTCGGATCATTTGCTCATTTCTCCAATTCTCTCTCTCTCAGAAATTTCCAATTTCTCTCCAACTTTCAAGTTCTTCCTCCAGTCTTTTTGTCCGACCAGGTACGCTCTTGATCTTCTTCTTAGTTTCTTTTCTTTCTTTTCTTCGAATAATCTCGGCCGACTCCCTTGTCCATAAATAATGGAAGATTCGTCCGAGTCAGCGACACCCCCGACTTCACCTCCCTATAAATTGTCCGATGAGGTGAGGGGGGATGGGAATAACATTGGTGTCGGTTGTAATAAGTTGCCTCGACCCCTCGGCTGTGCCCGACGTAGTTGCTCTTCCGAGTCCGTCTTCTTCTGTAGAGGATGAGGCCGAGGGTATTATTCCATACCCTTGGGAGGTGTCTTTAGCCTATACCCCCTCGAGGAGTTACTTAGACAAATATTTGTCTTCTGATGTAGTGAGGGTGGCCATGCCGAGGGGAGCAGGAGAGGCGTCGACTTCAGGTCAAGAAATAGAATACCCCGACCTAGATCTGAAGGGGGTCCAGGAATCTTCTTTCCCGAGCCGAGTCTGATAAAGTCCCTCGTTGATGATCTCCGAGGGACATCCACAAGGTTTCAAATAAAGGACCCGTACTACTTTGTCCAACCGAAGGCTCATCACACCATCCTTACTCCTCCGCCTGGGTGCATAGCAGTTTATTACAAGTCGATGGAGATGGGGCTTTGATTTCCTCTGACCCCCTTTGTCAAAGAGCTGTTGAACGCTTACAACTTAGAGATTTGCCAGATTTCCCCCAAATCCTGGGGAGGAATCTATGCCTTCCAAGTTTTATATGATTTGACCCTCAAGTTATGGAGGCATATGTATAAGCTAGTCGAGGTGATGGCGCGACGAATGGACCTGGGTGGTAGAGATTCCAAGTTCGACCTGGGTATCGGACCGTCCTTAACCCCCCACTTCTCAGAAGGGGTTCCGGAGGGAGTTTGCCTTGGTTTACTTTGGTGGAGATTCGAGGATCCCTCTGGTCCCCCCGGACACCGAACCCATCGTTAGCTTGAACTTCCGAGTCGGAAATCTTGACGACGAGGAGGGAATAGCGTCTTGCTATATGCAGACCGAATCGAAAATAGTGAATGGGGGCGAGATATTCGTACCCGGCCAATTGTTGCCTGACTGTCAGCTCTTCAAGAATGAGCATTTCCTCTCGGCTATGGGGCTTAGCTCAACCTTCCCGAAGGGTAATTTGCCGAGGGGTGGCTAAGGTTTGTGGTTAGCTTGTATTTTGATTCTTGTCTAACACTTTTTTTCTTTTTGCAGAACCCTCCAGAGTTTACATAGAAGAAACTGAACCCACGACGGCCGACAAGCTGAACGTAGCAGCGATGAGGGCGGCTCGGATGAGGTCTGAGATAGCGGCCAAGACCATGAAGGTGCCGGCTGTACCAAAGGTTAGTGATTTATAGCTTGGCTTTTCCTGTTCATCTTTTATTTCTTACCGAGTAACTTGACTGATTTCCGACCCATTTCGAGACCCTGCCAATCCAAAGACGAGGAAGAGGAAGAAACGCTCTGCTGATAAGGTCGCTCAGACCGAGAAGGCCGTTGCGAAGGCCAAGGCTGAGAGAGAGAAGAAAGTGGCGAGGAGTCCAAGTCCATCGAGGTTAACAGCCCGAGGGACTCGGACAAGGGACCGTCTCAGCAGGTCGATGGTGCTGCCATCTCCCTTCACTCGTCGGATTTTAAACCGATTGGGAGTCCTCAATATACTCCCCAGTCTCCTCCCTATGAAACATTGAGGGGCGCCCCGATTGATGTGGTTGCTTCCACTGTACCCTTCACAGGGTTGAGTCGGGCCGAGAAGGATGGTCGGTGAACCAGAGCTTTGGAGTATATATACACTCCCGCCGACCGGGAGCATATGAATGTCACTTGGGGTGACAACGAGTTCTCCCGCACGTGCGTTGACGTAAGTGTTCAATGTTTTTGCTCCTGTTAATTGATCAATGTTTTTGCTCATTTTTGCTAACTCCTTCCCTCTTGTATATCAGTTTTCCGCTCGGCTAGCAAATGTGGTTCAAAACCGAGTGAGCTTGGCCGAGGAGGTTCACGACCTGAAGGAGAAGGCGAAGAAGCACTTCGACGAGGTTATCAGGCCAATGAGGCCAAGAGAATAGCCGAGTTGAAGCTTGAAGACGCTCTAAGGGCCATCGAGACTGACACAGAACAACATCAAAGCCGAGCGGGAAAAGTAGGAGAAGGAGTGAGCCGACCTCATCTTAGCCCGTGACTTTGCTCAGACGGCTAAGGACGATGCAATCGTCAAGCTGAAGGAGGCTGAGGAGAAGGTGACTGATCTCCAGGACAAGCTGGAGGAGGCTGAGCAGTTGGCGAAGACGGAGGCCCAGTAGTTTGCCGAGTGGGAGTAGACCGAGGCCTGTGAAGTTTACGCCAATGAGATGGGTAGCAAGGCCCACAAGATGGGTGAAGACGAGGCTCTGGATCGTCTGAGGAAGGTGCTCGCTGAATCGCACCCTGAGCTGATTTGGGCTGATGTTTGGTCCGGATATCAAGAGTTTATAGATGCTGAGACTGCTGAAATTCGGGCCAAACTAGATGTTGAGATTCAGGCTTAGCACGCTCTTGAGGGATCTTCAGAGGATGATGACAATGATGATGAAGGAACCGACGGGGTTAGTCAGGAAATCGAGCAGGTGGATGATAATACCACCAAGGAGACCGAGCTGGTGGATGATAATGCTGCCACCAAGGAGACCGAGCTGGTGGATGATAGTGTTGTGACCAACTCGGGCATCTCCGACCTTCCCCCTCCCCCTAGCTCTTAGGATTCATGGCATTGTACTTGGTTGTTTTTCCTTCTTCTTGCTGCTGCCTTTTGTAATGGTCCTCCTCTGTAATGTCCGATCAACTCAATGAGATTATCTTTGGAATTCGCTTTTCAAATTGTGATTGTTGATTGCAATATCGCCCAACTGACTATTAATCTGACTGGTCTCCATTTGTCCGATTGACTTGTTTTACCCAATTAACCGATTGAGTGGTGGATGTTTATTTTGAATAACTGGTTAATTTATCGATTTTTGACCTTTGACCAAGTTTATTTTCAACTGGTTAAGTCTTTTACCGAATGCGTATCATTTTGACTGGTTAAGTCTTTTTTATTACGAAAATATCTAACTAACTCGATTGGCTAAGTCTAGTAGTTTGTCTTGTTACATAACATGCCGACTGGCCGTGATCTTCTATTTAACTATTACAATATGTGCACCTATTGCAACTAATAAACATTAGACATAGAATCTTTTAAGATTGTCCGCGTTCCAGGGTCGGGCCAGGGGAACACCTTCTGGGGACTCCAGTCGGAATGTGCCAGGCTTGATGGTCTCTGTTACTCTGTAGGGGTCATCCCAGTTAGGCCCCAACTTCCCTTTCAGGTGTGACAGTCTAGTAGCTTCTACCTTCTGAACGACCCAATCGCGTAGCTGTATTGGTCTGGCCTTTACTCGGCGATTGAATTGCCGAGTGACTCTTTTTTTATATTGAATGGACTTCAGTATTGCATTGACCCTTGTTTCTGGCAACAAGTCCAAGTTAACAGGCTTTTCTTTCTCGTTCTTCTCAAACTCGTAGAAGGTCATTCGAGGCGAGGGGATGCCGACCTCCACAGGTAAGACCGCTTCGCATCCATACACGAGGCTGAACGGGGAGTGTCCCGTTGCTTCCTTAGTAATGGTCCTAGCCGACCAAAGGACTCCAGGTAGGTCATCGACCCATGCTCCTTTGGCAGCCTCTAAGGATTTCTTGATTCCTTTGAGGACTATTTTGTTGGCCGACCCGGCCTGCCCGTTGATTTGCGGCCTGGACACGGCGGAAAATTTGGTTTGTATCCCGAACCGGGCACAATATTCCCGAGTCGGGCCACTGTTGAATTGCCGACCGTTGTCGGAGATCAATACTCTGGGTACCCCCAATCTTGAATGCTTAGACTTGTTTATCAGTTATTGAGGAGAGTGGCTCAACCTCTGTCCACTTGGTAAAATAGTCGATGGCAACTATTAGGAACTTTCTTTGACCAGATGCTGGGGGGAATGGCCCGAGTAGGTCCATACCCAACTTATCGAATGGCAGAACTGCTTGAATTGTTGTCAAGGGAGTGGTTGGTGCTCTTGGAATGTCCGAGTGGATTTGGCACGATGGGCACCTTTTGACTAACTCTTGGGCGTCTGATTTCAGAGCAGGCCAATAGTAATCGCTCTGAGAGCCTTTCCAGCTATGGTCCTTCCCCCTTGGTGACTTCCACAAGCTTCTTGGTGGATTTCCCTCAGGATGTAATCTCCTGCTTCAGGTGTCACACACTTGAGCAGAGAGTGGGTGAAGAAGTTCTTGTAGAGCTGGTCTCCATGCCATAAGAACCATCCTGACTTATGCTTGACTCGCTCGGCTTCTTTGTGGTTATCGGGTAGTACTCCGTCTCATAGGTATTTTACCACCTCTTCCATCCAGGTGGATGTCCGATTAAGTACCAGTTGTTCTTTGGCATTGATGCTTGGCTGACGCAGTACTTCCCACATAATGATCCGAGCCAAAGCATCTGCTTGATGATTTTCAGATCGGGGTATGTGGGTGATGCTGAACTGGGATAGCTTTTTGATGAACTCTTATGTCTTGGCCAAGTACATTCTCATGTTATTTTCCTTGGCTTCATACTCGCCTGATACTTGACCCACTATCAGTTGTGAGTCGGATTTGGCATTGACTACTGTTGCCCCGGCCAAGATGCATAGCCGAAGTCCGAGGATGAATGCTTCATACTGGGCTTCGTTGTTAGACCCCAAGAATTCAAATTTTATGGCATACTCCATCTTTTTTAATCACCAGACTGGCTCCACATCCCGTTTTGGTGGACGAGCCGTCTACTTGCAGCTCCCACCCGTCTTGCTCGCCGACTGGGGGCCTAGTTGTGCATTTTGTCATGAAATCTGCCAAGGCTTGGACTTTGATATTCCTTCTTGGCTCATACTCTAGCCCAAATTCTGCTAGCTGATCCGCCCAGTCAGTCATCAGACTGGAATGGTTCATGCTCTCAATCAGCTTCCTGAGTGGTTGCCCGGTGAGAACTTTGATCAGATGGGCTTGAAAGTAGGGTTTAAGCTTCCAACTAGCCATCACCAGGGCAAAGACCATCTTTTCCACTTCGTTGTACTTGGCCTCTGCTCCTCGGAAAGCATGACTGACAAAGTAGACTGAGTGTTGTTTTTCTTCTCTCTCGGCTATCAAAACAGCACTGAGCGCGTATTCCGAAACAGCCAAGTAAATAAACAATGTTTCCCCCGGCAAGGGGGATATCAACTTAGGGAGGGTTGATAGATGCGTTTTGAGGGAGGCGAAGGCCTGTTCGGCTTCGTCATCCAGGTGAACTCCTTTCTCTTCAAAGTTTTGAAGAAATGTAAGCTTTTATCTGCTAACCTGGAGAGGAAGCGTCCGAGGGCAGCCAAACAGCCGATCAGGTGTTGTACATCTCTTACGTTCCGAGGAGACTTCATCTCCATCACAGCTTTGATCTTGTCAGGGTTCGCCTCGATTCCCCTTTCATCCACCAGGAATCCGAGGCACTTCCCTCCTTTTACTCCGAAGACATATTTCTTCGGACTTAGCAACATGCGGAATCGCCTCAACGTGCTAAGGATTTCTTTTAAGTCCGAAGGGTGATCACCTTGGACTTTGCTTTTGACGATCATGTCGTCAACGTATACCTCGATGTTCCGACCCAGTTGGTCGTTGAAGATTTTGTTAACTGTCCGCTGGTATGTAGCCCCTGCATTCTTAAGTCCGAATGGCACTATTTTGTAGCAATACACCCCTTGATTTGTAACAAAGGCGGTATGGACTTGGTCATGCTCAGCCATTGGGTTCTGGTAATACCCCGCATTTGCATCCATGAAGCTTAGGAGAGCATGACCCGTCGTTGAGTCGACTAGCCTGTCGATCTTGGGCAAAGGGTGGTTATCTTTTGGACAGACCTTGTTCAGGTATGTGAAGTCCACACACATTCTCCATGCCCCGCTCGACTTTTTGACCAGTACGACATTGGCCAACCATTCTGAGTATTGGCATTCCTCTATGAAGCCTGCATCGAGCAACTTTTTGACTTCTGCGGCTGCTGCAACATTCCTTTCGGGACCTTGATGCCTCAGCTTTTGCTTAATTGGCTTGAACCCTTCTTTGATGTTGAGTTCGTGGCACATAATTTTGGGGTCAAGTCCCGGCATTTCCGAAGCCTCATAAGCAAAAATGTCCTTGTACTCTATGAGTACTTGAATGATTTCTTTTCTTATTTGAGAGTCCATGGCCTTGCCTACTCTCAAAGTCCGACATAGCTTCTCGTCGATGATAACTTCCTCGTCATCCTCGGCTGGCTGAGGGCGCTCGTAATGCTTGGGGTTTTCGGTGATGTAAACCCCGAGGCCACTTGAAGGCTGACTTTCTTCCCGCTTCCTCTTTTTCGAGTCCTCTTGGACGTCGACCTTGCTCTTCAAATTGTTAACATAGCATTCTCTTGCTGCTTGTTGATCTCCTTGGATTTTTCCAACCCTACCCTCGTCGGTTTCAAACTACATGAGGAGCTGATAGATGGAGATTGCAGCTTTGACATTGTTCAGAGTAGGTCTTTCCATTATGATGTTGTATGGCAGAGGGATGTCCACCACTAGGAAGTCAATCAGTAGGTTTCTACCCTTGCCTTTTTCTCCCATCCGAGTGGGTAGCTTAATCGATCCGACTGGATGTACTGAGTTTCCCCTGAAGCCTATGAGTGGCTGATTGAGGGGGGTAACATCCTTCTCGCTATACTTCAATTTCTTGAGGCATTCCAAGGTAATGATATCGGCGGATGACCCACTATCAACTAACACCCGTTTTACCTTTGTGTTCGCAGCTTTCAGCTCGATGACCAGGGGGTCGTCATAGGGTGTGTGGAGGGTCCGACTGGACTCTCCGAAGGTCATTACGGGACAGTCGGGGTGGGGTTAATGGACGTCAAGCACCTGATGCTTGAGAATCTACAGGTGGGCTCGACGCAAAGCCACCGGCTATGACCCCGATGAAGCCTTCAGTATCACCGTTGTTCGACTGACCCACCTTCTGCTTGCCCTTCTCTTCGCTTATGTGTTTTAGGTAGCGGTTCAGCTTGCTCTGGTCTGCCATATTATCAAGGGACTTCTTGAGTTCCCTGCAGTCCTTGGTGGTGTGCCCACATTCTTTGTGGTACTCACACCACTAGCTTTTATCTCTCCGGGGGTGGGTGGGGAAGCATGGACTCGTCTTTGATGTCCAAGTAGATCTCTCTTCTATTCTTGCTAAATCGGGGGTCGTTACCGTGGTCATTGAACCTGTCTGACCTGCCCCCCGTCTTTTGTTGTTTTGACTGGTCCTTGTGATTTCCTTCATCCTTCTCTTCTTGCTCCCATCATCCGACTGGCGACATATGTCTGTTGTCTGGATGAATCTTTGAGCCTTGCTCATTGCTTCGAAGAAGGTTTTCACTTCGTTTTCCACCAAGGACCATCTCAGCCGACTGGGTTGCAGCCCGGACATCTGGGCGGCAAATGCCACAGCGTCTTGCAGATCGGATACTGATAAATCATATTTATATATAGTTTTAAGGTGCATTTAGGTTGCATTTTAGAGCATTTAGTTTCATATTTAGGTTCATTATTGCATCATATTCTTAAGTTATGTTATTCTACTCCTATTCGGTATGTTTTCTTGTTTTTGATGAATTTCAGGTAATGAGAACGTATTTGGAGTATATTTAGCTGAGCTTGAGGATTAGGAGCACTTGGAAATAAGCTACGATGCATAAGGATAATATGGATACGTCTTAGTACGAGTTTGAGCGAAAACGAAGCGGAAAATCATTACAAGATATGTGAAAAAGGAGTCATGTATACTCTTCTGATCATAACTTTTGATGTACTTCTTAGAATCAAGAAATTCCAGTTGGGCTGGAAACTAGACTTGAAGGGCTTTCCAACGGTAGGTCGCACGTCCCAATCCGACTTCTGGTTTGAGAGATACAGCCTTCGCAAGTTGACGTAAAATCGCATTTTTGCCCGACCGGGCGGTTTTGCCCGACCGGGCGAAGTGAAATTTTCACAGGATGCAAGGCATGTTAGCCCGGTCAATCGGGCGAGAAAGGAGCCAAAATCGCTTGCGCGCCCGACCAGGCGGATTTTCTTTTCTGTCGTAGTTCCTCAATCACCGTCGCCCGACCGGGCGGTTTCTCGAGACGGGTTTATTTGCCTTTTTTTAGTCGGTTTTGTAAAAACTATAAATAGGTCTTCTCTCTCTCCCCAAAAGATCACCTCTTTTTCTGACGTTATATTTTGTATTCTTAGGTTTAGCTTTAGTTTCCTTCTTCCTTTTCTCTCTAGTTTTTCATGGCAAACCCTAGTTTCTCTTTTCTTCATTAATTCATGAGTTTATAATTTTCATCTCTTTTCTTTCATGGATTTCTTTGATCATGCTTTTCTTTGTAGATTTAAATTCCTTTATTTATTTCATGATTGAGTAGTTTATATTCTAGGGTTTGGGAATCCATGTTTATATGCTATGATTCTTGATTGATATTTATTAACGGTTTGATTAGTTATTGATATCTCTAATCGATTAGTGTTTTTATTGTTAATCTTGCAATCTGATCAATTGTCTGATTAAATATTGCTAATATTGAGTCATAGATCGAGAGATAGTACTCTTTAGAGGCTTACCTACAATTAGCAAATCTGATTATGTTGAGCGACCGTACTAGCATATGTTGATTTGAGAGCGTTAAGGCCCGACCGTAAGATTAACATGTGCTCTAGATATCTAATTAATTGAACCATTGATGATATTTTGATAGATTATAGTTATGAACATGGTGAACCATTGCCCTAGATCCTTTTTAGCTTGATTTTCGTAGTTTGATTAGTTTAGAACTTTAATTCATTATTCCTGATCTTGTTTAGTTTCTCCATGCATTAGAAACTAGATTAAAACAACCATCTCTCTGTGGATTCGACCCTACTTACCCTACTACATTGTTAGAAGGTTTTGCAGGAATTATTTTTGACAGGTGTACGACAGCCTATCAAATTTTGGCGCCGTTGCCGGGGAGACGGTATTGTTTTATTTTGTTTTTATTGTTGGTGATACTAAACTGTATATATATATATATATATATTTTTCCTTTCATTCTTTTTGTGAATAGTTTTTTTTTCTTTGTTTTCCTCTCTGTTTTAGTGTGTTATGGAGTCGTATAATTTTAGTTCAGAGGGGGATGTTTTTTCGAATTATCAAGGGCAATATGATTATTTTGGGTATAATAATGCGAATGATTATGTTTATGATGCATCATGTGATTCTCAAAATTCACAAAATCTGTGCATGAATGCCTATGAATATTCCCATTACCCTAGTGAGTCTTATGTGCCTGATTATACTCAATATTATCAACCTGAAGTGAATAATTATTTTCAACCCAAAACATCTCAGAGCGTCAGGAACTATTTAACATGATGAAAGAGTATATGGTTAAACAGCATGAAGATTTAAATGAATTAGCTCATGATTATCAAAACATAGCGAAATCTATTGAATTACTTGATGTGCAACAATCTACTAATCAACAGGTTATACTTGATGATGATGATTTTGGTGTTGAGAATTGTACTCCGGAGGAGAAAGGCGTTGATATGACTCATGATAGTTTGGTAGAAGGTAAGGGTGTAATTGGTGAAGTTGGTAGTGAGTGTCTCTATGTCGACGAATCCTTAGTTGAGAGTGAAGTGTCTCACACTTATTCTATAAACTTTTCATCTGCATATGAGTCTAAAGTTGAGAGTGAGATAATACATGAGTCTTTGTCGGTTCCATCTGATACTGTTTTTGAGTCTCATGTTCCCTTCTCTAAAAAACTTGATCTTATTCCTTCTTCCCCTTTATTATATCCTCCATCGTTCCTTCTTTCTCCGTTTTTGAATGACTCTCATGATAATGTAAATAATGTACAATTGGTTTCTTTTCCTTCTTTTGAGTCCTGTAAAATGACTAACGATTTTTCTTTTTCTTCTTCTTGTAAATTTAATGTTTCCTTTGATTTTTCTTTTGGTAGTTTTAGTAATATTTTAGTACTAATTTTTTTCATTTTTCCTTTCCACTCTTATATAATATGCTCTGAGATGTTTGCAGGAACATATGATAAGCTTCTTAGAGCGTTGAACTATTATGAGTGATCTACTAATCTTAAACGGTCATGCAAGACCTTAAATCAGCGCTTATCGGGAGGCAACCCGACTTTGTTCATTTTTTATTTTTTATTTTTTTTTATTTTTTTTGGTTTGACTAACTTTGCTAATGTGTGATGAAGTCTTTTGCTAGGTGCAAGCATAGCCAATTTTTTGGCTAAGTTCATTGCCTCATTACAACTATCGATTGTGGTGGAGGTGTCGATGCTTTTTTACACTCCCTTTGATTACCCACCCCTTTTGTAAGTTGTACCTCTCCCTCATTTAATTCCTCTTTGTTCACATTGAGGACAATGTGTCATTCAGCTTGGGGGAGGATGTTTGTCATCATTACTTAGCGCATGTTAGTTGCATTTAGAGTAGTTTTTTCATTGCTTTCATAGGATGTTGCACGGTTTGTACCGCTCACAAGGAGTGGGAGTTTACGTGTAACCAAAAACATTGTACTGATTTCTTAGTTGCATTAGCATATTTCATTTCATATTAGACTTCATCTCATTTTAGTTGCATCTATAGGACTATTGCTGGCACTCTTTGAGAACTTTGATGATATTTTACTACATTTCCTAAGCGTCATTCATCTTGAGCATGATACTTTATAGCACGATTGTTTCGCAATTGATTGTTTGTGGTAAGATTGATTGATCTCTCTTTGGTTCGATTTAACTTTATTGTGCAGACACCTTAAACTAAGTGAGCTTCTGTGCCAATAAACTGACGTATCTGTGTCAGTTATGTTCTTTCATGTGTGATTAGTTCCTTAGTTGTCGCATTGATCTTGATTTTGACTTGGTACTCTTTGATATTTGATAGTGCATACATTTTGATATGATTGAGGCATTTTATTTCATGATCTTAGCTCCAGAGTTACTCTTGTTTTCATATTATCCTTCCTCTAGCCCCACTGAGCCTTTCTGACTATGTTTGATTGCTACCTACATTAGAAGCCATTGGCCTCATTTGATATTTGTCCTAAGCCTAGCTTGGGGGAGCGAGTATTAGTTTTGGTTTGGTTTGTATTGAATTGAAATGCTCTATTTGTGGTTTAGAAGGATGGAAAAGTATGTTTAGTGAGCTTTGAAATTGAATTGTAAGTTCGAGAAAAAAAAAACAAAAAAAAAAATGAAATGAAAAAGAAGTGAAAAAAAGTTATGAATAAAGTGAAATAAAAAGGGTTATGATTGAATTTCTTGAGTGAATAAGGTTGTTGATTATATTTGGAGATTGTTGGTTGTTGCGTGGAGTTGTTGTGATATATGATGCTCCCCCTTCTTGGTTTTTCCACCACAATTCCCAAGTTATTCCATACCTTTAACCTCTGCCCCATTACAACCCTTAAAAGTCCTCTTGATCATTGTGTATTGTATTGTTGAGTGTTAAGTGAGTCAAAAAGTCAAAGTTAAAGAGTATTTGCGTCATCTGAGTCGACTTAATTAGGTTGAGTGTCATCATTTATCCTTTAAACACATGAGAGATTTGAGCGCACATGACTATAGTGAGGTCTGTCAGGTTTGGTTAAATCCAGCTTGGGAGAGATGGTATGTGGTATGATTGGAGAGTTGATTGTGATACATGACATGCTATGCGGCTTTGTTCGAGATTGTTTCGATGCTTGGTTTGTGTAGTGATTATATCTCTTGTGTTTTCAGTTGAGTGTTTAGCCCTGTTTTAGTTCTATATTGTAGGTTGTCTTACTTTTCCCATGTCTATGTCTTATTGCTTGGGGACAAGCAATGGTTTAGCTTGGGGGAGTTTGATAAATCATATTTATATATAGTTTTAAGGTGCATTTAGGTTGCATTTTAGAGCATTTAGATTCATATTTAGGTTCATTATTGCATCATATTCTTAAGTTATGTTATTCTACTCCTATTCGGTATGTTTTCTTGTTTTTGATGAATTTCAGGTAATGAGAACGTATTTGGAGTATATTTAGCCAAGCTTGAGGATTAGGAGCACTTGGAAATAAGCTACGATGCATAAGGATAGTATGGATACGTCTTAGTACGAGTTTGAGCGAAAACGAAGCGGAAAATCATTAGAAGATATGTGAAAAAGGAGTCATGTATACTCTTCTGATCATAACTTTTGATGTACTTCTTAGAATCAAGAAATTCCAGTTGGGCTGGAAACTAAACTTGAAGGGCTTTCCAACGGTAGGTTGCACGTCCCAATCCGACTTCTGATTTGAGAGATACAGCCTTCGCAAGTTGACTCAAAATCGCAGTTTTCCCGCCCGGTCGACCGGGCGGTTTTGCCCGACCGGGCGAAGTGAAATTTTCACAGGATGCAAGGCATGTTAGCCAGGTCAACCGGGCGAGAAAGGAGCCAAAATCGCTTGCGCGCCCGACCAGGCGGATTTTCTTTTCTGTCGTAGTTCCTCAATCACCGTCGCCCGACCGGGCGGTTTCTCGAGACGGGTTTATTTGCCTTTTTTAGCCGCAGCCCCGTCCCTGACATTTTATGGGCCCTGGGCAAAACAGGAGAAAAAGGCCCCTTATGTTCTTAACCCTTTTTTTTTTTTTTAATTATTCGACATAACACATCTTAATATATAAGAACAAATACAAAAAATATCAAAAATTTAATTGTTGTTAATTTTAAGAAATACAATGTATAAGGAGTCAATTTTAACCAAAACCCTTAGCTTTCTCTAATAGTAGTAGTTTTTAACTTTACAACGTAAAATTAAAAAAAATTGAATCATACACAATTAGACAGAAGCTTCAATTCATCATGTATATTACTTTTTCTTGAAGGAACATCATGTATATTACTAAATTATTAATTATACATACTACTTTAGTACCCGAAAAAAATTCTCCATTACACATTGGTAGTTTTACAGAAATAATAAAAATGTACAAACAAGTTTCACCTATATTAGATCAAATTCATCTAGAAACTAAAAAAATTAGCAAGAACACAAAAGACGTGTCCAAAACACTGAAGATGATATACATTATCAAAAAATAGAAACACTAAAGATGATATAAATTATAAAAAAAAAAAACGCTGAAGATGATAAATTACTCAGAATCCTAGACTATTCTTTTCTCTCACATATTTGTCCGCAGAAAATAGAAAAATTCGGAAGGGGAGTAAATTCGAATAATAGAACACACAAAATTTGCCAAATTATATCAAAATTTCAAACCCAATAATTGTGGGAAAAACCAGAAGAAAGAGGGAAAATTAGTGAGAAGTAGAGTTCATGGAAAGCACGCTAGGAATTCTGATTTCTGATAGATATAATCGTTTATGAGGGAAATCATCTTCAATTTTGAAGATTAATTAGAAGATTGAGGGATTGACTGAAGGTGAAAATTGGGAACGAAAAAATTGGAAGAGGTTGAGATTTTCAAAATAGGAAAAGCCATAAAAAGTAGGATTTTGAGTTTAAGAGTTTAAATAAAATTTAGTCGCTAATGGGAGAATATGGAACGGTTTTGAAAGATTTGAGGAATAAGGAGTTGAATTTGGTGATGTAATTAATGAAGGCTTTTCAATTTTCAAGAAGATAGGAAGAAGATCTGGAAGCTGCAACCTACGTCTTTTACTGGAACTTTGAAAGGTTTTTCATTTTTTTTTTTAAAATGAAAGCCTTAATTGAATTTGGGTTTCCTTTCCTTGGGCCCTGGGCAGGCGCCCCTCCTGCCCAGCCCCAGGGACGGGCCTGTTTAGCCGGTTTTGTAAAAACTATAAATAGGTCTTCTCTCTCTCCCCAAAAGATCACCTCTTTTTCTGACGTTATATTTTGTATTCTTAGGTTTAGCTTTAGTTTCCTTCTTCCTTTTCTCTCTAGTTTTTCATGGCAAACCCTAGTTTCTCTTTTCTTCATTAATTCATGAGTTTATAATTTTCATCTCTTTTCTTTCATGGATTTCTTTGATCATGCTTTTCTTTGTAGATTTAAATTCCTTTATTTATTTCATGATTGAGTAGTTTATATTCTAGGGTTTGGGAATCCATGTTTATATGCTATGATTCTTGATTGATATTTATTAACGGTTTGATTAGTTATTGATATCTCTAATCGATTAGTGTTTTTATTGTTAATCTTGCAATCTGATCAATTGTCTGATTAAATATTGCTAATATCGAGTCATAGATCGAGAGATAGTACTCTTTAGAGGCTTACCTACAATTAGCAAATCTGATTATGTTGAGCGACCGTACTAGCATATGTTGATTTGAGAGCGTTAAGGCCCGACCGTAGGATTAACATGTGCTCTAGATATCTAATTAATTGAACCATTGATGATATTTTGATAGATTATAGTTATGAACATGGTGAACCATTGCCCTAGATCCTTTTTAGCTTGATTTTCGTAGTTTGATTAGTTTAGAACTTTAATTCATTATTCCTGATCTTGTTTAGTTTCTCCATGCATTAGAAGCTAGATTAAAACAACCATCTTTCTGTGGATTCGACCCTACTTACCCTACTACATTGTTAGAAGGTTTTGCAGGAATTATTTTTGACAGGTGTACGACAGTCTATCAAATTTTGGCGCCGTTGCCGGGGAGACGGTATTGTTTTATTTTGTTTTTATTGTTGGTGATACTAAACTGTATATATATATTTTTTTTTTCCTTTCATTCTTTTTGTGAATAGTTTTTTTTTTCTTTGTTTTTCTCTCTGTTTCAATGTGTTATGGAGTCGTATAATTTTAGTTCAGAGGGGGATGTTTTTTCGAATTATCAAGGGCAATATGATTATTTTGGGTATAATAATGCGAATGATTATGTTTATGATGCATCATGTGATTGTCAAAATTCACAAAATCTGTGCATGAATGCCTATGAATATTCCCATTACCCTAGTGAGTCTTATGTGCCTGATTATACTCAATATTATCAACCTGAAGTGAATAATTATTTTCAACCCAAAACATCAGAGCGTCAGGAACTATTTAACATGATGAAAGAGTATATGGTTAAACAGCATGAAGATTTAAATGAATTAGCTCATGATTATCAAAACATAGCGAAATCTATTGAATTACTTGTTGTGCAACAATCTATTAATCAACAGGTTATACTTGATGATGATGATTTTGGTGTTGAGAATTGTACTCCGGAGGAGAAAGGCGTTGATATGACTCATGATAGTTTGGTAGAAGGTAAGGGTGTAATTGGTGAAGTTGGTAGTGAGTGTCTCTATGTCGACGAATCCTTAGTTGAGAGTGAAGTGTCTCACACTTCTTCTATAAACTTTTCATCTGCATATGAGTCTAAAGTTGAGAGTGAGATAATACATGAGTCTTTGTCGGTTCCATCTGATACTGTTTTTGAGTCTCATGTTCCCTTCTCTAAAAAACTTGATCTTATTCCTTCTTCCCCTTTATTATATCCTCCATCGTTCCTTCTTTCTCCGTTTTTGAATGACTCTCATGATAATGTAAATAATGTACAATTGGTTTCTTTTCCTTATTTTGAGTCCTGTAAAATGACTAACGATTTTTCTTTTTCTTCTTCTTGTAAATTTAATTTTTCCTTTGATTTTTCTTTTGGTAGTTTTAGTAATATTTTAGTACTAATTTTTTTCATTTTTCCTTTCCACTCTTATATAATATGCTCTGAGATGTTTGCAGGAACATATGATAAGCTTCTTAGAGCGTTGAACTATTATGAGTGATCTACTAATCTTAAACGGTCATGCAAGACCTTAAATCAGCGCTTATCGGGAGGCAACCCGACTTTGTTCATTTTTTATTTTTTATTTTTTTTTTATTTTTTTTTGGTTTGACTAACTTTGCTAATGTGTGATGAAGTCTTTTGCTAGGTGCAAGCATAGCCAATTTTTTGGCTAAGTTCATTGCCTCATTACAACTATCGATTGTGGTGGAGGTGTCGATGCTTTTTTACACTCCCTTTGATTACCCACCCCTTTTGTAAGTTGTACCTCTCCCTCATTTAATTCCTCTTTGTTCACATTGAGGACAATGTGTCATTCAGCTTGGGGGAGGATGTTTGTCATCATTACTTAGCGCATGTTAGTTGCATTTAGAGTAGTTTTTTCATTGCTTTCATAGGATGTTGCACGGTTTGTACCGCTCACTAGGAGTGGGAGTTTACGTGTAACCAAAAACATTGTACTGATTTCTTAGTTGCATTAGCATATTTCATTTCATATTAGACTTCATCTCATTTTAGTTGCATCTATAGGACTATTGCTGGCATTCTTTGAGAACTTTGATGATATTTTACTACATTTCCTAAACGTCATTCATCTTGAGCATGATACTTTATAGCACTATTGTTTCGCAATTGATTGTTTGTGGTAAGATTGATTGATCTCTCTCTGGTTCGATTTAACTTTATTGTGCAGACACCTTAAACTAAGTGAGCTTATGTGCCTATAAATTGACTTATCTGTGTCAGTTATGTTTTTTCATGTGTGATTAGTTCCTTAGTTGTCGCATTGATCTTGATTTTGACTTGGTACTCTTTGATATTTGATAGTGCATACATTTTGATATGATTGAGGCATTTTATTTCATGATCTTAGCTCCAGAGTTACTCTTGTTTTCATATTATCCTTCCTCTAGCCCCGCTGAGCCTTTCTAACTATGTTTGATTGCTACCTACATTAGAAGCCATTGGCCTCATTTGATATTTGTCCTAAGCCTAGCTTGGGGGAGCGAGTATTAGTTTTGGTTTGGTTTGTATTGAATTGAAATGCTCTATTTGTGGTTTAGAAGGATGGAAAAGTATGTTTAGTGAGCTTTGAAATTGAATTGTAAGTTCGAGAAAAAAAAAACAAAAATTAAAAATGAAATGAAAAAGAAGTGAAAAAAAGTTGTGAATAAAGTGAAATAAAAAGGGTTATGATTGAATTTCTTGAGTGAATAAGGTTGTTGATTATATTTGGAGATTGTTGGTTGTTGCGTGGAGTTGTTGTGATATATGATGCTCCCCCTTCTTGGTTTTTCCACCACAATTCCCAAGTTATTCCATACATTTAACCTCTGCCCCATTACAACCCTTAAAAGTCCTCTTGATCATTGTGTATTGTATTGTTGAGTGTTAAGTGAGTCAAAAAGTCAAAGTTAAAGAGCATTTGCTTCATCTGAGTTGACTTAATTAGGTTGAGTGTCATCATTTATCCTTTAAACACATGAGAGATTTGAGCGCACATGACTATAGTGAGGTCTGTCAGGTTTGGTTAAATCCAGCTTGGGAGAGATGGTATGTGGTATGATTGGAGAGTTGATTGTGATACATGACATGCTATGCGGCTTTGTTCGAGATTGTTTCGATGCTTGGTTTGTGTAGTGATTATATCTCTTGTGTTTTCAGTTGAGTGTTTAGCCCTGTTTTAGTCCTATATTGTAGGTTGTCTTACTTTTCCCATGTCTATGTCTTATTGCTTGGGGACAAGCAATGGCTTAGCTTGGGGGAGTTTGATAAATCATTTTTATATATAGTTTTAAGGTGCATTTAGGTTGCATTTTAGAGCATTTAGATTCATATTTAGGTTCATTATTGCATCATATTCTTAAGTTATGTTATTCTACTCCTATTCGGTATGTTTTCTTGTTTTTTGATGAATTTCAGGTAATGAGAACGTATTTGAAGTATATTTAGCTGAGCTTGAGGATTAGGAGCACTTGGAAATAAGCTACGATGCATAAGGATAGTATGAATACGTCTTAGTACGAGTTTGAGCGAAAACGAAGCGGAAAATCATTGGAAGAAATGTGAAAAAGGAGTCATGTATACTCTTCTAATCATAACTTTTGATGTACTCCTTAGAATCACGAAATTCCAGTTGGGCTGGAAACTAGACTTGAAGGGCTTTCCAACGGTAGGTCGCACGTCCCAATCCGACTTCTGGTTTGAGAGATACAGCCTTCGCAAGTTGACGCAAAATCGCAGTTTTCCCCCCCGGTCGACCGGGCGGTTTTGCCCGACCGGGCGAAGTGAAATTTTCACAGGATGCAAGGCATGTTAGCCCGGTCAACCGGGCGAGAAAGGAGCCAAAATCGCTTGCGCGCCCGACCGGGCGTATTTTCTTTTCTGTCGTAGTTCCTCAATCACCGTCGCCCGACCGGGCGGATTTCGCCCGGTCAACCGGGCGGTTTCTCGAGACGGTTTTATTTGCCTTTTTTAGCCGGTTTTGTAAAAACTATAAATAGGTTTTCTCTCTCTCCCCAAAAGATCACCTCTTTTTCTGACGTTATATTTTGTATTCTTAGGTTTAGGTTTAGTTTCCTTCTTCCTTTTCTCTCTAGTTTTTCATGGCAAACCCTAGTTTCTCTTTTCTTCATTAATTCATGAGTTTATAATTTTCATCTCTTTTCTTTCATGGATTTCTTTGATCATGCTTTTCTTTGTAGATTTAAATTCCTCTATTTATTTCATGATTGAGTAGTTTATATTCTAGGGTTTGGGAATCCATGTATATATGCTATGATTCTTGATTGATATTTATTAACGGTTTGATTAGTTATTGATATCTCTAATCGATTAGTGTTTTTATTGTTAATCTTGCAATCTGATCAATTGTCTGATTAAATATTGCTAATATCGAGTCATAGATCGAGAGATAGTACTCTTTAGAGGCTTACCTACAATTAGCTAATCTGATTATGTTGAGCGACCGTACTAGCATATGTTGATTTGAGAGCGTTAAGGCCCGACCGTAGGATTAACATGTGCTCTAGATATCTAATTAATTGAACCATTGATGATATTTTGATAGATTATAGTTATGAACATGGTGAACCATTGCCCTAGATCCTTTTTAGCTTGATTTTCGTAGTTTGATTAGTTTAGAACTTTAATTCATTATTCCTGATCTTGTTTAGTTTCTCCATGCATTAGAAGCTAGATTAAAACAACCATCTTTCTGTGGATTCGACCCTACTTACCCTACTACATTGTTAGAAGGTTTTGCAGGAATTAGTTTTGACAGGTGTACGACAGCCTATCAGATACTTTCAAAGATTCCTCATTGAATCTTTCGATGTAATCGGCTAGACTCTCATTCTTCTCCTGTCTAACTGTCATCAAATGGAGACTTTTTTCTTCTGTCTTTTTTCGGCCACAAATTGATGGATAAATAAATCTTCTAGTACTGAGAAATCAGTTATGATCCCAGCAGGGAGCTCCTGAAACCAGTTCAGAGTCAAGCCCTTTAGTGTTGTAGGAAAGAAGCGGCACCAAGTGGCTTCACAGCCAGTCTGAACGCTCATCTGAGCTTTGTATGTGGCCATATGATCACTCAGGTCAGTTAGGCCCGCAAATGGCTCGATGGTGGGTGTTTTGATTTTGCCCGGACTGGGCGCCTCTAGTATTGCCTGGCTGAATGGGACCATGAATTTGAGAGCTCCACTATTGATTCGAATGGGTTTTGATTGGGCAGAATCACTCGTGCCCTTCCTGCTGAGCAGCTTTCTTATCTAGAATATATCTGGCGTCCAACCCCTTGCTGAGGCGCTTTTCGTTCAGGAAGTGCCGAGCATCGTTGGGTTTTTGCCCGACATTGCCCCTGGGTGACTTAGACACGTGGGTCACCTCTCCCTGCCGAGCGGATCTTCCTTTTGACAGATGACATTCTTCTTCCCCCCTGCCTGGAGCGTTGCCGATCATGCTGGCTGTGTTCTATTGCCCCCGATCGTTGCAGGCTAGGTTGACCGTGGGTAGAACGATGAAGGTTTTCTGCCCGAAAGGAAGGGACCAAGGCTTGGTCTTTGGGTTGCGGGAGAGGGCGCCCCTGTTGTAGATTGGCCAACATGTCCATAATGCTACGCTGTAGGGTCTGCTGGAGCTAAGCAGCTATTCAGTTTATGTCTGCCGTAGATATGGGCTGAGGGTCAGCATGTTATGGTTGATGTGCTGGGTTCGGTCCATTTTCGATGGACTGCTCCTCTTCAGGGTCGATGGTCTGAACGATAGGTGTTTTACGAGGAACAGATGAGGGTGGTCGCTCGGACCTTCGGTGCTGAGAGGGCGAACGGTCTCGTTAAGACCTCTGAACTTGCGCCGAAGGCTGTCTATTGCGAGCGCTCTTGGCTGGGGCCATTGCTAAGTAACAATGAGTCTTGCTGAGTGGAGGCGAAGTAACTTTGATTGTAACTTCCCCAAAAACGACGCCAAACTAATTCTTCTAAGAAATTAAGGATTGTGATAGGTGGTGAGATTTGATGTAGGCCCCAAGAACGTTCGCCTAAGCTTCGTTATCCGTACGCCGGAATCCTGAAAAAGAAGGTTAGACTACTCTGGGGTGTTTCCGGGATCGCCCCTCCGACGCTCAAGTCAGTAAGTGATTGAGGTAGAGAGAGAAAGTCTAGAGAGAGATGCTCTAGTTTGTTAGGTGAGAATTGAATACTTATTCATTGATGAGACTGTTGGTATTTATAGTGTTGGGGATTCCCATACAGGAAACATTGATTGGATGGGCCTCCTTGGGATCAATGGCTATGTTGCCTTTTCAGGCAATGATTATTTCAGCCTTTTTACAGGATCCCCAACTGTAGGCGTGGATTTTTATTTTTTAATTCCTTTAATGCCTACACGTGGTGTGAGCGCGTTTATTTGACTACCCCATTGTTAAGGTTTTATTAAAAATATGTTTTTGAAGTCGCCAACAATTCTTTTAAAGGAAGAATCATAAACTTAATTGGATATTGAAACAGTAGGAACATCTTATAGGTACTTATCCAATATAGATTTTCCCGTCATGACTCCATAAATGGTCAGGAACCAAAAACTGAGTTCGGGGGTTAGGGTACAATATAGTCAGGAACCATATTGCCCATTGCTGGCCTCTACTAAATTTCGATTCATTACAGATTTTATGCAAAAGAATAATCATATAACGTCTTAAAGCACCCTAAAAATAATTAATCTAAGTTGGTTCAGAAAACACATAAAAAGACTAATTATTTAGTGACAAGTTATTATGCAATCAGATTACAAGGTTCCTAGCAGGTTATCCAATTTATCTGAATTAATTAGAACAGTTCTTTAGGTCATATTTAGCAATAATAATATGTGGGTGATAAATATTGCAGTCAAGCATATAAAAAATAATGTTCATGCAAATAAATAAAAATAAGAAAATAAAATATCGTAGGGAGTGAATATAATATGTACAATACTTACAATCGCAGGGACATATTAATAACCTACATCACAAATAGAATGTTAGTACCTTCAATAAGGTAATAAAAATAAATAAAGAGATAAAAGAAAGTTAATTTAGTTGACCCTCAGAAATTATACCACCGTCCGGGGTCGTAGATTTGTACGGATCTTGGAAAATTGAATATTATATGAGTCTTAGAAAAGATTATGTCTTGCGCTTTATGTTAATGTGTAGCGCTTGTATTCCCGCCTTTGTATTAGGCATGAAGATCATATAGATGTATGTAGGTGATAGGAAATATTATAGCTTTGAGTATGATGTGATCAGGTGAGGAGATATAGATGCGTGGATGGATGATGATGAATTTATGTTAGATTATGGTGATTGGTGAATTGCAAGGGAGGATGTCCCTGACTTAGTGATGAACCAGGTGCGTGAAGATTAGTTGGGCATGAGATTGAGAAGAATTAGGAAGGCTGTGTGATGGAATTATGGCGTGGGATAACCTTTGTAGTTTCGTAATGATTCTTTGTGTGAGGTTCTGTGGTTTGTCGTGAGATGAGAGTTGTGAGTTTGTGTGTTGTTAGTTGTGCCGTGGAAGATGAGGGTTAGGAGAGATGGAGTTATTAGGGAGGACATATATATGTTTAGGTTTAGGTAGTTGAGATGCAATAGGTTTCCGAAAGTTAGTAGGTTTCTAAAAGATTTACTTGTTAAAAAAATTCTAGAAAAGAGATATTTAGAAACACTTTGGGAAATAATTATTTTTATAAAAGATATTTTTTATTAATAAAACTAATTAATATAATTAGTTAATTAATTCTATTAATTAAATTGGGTTTGAAAAGGGGTTTTGCAAAATTGGGCTTCTATAAAAACTATTTTTAAAAGGTTTTCGAAGATGGGCTTTTAAAAAGTTATTTTAAAATATTTTAGGAAATGGGCTTAGTAAAACTATTTATAAAAAAGGTTTTCGGAAATGTGTTAATAAAAAGAGTTAAAAAATGGTTTTCGCTTATTCTTATTTTAGACTCGTTCTTTATTCTTTCCTCGATCCGGACCAATTGGAGCGCGGTATTAGTCATCATAGGGTACTAAATGGGGAGACACGATTATGTGTCTAGAGAAGCCTCCACTTTGACTGAGGTTTGTAAAACCGAAAGTCAAAGTATACATGTCGGGACGGACAATGGTTCTAGATGCTCTACAATCCAAAATCACTCTTTTGTGCCGGTACCTGCAAAACAAGCAAAAGCTTCAGGAACGGCCATGTTTGAAACATATTTGTAAATATGTGAAAATGAGATGGTGTGAAAGAAGGTGTCATTAGCTATTTCTGGCCCGGCTCATGTCGGAGTTATGCTGTCTCGATTGATAATAGTTCGTGGACCTGGCTGTGGTATGTCACCTCTTCGATTAATGATGGTCCGCAGACCTGGCTGTGGTATGTCGCCACTACGATTGATTGTGGTCCGCAGACTTGGCGGTGGTATGTCGCCTCTTGATTAAGGGTGGTCCGCAGACCTGGCGGTGGTATGTCGCCTCTTGATTGAAGGTGGTCCGCAGAGACCAGGCGGTGGAATGTCGCCTCTTAATTGAAGGTGGTCCGCAGAGACCAGGCGGTGGTATGTCGCCTCTTGATTGAAGATGGCCCGCAGATCAGGCGGTGGTATGTCGCCTCTTCATTGAAGGTGGTCCGCAGACCAGGCGGTGGTATGTCGCCTCTTGATTGAAGGTGGTCCGCAGACCAGGCGGTGGTATGTCGCCTCTTTGATTGAAGGTGGTCCGCGGACCAGGCGGTGGTATGTCGCCTCTTGATTGATTGTTGAATGTGGGTACCTGTCAATACAAAGAATACACATATATACAGACAAACAATTAGGGGACATGCATGTGTCCCGTGATGTAGGTGCTAGTGTATTGATAGGAAATGACTTGACTTGACTTGATTTGACTTGACTTGACTTGACTTGACCTAAAGGTGTTATAGTGTGTGCATACATGTGTGTGCGTGTGTGTATGCGATTTCATGACTTATGCTAGAATCCTATGGCTGAGGATGAAGGATGCAATGCTTGACACAATGTCTGGATGATGCAGATATGTAATGCAAATGTAGAGATGTGACACTAATGCAGATGATATGACACTAATGCAGATGATATGATTTGATCGTTCCATTAGAAGCTCGAATTTTCGTTTTAGAAAACCGTTTTCAAAAGAGGAGAAATATGAAGCCCCCAAGGATGATCCATGTAAGGTATGTTTGATTCGAAATATGTTGTAGTTGTTACGGGCCTAAGTGAGCCCGTAAAACAGTTAGGATTTAGTATGGGTCTAGAGCCCACAATCTTTTATATGGACTCGTTATGAAATCCGGATCAGGGTACACATGGAGCCTAATGATCTTCTATGCAGCCAATGGATTATATGTTCGATTTAGAATACGTTATAAAACGAGCTTTTGTAGCACTTGAGTTGTATATGCTTCGAGGTTTGTATGTTAAGGGCCTAAGTCAGTCCGTGAATAGGTGCAATGTTGCATTTGTGCTGGTTCAAAACCCAATATGTCATATATGGACTCGTAATGAAGTCCTTCAATAGGTCTGGACTTGGAGCCTACGATTTTCTGGATGGACTAGTGATGAATCCCCCAGTAAGATGGAGTTGATGAAGTACCCAACTTGATTGCTTGATTTTGAAGACATCTCGACACGCTTAGTGGAAGTTTCGACCAAAGATTCCATATAGGGTTCCTAAGGTGAATAGACAAGAACGACCAAAGAAAAGAACACTCAAAAGATGAGGCGCGGTCATAGCGCTGAGTGTTGAAAGGTTATGCTAAGGTTGCCTTAGAAGCGATAATGTAGTTGAGAAAACGGCAAGGGATCAGAATAGGAAGAAGGCGGAGTCGTGATTAATCGACTCCCGCATTAAGGTAGGCTAATGATGCAGGTTCGAATCCTAGTCTAGTTCTAAGGATAGGGATGAGCATTTAAGATTCATGATTTGGGAGATCGCGCTTTTCTCATGGGCCTAGGCGAGCCTTAAAAAATATATTTTGAATTAAAATGGCCGGGCCTCAAAAGAGGTGGCCTACATATCCATGATGGAATCAGGCCAGTTGTAGCTCTTAAAATTTTAATGGTGGCCGAGCATTTTACTTTGGAGCCATTTGCAATGAATTAAGCATTGATTGGGAGAGGTCTTTGGCAAGGGTGGATAATGATGTAGGGTGGGCTTGGTTTAAAGCGGACGGACCTCAGGGTGAGGTTTCCTACATATCTTTAGCAGAATCAGACCATTCGTAGTTCAGGCAAATGAATGAGAAGGTGCTCTGACTTTTGCCTAAGTCTCCCTTACGGGTTTTCAACCTAGCAGGCTTGGTTTTGTCTTTTATGGCTTATGGGAATGCAATGTGCATGGTTGCTTGAGCGAAGGTATATTATAAAGGTATGATTTGACTTGTAATGGTTCTTGGTTGTGGAGGTCAAGGCATTTGGTAATGAAGTTGGAGGTTTATAATTGAAGGTTGAAGATAAAAGAAAGTACATTTGACAAAGCTATTGACGGGCTTATCTTTCTTTCTTTTTTTATTCGATATTTTTGCACTTCTTTTTTTATTTTTTTGTCATATTTTGCTTTTGCTTCTTTTTTTTTTTTGCTCTTTTTTTTTTACTTGCCCTTTGCGTTGAATTGTTGTCAAGTGTACTTCCTATGAGGTAGGTTAAAGGGGGAGAGATGTTATGTATTTAGGTTGAAATGGATGAATAGTTGTAGGGAAAGGGAGAAATGCCTCTTTTATATATGCCAGTTGTTCATTGCCTTTATTAGAATAGTCATGAGAATTAGAAATTCATTTCTTTTCAGGCGACAATCGTGATTTTAATTGATGCTCATTAGTGCAAGGTTAGAAAAGAAATACTCATTTATTATTTGAAAGCTATGAGTACATGCAATAAAAAGGGAAATCCTATGTTAGACTGGGTAAAATGAGAGAGATGAAACAGAAAATGAAATCATAGGTCTAGGCTCCCACATTGCGCGTGACAAACGACCTTAAATCTGGGGCATTTTCCTAGTAGGAGAGATTGAAATCCTCCCATCATCGATCATGTCTTGTATGAGGTTCTTGAGGACCCAACATTCAGACGTTAAGTGTCCTTTACCTTGATGATACTTGCAATATGAATTTGGAACCCACTTTTTGGACTTCTTCTTAAAAGGTGGTTCTGGTGTCTTGTAATTTGCACTACGATTCTCTTGAATAACAGGGTAGTGTGCCTCTAGTCTGGCGACACGTGCTACAAGATCTACTAGTGTACTCGTCAACTCATCAATCTGCTCTTGAAGTGTTCTTGACATGTTGCGTATTTCCTACAATGGATCATCCAGCAGGATATTAGAGATATATTGATGATGGAGAGAAAGGAATGGAATGGGATGGGAGAATGTATGTTTGTTTTAAAAAGTTGAGCTTCTATGAACGAATCTGAATATCCAAAATGCATGATGATTTTTTTTGGATGCACCAAGACCTAATGCGTGTATGAGCGACTCAATCTATGCGTTCGAACCTGTAAAGACTGCTTACATATCCCAAAAGAGGGAATCAGATCGCTTGTAGTTCAGGACTACTAAACGCGGAATGCATGAAATGAAATGGAGAGTATGGATGCAATGAGACTCCTAAATTCCTAATAACTCTAGTTATGCATGAAGTGTATGAATGATGGACTATGCAATGCAAAAGGATTCTAGTATGAATGCAGTCCTAATAGATATGAATTCTAATGACTTCAGAATCCTAGACTTGATAAACTTCTAATGACGTTAGAATTCTAGATCTGACGAACTTTTAAGGATGCTAGACTCCTAATATGCATGAAACTCTAGTAGACCTAGATTCCTAAAATGAATGGAATTCAAACGGTTTTAGACTCCTAATATGGGCGGAACTCTAAAGGACTCGAAACTCCTAAAACGAACGGAATTCTAATGGATTTAGACTCCTAAGATGGACCGAAGTTTAATGGTTTTAATTAGACTCCTATTATGCATGGACTTAGATGAGGTGAAGAACTCTAAATGGTGGGGATAGAATTTTTGAAGTAGATAGGAGATCGAATATGGGATGAAATTTTAAAAAAGATAGGAGGATAATTTTTGAAAAAAAAAAACAAGATGGGGATAAATTTTCAAAAAAAGATGGGAGATATAGTTTGGCAAAAGGAAGAGGATAGAATTTTCGAAATAGATAGGAAATAGGGACTGAAAAATGTTTTTTTTTTAGATGGATTTTTTTTTGTTAATGAAAGGGGATTAGAAAGAAAAAAAATAATTATCCTAGTATATGGCCAACGAAACCGCACAAACACGGGGATACGCACATAGCGTACGAGACGGACGCGTCGACGCGGCATGCAGTCCAAGATCTGCGTTGAACGTGGGAAAGAAGCGCAACGAGGAAGAAACTGCATCGAACGCAGTACGCTACGCAGCACGCAACGGTGAAGCGCATGACGCACTTACACTGCGAGGAACGCTTTCTGGCGCGCAGCGCGCAGATGCTTAACAATTCACTATTCTCATTTTTTGCTCACGTAAATTCGTTTGAGATTTTTTTAGTCGAAACATCGATAATACGAAACAGTTAAAGCCATGCACACACAAATATGCATAAATAGGATGATAAGATGCAAAGTTCCGACCTAAAGTCAAGTTCTACGTTTAAAACTATGGTCAGGTTTAGGTTTAGGCTGAAAAGGGTCCATGACTAAGAGATTGATCCCACGCTTCGTACCCCTGCTTAAAGAGGTGGCCACGTGTAAGACGCACTCCAGTTCTCAAGTCAGGAACAAGAGAACAATGCCATGGTTGGGTAGGTTTGCTTATGACTAAGATCCAACACTATCGCTCAGGAAGCTTTTGGAAGGACAAAGAGCAAACCCCCGGGGTGACCTGACACATAGAACATGTGCTAATAAGGCAAGGTAGATTGTCCTTATGGTGGCTGAACAATAGCCATGCACATGGCATAAAACTAAGAATGAATCATATTTTTCAAGTTTCACCCACTCATTTAAAAAAAATTAATTTGATGTAGGCGAAGTAACTTTGATTGTAACTTCCCCAAAAATGGCGCCAAACTGTCTCTTCTAAGAAATTAAGGATTGTGATAGGTGGTGAGATTTGATGTAGGCCCCAAGAACGTTCGCCTAAGCTTCGTTATCCGTATGCCGGAATCCTGAAAAAGAAGGTTAGACTACTCTGGGGTGTTTCCGGGATCGCCCCTCCGACGCTCAAGTCAGTAAGTGATTGAGGTAGAGAGAGAAAGTCTAGAGAGAGATGCTCTAGTTTGTTAGGTGAGAATTGAATACTTGTTCATTGATGAGACTGTTGGTATTTATAGTGTTGGGGATTCCCATACAGGAAACATTGATTGGATGGGCCTCCTTGGGATCAATGGCTATGTTGCCTTTTCAGGCAATGATTATTTCAGCCTTTTTACAGGATCCCCAACTGTAGGCGTGGATTTTTATTTTTTAATTCCTTTAATGCCTACACGCGGTGTGAGCGCGTTTATTTGACTACCCCATTGTTAAGGTTTTATTAAAAATATGTTTTTGAAGTCGCCAACAATTCTTTTAAAAGAATAATCATAAACCTAATTGGATATTGAAACGGTAAGGACATCTTATAGGGACTTATCCAATATAGATTTTCCCGTCATGACTCCATAAATGGTCAGGAACCAAAAACTGAGTTCGGGGGTTAGGGTACAATATAGTCAGGAACCATATTGCCCATTGCTGGCCGCTACTAAATTTCGATTCATTACAGATTTTATGCAAAAGAATAATCATATAACGTTTTAAAGCACCCTAAAAATAATTAATCTAAGTTGGTTCAGGAAACACATAAAAAGAGTAATTATGTAGTGACAAGTTATTATGCAATCAGATTACAAGATTCCTAGCAGGTTGTCCAATTTATCTAAATTAATTAGAACAGTTCTTTAGGTCTTATTTAGCAATAATAATATGTGGGTGATAAATATTGCAATCAAGCATATAAAAAATTATGTTCATGAAAATAAATAAAAATAAGAAAATAAAATATCGCAGGGAGTTAATATAATATGTACAATACTTACAGTCACAGGGACATATTAATAACCTACGTCGCGAATAGAATGTTAGTAACTTCAATAAGGTAATAAAAATAAATAAAATAGATAAAAAAAAATTTAATTTAGTTGACCCTCAGAAATTATACCATCGTCCGGGGTCGTTGATTAGTACGAATCTTGGAAATTGAATATTATACGAGTCTTAGAAAAGATTATGTCTTGCGTTTTATGTTAGTGTGTAGCGCTTGTATTCCCGCCTTTGTATTAGGCGTGAAGATCATATAGATGTATGTAGGTGATAGGAAATATTGTAGCTTTGAGTATGGTGTGATCAGGTGAGGAGATATAGATGCGTGGATGGATGATGATGAATTTATGTTAGATTATGGTGATTGATGAATTGCAAGGGAGGATGTCCCTGACTTAGTGATGAACCAAGTGCGTGAAGATTAGTCGGGCGTGAGATTGAGAAGAATTAGGAAGGCTGTGTGATGGAATTATGGTGTGGGATAAGCTTTGTAGTTTCGTAATGTTGCCGAGTGATTCTTTGTGTGAGATTTTGTGGTTTGCCGTGAGATGAGAGTTGTGAGTTTGTGTGTTGTTAGTTGTGCCGTGGAAGATGAGGGTTAGGAGAGATGGAGTTATTAGGGAGGATATATCATATATATAGGTTTAGGTTTAGGTAGTTGAGATGCAATAGGTTTCCGAAAGTTTGTAGGTTTCTAAAAGATTTACTTGTTAAAAAGACTTAGAAAAGAGATATTTAAAAACACTTTGGGAAAAGATTAATTTTATAAAATATATTTTTTATTAATAAAACTACATATAATTAATTAATTAATTCTATTAATTAAATTGGGCTTGAAAAGGGGTTTTGCGAAATTGGGCTTCTATAAAAACTATTTTTAAAAGGTTTTTGAAGATGGGCTTTTGAAAAGTTATTTTAAAACATTTTAGGAAATAGGCTTAGTAAAACTATTTATAAAAAAGGTTTTCGGAAATGTGTTTATAAAAAGAGTTAAAAATGGTTTTGGCTTATTCTTATTTTAGACTCGTTCTTTATTCTTTCCTCGATCCGGACCAATTGGAGCGGGGTATTAGTCATCATAGGTTACTAAATGCGGAGACACGATTATGTGTCTACACCAACCTTCTGAGATTAAGTCAACTATCAGGTGGGACCCACTACTGCCACCTGTCTAAGGCTTTAGGGGGGCTTTTAGATCCTTGATGGGCTGCTGATTAATTGAGCCCAAATACTTCATTATGAACTTATGGGGTATATAATAAATAAAAATAAGATTGGAGACAACATATCCAATCAACTTTTTTTTTTGTTTTTTCCCCTTTTTCTGTACTCTTCTTTCGTCCCTAATAACATTGATTTTACATTGGACTAGTACAAGGGTGAGTATAATGATAAGGATCACGCATAATGTAAGTATATTACGCATAAAAAGGATACAAACCAAAATAACCACAGGACAAAAAGTTTAGCTATTTAGCCTAATTCAAATCATGTAAAATCGCCAATAGGGCGCTGTTATTTTCACTGGAAGATAATACTACAGAAAAATGTGGACATCCTTCTATTCGATCATATGATAATGTTAATCATAGGGGATAAAACAACATGATGCATGGGGCCCAGATCGTAGACATCATTTCAACAACATTATATAATCAAGGGCCCATAATGTACAAGACCAAAGGATAGGCCCAATTCTCTGGCCCATAAGTCCCTTTCAGACTAGAGGATTCCGAAATGACTTATTTCACAATATTCCCTTCATTTGCTTTTTTCAGCTTGTCACAATTTAACTAATGAATGGTGAGTAAATAAGTAATCCTACATCTAAATCTATATCTAGGAGTATAAGTGGACTGCGAAAAGTCCAGAGTCCAATCTAGTCTAGTCTAAACTTGTCGGACTAGACTGGACTGAAAAATGTTTGGACTGAACTCGGACTCAAATTTTCGGGTCCAAATATTTTCGGACTGGATTTGGACTCACCCCTTTGGAGTCCAATAAGTCCAATCCAATTCAAAAAATATTTTAGCATACAATATATAATATATTCAGCCTAAAAAATATAACTCAAAAAATATTCTCTTACATTTTTCTTTTGAAATTTTGGACTTTTTAACATTTCCACTCTAAATTTTTTGCCTGGGCCAAAACTTGCACTTACCCTCCAAAAGTCCAAAATGAGAATTAAAAATTTAAAAGGCAAAAGTTATTTCAACTCTTTTGGCTCCTTTTGTATTATGCATAGAGGTGGGCATGGGTCGGGCCAGCACACGGGCCGGCCCGGCCCGACACAGTTTGGGCCCGGCCCAGCACGAGCCCGCTCAAGGCCCGGCCCGTTGTCCGCTCCGTGGGCCGTGGGCCTGCCACGGTCAAGAAATTTTATTTTAGGCCCGCACCGGCACGAGCCCGTCTATATGGCCCGTGGGCCGGCCCGAACGCCCCTTTTCTTTGTTTTTTACCCTAAAATTGCCAAGAATCCTAAAAAACAACACAAAATACGGGTCAGGCCCGCAGGAGGCACGAGCCCGCCCCGCGGGCCCGTGGGCCTGGGGCGGGCCGTGGACAAAATCTAGAAATTTTAGGCCCGGCACGGCCCGCCATTTCCTCAAGCCCGGCCCATGCCCAGGACTAATTATGCATTGTGCATTTTATTAGACTATAAATATGTATGTAACTTACTTTACGAAATGGATGTAATGAGTCCAACTTTTCAAATTTCAATGATTCAATTATGAGAAAAGATTGTGAACCTAAATCGGAAAAAAAAATTAATACTTCCTCCGTTTCATATTAGATGTTACACTTTGACATTTTACACTATTCACAAATTTCTCTTTGACCATCGTTTGTGATTTATACGTGAATAAATATAGTCATGTGGGATCTTGTTATATTCGTGTTAATATGTATTTTTTTAATATGTACTTTTTATAATTTTTACAAATACAAAATTAGAGATATATGTTCTCAAAATTTTGCATTGGCATGCGTGAAAAGTGAAAGTGTAACATGTAAATTGAAACGGATGAAGTATATTATTTAATAATCAGACTGGATTCGGACTAAAGAATTTTTTTTTTGGACTGGACTCAAAAAAAGTTTGGATTGGATTTGGACTCAATTTCTCGAGTCCAAAAAACTTTGAACTGGATTCGGATTTGGCAAAGTCCAATCCAGTCCAATGCACTTACAAACCCCCCTCTATATCTATTAATATTTTCCCGCCAAAAAGTCCAATCCAGTCCGGTAACAAAGGGTGTAAGTGGATTTTTGCGTAAGGAATATAATTGAAAATTAGGCAAATAAACTTTGGACTGGATTTGGATTTGGCAAAGTCCAATCTAGTCCAATCCACTTACACCCCTATATATATCTATCCAGTCCAATCCACTTACCACCCTTTAACTATCTATCGTGATTTTTGCGTAAGGAATATAGTCATGTGAGGTCTTATTAAATTCATCTCTGTATATACTTTCAAAACATCAAATTTGTATAATTTGTACTAAAAAGTAATTAAAAATATTAATAGTTGAAGTTGTACATTGACAAGCGTGAAAATTCAATAGTTGGAATAGAAAAAGAACAGATGTATAATAAAATAACAGTGTCTATTATTAGTTTTTACACACACCTAAAGAAAATGAAGATTATTCTAAATAGACCTTCCACTTCCAACTGTTTTTTCTTCTCTCATTTATTTGCCTAATTTTCAATTATTCGTTCTTTAGTTAAAACATAATCTCTACAAATGGGAGCTCAATCCTGTTATAATATAAGAAGAATGGGTTCATTGGTTAGGAAGCACCCCCCCGGCCCCCTCCCCCTTTCCCTGCAAATTAAAAGAGCAAATTTTATATTATGATATGGTTTCTGCAAATTCTATGGTGAGACTCAAGATCAAAATTTGCAAGTTCAAAAATTTAGATCTACAACTATTTTGAAATTTTCATATATTGTCAAGTAAATACAGCAGAGATAATAAAAACCAGAATAATTAAGGAAACAGTAAATATATTTTAAACATCAATAAACCAATATTACACATAGTTTTCTTAGGAAGGAAAATTCTTAGGAAGGAAAAATAACAACCCCAGGATATACAAATAGTCTAATATAGTATGCTCTTGTAGTAGAATGAAAAAATCTTTAAGAGCCATGCCTACAAAAATGAGTGCATTCACAATAAGTATCTTCAATACATCTTGAAGCCAATAATCTATAGAACTTCTTAGTCTCGCATAATTTCTGGCATTCGTTTTTCATGCACCGCGGCTCCATGTAGAGCTCATACTTATCCTTGCATATTCCTGCCTCTCCAATGCTTCCTACATATGCACATTATTATTGAGTAATACTAATACCAAAACAATCAACTAAAAGTTCATGGAAAGTATAAATTTATAATGGGTATTTCTAAGCTATTTGTTTGCTTAACAAAACTGACTAGCATTATATGCACGCTATGCGTGCGTGTCATATTAATTATTTTTTCTCAATTAGTTATTCATTAGTGTTACAAAAAATTTAATTCGAACATACATTTGTAATCATTTTTAATACGTTTTTCTTTAAATCAATGTTTCGTTGGTTTTTTTAGTTATTTGTTCATCATTATTCAAATATAGTATTGAGAAAAGGAAATATAAAGCAGAAAAAAGCTTGTGATCAAATAAAGTGGAAGAATTTGTGTATCAAGTTTAATCGTTGAATATTAATAAAGTGGAAGAGTTTGATATATATAATAGAAATTACCGAATAATAATCAGCATTTAGGTTTTAAGATATTATCAGTATAATTATTAATATGAAATTCAAGTTTATATTTTTTTCTTCTGATTGTGTCAATCACGTTTTATTGTCAATTTAATTTTTTATTAGAGTTTTTGACACATCTATGAGAAGAGGAGATCATTCTCCTCAATTGAATATTTAATTGAAATTTCAAGTTCAATTCCATTGTTAACTTGTTCAATATATATGGCAAGTAGGAAGAAGACAATATTATTTAATATATATTGCAATTTAAATTTATTAAGGTTATATTAGACTTTTTGTAAGGTACCACCATCTTCCTCCCCCCTATATAACATAATTAATTAAGGACATTATTCTCATAATTGATATTTAAGGAGATAGGGAGCAAGATGGAATTACCATGTATGGAATTAGATATCAATTATGAGAATAAGGTATTTAATTAACTATGTCATATATATCGGTTTTGTTGAGCAAAGGTAAAAACATATAGCTAAACCTATGCACTTGGTACATATGTTAGAAACATCCTTTTATAATAATGAGTTATTTAATCTTTTGGTGATTGATTCATTATGTTTTTTGTTCTAATTAATTGCAACTTTCTTTTATTTTCACATTGTTTACATGTCATATTTCGACCATACAGTACATCTCTACTCATGCAAAAATAAACGTTACATATTATGCATAAAAGGTTAATGGATTTGTCTCGATGAATACGTAGAAAATGTATGAAAATTCTATTATCTTAATACTAAAACTTAGACATTTAACAAGAAAGTCGTTGTTGGCTGAAAAACAGAGAATTTATAATGGAACAAATATAAACACGGAGGAGCATAAAATTATATAAATTGATATCTTCAGTACACATTGGCATCAATGTAATGAGATCTCATACAAAAAATTAGGGAAAAGAACACGGGAAATTAGCCAATAAACCATTGTTGTAACTAAAAAGAAATGGGGAAATAACTAGGTATATTTTTATTTTATTTTCATTTTCTTAAATAGGTCCATATAGACCGGAGCCAGATCACCTATCTTACGAAGTTATGATAAAGACCCCCTAGGCCCTAAGTTAAGATGCAATCCTCTCCACAAACTGATTTCTACGTTTGAAATTCGAAGCCACCTGAGCCAAGGCTATTCACCAAGGTAAGTTTGTATAGAATACATTTTTTATTTGGTGTTTAACTAGCTACAAGCCTACAAGCCTACAAGCCTACAAGGGCAAGTAATTAGAATCGATCTCATGATCTCCTATTATAGAATACATTGAGAAAATAACAATAGCATAGCAGAAACCTTAAGTTTTCTTTGATGAGGACTGAGGAGGTTATAAAAAAGCGATTCCTGCTTACTGCAATTCATTAATTTATTATCAATGTTTGGATCCACAAATAGTAAAGTTCAAGTTTAGGGAGAGAGTGAAATACCTGTGGGAAAAATGACCAACAGTATCAGTATGAAAATAGAGCACATAAAGATCATCACCTTTTTCGTCATGGTAAATAATCTAATCAGAACACGATGAATTCTACTTAAGGAACTTTCTTTGCAGAGAGAGAGATATCTACAGCTTCAGTAGCTTTGTTAGTGAATTTATGGTTTTCCAACGAGTATTTAATTTGGAGTCAAAAGTGTAACGCCAATAACAAAAAGTTTGAAATTAAGTAAATTTATGTACTTTATCAGTAATGTGTTGTCAGTACGTTCATGCTACTTTCACATGTGTCATCCTGCGTAGTGAATAGTGATTAGCTTAGCTGTGTGTGAACGTACACAGTACACACTAACATTTTCTACTCTCAATCTCAACGTAACCGTTACTTATGAGTTATGACCAAAATTATTGCCACACAACACAATAACTCCTGGAGTCCTGATTTTGTATGAAAACCCCTAGATATGGAAAATTTAGTAATTTGAAGACCATAATGATTTTAGAACTATATAGGTGGGTTTAGAATTATTTCACATCGTTTAGTTATAATGGTATATGAACACCTAAAAATCATCCAGCTTTGTATAATTATCCTCGTCGATTGGTAAATAATACCAAGATAACTACATACATGTATAAGGAAAAGATCATGTTAATGTAGGATCTAATCACTAGTCATTAGCTACCAAGTAGTACTTCGTCACTTAGGCATCTCTACCTCTTTGCTCGTAACACACGCTCCCTCGCAAGATAGGGTTTCTTCTCCCTCTTTGAGGCGATCCTCCCTCGTGTGTGAGGCTGTCTCTTTCGTTTCTCGATCTTTTCTTCGGTTAGGATGGCTGAGGAATTAATTACTCGATGTTCTAAACTCAAAATTGATGACGATATTGATGGAATTGTGGACTTAGGGGCTGTTGATTCTCATGACGTAGAGAACAAAGTCTCACTATTGATTATTGGTAGGCTATTAACTGAACGCGCAATAAATATTGAAGCTTTCAAGAGAACAATGACACTAGTTTGGTCGCTGCAAGGGAAGGTGGTTATTAGGGTTATTGGGACCAATTTATTTGCCTTCCACTTCTTCCATTGGCGGGACAAGGAGAAGGTGATTGAAGGCCGTCATTGGTGTTTTGATAATCATCTACTCATCCTTAGCGAGATTACGGGAGATGAACAACCGGAGAATGTTCCCCTTACACATTCCCCGTTTTGGGTAAGAATATATAATCTCCCGTTTAATTGTCGTTCTGATGCTGATGTTAAAGCCATTACGGCTAGTTTAGGGCCTATGCTGGAGGTGGAAAAGGATGACTTAGGGATTGATAGATACAAAAGGGTGAAATTATTGTTGAACGTGAATAAACCTTTACGTCGAACTCAACGGATTAAGATCAAATCTGGTCAGAATGTGTTGATTGACTATAAATATGAACGTCTTCCGTTCTTCTGCTTCATGTGTGGGAAGATGGGACATAGTGAAAAAGATTGTAGCATAGGGCATGAAGATGATGGCGAGAAGGAGTTGGGATGGGGTACATGGATCAAAGCGTCTCCTCGTAAGGGGCGCAATCGAAGCTTGGAAGAAATGAATGCAGTGCGGTCTTGTCGAAAAGAGCTTTTTGTGTGCAAACCTACAACACCTTTAGGCTCCTCATCAAATAAATCTGGTGAGAAGGCGTTGGAGGTTGTTGAGGATACAAGTTGCAGTGTTCAAGCTATGGAACCACCTAAGTCCTAAGAAGTCAAAGGTGCTGAAAATAAGATATGTTGTGAGGAGGTAGGTGATGAAAATACACTTGTTGTTGATGGGGTTCATAAGCAATAAGTGGAGCCAAAGACTGGAGCAAAAATAAGGGAAGCATAATTAGTTGAAGATAGTGGTGTGGGGATGTTTCAGGGAGTGATGTGGTGCAAACTAATTTACAAGAAGAAAATAACCCCCATATATCGACTTTTGCTCTGGGTGCAGTAATGAGGGTCCTCGTAAACCAAAGAAATATGCACGTAAATCTATGTTGAACAATAAAAAGTGTATGGAGGATGTTTCTGAGGTTTTAAAGCGTGGTAAAAGGAAGAGTGTGATGGATAGTTAGAGTTGTATGGATGGTGATGATGTGAACATGGCTGAGACATATGATTCTGGTAAACGTTTGAAGATGTGTGATGATATTAATGGGGTTGACGAATCCTTGACAGTAGCGGAGGTTGATCTTAATCAACCCCGAAAAGGACAATGAAAATCTTTAGTTGGAACTGTCAGGGCTTGGGCAACCCTTGGACAGTTAGTTCTCTCCAAAGTTGGTGTTGGAGAGAGAGGCCTAACATGGTTTTCTTCATGGAAACTATGATTGATTCGCGGAAACTTCAGTTAGTTAAGGAGAAGTGTGGTTTTGTTGATGGACTTTGTCTTAGAAGTAATGGTTTGTCGGGAGGGATTGGTTTTTGGTGGAAAGATTTGAATGTTCGTGTGCTCTCGTATTCGGCTCACCATGTCTTAGTGGAGGTGTGTGATGAGATGGATGTTCCTGTGTGGGCGGCGGTTGGTATTTATGGGTGGCCGGAAGCAGTTAATAAACATCTCACTTGGAGTTTGATGCGTGAGATACGAAGTACGACGTCACTTCCTATTACTTTTTTCGGAGATTTTAATGAAATTCTTTATGCTGCGGAGAAAGATGGGGGGTGGATAGAAGATAGAGACAAATGGATGCTTTTAGAGAGGCTTTGGAGTTGTGTGATGTTCATAACTTGGGTTATAGAGAGGGTACTTTTACTTGGCGGTGCGGGAATGACCCTTCTACTATAATCCGAGAGCGGCTAGATCGTTTTTAGCTAGTGATGAGTGGGAGACGATTTTTCCACATTATTAGGTACGAAATTTTTCAATTTATAGGTCAAACCATGCGCCTGTTTTGTTGGGAACAGATGAGTTGATTCAAAGGCGGGGCAGGAAAAATTGTTCTATTTTTGAGTCGTTATGGTTGTCAAACCCGCAGTGTGGGGAGGTTGTGAAACGTGCATGGGAAGGCTTGGGTAGCGAGAGTGTGTTGGTGAAGGTCGAGAACTGTGCAAAGGAGTTGAGTGGGTGGGGCGCTGTTGCGTTTGGGGATGTCAAAAAGAGGATCAAAGAAAAGGAGGAAGAACTGCAATGTTGGCAGAACAAGGCACCTGATGCTATGATGCTTGAGAGGTGTAATGCGATTGTTGGAGAATTGGATGAATTACACCGCAACCATGAATCATACTGGCATGCAAGGGCAAGGGTGAATGAGTTGAAAGATGGGGATAAGAATACTTCTTATTTTCACCATAAGGCGAGCCAACGGAAAAAATGTAACTCCATTATAAAGCTCCAAGATGAGAATGGTGATTGGAAATCGGGGGATGATGATGTTGGAAAAATTATCTCAAATTATTTTTCTGACATATTTACAACCTCCAGACCCTCTGACATGGAAGCTGCTCTTGATGGTATTTCGGCTACAGTGACAGAGAAGGCAAACAGTGTATTGTTAGGTGTGCCTTCGGCGGAGGAGATTTGGGAAGCTTTGTTTCAGATGCACCCAAACAAGGCTCTCGGCATTGACAGTATGCACGCTTTATTTTATCAACGTTTCTGGCATATTCTTGGTGCAGATATTGTGCGTTTTATTGTTGAATGGTGGAATGGAAATGCAAATATTGGTTTACTGAACAAAACTTGTATTGTTTTAATCCCTAAGTGTCAGAATCCTCAGCAGATGGGGGATTTTAGGCCTATAAGCCTCTGTACTGTGCTTTATATAATTATTTCTGAGATGATGGCTAATAGGTTGAAGTTGTTTCTGTCTGACCTTATTTCTGTGCATCAAAGTGCTTTTGTGCCGGGGAGACTCATTACTGATAATGCTATGATTGCCTTTGAGATATTTCACAATATGAAAAGACGAGGCGATGGTAAACAAGGTACTATGGCTTTTAAGTTGGATATGAGTAAGGCCTATGATAGAGTGGAATGGGTGTTTGTGGAGAGAGTAATGTTGAGGATGGGTTTTAATGAAGGATGGGTTAATCGTGTTATGACTTGTCTCTCTAGCGTGTCTTACTCGTATAAGTTGAATGGTCGTGTGGAAGGGAATATTATTCCGACGCGGGGACTTCGGCAGGGAGATCCCCGTACCTGTTTCTCCTATGTGCCGAGGCATTTTCAAGTTTGTTGAAAAAAACTGCGAATGAAGGTTTGATTCAGAGGGCGCAGGTTTGTCGTTATGCCCCTCGTATTTCTCATCTATTTTTTGCGAATGACAGTATTCTATTTACTAGAGCTACACTGCAGAAATGCTCTGTGGTTGCTGATATCCTCAGTACGTATGAAAGAGCATCTGGCCTGAAAATTAATTTCAATAAATCTGAAGTGTCTTTTAGTAAAAATGTGGATACTGGAAGAAGAGAAGCAATTAGAAATATTTTTGGGGTTCGTGAAGTGGTGAAGCATGAGAAGTACTTAGGGTTGCCTACGGTGATTGGTAGATCAAAAAAGATGGTTTTTGCTGTATTGAAGGAAAGAGTTTGGAAGAAGTTGTAGGGATGGAAAGAGAAATTGTTATCTAGGGCGGGAAAGGAGGTTTTATTGAAAGCAGTGATTCAATCTATTCCTACTTATATGATGAGCTTGTTTGCTATTCCCGATGGCATCCTTGACGAGATCAATAGCATGTGTGCGCGATTTTGGTGGGGGGCTCGTGGAACGGAAAGAAAAATGCATTGGGTGAGTTGGGAAAAGTTATGTCTGCCAAAATCTTATGGTGGGATAGGTTTCCGCGATCTTAAAACCTTTAATCAAGCTCTACTTGCAAAACAAGGGTGGAGACTGTTGTGCAATACTTCTTCTCTGGTGCATGATGTTTCAAGTGCTCGGTATTATAAGAATGATTCCTTTTTGAATGCTAGGAGGGGGTTGATCCTAGTTTTGTGTGGCGGAGTATTTGGGGTGCGAAGGCGCTATTGTTGGAAGGATTAAAGTGGTGTGTGGGAGATGGGATGCAAATAGGAGTGTGGGCAGATTCATGGTTGCCGGGAGAGTCCACCTCTTTAGTTCCCACACCCAACCTGGAGAGCTCGGCTGATTTACGGGTGTCGGATCTGTTAGATGAAAATGGGGGCTGGTGTGCTACAGCCCTTAATGAGCATCTCACGCTAGAAGATGCTAGGCTTGTGATGGAAATTCCGCTTAGTGAGAGAAGGCCGAAAGATGGCTTATTTTGGTGGCCCGCGTCGGATGGAGTTTATACCACGAAATCGGGGTATTGGATGGGAAGATTGGGGCATGTGAAAGGGTGGGTCGGGCGTTTTGGTTGAGCAAATTGTGAAATGTGGAACGCGGTGTGGAAGGTTGGGGGGCCTCTGAAGCTCAACCATTTCATTTGGAGGGCCTGCATTGGTGCGTTGGCTACGAAAGGAAGACTACATGAGAGGCATATATTGGAAGATGGTACTTGTGCTCAATGTGGAAGTGCTCATGAAACAATTATACATGTTGTTTTTCATTGTTCCCTGGTAACACCCATTTGGGACAATTCTCCTTTTTCTCATTATGTTAAGGATGCTCCAACATCATCTTTCCTGGATTTATTTGTGTGGGTCAAAGCTCAGTTGAATGGCTCGGATTTCTTGTTGTTTATGGCAGTGGCGTGGGCAACCTGGTCTTACCGGAACTCAGTAGCTCATGGTGACCCGTGGAACAATAGAGATGTGGGGGTGCTTGGATTCTTGAAGCTCGTTCAAGATTATAGTGGTTATGTTGCTGCAGTTCACAATAGCTCACCTTCTACGAGCTGTGTTATTTCTCGGGCTGGTTGGTGTTGTCCAAGGGAGGGCTTTGTTAAGATTAACACTGACGCAGCAGTGATGGGTGCTGAGGGTGTGGGGTTGGAAGTGGTGGTCAGAGATGACGACGGTAAGGTGGTGATGTTGGCGGTTCAAAGGTTGACAGCGCGTTGGTCGGCAGCCATGGCTGAAGCTGCAACAGTGAGATTTGGACTGCAGGTGGCGAGCAGATTGGGTTATGCAAAGGTGGAACTCGAGACGGATTCTCTCAATTTGGCGCAGGCTATGAATTCCAAGATAGTGGGTCTTTCTCCTACAGATTTGGTGATTGAAGATGTTGTTTTCATAGGCAATAGATTTGAGTTTTTTTATGTTTCTCATGTTAAAAGGTGTGGTAATTCTGTAGCTCACCTTGTTGCGAGACTCCAACCTGCTCGGGGGTGGAGCAAGTGTTTGTTGACTCTTTTCCGCAAGGTGTTTTAGCCTTGGCGGAGCTTGATGTTTCTTAATATATCATATTATGTTTCCTCTCAAAAAAAAAGTAGTACTTCGTCACTTGGCAAGACTCTTACCTTAAATGCTTAAGGTCTTAGGTGAATCTTACCACGTTTGGTGTTTGAGGTAGAAATTCCCTTATCCACCACCCTACCCTCCTTACCACTAAAATAAATAAAAATAAACTACTAGTTATTGGCTGACAATTGGAAACTAGAAAGTGGATACTAGATGAACTTATCTAAGTCTGAAATGAACTTATTAGACGTAATTTATCTTGATTTTACCTTATTACAACTAATTCGACGTAAACAGCTCTTCAATCTTTTTTACAGAGCTGAGAAGAATAAACTCTTAACATATAATACGTGCATGTCACTTATCCATAGTTTTTTTCTGAATCTCAACTATTAAAAGAGTTCTACTTCACCACAGATTTTGATAAAAAAAAAACAGTCTTGTTGCACAACAAAATTATGCCCATGTCTAATTCATCCAGGAAAACTTGCAAAATATAACACAAAAAAACCCAGTAATTCAATTGTGGCTAGCTATAGATTATACATATTGAATGATGTATACAGTGTATGTCCAATCACGCAGATCACGTAATTAAATTCCTAAAAACTACTCACTCTAAGAAGAACTAAAAAAAAAAGTTTCAGAAAAAGGATTACTTCTCTCCCTTGTTTCCTTCCCAATATGGTTCTCCCAATCTCAAGTTCCCAACATTCCTGCTTCTGATCTCACCATTTCATAATTGCTTCTGTAGCTAAAGGTTTTGCCCAGAATGGTGAAAAAGAAGCATACCTTCTAAATTTATGAAGTTCACTTCAGGTCATCTATCTCGAAAACACGAGCAGTCCCATCAAGAGCTGCGGAAACAAGGAAATTACTGTCTGCGGAAACACTCAAAGATTGAACAGCATCAGTGTGCCCGCTGAAGGTCCAGACAGCTGTCTCTGCTCCGGAAAGACTATCCCATATTCGCACTTTACCATCAACAGATCCCGTAGCTATATACCTTGATGTCCCAATCCATGTCAAGCATGACACCCCATCCTGCACTTAGATAAAAACAAAAATATAGTTACAAATCTACAAGACAACGGAATGGCAAAACTAACTAAGAACACGTTTGGTTCACTGTTTTTGGACTCCAAGAAACAAAATCATTTACCGATACCCTTTTTTCTTTTCTGGTTGAACCCCTCATCAATCTGTTACCATTACTTGATGGTAATGGATTCCCCAATTTGTTACCATCCCCTCCTCCCAAGTAACAAAAATCATTACTTGGTTGTAATGGTTACCATTCAGTTCTATACTTTCTTTAACCAAACACTCAATAAAGGTAACCATCTTTGTTAGCATTCCCCTCCTCTATTTGTGTACATTCCCTTTCAATTACGTAGCTTGAACCAAACGACCCCTAAGAGTACAAGACTCCATTATCAAACAAGAATGGGTAACCCAAAATATTAGCAAACCTTTCTCTCAAAAAAAATATTAGCAAACCTAGTCTTTCCCTTTGTTCTATCATAGAAGTAAAAATTCTCTCTCCCCGAGTAATATCTTCAAATAGGTTCTTTGTGATTTAGACCCTTTTCAAAGAAAAAGAAAGATGTAACCTACCACCAATTAAACAGTTTACATATATTGTTGCTACCATTTGCAGGTTTTCAATGGTTTTTTTTGGGGGGCCAAAACAAATATTTGGGGCAAAAATCACCAGAATAACTTAAAAATTACACAATAACATAAAGACATCAATTTGGGGAAAAACCTCCGGAATTCGGCAAGAGGTAGCGATAACAGATGTAAATTGTTTAAAGATGTAGAAATTTTCAACATTTTATTGAAAATATTGCAACTTATAAGTCACAAAGTGACCTATCGATACAGTGGTAATTGACGAGCTTTCTCATAAAGATTTCCTCAACTAATCTCTTCCAATAGAATTCATCTATATTTGATTCAAGAATTCTCTTGAAGATTCTCACGTTTGAATGATGAATTTTCTTTAGTCTGATTCAAGGTATTTGGAGAGTTCAGCTGATTACACAAGGTTTCTTTATTTCACGGATTAATCAATCCAAGCAATTGCAAGACTGATAGTGAAAGCTTCTACTTTGAAGAAAGATGCAAAGTTACCCAAGAGGCCAAGACTATTCATGGGAAAAAAAAGGTTGTGGATATGGGAGCTTCGCCCAAGTAAAAAATTGTAAAAGTATAGCTTTCCATTAAAGATGGAGTATTATTCTTCACTACAAAAATATTCTTTAAAAAAAATAAGCAAACCTCGTGGTGAAATATACTGCGAGGTTCTGAATGCTGAAGATCCCACAAGATGAGTTTCTGATCCAAACTTCCGGTTGCAGCCCACTGCCCACTGTTGCAAGATTAGTGAGATATAGCAGTTTGATGTTCAAATGGCCAAAACAAAAGGAGCAAGAGTGTAGCAGAAATGAATTAAAGAACACATTCAGTACTTAAAATTGTGAACTATTTTCCCACATAGCAGCATGAAGTAGCCTTCAATCCATATGCATCATAACACTTTTTACAACCACCACCAGTCTTGTAGGCACGTAAATCATACTAAAGAGCAGCCACTAAATTTTTGACACAAGGGTGAAAATTCACTAAAAAATGCCTTGTGAGTTAACAGTGATTTTTTTTTTTAAAAAAAAAAAGAAGATTCACAAACCTTGGTGAAAACTCCACACATTCTACTGAATCCTTATGAGCAGAGAGAGTGCCAATAACCTGCACAAGCAGCATTTTTATAAGCTCCTGACCCCCAAAAGAGCATAAGCAACGTGATTTTCCCATTAGAAAATTAAGACACTGCAATAAACTGGACTCAAGGGCAGTGTAGTCATTACATAAATTAGTTAGTAGAATTAGCTTGAAGCGGAAGCAAGTTCTTTAGTTAGAAGGAGGAAAAAGTGATTAGATTCTTTACAAATAGAGTGGATTAGAGAGAGAGCAGCAGTTGAATATTGATGAGGGATCCTCTAATTTATTTTGTATTTTAATAGAGAACAAGCCCTCTTAAATGCCACAAAAGGTTTATAGGACAGTAGGCACAACTATATGAAATAGTAACATTGCACAGTTTACAGGTGGCAATAAGATTAAGAAAGAAAGGTAGTTGGGTGATGCATATCACAAATATCAGAAAACAAACCAGCACCTAGAGACCAAACCTTTTTCAGCACCATAACAAACCACACAGTCTGATATGTTAATGGAAAGAGTAGGGAAGTTTTGTGGGAAAAGGGAAGACAAATCATGTGAATTTAGAGGACCAGAAGACAGGAATTCTTAATTAAAGAAAATGCAAATCTAACCTTTCCCGACGAAATATTGACCATGTGAACATTATGATCCTTTGACCCAGTCAAGACTACAGCCGAGTCAGGGCTTATCGCCATGCACGTTAATCCGTCAGAATGATAAAAGTGGCCTAGATCAAGAGAAGGCCATCAATGAACATCCCAAGAGATATCTCGAGTTTCAAAGGATAAGTATCATGAGGAGATAAATCAAAGCCCGACTAAATCATACTTACATTCCTAATCGTTGGGGGGGGCAGTGATATTTTTAATGACAATTTTTTTATCTTACAAGCATCAATCAGTTGTTTTAAAAAACTACTAATATTAAGGGATTGGCTGCATTATCAATGTCAAACATCTTCCTTGGCTTTCAGAAATTTGGAGAAGTGCAAGTTAGTATTTCAGACACCCAAAATCGCACAGAGAAAAAAGAAATAGTACATCAACAGATAGCACAATAGAAGGAATACAGAGAAGCTCAAACTGGTAGACTTTTAAAAGGCATAATGGAAGTGATATTGATCATTGGAATATTTTTTGTAAATTACTTTTCACAACTTCGGCTATTTCAATGGTTGGGTGTCTCTCCACCAACTTCCTTTCCTTCCACCTTTTCCATCATTGAGAAAGACAAAATACAAGTAAAACTTGTATCAAGATAAGGAGACAACAGATGCTTGTTTCTGATCCGTCCTTATCATCTGATTGAAGACACATTAAAACTCAAATATATATGATGATTCTGAAGTGATCAGCTAACCATGTATCACATGGCATTATATTCATTTAATAACATAGCCAGAGGCCCATAAGATTGCTCATTTGCATGACATATTAGCTGAGTATGGCACTCATATAGTCATATCTACTGACAGATAACAAACCATTATAAGCTTTGTGAAGCAGATCAAGAAAACTTTCCACATTTAACTATCAGGCACTACCATAATCAGTTTCAGTAAAAATCAGACTGATCACTAAAAACCAGTTTCAAACAGCACAAACAATTTTAGCTGAGTATGGCACTCATATCTACTGACAGATAACAAGCCATTATAAGCTTTGCGAAACATATAAGAAAAAATTTCCACATTAAAGTATCAGGCAACTAGCAAATCAGTTTCAGTAATAAATAAGACCGATCATCAAAAACCAGTTTCAAACAGCACAAACAAATTTGATCAGTAAAAATCAGGTTTAATCAACACAAATAAGTTTTTATCCATAAAAAATCAACTTTATCAGCGAAAATTAGTTTACATCAACGAAAATCATCTTTGATCAGCCAAAATCAATTCAGTTCAGTGACAGTCAGTTGAAAAAAAAAGGGCTTCACATGTCGCCAGCAAAGTTTGGAATCTCATCATTGGAGCATGTCATCGAGGGTGCAAAAGAAAACACACAACCATACCCATAACAGCCCTAAGGACCTTAATAGAAGACAAATCAGTAAATGTATATTGCTTTCATGCAGAAATTGAGCATAGCATCAACTCCATACAGCATCCTAGCCATTTCGAATTTTGCATATGCGTCAAACTATAAACCTTTATAACTTTTGACAATAAAAAATAGAAAAAACTAACAAAACCAAATTATGAATCAGTTTATTATGTGGAGAAAATATGTAATTTTCAATCCATAACAAACTTTGTTTCAAGCGGAGTCTGTATTTTAGAAGAGTAATAGTAAAAGACAACCATAACATACCTCTAATTTCATGAATGTTCTCACCACTTTTTGGATTCCATATCCTCAATGTTGCATCATCTGAACCCGTGCATATTGTTTTGCCTTGAGAGCACAAATTAACAAAGTATGAACACAACTATTCATTTTAGAAGAGTACACTAATAAAAAAGAACCTTGAATGGATGGGTCAGATTACCATCAGGGGTAAAATCACCACAAGTCACAACATCACCATGACCACTAAACATGTTAAGGTAGACTCCCTTGTCAGCATTCCACATCCAAACACCAAAATCCTCTGACCCTGCTAAGATAAGATGTCCCCTAGGATGCCACTTGACCCACTGAACAATCACACATTTCATCATCAATATTGTATATGAGCCGAGTATATGTAATCTCATGCATCTTTAACACTAATACCTCAATTCCACCTCCTGGTCCATCAAGTGTGCACTTCAGTTTTTCTGCAGATACATCCCAGACATGGATAATTCCCTCAAAGCCTCCAGATGCAAGGAGCTGTCCATCAGCACTAAAAGAGACACTGGATACAGAATCTTTATGACCTGAGCAAAGTACAATTTCTCAGCGAAAATACAACCATGATAAGCTCTTGAATTTTACAAAAAAAAAAAAAAAGTATATGAAGATTTCATCAATCAATAAGGTTACCTTGGAGCTCAAAAGCCCAATCTCCTCGACCAATTTTCCACATATATCCCTTGTCATCACCACCCCCTGTTGCAACTAATGTTGGGTCTGTCGGGCTGCAGGCAACCGTGTAAAGCTCATCTATACAGAAGAAAAGGAAGTATTAAGACCATGGTAAGTAACAGTTCGTCGAGCATAAGTTATTGTTCAAAACTTCAGATATACACAGATCAGCAGTCTACACCATCTGACTTTCATGTGTACGCCTAGGCTGTTATGGAAGCCACAATCTTGCAACTTCTTTATCTCTCTTATGTTTGTTTTTCAAATCCTAATCATGGGGTATTCTTGAAAAGCAACCCATCCACTATAAGGAAACAAAAATCTTTCAATTAATGTTGTATTAAACTTTAATTCAGCTTGGCACCCTCCCCAATATCTCGAGTTTTAATCTGGTCAAAGCTTTAATTACAGGGAAAAGAGAACATTCAAACCAATACATAGAGTAAAGTTTCAAGTCCTTGAAATCAATAGAAGAAAGTCATATAGAAATTCAACCCCTGCATATTTTTGCACTTGATGCACTCGACAATTTCCTGATTCTAAAAGGAGACATCCAAGGCTTTGATTTCATACACCAAAATGAATTCAGGTTATCTAAATCATCAACAAAGCAATTCATGATTAAGCTTAGAAATCAACAACTTGAGATGAACTGGCCTAATGGGGAGGGGTAGTGTAGATATAGCATTATTAGTTTGTGAATCATGTGGAAAAGTGTTACTATCACATCTCTCTTGCTTTTTTTTTCTAACAACAATCCAGTCCTGTGTTCTTGAGATTGCTCTTCTTTGTATCCCAATTCCCAATAGTTGTATCATTAAACTTTTATTGTTCTCCCAAGAGAAGCCATATAAAACTATCACAAAAACGTCGTCAACTCGTGATCATGTGCCTAGAAGATAGATATCCAGTCTCTTGTTCATTCCCTAATCATACATCATTCTAACACAAACTTAACTCTTATTGATAAGCACCTAACAACCAAAGCTCATAACTTTACTACACTATGCCTTAATATTTACAATTGAAGTAATAATTGCAATCAATTTTGCCAAAATCAGTAACTGAATCAGCTACGCTTAAGTTCAATATACTACTACAAAGCAGCAAATTATTAACAATTCAGAACCAGAAAAATAAAGATAAAAACTCACCAGAATGGCCAGTAAATATATGCATAGAATCATCAGCTTCCTCTGCAAATACCCAATTAACACCAAACCATTTAACATTAAACCAAAAAAAAAAAGCACAATTTTATAATAATAAAAAAAAAAGCTTTCTTTTTCATTTTCTTAACATAAAATTATTCTTACCAATATGTTCATCATCAGAACCCTGCTCATCATCAGCTTCAGGAAGCTCTAAATGGAAAAAAGCCAGAATATAATCAGCCCACCAAAAAAAAAAAAAAAATTTGAAGGAAAGATAAAAACTTCAATGTAAAATTGAATACCTTCTTCATCACTAGGGATTTCATGAATGATGTCAGATTCATCAAGAAAAACGTCACCATGTTCTTCAGTTTCTGGGTCGTTACTTGGAGAACTCATTTTTTATGTTTCGGTTGTTGGAATTAGGAAATGAGAAGGGTTTTTCAAGGGCTTTTCTCAGGTGCACCGCCAACTTATTGGGAGAGAGAAACTCTCTCCAAGTAATAGAAATGTTTTTTCCACAATGGCGAATTCGTAAATATACGAAATGAAAAGGCAAGTCTTGGAATACGCGTACTAGTATTTTCTAAATTTGGCCCTGTTCTTTTGAACTTATTTTGGCTGAACTGAACTGAACTTATTTTATTTTTGCTGAACTGAACTTATTTTTGCTGAACTGAACTTATTTTTACTTATTTTTGCTGAACTGAACTTATTTTTTTGAACTGAACTTATTTTTACTTATTTTTTGCTGAACTGAACTTATTTTTACTTATTTTTGCTGAACTGAACTTATTTTGGCTGAACTGAACTTATTTTTGCTGAACTAAACTGTATTAACATAATATTATCAATACTTATTATTATTATTTTTTTATTATTTTATAATAATAAATAATAAATAATAATAATAAATAATAAATAATAAATAATAAATAATAATAAATAATAAATAATAAATAATTAATAATAAATAATAAATAATAAATAATAAATAATAAATAATAAATAATAATAATAATAATAATAATAATAATAATAATAAATAATAAATAATAAATAATAAATAATAAATAATAAATAATAAATAATAAATAATAAATAATAAATAATAAATAATAATAAATAATAAATAATAAATAATAAATAATAAATAATAATAATAATAATAAATAATAAATAATAAATAATAATAAATAATAAATAATAAATAATAAATAATAAATAATAAATAATAAATAATAAATAATAATAATAATAAATAATAAATAATAAATAATAAATAATAATAATAAAAAATAATAAATAAAAAAAAAAAAAAAAAATAAAAAAATAAAAGAATTAAAGAATTAAAAAAATAAAAAATAAAAAATAAAAAATAAAAAATAAAAATAATAAAAAAAATAAAAAAATAAAAAAATAAAAAAATAAAAAAAAGAAAGAAAGTAAAAAAAATCAAAAATAGAAATTCATCATTATTATAATTATAATATTAATAATAATAACAATATTAATAGTAATATTGAAAATAAAAATAATAATTACAACATTAGATAAGACTCGTACTTATTTTTGCCGAACCGAACTTATTTTTTTGAACCGAACTTATTTTTACTTATTTTTGCCGAACTGAACTTATTTTTTTCGAACTTATTTTTTTGAATGAACTTATTTTTACTTATTTTTGCTGAAAATAAGTCCAAAAGAACAGGGCCTTTGTATTACAAATTTGAGAAGAAAACAAATTAATTGAAGGGTTTTGTAGAGCCCGGATCTTCTAGAGTTCTAATAAAACTCTACAAGGTAGAGTTGTATCTTAATCAAATATTTTAAAATTAAAGGCTCATATTGATGGAAAGGGAAAAATAAGGGAGTGAATTTTGGAGAATATTTATAGTACACCTGGGTGTACCATGCTCATGGTACACCCAAGAATATTTTCTCCAAATGAGCAAAATGAGCAAATGAGCAAACATTTCTACTCATTTAAGAAAATGAGCAAACACTTTTATTACAAAATGAGCAAACATTTCATTTAAGAAAATGAGCAAACACTTTTATTACAAAATGAGCAAACACTTTTATTGCAAAATGAGCAAACTGAGCAAAATAAGCAAAATGCCCAAATGAGCAAACTTGGTATCAAATGAGCACCTGAAGTTCTAATTTATTACAAAAATACCCCTGGGTGTACCATGAGTGAACTCTGAATTTTGATGAGAAAAAAATAGGGAGGGTTTTGAAAAGATAATATATGAGTCATTGATTTTTTATTCAATGGTTGATGTTGTTCAAACTCTACCTTGTAAAGTTTTTATAGAACTCTAGAGGATCCAAACACGGGTGTTTTGTAATGGTGTAAAATTTTAGTAGATGTTATACTATTAATGATGGAAATGTTATTTGATTAAGGTGACCTGAGTACGAAACTTCATATTCATGGACAGTTCTATGGTGTGGTCAACCAAAGTCAAGAAGATCTGGACCCTTGATTCATCCACCTCATCCATCCATTTTCAGCTCATTTTCATCTTTTTGTATTTTGTATATACCCAAAATAAATTGAATATTCTAAAATCAATGTTCGTAAATAATGTAAATGATTCCTGAAAATAGGGAAATATAATTATTTCAGAATTCAAGTCCAGACCGAAACCCAACCGAAATTCTGGTCCTTGAAATTTCCAAATTTCGGTCTTGGTTCATTCCGGTCTTGGTCTATTCTGGTCCGATTTTAGACAGGTGCACATTTTTAACTGTAGCAGCTTTCTAGTTAAATCAATGTATGGTATAATATTAAAATAAAATATATCATAATTTATTGTAGGTAAACCTTACCTGGATTGACATACATGATCTTTGACTGGGCTTAGTTGGGCTAGGGTTCACCTGGCAGGATGGGCCCAACCCCAGCCCAAACCCACTACATTACTACTAGGTTTTTAAAAAAGTTATGCCATGGGCAGTTACCATAACAAGGGCATGTTTGACAACGGTAGCTGTGGCGGTAACTTTTAGCTACGCTGGCCGCTGGTAACGGTTAAGTGGTAGATGTGTAGCGGTTAGGTGCTAGGTACCAAAGTAGCGGTACAAAGTATTTTGGTAAAATAAGTTGTCAGAGTAGTTGTTACAAATAACTAGTCAAAAACTCAGATAAAACTTTAGTATATAATCTATATACCACTAAACACTGCGCCAAAAACCATTCATACCACTACATAACTGAACACTTCTATTTTTCTTAATAGTGTTTTGACTCGCTACCTCAAAAGTTTGAAACAAGCCCCAAGTAACAAGTGATTACTAGAATTTTTTGCACGCTATGCGTGCTAGTCATATTAACATTTTTTTCTCAATCAGTTATTCATCAGTGTTACAATTTTTTTCATTCTAACCGGCATTTATAATTTTTTTAAAAAAATTAATGTTTTTCTTAAATCAATGTTTTGTTGATTTTCTTAGTTATTTGTTTAACATTATTCAAAGGAAAAATTGACAACATAGGTCTCAACTTTGGGTGATATTTTTTAAAAGGTCTGAACTATTGATTAACCTGTGTAGGTCCCAACTTTAGGGGGTCTTAACATTTAGCGGGCCTCGGTGACTTAAAACTGACGATTTTTTTAAAAATCTCACCTAGTTCCTACATCCCTCCCTCAATTAACCCTTTTGGTGTGACCCAAGTTTTACAAGTGATGACCTATTAAGTCAGTTTCAAGTCACTAAGACCCGCTAAAAGTAAATACCCCTAAAGTTGGGACCTACACAGGTTAATCAATAGTTCAGACCTTTTAAAAATTATCACCCAAAGTTGAGACCTCTGTTGTCAATTTTTCCATATTCAAATATAGTAGGAAAATTTACCCGAAAAAGTCCCATCTTTTGGCCATCTGCCGAAAATAGTCCCAACTTTCGTTTATTTTACAGTGGTCCAAACTTTGGGGGGTCTTCACTTTTACTGGACATTTACCCAATGGTAACTTGCTACAGCAGGTTTCCTTGCTGTTTTCTTTTCGTTTTTTTTTCAATAAGCTCCTTCTCTCTTCTCCCCACACTCAACCCCCACAACCACCTCTTTCTCTCTCCTCCACTTAACTCCACAACCAGCACCCCTAGGCCCCAACTGAGGGACTGACCCACCCAGACCCACACGAACTGCCCACCACCACCCTCCGAAATTCACCCAGCCCGACACCAAAACCACCCACCCACTACCACAACCCAACCCTACCCAACCCAACCAAAAACCTGCTTATATTTTCCATTCGACAACTAAAACCATTGACATTGCTGTTAATAATTTCTACACCAAAATTCACAAATCACCACAACAACAACAAAAAAAAAAAAAAAAAAAATAAAAATAATTAAAACATCCAATTTAAGAAGCAACCAAAACCCACGAAAAACCAAACCCACAAAACTTTTCATCACCAATATAACTGAATCTTAATTACAATCACACATAAAACATAAACAAAAAAAATTGAAAAGCAACAAGTCAACTCTGATCAGGTAAAAGAAATTGGGTGTGATGAAGAAAACGAGGAGAGAGAATTGGGGTTGGTGTCTTGGTGATGAACCATTGACTAGATGAATGGCTTTGCTGCATTTCTCGAGGCAAGGTTTGCATCCCCATTTTCTCCCTATTGGTGAATGGTGATTGGCCCACGATAGATGATGGTGGCAGTGGTGACGGAGAACGAGGAAGAGAATGGGGATTGTCAGGTTGGTGTAGAGAGAGAAAGGATGGTGGACAGGGGGAGAGAGAAAGGACGGTGCAAGGGGTGTTAATAGCCGGCTAGTGTGTTAGCAAGGGGGTGAGAGAAAGGACGATGGAGGAGCGTTGGTGACAGGGTGGGAAGAGAGAGAAAGGGTGGCTGAGAGGCGTTGGTGGCTGGGGTGGGAGGAGAGAGAGGGAGGCAGTTGAGCTCACGTGAGTTTTTTACCTGTTAAGCAGGTTTCCAATGGGATGGGTCCAGAAATTAAAAAAAAAAACCCCAAAGTTAGGTTTATTATATAATAAACGAAAGTTGGGACTATTTCCGACAGATGGCCAAAAGGTGGGACTTTTTCGGGCAAATTTTCCAATATAGTATTGAGAGAAGGAAATATAAGCAGAAGAAAGCTTGTGCTCAAATAAACTGGAATATTTGTATATCTTGTTCAATCCTTAAATATTAATAAAATGGAAGAGTTTGATTTATATAATAGAGATTACCGAATAATCCCTCTATTTTTTTTTTCTTTCTCACTTGGAATCTTGTCACTATTCATACTTAGATATAATATTCTCAATTTTTTTCAAATTATAAGAAAAAATCTAGTCATGTGAGGTATTGTTTGATTCGTCTAAATTAATACATTATTAATATTCAATCGTTATAATTTTTTTTAATATATAATGAAAGATATTTAAGTTCAAAGAGGTGCATTGGGAGACGCGCACAGGAAAGTGAGAATAATAAAAAAAACTGTGGGAGTAATAAACAAAATTTAGGTTTTAAAATATTATCAGTATAATTATGAATATGAAATTCAGTTTTTATTCGTTATTTTGATTGTGTCAATCAAATTATATTGTTAATTTAATTTTTTATCAGAGTTTTTAACACATATGTAAGAAGAGGAAATCATTCTCCTTAATTTGATATTTAATTCGAATTTCAAATTCAATTTCATTGTTAGCTTGTTCAATATATATGGCAAGTAGGAAGAAGAGAATATATTATTTAATATATATGGCCATTTAAATTCATTAAGGGTACATTAGACTTTTTGTAGGGAACACCATCTTCCTCTCTCTTCACTTATATAATAGAGATCTTCTGAAAAGAAGATATTAGATTAAGGGTATTAGTGTAATATTGTATCTAAAAGGATAGTAGGGACTTTTAATAGCAGTATTAGGTCTATAATATATCGTGGTATATAGTGCCAGGATTAACCAATTCACGCAATTCATCTTCATTACTCATACAAAGGGATTTATGATGGCCCCTTTTATCGAATTCAAACAAACATATCTTCCTCCAGAGTGCAGTCAATTGCGAAAGAGTGAGTACTGAACGAACAAGGACCTTTTTCACACTTTTTATTGCTCCAAACATACAAGACACTACAATAATCACCAAATTTAGACTCTTAAGACTTTCCTCAAACAAAAAAATTTAGACTCTAAGACTGCCCAAAACTAGTACAGCTGAGGTAAAAGGTATAGTTTTCTACACAAAGATTATACATTACTTTCCTGGACTCTATACTCTATTACATCTATATACTCGCCAACTGACGATCACCAACAAAGACGTCACACTTTCTTGTACAACCACAACAGCACTAAGTGATTCTTATACACAACCGCATGCTTCCTTGGATTTTCAATTACACAAATCCAACCAGATGTCTTTATTCGACAGCATTCACAGGCAAAGAATTGTGAACAACTGGATAATCATCTTCTGTGTCTTCATTACCCGTCTCTTCATTATGATTACACTTGCCATTTTGCATAATCGATTCACCTTGTTCTTGGTGTAAAACTACCTGTTCGTGTTGCAGCTGCCTTGGATGATTATGATTCATCATGTGTAGCAGGAGCTCTTCTGGTCTTAAGTTATTAGCAGAATTTTCTGAATTGTTATTATCCGGCTTCTTAGTCTTCAGATTATGCAGTTGATCAAGGAGGTGGAAGTATGGACAAGTTTTAGAATCAACATGCCTTTGCTTGTTGCTGTCTTTCACTCTCCTATAATACTTGTTTATGTTCTCCCATTTCTCTTTGCACCTTTTAGCATTCCGATCATAGCCAGAGTTTTTCATTGCCAATGAAATTTCTTCCCACATAGGCCCCTTTGGTCCGACTCTTTGGAATTCCAACTCCATATTAGTTTTAATCTTTACCAACGCTTCAACTTCTTCCTTTGGCCACCGTGAAGAGGAATTTTCACCATTATCTTTTTCCTTTTGACATACGATGCTCATCTCTTGACTCACATTTTCTATCATTGGCCCAGAAATTCCAGGACACTTTCCCTGCTCTGAAATCTTCTGCAAGAACGCAAGTATGGCTGCATCCTTTGCTGCTGATATTGACCTCTCTTGTGTCAAGAGCTCCTGTTCCCTCTTGATTCTAACCATTTCTTGCATTTTCCATGCCTCTTCTCTTGCTTGCCTATCACGCTCACATTTATCTATTGCTTCCAGGAAATTATTCTGCAAGGCCTCTTGTTTCTGAAGCACGGATTTCATTAGTGTATCAAAGAAATCTGCCCATTTTCTCTTTTTTGTCCGAGCGCCCTCAGATTCACTTCCTGAAGTAGAAGCCGTGGATGTTGATATGGTGAAAGAATCGAAGTTTACTGAAGTGGGCATGGCCATTTGAGGTACGCATTGGGGGTGGCTTGAGATGGGAGACACAACAAATGGCTTGTCATTCATAAAAGTATCTGTCGGCTCAGAAGCCGAAGTTTGGAAAGAGATCTGATGGTGACTTAGAGCTTCTAGCTGATCAAAAAACCGATATGTCTTTCTATTTGTCTGAGCATATGAGCCATTTTTAAGTCTCCTATGGTACTTGTATATGTTCTCAAATTTCTCCTTACATTTTTTGGCACTTCTTTGATATCCGAGCTCAGTCATCCTCCTGGAGAAAAAAAACATAAACTTCTTTATCTGTCAAAAAACCCCAATTTGAACAGAGAAACAAATACACATGTAATTTTCAGTTTATACAAAGCAAGAAAAGCAACTTCATGGTCATCCATATTTTAATTACACAAATTCTCATATAGGACAGGCTTATTGCAGAAGACCAAGGGTGTTTTCTCTTCACCTTTGAAAACAAGTTTCAGGTTGATAAGTCCAATAAGTTCATATAAGCTCCAATAAGTTATGGTAAGTTCATATAAGCTCCAATAAGTTATGGTAAGTTCAAGTAGGTTCTAATAAGTTCAAGATGGATAAGGTATAGAGAACGCACCCTAAAAGTCATCCAACAATAAAGTAAAAGTCATCTTCATCTTATGAGTAAGTAAAAGTCACCCCATCTATGTTTGAAGGTCTAGAAACTAAGAGTTACCACATCAATTGATAAAACTCACCACAGTATACATCTTCTTGCATAAACCTGAAGTATCCTAGAAATCCTCTTTCAAATAAAATGATCAGCAGCAAGGAAATTGACACAAATAAACAGTTTTGATTTAAAAGTAGCTACTTTCTGCAATTAATGTAGCAAGGAAGAAAAGAACAGTCACTACTCACTGTTGATAGGAAAAAAGGAATTAGGCAGAAAATTCAAAGTTAGAATAGCAAAATTTAATCCATCCATAACCCCAAGTCCCCAACTACCTATAAAATTGATAACCACCAAAATGTCACACATACTATCTCCCCATTACCAAGTTCATCCACCATAATCCCAGATATTCCGCATCTTCTAACAAACAAACTTCACATGAACACCTCATTCATATATAATTCATCCCTATTCTCAATCAACCATGAACTTTTAAAACTAACCTACAACCAATCACTCCGCTTTCCTAATCATGTTAGATGATTATCTTTCAGATTGTGTGAAACTTATCAACTCAAATCAATTCGGTTCCGTATTTCGCCAAAAAAAGGGAACCAATAACCATTCACATAACTCAATAAAACATAATTGACCCCATGAATATATGGCCAGATACTTTGCCAACAAAAATCTCAGACACACACTCTTTATCCTTGGCATGATTCATTAGCATCCAATAATTTCAACAACCAAGAAAAATGTCACATGAACTCATGAAGTTGTCTAATGAAGAAACACATAATGCACCACCATAACTAAACACCCATAAACTTAAAAAAAAAAAACCCAATAATTTAACCACATAAAACAAATAAACAATCTCATCTGTAATCCTAAATACAATACAACAAATACTATACTATAAACTACTACTATTTATAAGACATTAATTCATCCATAATCAAAATATCAAACATACCCAGAAATTCTAATCTACTAAAAATCACTATTCTATATACAAGAATCAAAATTTATTTAATTCAACTTAAAATCATACCTAGAAACTTCATCCCAAAGAGGAGCTTTAGACCCAGAATCACGAAATGCAACATCCATCTCTGACCTTATCCTAAGTAAAGCCATGGTTTCTTGCTGCGGCCATCTATTTGCTGCGGAATTACTCTCAACTTCAGCAACTGCAATTGAAACACCATTATTTTCCTTCACTTTCTCATTTTCTCTCTCCTCAATGCTTTCTTTCACTTTCTCTGACTTACCCACTTCATTTTCCCGCCTCTCCAATGAAATTTCCTGCATTTCTGAATTTCCCAACATCTGAAATTTACAGCCCAGAAAAAAGGGAGGGGAAACTGTTTTATTTTTATTTTTTAATTAAAAAGTTGGGTTTTCTGTGAAAAATGAAAGTGGTTTTTTTTGTGGGTAATTTTTTTTTTCTTTTTTTGGGAAAGGTTTTTGGTTAGGTACTAGGCTTCTTTTGAGTTGGAGAAAAAAAAAAAGGGGGAAGAATAAGATGGGTGAATTTAGGGTTTTTCAACTTTAAATGTGTAAGGAAAAATAAATTAAAAATGAAGATGATTTACTAGATTTTAGTAAGTGAAAGATTGAATGGTTTAACTTTGTTTGTATGAGGGTAATTTTGACTTTTGTGTATTTTGCATTTGTGGGACCAATAAGACAAAATTATTAAATAGAAAAAGGATGGATTGAGATTGGTCAAGTATGAAGGCTTGACAAAGGAGATAAAGTTTATGGGTTGTAATAAAATGAGAAAACATCATAAAACAGTGAATGGATAAACATGATGGAAAAAAATAGGCTAAACAAGTTGGTGTTACATTTGTCTCATTGATTCCTTGGTTTAGAATCCACTTGCTCCATCTATAATAAGAGCCGCTTTTTATTTCTTTCTTTCTCATCAACCAATTTGATCAATAATATACTACCTCCATTCCAAATTCATCTACACACTTCACTTTAGTTGAGAACCAAGAATAAAATACAAAAGTATGAGAGATAAACTAAAAAAGTGAAGAGAGAAACTAAAAAGTGAGTTAAAATATTAAAAAGTGGATAACATGAGTGGAAAAAAAAGGAGAAAGTAGATGTGACATGTTACCAAAAATAGGAAAAGCAACAGTGTGTAGATTAAGGCTATGTTTAGTCTACCTGAAATTTTCTGATCTGAACTTATCTGATCTGAACTTATTTTTTCTGATCTGATCTGAATTTATTTTTTCTGATCTGATCTGATCTGAACTGATCTGATCTGATCTGATATGAACTTATCTTTTATAAAACATATTATTACTAATATTATTATTACTTTGTATTTCATTACTAGTATTACTAAAACTATCATTTTATTACTATGCACAACTTTCAATAATAATAATAATAATAATAATAATAATAATAATAATAATAATAATAATAATAATATAGATAACATAATAATAATAATAATAATAATAATAATAATATTATTATTATTAATATTATTATTATTATTATCATTATTATAGCATAATTAGTTTTTTTTTTTTTTTTTTTGAAAAAGAGCACATTAGTATATGAACATACAATTAAAAATAAAAGACTAAGGACTTTGGGTCCAATGGTATGGCTTCTTACCTCCCACATGGGAGACCAAGGTTCAAATCTTTGTAGAAGCATATATTTCAATATTGTTGTGGGTGGAGGAGGTGGGTTGGGGATTGTTGGGTCTTTAGCTGAGTGACCCTGTGCGAGGGCAGCCTAGAGAAAATTCATCTTACCACTGGATTCCCGAAAGGGACCCAAAAAAATTAAAAATAAAAGAACACTCATGTTCAAGGTCCGTTAATAATAAGAATTTAGGTAGTAATGAAAAGAACATATAATGATATTAAAAAAAGAACATATACTGAAAGAGCATACAAGATCTATTTAAAGAACACATTTTAAAAATAAAAGATAGATGTTATTTTTATATTGATGACATGTTTGGATTTAACTAACAACATGTTCTTTGTTATATCAATAAATTGTTCTTTTTTATTATAAATAAACCTATAAATATATATAATCATATGATCTTGAACAAAATGGTTAAATATTCTTCTTATATCGTTGTCTTGTTCTATATAAACTTTGTTTTTAAAGATAAGTTGAAATCATTTATAGGGAAAATTTTGAACATGATGACAACACCATTAGGTTATCCCATGCTACTCATGTTTTATATAAACTAGTAATATATAATTTATATTATTCTACCAAAATTGTTTTAAAAAATAAACATCATATACTATTGTCATGTTCGTTACATGTACAACATCAAAAAGAACATCACATATCAAAATTATTAATTAGAATAAATATAAAAAAGAACACTTACAAATGCCAAAAGAACATTCTTCTTCTTGAACACAAATAGCTTCAAATAGTGATATCAATGACATTTATAATAATAGCAACGACATTTATAATAATTACCAATATTAATAATTAATAAGTACAATAACGACAATAATAATAATCTTTTTGAACAAATGTGCTACTCCGTAAATAGTAAAATTAATAGTAATAGTTGTTTTATCCACTTGTCCAACAAGTAAGCTGTAGGCTTAGCTTCCTTATCGAGCAAGTAAAGTAGTATCTTGAGTGTTCTTCAGATGGAGACTTGTGCAACAATGCCTGAATTAGCTTAATCCTTAGCCTTGGCTTCGCTCCCGAACTCCGCACAAAGGGACCCACCCCCGGAGGTTTGGGTGGTGGTTCCCCTCCGATGCTTAAGTCGGTTATCGGGAGTAGTAAGAGAAAGTAGAGATAGAAAGAGAAAGTGAGAGAGAATTTTATCGTAGTAACTTTGCACCGTTTGCATTGAATGTGTTTTCTCCCCGATTTCGGGGGTATTTATAGTGATAGCAAATTGACAAACTAACCTTAAAAACCGACCTACAAGAAGTGGCCTCGATTGGCTGAGGAATCAGATCATGACACGTGGCAGACAATGACTGGGGGATGTCTATTAACCACTCCCCTTCAGCCATTTGGCACTGCTGGGCTCTGACTGTTGGGCCAGAATTTGATCCTTTTAACTCAGCTGAGTGTAGCCCAGAGATTCAAGGCTTTTCTCTTCTTTTACTAAGGTGACACGTGTACGGCCCTGATGAGCCCAAGTGTCTCAAAGAGAGCCATCGATGTTAGACTACAACATTTGCCCCTAAAAGGGCTTTTACTGTTGGCCCATCTGACGGTTAAGGCCCTTTTATACTCAAGGTAGTTTAATTTGAATTGAAGTGGCGCGCCTTCTCCTGTGTTATACCGGTCATATTAGACCGTGGGATTCCCTTTTCGGTCATTCTTGACCGGTCGCGTGAGTTTCTTATTCCTCTATAAATATCCTTGGTGTGAAAACATTCAATCATTTAACACCTCGAACAAATTTTTCTAGAGAGAGAAGCTCGCAATTTTCTAGAGAGAGAGAGAGAGATCGTCCGGCTTCAAGCATCCTTCACCGAATTTCCCCGGACGTTCTTAGCGAGGTATCGTTTCTTTGATCCTTTTATTCTTCTTTATTTTTTCTTAGAAAATCAATAAAATGGAATCATCTTCGTCAAATAATCCTAGCCGACCAAGAGCTTGTCTTGACCCTAGAACCGATACTTCTTCTTCGGCACATTCTAGAGTTGGGCCTCTTCTGGCCGAGTACGTATTTTTTCATAGTTTTGGCCGAGAAAGTCAGACGACCCAGTCTTTACCTGTGCAGGGTAATCTGGCGCGCGTCAAGCAAACGGCCCGTCTAAGACGAAAAGCAATAATTCCATCAAATAGCTCGGATATGGAGGAATCAACTGGACGAGTGCCAGATGAGGCAAGAGAGGTCCAAAGTGCTCAATCTTTGGACAGGCCTCCTTTCAACCATGATGCAGAAACTTCAGAAATAAAAACTGAGACCAGTACTTCTGGCCGGGACGCCTATACGGAGGAGATCGGCGAAGGTAATAATGGTAGCGATCCTGAGGCTGCCGAAGAATCAGACGAGGCCTCTACCACCTCGTCAGAGATTAGAAGACGTTTAGGTCCCCTTTCTGATCCTGGCTTCATTTTAGTTAACCGTAAGTGGTTAGAGAAACTAGGACCAGACCCTAATTTCTTGTCGTCTTTCATGCCCATGCCGGGCTTTTCCTTTGTCATTCCTAATAACGACGCGACGATCTTGAGTGCTCCCCAGAGCCATTTCGCCGTCTATAAACCGGCCTTAGATGCTTGGATTGAGGTTTCCTCTTCACGACTTCGTAGAACAAGTCTTTGCAAAGACTACCACATCGGCCATAACCAGCTGGCACCAAACGCTTGGCACAACATCCTGACGTTTATTGCCGTCTGCGAGCTACGCGGCCTAGCCCTTTCCCTTCAAGCCTTTACCCATATCCATTATGCGTCTAAGGTACCTGGGGCTGTGGACGGAGCATGGCTCAACATCTGCAACCGTCCAGGCTTCATGACAGCTTGGGGGAAATCGTCAAAGATGCACGATTGGAAAGCCGATTTCATCTTTTTACGGGCGTCCAGCGACTGTGTCACAGAGAGCTACAGATATTATAATAGATCCGTCACTAATACCGGACGGAAGCGGTCTTGGCTGGAGTTGGAGGACGAGTTTGACGAGGAGGTGGTGGAGTACTTCAGAGTGAAGGAGTACTCCAGACCCGGCCAGCGATCTTTTAAGGGACCGTCTAACTGGATACCCTTTAAGGAAATGTTTTACCAAGACGACTTCTTGGTCGCTGCCGGCTTGCGGTTGGCTGAGGATAAAGGTATATTTAAAATCATCCAAGTAAAACTCTTCGTCCATAACTCATATGACGAACACACTTTTTTTTTTTGTATTTTCAGACTCGGCCTGACAACGCCTCAAACCATCTTGGACGGGGGAAATCAGCATGTCCCAATTTACAGATAATCTGTGGAAGGAGTATGCAAAGAGTAGCGCCGAAAAAAAGGCGGAAACATTGGTAATTTTTTTTTTTTTTTTTTTTTTTTTTTTGACGAGGACCATATGAGCTCGTCCGGAATTGGCATCCAATTCTTGGACGTGGGTCACCCCAAGAAGGAGAGCGTCCAGACTTGGACGGTCACCTCCTTGGGCCCACGCTCGTCCAAGAATTGGTGTCCAATTCTTGGACGAGAGTCACCCAAAGAAGGAGAACGTCCAGACTTGGACGGTCACTTCTTTGGGGTCTAGCTCGTCTAAGAGTCGGTGTCCAATTCTTGGACGAGAGTCACCCAAAGAAGGAGAACGTCCAGACTTGGACGGTCACCTCTTTGGGACCATGCTCGTCCAAGAATTGGTATCCAATTCTTGGACGAGAGTCACCCAAAGAAGGAGAACGTCCAGACTTGGACGGTCACCTTCTTGGGGTCTTGCTCGTCCAAGAATTGGTGTCCAATTCTTGGACGAGAGTCACCCAAGGAAGAAGAACGTCCAGACTTGGACGGTCACCTTCTTGGAGCCATGCTCGTCCAGGAGTTAGTGTCCAATTCTTGGACGAGAGTCACCCAAAGAAGGAGAACGTCCAGACTTGGACGGTCACCTTCTTGGGGCCATGCTCGTCCAAGAGTTGGTGTCCAATTCTTGGACGAGAGTCACCCAAAAAAGGAGAACGTCCAGACTTGGACGTTCACCTTCTTGGGGCCATGCTCGTCCAAGAGTTTTGCACCAAATCTTGGACGAAGGTCAGCCAAGGAAAGAGATCGTCCAGACTTGGACGGTCACCTCTTTGGGACCGTACTCGTCTGGATTTTTACAATAGTAGTTATTATTATTATTCTTTTTTTTTTATGGACGATCAATCTGATGCCTTTACTTTTTGCAGAAAAATGCTCCTACAAACAAGCTTCCACCTGGGAAGTCGTCCTCGTCCAAGAAGAGGCCCACTACAGCCGCTGACCAGCCTTCAGCGAAGAAGCCTAAGGGCTTTACAAGGAAGAGGGCGGATAAGGCGGCTCCTGCTTCCGAGAGTGGGGAGAAAAGCATGCCTCCCCCACAAGCCAAGGCTCTTAAAAGGGAGCCTTCGACTGCCGGATCGGCCGAGGAGGGAAAAGATGCACACGCAGCTGTGCCGCTCAGCGTTTTGCCGGCCGACTCGCCGAGGTCAACCCGAGTCCGCCTTGGCTTTGGTTGCACCGGGATCCGATCTTTGCCGAGAGCTATCCAGGGTTCAGCGGCTCGGTGGCAAAGCTGGTGCCACAGATGCCTCTAGCTGTTAAGACGGCATCAATTTCGTCTGGTGAGTCGTATTACCCCAACATAGTTAGGACGATGCGGGTCGGTGGACTGTCCATGAGTCCGTCCAATAGACAAGCCATCGTCTTCCCTATCAAGATAACTGACTCTCCCCCTCTTTCAGATAAGGGCAAAGGCCCTGCTATTCCCCCAACTCCTCCCACCGCCGATTCGGACGAGGAGTCCTCTCCCGCCTTCGCCAAAATGTCAAAGGCCGGAGAAAGAGCGGCTGAGCAGGGAGCTCTTCAAATGCTTCCCCGAATCCTACATCAAGGGATTAAGGGGAGCGTCCGCCGTGCATGTGGGCTACATGTCTCGGCTTCTGCCGCCGAGGTATTGCTTTATGACTGCCTTGTTTTATACTTGTACAAATTTTCACTTTGCAAATCGTCTAATAACTTGATTTGTTTTCCTTGCCTCAGCTTCTGGCTCGCAGCATGCTAACTGAAGATTGGGCGAGGGAGCTTAGAAAGGAAAATAAGCACCTCGTCCACCAAGCTACAACGGCAGGGGACAAAGCCATTCACGACATCGAGATGGCTAACACCCTTCATCGCCCGGTCTGGAGGCCTTGGAGAAGAGATCGGCACTCCTGGAGTCTCGAGAACAAGAATCATCTTGTTAAAATCAACCAGCTATATTCCGAGCGGGATCGTCTAAAGATGATCATAGACGCTCTCGCCGAGTTGAAAGGCGAAAGGGATGTCGCTCTCTTATTGCCGCGCCGAGCCGAGAAGAGAGAACATTCTCCTAAGGGCAAAGACTGCCCGTCTGGAAAGGGAGGCGGCCAAGGCCTTCGACGATGCCAAGGAAGGGTTGAAACAAGTCGTCGAAACGGCCAAGGACTGGGCCGTCAAAGCCTTTGGGATGCTAGCTGAGGAAGCTGAGGTCCCCAGCTTCGTTCGTCGTCTGGAATATCAAGAGAGCGTCCATCGGGCTATGGTATGCGCCGAGGAACCTCCGGAGTTTGAGGAGTCAGACGACGAGGCTGCTGCTGAGGTGGAGACCCCAAAAGACGACCAAGAAACCCGCTCTGAAGACGAAGCCTAAGCTTAGGTTTATTTTCATGTTTCTTGGCTTGTTCGCTCGTATCTTTAACTCTTCGACTCTTACGTTGTAATTCTTTACCAATCATATATGAAAGAGAATTTTTGCCAATTGCCTGCCTTTTATCTTTCTGAATTCTAATTTTGACTAAGTATAATATCACCTTCGTCATGATCGTTGGACATCTAGCACAGATGCTTAATTTGAGAGCAGCGTGCTTGGCTTTAGACGATCGTAACTTTTCAATAATTTTACGCACAAGAATCGACCCGTCCTGAACTATCGGACGATCTGCTTTTCCTGAAGATTACAAAATTCTGTCCGAAATGCACAAGCAAAAATGTGCCTCGTCCTGATATTATTGGACGGTCTACAATATTTAGAGCCTTTGATAATTGCATATGCATCCAAGTACCAAAAGAGGCTCGTCTGGGGCGGTTTGCCAAACACAAAAACGAGAGGATTGCCATCCTAGGCTTGAACGATTACCAATTTTTGGACGAGGGTCACCCGATGAAGCAGAACGTCCATACTTGGACGGTCACCTTCTTGGGGCCATCTTCGTCTGGAATTGGCCTCCAATTTTGGACGAGGGTCACCCAATGAAGGAGAGCGGCCAAACTTGGACGGTCACCTTCTTGGGGCCATTTTCGTCTGGAATTGGCCTCCAATTTTTGGACGAGGGTCACCCAATGAAGGAGAACGTCCATACTTGGACGGTCACCTTCTTGGGGCCATCTTCGTCTGGAATTGGCCTCCAATTTTGGACGAGGGTCACCCAATGAAGGAGAGCGTCCATACTTGGATGGTCACCTTCCTGGGGCCATCTTCGTCTGGAATTGGCCTCCAATTTTTGGACGTCCATTACCCGACTAAAGAGAACGTCCCATAATGTAAACGAGTATTTATTGAGATTCGTCATAAAGTTTTGGACGATCTACTCATAAAGACTAGTCTTGCCCAAAGAGGGAAAGCGTCCAAAACCTTTTTGCTTTATGCACGAGCCACGTTCTAGCCGTTTTACTCGAGCTACTAACGTTCGTCCTGCACTATCAAACCATCACAAGGGCATCTATTGCCTAGGTCCTCCTGGTTTTTGGACGACTTGCTCTCCTTAGCTCGTCCTATAGGCTTCTATTATCCCCCCGTTCTTGGGCTTAGCTCAATCGTATATTGAAGGGGAGCCGAAGTCCAAGAAGGAGAGCGGCCAGCCTTGGCTGAGCCTGATGAAGTTGATGGACGAGCGTGAGATACATGTTCAAATAATGTTTTAGCCGGCTTCCTTGAGGGAGCAACACTCGTCATTAAGTAGCGATCCCTTACTAGGGTCTGGACTACTTAGCTTTCCGTATTTTTGAAAGTAAGTATCCTTTACTAAGGGCTTATTTCAGGCCAGCTTTCTCTCAGAGACTTTGACGTTACTCTTACTAGAGGTTTTGTCAATTTGACGGCCATATATGCATTATATATTTGGTCGGTCTCTTTGAGGGAGTGATGTTCGGCGTAAATGCGAGCAATTCTGACGTTCTGCTATTGTTTGTATTTTTGTCCAAGTTATTGTCACTTTTAGACGAGTAACTGATTTAATGCCCCAAAGTGAAGTAACTTGGTGAAAATAAACAAAAAGATAAGATAGTAGGAATTGTATTATACGGATTTTGCTTGGCTGAAAGCCAAGATGCATGTATACAATTCTTTTCTTACTAATATGTGCCGTGGCACTTTGGAGTAACTACAAATTACTCTACTTATATCTGACGAAGATCTGAGCTAGACGTGGTACTTCTTTAAGTTGTCGAATTCCAGTGTACGCCGAATAGATCTTCCATCTAGACCTTGCAGACGAAAAGTCCCACTGTGTATCTCCTGGACAATCATATAAGGTCCTTCCCAATTTGGTGTTAGTTTTCCCAACTCTTTAGCTCGTCCAACCGCTTCCATCTTTCTCGAACAAGATCCCCCACCTTTAGCGGTCGTCTAACAACTCTTTTGTTAAACTCCCGAGCCATACGCAGCGGTTTGTACAATTGCATTCTTAGCAAGGCATTGCCCCCGACTTCGGGACTTGGTCCAAGGCCGTACGCAATGCGTCCCAGTTGGCTTCCTCTGTGTATCACATGACTCGTAGGGTGGGCTCCTCGATCTCAATGGGCAAGACGGCTTCAGTACCATAGACTAGCATGAAAGGCATCTCGCCTGTAGAATTCTTAGCAGTTGTTCTAATGGACCATAACACCAATTGCAGTTCTTCAACCCATTGCCCTTTGGCGTTGTCCAGCTTCTTCTTGATTCCATTTGATAGAATCTTGTTGAAGGACTCGATTTGCCCATTAGCTTGTGGGTGGGTGACCGCGCAAAGTGAGCTTTGATTTCTCTTTCGATGACCATTCTTTCGGCTTAGGCGTTTCGAACCTGTGGACCATTATCAAAGACGATTGATCGAGGCATGCCAAATCGAGTTATAATGTTCTTCCGGATGAAGCCCTTGACGTCGTTTGTTGTTATTCCTCGCATGGCTTCAACTTCTATCCATTTAGTGAAATAGTCCATTGCTACAATCACAAACTTCTTTTGCCCGGCGGCCACGGGGAAAGGTCCTAGGATATCCATGCCCCATTTGGCAAAAGGCGAGAGGAACAAGATGGGGGTCAAATAGTTGGACGGCTTCGATGCACATTTTCATGCTTCTGACAACTGTCACACTTCTTTGCATAGACTAAAGCATCCTCCTTTAAGGTAGGCCAGTAGTACCCCGTCCTTAAAGCCTTCTCGCCTAAGGCTCTTCCCCCAATGTGAGAGGCACAAGCTCCTTCATGGAGTTCTTTCAGAATCTCCAGACCATCTTTTCTGGTGACGCACTTGAGCAGAGGCCGGTTGAACGACTTCTTGTAAAGTGTCTCGTTCCATAGTTCAAACCACTTGTCTCTGGCCTTCACATACTTGGCCTCTACAGGATCCGAAGGCAATCGCCCCGTCTTCTTGTATTCTATGATCGGCTCCATCCAGACATTCCCTCGGCCGAGAAACATAATCTCCTCTTGGTCGATGCTCTTTTTGGGTTTGACTTCCCAAAAGACTGTTCTTGGCACATCACCCCTCCCGAGCCGGCCAATTTCGAGAGAGCATATGCTTGATGATTTTCTGACCTTGGTACTTGGTCGAGGACAAATCGTTTTAATGGCTCAATCTCATCCTTGATCAGTCGCATATATTTGCTCATTGATGCTTCTTTGCATTCAAAATCTCCGTTGACCTGGCTGACAACTAAGAGAGAGTCCGATTTGGCCTCAATCTCTACAGCTCCAGCCGCCTTGCACATTTTGATTCCAGCCCAAGAGTGCTTCATATTCGACTTCGTTATTGGACGCTTTGAATTGGAATCTTAATGCATATTCAAACTTGTCCCCTTCGGGAGATTGACAAATGATTCCTGCCCCACACCCATTGACTGTGGACGATCCATCAACCATGAGCGTCCAATGCTTCCTTCCTTCACCGTGGATCGGATATTGGCTTTATGGTTGGCCGAGTAAGCTCAACTATAAAATCAGCCAAGGCTTGTCCCTTAATGGCCTTCCTTGGTTCAAATGATATATCAAACATGTTGAGTTCAACCGCCCATTTTAACGTTCGCCCAGCGGCTTCCATCTTCTGCAGAACTTGCTTCAAAGGTTGATCAAGTATAGACGAGTATACCGTGCGCCAAAAAATAGGGCCTTAACTTTCGCTGGCCATGACAAGGGCCAATCCAAACTTCTCAACAGGGAGTATACCGGTTTTCCACGTCCTTGAGCACGTGACTCACGAAGTATATTGGGATCTGGACGGATTCTCTTTCAGCCAATAGGACGGCACTCACAGCTTGAGTGGATACAGCCAAGTATACAAACAATTTTTCCCCCTCTGCGGGATCGACCAACCTAGGCATTGCTTGAAGATGATCTTTGACATCTTTGAAGGGCTTCCTCCGCCTCTGCTGTCCATTCAAACTTGGCTTTTTTCTTGATCGTGGCAAAGAAGTGATGGCACTTGTCGCCCGACTTAGACAAAAATCGCCCAAGGGCGCCCAAGCAACCCGTCGCCCGCCGTACCTCTTTTACCTTCGAAGGAGACTTCATGTCTAGAACAGCTTGAATCTTTTCGGGGTTGGCTTCTATTCCCCTCCGATCCACCAAGAAACCTAAAAACTTCCCCGACAAAACCCCAAAGACACATTTCTTTGGGATTCGGCTTCAACTTGTATTTTCCGAGAGTTTCAAAAGTTTCTCTCAAATCACCAACATGACTTTCTTCTTGACGGCTCTTGACTATCATATCGTCAATATATGCCTCCATATTTCGTCCTAATCGCGGCTGGAAAACATTATTGATCAATCTTTGAAAAGTGGCCGGGGCATTGCGTAGGCCGAATGGCATCCTCACCCGACCATACAACCCTTTTTCCGTAATGAAGGACGTTTTGTCCCGATCCTCCGGCCACATTGGGATTTGATGAAAACCCGAATATGCGTCCATGAAGCTCGGTAAAGCATGGCCACTGTGGAGTCTACTAGACGATCCAACTTAGGCAAAGGGAAACTGTCCTTAGGACAAGCCTTGTTGAGGTCCGTGTAGTCCACACACATTCTCCAGTGCCATTAGCCTTTGGCACCATAACCACATTTGCTATCCAGCCTGGATAATAGGTTTCTTTGATGAACTTGGATTCCAACAACTTCGAACTTCTTGGTCGACCTTTGGTTTCTAGCCGGTCCCAAATGCCTCTTCTTCTGGCGAACCGGTTTCAAATTTGGATCAACATTCAACCGGTGGACGGCTACTTCCGGATCAATTCCCGGCATTTCCTCGACGCAATAGGCAAACACATCTTGAAACTCTTTCAACAAGTGGACTAGATGACCCTTCAAACCAGGATCGAGCGAAGATCCAATTTTGAGGGTCCTTTCGGGACGAGCTTCATCCAGGACGTACTTCTTCGGGGGCTTCCACCGGCTCGGACGTTCTACCGTTAGCCCCATGATGGCCATGACCTCTTCAGACGAGGAGGGTTCTTCCTTGATGATTTCATATTTCCTCTTCTTGCTGGGGAGATGTTCAGACGCCTTCCTTGAGGGAGCAAGAGGCGTCTGAGGGCTCTCAATGGTCAGCTTTAACGAGGCGACCTGATCTTTGACAAATCCAGACGTTTTCCTCTCGCTAGCCATCTTTGTCTGATCTTTCTCTATTCCAGACGTTCTCCTTTCGCTAGCAACCTTCGTCTGATCTTTCTCTATTCCAGACGTTCTCCTTTCGCTAGCAACCTTCGTCTGGTCTTGCTTATCAGCCTTCCATGATGATGGTTTCAGAGTAGTTAGGTAACATTCCCTAGCCGCCTGCTGGTCTCCATACAAGGAGCCAATCCTGCCGTCATCACACTCATACTTCATCAACATCAGGTGAGTTACTATTACTGCTTTGACATGATTCAGCGTTGGTCGTCCAAGAATGACATTGTAGGCTGTCAAGTCTCGGACCACCAAGAACTTGATAAACAGAGTTCTTGAGGCTTCCTTCTCTCCCACTCGAACGGGCAAAGTCACAGTTCCCATGGGATGGATGACTCCTCCCCCAAACCCTATGATGGGATGGTGAACGGGAACTAAGTTCTTCTCCTCAAACTTTAGTCTGGACAGGCAATCAGCATTAATGATGTCCGTCGAACTTCCGGTGTCGATCAGGATCCTTCTTACTCTCAAGTTTGCTATTTTCATTTCTACGACCAAGGGATCATCATGGGGAGTCCTCAACCTGCCCCGATCTTGCTCACTAACTACCACCCTTGGGAAGGGCTCAACCTTCGTCTGATCAGCTAACAAAACTTGGCCGAGCTCCCTAAGGTAGTTTTTGTGCCCTCTATTAGTTGGCCCCCCAGCAGCAAACCCACCTGAGATTACAAGAACCACATCTTCGTCGGTGCTTGCACTCTCCTTCTTCTTGTTATGCCAATCATCTTTCCTTGGGAACTTCCTTCCCCCTTGAGTCATATAGGAATTCATCTTTCCTTTTCGGGCTAACTCTTCCAAAGCTCTCTTGAGGTGCTTACATTCATTGGTCTCATGACCACAATCTTTGTGGAAGTGGCAATACTTGCTCTTATCCCTGTTTCTATAAGGAGTTTTCATTTCAATTTGGGGCCTTCAACTCATACTCGATCCTTAATCTCCATGAGGATGGAGTATTGGTCTTTGTTAAACTCAACGAGATTGGATGAGGATGGCTCAGCCTCCTTTCTCTTGTTCTTTCTAGCCGGAGTGGTGTTGGAGGTTATCGCCCAAGTCTCGGCCTTCTTGGGGTTGCTCTTTTTTTGGCCGAGCAACCTCTTCGGGCTTTTTAGACTCGGGATGCTTTGCCTCAAGCACATACTTCGGTGGCATGAATAAATGCTTCGGCTTCCCTTAAAGCCTCAAGCAAGAGTGGAGATTTTCTTCTTAACAAGGTCAAACTTGAAACTTCCCGGCCTTAGACCCCGATGAAGGCGTCAAAGGCTACTCCAAAGATTAAGATCTTGGATCTCAAGCGCTTCTAGGTTGAATCTCTTAACAAAACTTCTAAGAGCCTCCTTAGGTCCCTGGACGACCTTGCCTAGGTGCATGCTTGTCTTTTGGTCTTGCTTGTTGGCAACAAAATGACTAGTGAATAAGAAGCTAAGTTCAGTAAAGTTGTTGACTGAATTGGGGGGAAGATTGTTAAACCACTTCTGCGCTACTCCTTTCAAAGTAGCTGGAAAATTCTTACACCACGTAGCGTCGTCCACTCCTTGGACGTACATCCGATGCTTGTAGCGGACGGGTGATCGTCCGGATCGGTAGTTCCATCGAAAGGCTCAATGGTTGGGAGTTTTACCTTTGGGAAGGGGGGGCGTCTCCATAATCCTGGCCGAGAATGGAGTAGGCCGGTTGATTTGGAGAGCTCCCAGCTGTCCCTCAATGGGTATGAACTCCTTGCGATATTCCTTCATTACTGGGTTGGATGAAGTGTTTGCAGGCACTGGACGCCTATAGACCATGGGCTGAACCACTGTCTTCTCCTGTCGCGGATGAACAAGAGAGTGACTTAAACTTCGTCCCTCCCCTCTGGACGACAACCTCAAAGGAGGGTCTCTCAAATATGGCGTAGATCCTGTCGCTGATCGTTGTAATGCAGCAGCTTTCTTTGCTTCTAGATACTCTCTGGCATCTGTTTCCATGCGGTGCCCGCTTGGACGAACATGGTCCTGAGTCCTCACCACCAGGTTCCAGTCCATCTTTCTTCGTTGATCATTATCCTCTCGGTCGCTTTCCTCTTGCCGTCCTCCCTGGAGGGCTCCCGACGAACATGTCGACTAGGACCCGGACGATCTATTTGAGAACGTCCTCGGGGACGAGGTGGATTGTTAGCACTGCTCCGGGTTGTGATGAAAAAACAAGCATATTGCTTTTAATCTGTTCCTGGACGACCGCCGCCATCTTAGTCGAAAGTCATTCAAGCACATTCTCCAGGTGTGCGGCGATCCACCGGACGATCCGCATTCACTTGGATGACCGGTTGCTGGCTTGGTCCAGGAACATTGACAATGGACGGAGGTCTATCTCTTCCTCGAGGTGGTCTTTCATGCTCCACCGTATCTTCGACATTAACTTGAAGGCTTCGATTCCTGGCAATGTTGGACGATTGACAATCAGTCATCGTTGCGTCTCCCCACAGACGGCGCCAAATGTTTTATCCACTTGTCCAACAAGTAAACTGTAGGCTTAGCTTCCTTGTCGAGCAAATAAAGTAGTATCTTGAGTGTTCTTCAGATGGAGACTTGTGCAACAATGCCTGAATTAGCTTAATCCTTAGCCTTGGCTTCGCTCCCGAACCCCGCACAAAGGGACCCACCCCCGGAGGTTTGGGTGGTGGTTCCCCCTCCGATGCTTAAGTCAGTTATCAGGAGTAGTAAGAGAAAGTAGAGATAGAAAGAGAAAGTGAGAGAGAATTTTATCAGAGTAACTTTGCACTGTTTGCATTGAATGTGTTTTCTCCTGATTTCAGGGGTATTTATAGTGATAGCAAATTGACAGCTAACCTTAAAAACCGACCTACAAGCAGTGGCCTCGATTGGGCGAGGAATCGGATCATGACACGTGGCGGACAATGACCGGGGGATGTCTATTAACCACTCCCCTTCACCATTTGGCATCGCTGGGCTCTGACTGTTGGGCCAGAATTTGATCCTTTTAACTCAGCTGAGTGTAGCCCAGAGATTCAAGGCTTTTCTCTTCTTTTACTAAGGTGACACGTGTACGGCCCTGATGAGCCCAAGTGTCTCAAAGAGAGCCATCGATGTTAGACTACAACAATAGTAATTGTATAAAGTAATATTAATAATAATAATAATAATAATAATAATAATAATAATAATAATAATAATAATAATAATAATAATAATAATGATGATGATGATGATGATAATAATAACAACAACAACAACAACAACAACAACAACAACAACAATAATAATAATTATTACAATAACAATAATAGCATTAGTAATACTAACAATCATAATAATCACGATGATAATAATAATAATAAGTATTTAAATATAAGCATAATCTGAACTTATTTAAATATAAGCATAATCTGAACTTATCTGATCTGATCTGAACTGATCTGATCTGATCTGAACTGATCTGATCTGAACTTATCTGATCTGATCTGAACTTATTTTTTCTGATCTGAAATAAGCAAAAATAAGGTGAACTGAACATAGCCTAAAAAGAAACAAACCAAAAAGAAAAGTGTGTAGATTAAAAAGAAACGGAGGTAGTATTGAAAGATACCTTTATTTTCCCCTTATTTAAACATTCTCATATAATAAAGAGTTACGCAAAATAGAGATGAAAACTAGATTTAGGCTTCGTTTGGTTGGGTGTAAAATATTTTTAGTGTAAAATTATTTTCATGGCTGGAAAATGAATTTACAATGGAAAACACAATTCCAAAATTAGTTTTTCGTTGTTTGTTTCCATGTAAGAAAAATGTGAAACGAAAGAAAATGAAAGGGAAAGTTAGGAGGTAATGAGAGCCGAGAGGAGTGTACAAGAGAGATAAGGAAAACAGTTTTCCCTTCATTTTGAAGGGAAAATGGTTTTCCATCATTGGGAGAGCAATCTTACTCGTAGGGAAAATGGTTTTACACTCCTTTACAAACCAAGCAATGTAAAATTGAAACTAGTGGAAAACAATTTTCTAAGACGAAGCCTTAGACTCAAGTCTTGTAAACGGCCTTTAAACTCCTGCCAACTAAAGTAATTGACATTTACATAGACCTTGATGTAAAATATTAAAATTTACTCTTCTCGTGGAAGTGCCACTTCAATTACAATTATTTGTATCATAAATTTCAAAGTAAACAATTTTTATATGAAACATAAAGATCATGATTGTCTTAAAAAATCGCCTTATATTCTACATAAGGATCATATATTTAAAAAAGTACAACCGACCTTTAATTTTAGATTTTAAAAAATTCTTTGGTAATAATAGATGAGTAGTTACATTGTTATTTTAAAACATAGAATTTTAATGTATGATTGATGTTAATTTTACCATAAAACTTTGGCAAAATTGGCCTCAACACCCTGAACTATAGCTCGGGTGCACCTAACACTACCAACTATGACTAGTAGCTTAAACACCATCAACTATGGGGTGGGGTGCATTCCGTACCATAAATGAGGCCGGAAGCCTAAAATGTTGCCGAAGACGGTGGGTTTTTATGGTACAGACTGCAACCCACCCCGTAGTTGGTGGTACAGACTGCACCCCACCCCGTAGTTGGTGGTGTTTGGGCTACTAGTCATAGTCGGTGGTGTTGGGTGCCTCGAGCTATAGTTCAGGATGTTTGAGGCCAATTTTGCCTACAACTTTTAGTTGAATTTTTTTTAGGGGATAGTTGATTTTGATTTTATTCTTAAAGATATGGCTCTTGTCACTAATAAACTTGTATTTTTTTTATGTAAAAAAAAAGAAAAGAGAAAAAGCACTTTATTGGTGCCATTTCTTTTTACTCCACTTCCTATACGATCTTGTAAAAAAGGGATGATATTGATACCAAGGTTGCGCACCATTTTTATAAGGTTAGCGCTATTTGTTCGAATAGGGGATCGTTGTCACGCAAAAATTAAGAACTATTTTTGTGGGCCAATTCTCTACTATTTGACGTTTAATTTTGTGCTTCGGAGCTTGAACTTTGGACGGTGTACGCAACAACAGGTTGGCTTGTTTTTACCAACCAGTTGCAAAAGTCTTATACAATTTGCAACAACAGAAGCCAACCATTAGAGAATTTATCCTCTTTTCATATTGTTAACCGATATGCATGTTTTTACCTAAAAGAAAAAAAAGAATGTAACATGTGAGTTATTGATGAATGGTGAATTTAGAAGTATTAAATGTACAAGTAAGCAAATAATCAGTAAATAATTTTGTCCTTTTCGTACAACCAAAATTTATTGGCAATGGATAATTGTATATTGAGGCAAGAGAACAGATAGATGTGATTGAAAATAGCCACTAATTTTATATTGAGGGGACAATTTAGTTGGAGCTGAATAGAGAATAGCGAGAAGGTAAAGCTTATCAAAGTGACCTGGGCCGGCCCGAAAAATGCCCGGGTTTTGGGCAACCTATCAATGACTTTTTAGTTTAAATTTTAGCCCCCTCAATTTGGCCCGGCCCGACAACAGGACAATTTTTTAGGGACGGCCTAACACGAACCCGACTCGGCCTGACTTTTGTTCACCTTTAAAAGAAGGGTGAGGACGTGAGGTTATTGGAGTTAATTTTTCTTTAATTTATAAAAAGCTAAATTTTGAAAGAACTCATAAAAACAAAATATAACAAGATCCTGCATAATCATATTGTTTTGATTCCACAAAAATTTTATGGAACTTTTTTTTGAAGTTTTACATCACATATATCCTTACTTTTAAAAAAAATTATACTCCTTTCATCCTCAAATAATTGTCTTGTTTGACTTTTACAGTCTCCCAATGCAATATATTGACCATTAATATCTCTAAATAAATATTAGTAAAAAAAGATAAAACTTTTTTTTTTGAGGAAAAAAAATAATAAAATTTTATATATTAAAACTATATAGTGATATGAATCTAACAAGAATTCAGTAGTAACATTTTAATATTCATAATGGCATGAAAATATACCATAAAAATTCAACAAGACAATTATTTGAAAACGGAATGACAAGCTTTTGCACAAAAAGGATTAAAAAAAAATTATATAACCCTTGGAGCTACTAGCATATGGGAGAAGAAAAGAAAACATACCCCTACAATGTAGGAAAATTATTCTCTTCTCTTTGGGAGAAACTTTAGTTTACTCCTTTGTGTTCTAGATGAATTATCGTCATTTTGGATCATTGATTAAGAATTATGCGGTGTCGAAGTAGATTTCAGATCTACAATTACAATCAATGGCATTAGATTTAATTCTATTTCAAAACTACAGCATATCAAAAGACCCCCTCGTTGAAGGCGTGTTGAGATCCTCTAGAGTTTCAAAATAACTCTAGACGGTAGAGTTTGTTAAATATCAGTCGTTGATTAAGAAATCAAAGGCTTGTATTTGTTCAAAATTATTATGTATGTGATATTCCTGATTTCTATTGTAAATGTCGTATGACTCTTTTATTAATGAATTTATTTTACTTTAAATAAAAAAAGGAAAGTCTTAGAAATAGACGTTCACACTTTCTGCAGTAATCTTCAACTACAAACTATAGTAGCATAAGATGGACTCCTCGAAAAAAAAGCACATGGCATAAAAAGTCTGCAATGAGTATTCACATCGCCATTCTAATTTCTACCCCTCTGAAAAAGGAGAGTGAAAAAACAAATATGAGTCAACCTTATATTTTGTTCATATTCGATCAAGTAAATGAACTAGATTAGAATATGATTAGATATAGTTTCACAACAGAAACAAGCTAGTTATTAATGTACTTTTATTACATTGTTCAGCAAAACCTCAGAGGGTTTTAACGGGATTGTTGGATGTATTAACATAAGCAACAAAAACACATACTCTCGTGATTTGGTATACAAATTATGAAGTACACTCAGGCCCTACTTCATTAGCTGCACCAAACATCTTGGAGTAGCATCCTTAGACAGTTGCTTGCGAATTCTCAGAATCTTGCTGTTGTTTCCACTGCTCTGGTGTCAAGGCTTTCTTTATTGACAAAGCATGGATCTCTTGCATCTCTTTCTCGAGAGCAGCATTAACTATCCGGTGCCTCTCCAGTAATCTCTTGCCCTCAAACTGTCCCGAAACTATTTTGATTTCAAAACTTGCACCACACCTAAGTTCAGCATAAAGAAATTTTTTTAAAAAAAGTTCAGCGTAAAGAGACATCCATCAAATCCTTTTTGTGTCTGGTCAGTGGTCAAGGTGGAGCAGTGTGCTATGTTACTCGGACTTTTTATTTTACCTCAAGTATCCATGTTAGAACCTCGACACTCGACATGGGTATGGATACTTCCATACTTCATTTGAGGCCAAAATAATGGATAGTTTTCATAGCCCGGTCAAATACTGGGACATGGACTCATTCCTGACACAAGTATACGAGTAGCGTAGGCGGTGTGTGCTATGTGGTAATAAAACATTGTGTTTGCTTAACCAAAATATGTTTTTGAGGAAACTTACCCTCCAGAGGTATCAATTACTTCCTGCATCACGAAAAGAAAAGGATAGAATTCAATTAGAAATTCAATGAGTTAGCAGGATCTTCATAGCACTAAGTGGTATATGAAAAGCCTAACAATGATAGGCAGACATATAGTCAGTAGCCACTATTTCATATAGCCACTAATCATTGTTCTATTAAGGGAGGAGCAAAGCAATATAGGAACAATAAGAGCATAAGCAAAAGTATATGTGATAATATTTTAAAAGCAACTATCAATTGAGAGACCCCTCATGTAAAATGTCAGAAACGGATAGCTTTCTCAGAAGCTACAGAACCTCAAAGGAGCAAAACTCTGCACAGAGAAAGCAAAACCAACTGAACATGGGATATGAAAAGCTACGATTTTACAAAATTAGAGGCTGACAAAGATTGTAGGTTTTAACTATGTATGCAATAGTCAGTTTTGCATTCACATAATTCAAAGGCTAATGCTCCTAATATTGCTAGATCTTACACATGAAGGTGAGAGAGATTCATAGCTTTCAGTTAGCAGAACACCATTTACGACTAAATGAAAAAGTTAAAGAAGATGAATGGACAACCATGATTTAATAGTAACATTGCCATTTGTTTTCGGCGACATCCATGCCTGTCCAGTAAAAGTATAAAGAGAGCGGAAAATAAAAAGTTCAAATAAAAGTTTAGCTTGATGGACTGTTAGACATCAGGTATCATCATAGGAAGGCTAAATATGCATTGTGTATCTTCAAGGTCCACAGTGCAAAGTCATATTCTTCCCTTTCAGATCCTTCAGCTTAATCAGGCAGCTTTATAGCCAATATCAGTATTATTATACAGAGTATAGCTCATTCACAATTTCTAAGAAACTAGCTGGACTTGTTGCTTAACCAACTAGATATTACATTACATATAATACAACTGTGATCATATAGGATCATATAGGTGCGACAAGAAGGATTTCCACAAAAAAAGCATTATAATTAACAACGCTCTTGATAAATTTTTGCACATATCCTATTGATAAAACCTTATAAAAACTTAACAGGTTAGTATGGGTATGGCATTCAAGTATTCAACATGTTGACAGCACAATAGCACATAGATCAAAACCAGGCAAGCGTACATGCACCTCTGCATCTTGATTCCTGAACAACTTAAGTTGACCCATCCTGGGAGAAAAAGGGTCCGAACTCTATCTACGTAAGGATGCACAGCACCACAAACAAATTTAAACAACAGGTCAAATTTCTGGTACATTTTCTCGAACTAATGAGAAATGCACAAAAAACAACGGAAAAAGATCAGAACATTGTTCAAATCAAACTAGATTCTAACTCAAAATAATCTCTATTATATAAGTGAAGGGAGGAGCAATGGTGTCCCCCTAGACAATTACATATTTAACCTTAAACATGATTAATATTACTTTCTCAATCATCAATCACATAAACAACAAATTAGGCAAGAAAAAAAGATTCCATCATATTACATTCATTGACCCAAAAAATTCGAAACAAAAAAATTATATGCATAAACTTGCCAAAAGATATCAATCAAATTAATTAACTGACAACACAATCTACTCAAACTTGACCGAAAATTCAAAACCAAAAAATACCATATGAATAAAGTTGCCCAAAAAACATCAATCAAATTAATTCACTCAACTCAAAATTTGACTGAATACAATACTAATACAAATCTCTATCATATAAGTGAAAGGGGAAGGAAGATGGTGTCCCCTTTAGAAAAAGACTGATATACCCTTAATGAATTTAAATTGCCGTATATATTAAATAATATTTTCTTCTTCCTACTTGCCATATATATTGAACAAGTTAACAATGGAATTGAATTTGAAATTTCAATTAAATATTAAATTAAGGAGAATGATTTCTCTTCTTACATATGTGTGAAAAACATTGATAAAATATTAAATTGACAATATAACTTGATTGACACAATCGGAAGAAAAAAATAAAAACTTGGATTTATATTAATAATTGTACTGGTAATATTTTACAACCTAAATGTTGATTATTATTCGGCAATCTCTATTATAAATCAAACTCTTCCACTTTATTAATATTCAACTATTGAACTTGATACACAAATTCTGCCACTTTATTTGAGCACAAGCTTTCTTCGGCTTTATATTTCATTCTCTCAATATTATATTTGATTTTTTTAGGGGAATATTATATTTGAATAATGATGAACAAATAGCTAAAAAAAACCAACGAAACGCTGATTCAAGAAAAACATATATTAAAAAATTATAAATGTTTGTTCGAATCAAATTTTTTGTAACACTGATGAATAACTAATTGAGAAAAAAATGTTATATGACACGCACGCATAGCGTGCAAAAAATACTAGTCTGACATAGTCTAAGATATTAGCAATCTAAATTTCACCCACTTAATCTAATTAAGCTCCACATGAGTAACATGACTTGCATTGCATTATTTGGACTCTTCATCTCAAAAGTTCCTACCCATCTTCACACCTCAAACACAACTTGAATACTACTTATCACTACAACTCCCTGAAAATAGCGTATTAGTCCAAATACTCCAACCATCCAAACACCCATTGATGAGTATACCCGATTTCGAGTAACATAGATTAGGACTAATTGTTGATCATGGCAATCAAATGCCATAGATATGATACCCTAAAAATACAATCTTTTTTTTTGCAGGGAAAGCGGTTCTATGTTCTATCATGTATTAAAAAGAATATTGCACCAAAAAATGTATCAAAATTTTGCTATAATATCATTACCATTACACCCACAATCTCTAAGTTTACTATAATTCATCAAAATCAATTCTTATGAATATCAAATCCGGTGCACCCATCTTTTTGCATTCTCAATAAGAAATTAACAATCCCATAAATGATTATGATGCTACTATAAAAATGAAGTAGTTCTATTATAAATATATATACATAAATAAATAAAACAAGTTATAAAAACAATCTAATTAAGCAAGATAAAAACTCAACAAAAGAATTTGGAAAAAAAAAGTGAAGATAAAAGTAAGAGAGAGTACTAGATGAATAGGGTTGAGCTTAGACGTGAGGGAAGACTCCACCTCCTCCTTTGTCACCCCCATCTTTTGTTTCTTTCCCCGCTTTTTTGCAACTTTGGAACTTTATAATAGAGAACAAAATTGGATTTTTGCTGAATAACAAGTTATTTATATTCGTCTTTCCTTTTTTTTTTTTTATCAAAAAGATAAAGATGATTCTTTTAATGTGGAAAATTCTGCGTGGTATATAAGCTTAGGAGGCCCATTAAATTATGGTTCAGCTAAACCTGCCTAGCCCAATCAGCTTTATTTTTAAGATTTATTGGGTTCTACTCTTTCTTGATTTGGACACCTTCCCCACGAACAATTTTTGGCAACCATCTCATCATTTTCTACTTGGATTTTTTTTTTCTTGAAAATGACTAGTTTTCCACGGCCAAATAGATTCTGACTAATTCGGATTTGAGTTAAGAAGGTTAATTAGGAGGTAAAGTTTTTCGAACAAATGTTGTTTCTAGGTCTCGACTTTGTAGCCGAGACCTCTAATTAAATTGGAATAAGTAACAACTACTTGCTAGCTGACCTAAGTACTTGTTGGTTGGAATATATTGATTGCATTACTTCACCAATGCAACAATAAAACTTGATATTTTAGAATCCTGGGCTCATTTTTATTTGTCAAATTTTTTGTAAGTGTGACTTGCACTCAAGCAACTAGTCTTAACAACCAACCCCCCCCTCTCTTTCCTTTTTGGAAGTGAGCTTAGCTAATGATTCAAACCTTTTACAATTAAGCTAGGTGACATTTGCTCAATTAGTGTACCTCAATTCTGACTTTATAAATTAATATGTGGGATGTTTCATTAAGCCTAGTTGGGTTAGCAATGTAATTTTGTAACTCAATTTCAAAATTTTCGCTTATTTGTATGTGTTTTAGAAAAAGTAAATATATGATCAACCTAGTTATGCGGTTAATTGAGGCATGAGGCTGTGGCTAGGACACCTTGCAATCACAATTGTAGAACCACTATGAACAAGTCTTGCATAAGACAATCTCGGACAAAATGTCAAATTTTACTCTTGAAAAGATAAGTCAGCCACTAAAATGGAAAAAAGTTATATGGGTCTTCCAAAAAATTATTTTGAAACCATCTCAATACAATATTTTTCCTAAAAAGTAAAAAGTACTTCGATATCTAAAGAGTGTACCAATAAGATCCTATAGAGGGCTAATTTCTCATTACTTAGCTTGCACTCCGTGTGCAGATGTGCTTATATAGAACAAGCAAGACCACCAAAAAATTCATAGATAATGAAATGGAAACTATGGTGTATAGTATTAGTGAGAGTCAAAAATTACATTTCACATAATGACATGTACATGAAGAACTGAAGATTACTCCTGTATACTTTTACATTATTTCAATGGTTTACTTTGCCTACCCCTTGTGTAATCTTCAAGCACATGAAAGAATGAGAAGAACTAACTACAACTCATCACTATCTGTTGTTCTTTCTAGTATGAAGATGTTGCCTTTGTCATCTCTTCCTACTTTCATTGTGTCGTCTATGTATCTTTATTTGACTTGTGTTAAAGGATCAACTGTTCTCTGTAGCTATTTTCATGGAGGACAACGAAAAGTGATTTAAGCAAGTAAGCAACTTGAACCAAAAGGATACGTGATCTCCAGCCAGCCTTCTGGATTGAAAATGTTGAGTAGAAGTCCATAATTTGTTGCGAACAGATTCATCAACTTGTAGTTTTAGTGACATTCATATCAGAAACACTTCTTTTCCTCATTTTTTACTATTTAATTCCTGAAGTCGCAAATAATTGCAACACTTTTTCTTTCATGTTTCAACTTTACAAACTTTATTAAAATGGTCAAAGATGTGCATTGGAGACTGTGAAAAAGTGTTGCAATTATTTAAGAACCGAGAAAGTCAATACAAAGTAGTAGGCATATATATATATATATAATACAAACCTGTTCTGGGGTGATCTGTGAATCGTCATACTTGATGTTTACTCTCTGTACATACAAAAAAGATCAATAAAGGCAGAAACTTATAGACATTGGTAAATTCACCAGATAAAAGAGAATAGTAAATTTATCAGAAAAATGAAAGAGATAGGTAAGTTTACCGATGGCGATGCAACACTGAAAGAAGACTGAATTCTCAACTGACCATTTAACAGGTTCAATCCTCTTGCACTGAACTTGATTATGTTAACTGCTTTGCCCTCCATTTTTTTGGGCAGCATCAAGGCAAAATCAATAGCCTTATGAAAGTTATAGAGAATATACACAAATTCTATTCTCCAAAAGAAGTACACACAGAAAATTTCAAGATATAAGCAGCAATGAGCTAGTTTATGCCAAAATTTAGATGAGATTTCAAGATTATCATCCTAAAAGTAGTTTATAGTTTATATCCGTCAAGCACAGGTTCATCAATGAATTCATAATTTGTAAATTCTTGTTTCTAAATTTGCTTACACCCTTACAACTATTATAATTCAATCCATGTCATGCAAGGGGAAATTTGGGTTATTATTGAAATTAATCAAAACTCAGCAACAAGCCAACAATCCGTGCATTTACTTCTCCACATGGAAACTCAATATAATACACATTAAATAATCGCGAAACTAGATATGCAACTTTATAAATTGATCAAGGATCACTTGACACGAGAATGAGGGAGTGGAACGGTGGTAAGCCCTTTCATCTTCCACCCACATGTTGTGGGTTCGATTCTCATCAGGGGAGGTTTGGGGGCTTTGGGGTAGGTTGTATTTAGGTGCCCTGTGAGAGGGCGTTAAAGTAATTTATCTTACCAAATTTTTTTTTTTAAAAAGGATCACTTGACACAAAATTTTGGAGACCTGCCTCCAACCTTGTTACTTGAACCCCCAGAACACACATGATGGTCTTGAGCTACATATATATGTCTTGAGCACGTGTGAGTTGTCTCACATTGGCGAAGATAAAAGATTATAACTATCTTGTTAAACTCAATTTGGACAGCTCTTCAATAGGGGTGTGTTATGTGTTATGTAAATGGGCTTATGGGAGCACCAATAACGGTGCAACTCATCCTGTTATACAGTTATACAGTTATACTTCAACTACTAATTCAGTAATCTGTTTTCCCTCTTGATCTTTTCCATTGATGGCTTTTGGCTCTATCGACATCAATCCTAAACAAACCTACTCCCTCCGTTTCAAATTAATTGCAACATTCACTACTCGCACATTGAAAAGAACTGTAATAGTAAAGTTAAAAATATTGGTTAATTGAGTATGTCGCATCTAAACTACAGCTACCAAAAAAAAAAAAGAGAATGTAGCAACTAATTTGGGACAAGGGAGCACAAAGTACTTCTAAACTGAAGGAAAAATTAGCTCAGCTCTGTGTAAAACAAGAAATTATTCATACCTCAGCAATATCAATGATCTGTAAAAAGTCCCCCAAATTGACAAAATCTCTTAGTCCAAGCTTAGTTCTCTTTGAACCCAATATAGTAATTGTACTATATATAAGCTTCCAGCATCCACTAACCTTCCAATTACAGATATAAATGGTAATAATTAGGAATAAACCAGCTACCAAATTAAATTAGTATAAACTAAAAAGTAATCAACTTTATACATGTTCTCACCCAAAATCCTCACTCTACCTTATCCAAATTTAGTAATGGATTGGATGTTGGGTTATTAGCTTCAAGTTCCATCACTAAATCCTCAACCTCTCTCTTCTTTTCAGAAGTTACCCCAAAAACACCTCTATTGATACCTACAACATCACACACAGAAATTCCAAACTTACCCATTAGCAAAAATTGAATTTTTAATATATCCAACTTAAAAAAAGGATGAACTTTTTACAAGAAAGTTTAATTTAGTGTACCTTCTATAGCCTGGTAAATACTTGCTTTAGTGAGGGAAATAGTGTCATTATCACCCTCATGTAAACCTGAGCTCTGTTCTTCAATAACAGCAGCAATTTTGTGTCTAAACCCAGAAAATGGGTAGTGATTAAATCTTGAAGAGTTGGGTTTTTGAGTTGATAATGAGAATGAGGTTAATGGGTTTTTAATTTTGGATAATTGTGGATGATGAGAGTGAGAAGCTGGGAGTGGTGGTTGTATAAGGTTGGTGGCCATGGAAGGAGCGATAAAGTTTATTAAATGGGTGGTCAGTGACTCATTGGTGGTGTTTTTTGGTGGTTTATATTTTGAGGAGTTCAAAGGTGAACGTTTGATTTGGAATTTCTTGGTTACGACTCCCTCCGCGAAAATTCGAAGTTACGCACGGAAGTATGGTGCTTCCTGTGCGCACGCTTCAAAACGCAACGTTTAAACGGTCTGCAGTGAACATCTGCGGTTTTCCAATGAACATTTGTGGGACCCACCTCAATTTCTCTTTCCTCAAATTTTTCACCCCATGTGCGTTGTAAACCAATAAACATCAAGATTATTCCAATGGACATTGTAGTCTAATGAACACAAGCTAATTTTCAATGGACATTTGCAATTTTGGAATAAACATTTGTGGGATTTACTATTGTTCATGTAAACCAATAAACATCAAGATTATTCCAATGGACATTGTAGTCTAATAAACACACGCTAATTTTCAATGGACATTTGCAATTTTGGAATAAACATTTGTGGGATTTACTATTGTTCATGTAAACCAATAAACATCAAGATTATTCCAATGGACATTGTAGTCTAATGAACACACGCTAATTTTCAATGAACATTTGCAATTTTGGAATAGACATTTGTGGGATTTACTATTGTTCATTTCTTACTTCATTAACATATTGTTGATTCAAATGTTAGTTTATTCATCCAAGTCTTCAAAATGCTCTTTCAAATTACTTATATGTTCATTGTGATAAATATTTATGTTGTCATTACTTATATGTTCATTGGAGATGAACAGATGTTCACTGCATTAACATATTGTTGATTCAAAAAAGGTTCCCATGTGATAAATTTTTAACTGTTCAGTGGAATATTGAAGATGTTCATTGGGTTATTTTTTGTTTCCAATTTTCCGCGTTTTGTTTGTTTTTTGGTGCGTTTTGGATGGTGCGCACCATCTTATTCCTACACTCGTGCGCACCATTGACGGACTCCTCCCTCCGTTCTAAAATACTTCATCGATTTGTAACTATCCTACATTTTCCTAAAATGAAAATGTCGTAATACTTGCTACATAGAACTTAGAAGTACTATCTTTACGGGTATGTTCTCCCCAACTTATTTTCAGTTCAGAGTCCTAAATTATTATCATTACTATTAGTTAGTTATAATTTAATTTAGTTCAATTCAGTTGTTTTATGCCGAAGAGAACAAGCCCGTAAAATATGTGGTGGAGGCGTGTTTTTTGGTTCTCAAAAGGGGTTGACACATACTTCATGTGAAGTTCTGGTGCCTTTCTTTCGCTCTCTAATTATCTTAAAATATGTAGTTTTTATCTGTAGCAAGTAAATAAAAATGAAGGAAGTATAAGAGACGCACACTTTACAAAAATTTGCTTTGTCTACAAATATCACTTATAATATGATAAATAATAATTAAACTGTTAAATATATTTTGAATAATACTGCAATAATGTTATTTTATTAGAACTATTATTAACATGAATTAAGAGTAAATAACGGTTAAAGTTCGACTTCAAATATCGTGCATGCTTTATATTATGAAATAGAGGAGTAGTAATAAGGAAATTGGGCAATCTTTAAGGGACAAACTAAAAAGGAAATTGAGGTAATTTTTTTTATGGGAATAGGTGGACTAATATTATATATGGAAAGATGCAAAATTTGTTACAACCAAAACCGGAGATACATAGTGAACCACCATCAAACCAGACCTCATAACTGTACTAATCACCACCCATTTGGCGAGTCGATGAACTATCTTTTAGAGACAATCTAAAAAGAAAATTGGGATCTTGAAAAAGATGGTTTATATTCAGTGAGATCTGCTTATAAAGCGTTGTGGGGGGATTCGAATAATGAGAATGATGCGTCCTCTTCTTATTCTATGGACTTGTGGAAGAAGATGTGGAGGTTGAATGTGTTGCCTCGGGTAAAAATCTTTGCTTGGAGAGCGATGTCTAATGCGCTGCCAACAAGCTTAGCACTGCACCGAAGGTTGCCCAATTATTGTGCCAAGTGTGGTGTGTGTAGGAGGGAGGAGGAGAGTGGGCTGCCCGCTTTACTCCATTGTCCGCTAGCCAAGGAGGTATGGAATCTTAGCTCGCATAGTGTTATGTGTCGAGATGGTCTGGTTTCGATTGGTGATTGGGGGGGGTGGTGCTTTGAGAAGATGGAAGAAGATGAGATGTGCACGTTTTTGACCACTGCGTGGGCAATCTGGGGAGCCCGCTGTAAATTGCTGATGGAGAATACTGGTGGTGTACCTACGGAAACACTCGCCTATGCCTTGAAGATTAGTCGAGAGACCATGGATGCAGGCCCCCCCACTCTCGGCGGCAGGTTCAATCCTCTCGCCTTATCCTGTCTCGTGGTCGAAGCCTGCTGAAACGAGGATGAAGGTGAACGTTGATGCAGGTTGCTTGGGGTCTTGGGGGTGTGGGTTGGGGGTCGTTTGTAGGGATGCAAATGGCACGGTGCTGGCTGCAGGAACGCATCAATTCCAAGTGGCGGGGAGCCTCTTGTTAAATAGACCAAATAAAATAGAAGTAGGTTTTTTAATGGGGAAAGGCCGTTGGAGGAAAAGATCAAATATAATACTTTAGTTGGTAATTTAAAACTACTTTAAAAAAATTCGGCAAAGAAGTTAATGTCCTAAAAACAACTATTGTCTTATAGGACGCACCTTGGCAGAGTCTCGTTTTTTAAGCTCAGAAATTCAACCAATTTCTTCAATGGTGATGAAGAGGAATTACTTCAATGGTGAGGAAGAGTGAACTGAGCAAAATTAGGGTTTTATATTCAGTATAAGAGGGTTGTGTAGAAAAGTAAAAAACAACAAAGAGTGAGAAATTGGAGGGAGAGATAAGGTCAACACCAAAATGTTGACTTCTTTGCCGAAAATTCTTAAAGTGATCTTAAGTTGCCAACTAAAGTATCATATTTGGTCTTTCCCTCCAAAAAAAAATAATTTACTAGGTACTTCCCATAAAAAAAACCTATTTTATTTGGTCTTATCTGACAAAAGACCCTATATTTAATGATAATTACTAAATCAAAGTCCCGTGTATTAGATTTGCTCTAAGTGTACTTTTAGAATACCAACTTTTTCACAATTCGTTTATTTTTATGTAAGTAAGAATATCGGTAGCCAACTTGTACATTGAAATTGTTCAAAAGTAAATAGATAAATAATACAAACATATAAGGTCGTCTTACGATAGTTCATGGTAGATAAAGGTTAATTTTCCCATAAATGAGTCACTTATAGTAGAAGTGACCTCCTTATGGTAAGGTGACAATTCATATAAAAGTGACATCTTCAAAACAAAATTGTTATGATATTAAACAAGGCTTGCTAGATTAAAAATACTTCAAACATAGTATTGTTTTTATTTCAGGAAAATTCCTAACGCCAAAATTACCCCTTACATTTGGGGAATTCCTCAGATACCCCTGAGGTGTGTGTTTCTGCTCAAAATACCCTTACTCTTGACGGAAACCTAACGCCGTTAACTTTCTCTTTCTCTCTCTCTCTCTCTTCAGTTTTCTCTCTTTCCTCCCACCATCCTCCATTGATGAACCTCCAAGCTTTCTCTCTCCTCCCATCATCCTCCATTTGTGACATTCTATACCTCAAAATTTTCTCTCTCTCCTCTGTAATCCCCCACAATTTTAAAGGATTTTATAAATATATTTTAGTATTTATATATTTATATTTTAGTTTAAATGATGTTATTATTTAAAGAAGGTTGACTATTTTAAAAGTCAAATGAAATTATTTTAAGATTTTAAGTAAGTTGAAAATATTTTAATTAGGCATGCTTTGAAAAAGGTTTGAAACATGAATTTGATTTAGAAAAGAAGTCTAATGGACTTGAAGAACCCAAATTCTAAGTAGATTAGGAAAGAGGAGTTATATTGATGCTAGGAGTCCTCATTTATCAATCCTAGTTGTCATCGAATTCTATTTAAACTCAATCTCCTTTTCCTAAGCCCAAAAGGAAACCCTACTTATAAATACCTTTAGCCCAATTATTTTACCCTACACAAAATTATTTTCTTCACTCTTCTCTCTCTTTTCTCACGGCACTCTTCTCTCTTCCTCTTCCACGTAAATTTCAGCTTTCTTCCTCTCAAGTTTTTCTTTCTTCTTCTTCAAGTAACGCTTTCTTCTTCGCTAAGAAACGTCACCACCACCGTTGAACACCGGTGCACCGCCGCTGCTCTTCCTTGGCCGGCGCATCATCACTTTCCTCTTGTGTTGGTTTAATTCTTTTCTTTTTCCTCAAGTTTCCATTAAAGACTATGTTTTTATGCTTTATTTTAATGTTAATCATGATTATCAATGTTAATTTACTGTTTTAATGAATAATCTTGATTCATATATATATTATATTATAAGAATAAAAATTCAGATTTGTTTATTATTGTTAGATTGAAGTTTTATTAATTAAAGCATGGATTTTTAGGGTGTTAATTATTAGAAAACCATAGTAGCATATTATATACTATGAGATTTATTTAATGTATGATTTTAAACATGTTTAAGTGGGTTTAAAGAAGGTTTTATAATTTTATAAGTTGCTGGAATTTCAGAAAGTATTTTATTTAGGGAGTTTTAAGAATTTTAATTACTAGTATGGTAGTACTATGCTAGGAATTAAAAGTAATTGGAGTTTTGATAGAAAAATCAACTTTTGAATATGTTTAAAGGGGATTTTAAATATTTTAAAGTTGCTGTCTTTTTTATTTAAGAGTATTGATTTTAGTTATATTTGATTTCTAGGCGGAGAGTATTCCGTAGGAGATTTTTAAAGGGGCTAAAATGGCCAGTCGACTAGTTTACACAAGGTACGTACATATCTATGTGATGATTGAGATAGTATCATGATTTTATGAAGGAGAATTATGTAGTATCATGTATAGGAACTATGTTGAGTTCATGTATGATATTTATTATGTTGGATTTTGCATGTTTTATGCCCGTGTGCAAACATGTTGATTATAATATTTGATTATGAGTAGAATATCATGTTTGTATGGAATATTGATGCAAGCATGTTAATTGGATTGGGAACCTTATTTATTAATTCACATGGGGGAATTAATATATTTATTAGTAGTGGATCATGTTTGATCATTGTTCCCTTTTTGTATTTCACTACTTTATGAGGACTGTGGGCCTTATTTGGTAAGTTGACAAGTTATGCCTTTGAAAGGTAAGATTGATTGTTGGCTAGGTTCAACAAAGTAAGAAAGGTTGGAATTAAAGAAAGTAATCTTGGATTGTAAGTTGTGATCACTTATTAAATCCTAAGATAAAAGAAGTTCAGTGTGAATGTTTGAATTATATTCTGTGTTGCTTGTATGTATGTCATAACAAGTAATAAATTGTAAATCACGTAAAGTGTAACTTGGATAGTAATAAGCTTTAGACTGGTGCACGTCTGAAGTTGGACAATCAGGAGTTGGGGTACATGGTGAGCGTGCCATGGCTTTTTCTGGGAATTGGATTGATCACCGTTCCTCTTTTTATTTAAAGGTTCCTCGATATCGCAGGTCATTATGGAATACGGAGTCGCGCCCGTATTTCGTCTTCCTAGGTGAAGGCTGGTTTCTAGTTAGACAACTCGGTCCAATAACTATTCCATTTAATATAATAAAAGATGATTAAAGTTTAGTTCAGTAGAAGTTATCTGCAGAATGTTATATTGTTGTATTATTATTTATCCCTGTTTATTATTTCTTAGTATCATGATTAGGATTGTTTATGTATTGTTATGTAGTACTCAGCTTTGCTGATTACGTGCTTTGTTTGTATGTGTTGATCATGGCTTTGCCTTATTGATCCTGTGATGACCCAATTTTGGTGAGCAGATTCTCTAGAGCATTGACATTTACAGGTTCGCAGATGTAGCATCATTGGGAATCTGGGAATGGAGAGCTTGTGTAAATTTAGTTTATCATGTTTTCTGCATTAGTCGGACCATGTTATTATAAGTTGGTTTGATAGACTTTATAGAGTGGTTTATTTTTGAAGTACTTATTTAATTATTTATAAAGTTTAGTTTGATGTTTTTCCGCTGCAAAATTCTGAATAAGCCGATACGTTATCACACGGGCGATAATACTTGGGTAATTCTCTAAGTTTTATATTATAAAGGTATTTCTGAAAAGAGAGAATTATCGGGGTGTTACATCCTCCCACCATCCTCCTTTAATATTTTTCTTGAATTTTCGATTCGTTTGTTAAATAACAAAATAAAATCAGATTTAGTTTGTTAAATTAATTCAAAAATCATCTTCACTCGCAGCTATCTTTTCTCCTCCCTATGCTTTCATTTTCTCCTCTTCCGCGTCGTTGCTCCCTTGGTGTAGCTGCTTTCTCCTCTTCTCTCGCCGCTTTGCAGCCACCGCCGGAGCTGCGCGTGCTACTCAGATTCTCCCTCCTCTGTTTGTGTGTGTCTGCCGCCGGTACTGCTACGTCTACCACCGGTGCTGGTGCTGCTGCGTTATGTTCTCCCTTTCCTCTGCTGATTCGTTGGTGGTGCTGCTGCGTTATGTTCTCCCTTTCCTCTGCTGATTCGTTGGTGGTGCTGCCACCTCTAGTGGTGGTCGTGTGTTGGTGGTACGCAAAGTACATCGAATCATCAACAAATCGATGGACGAAGAATCGATGGACGAAGGAAGATGAAGATTGGGAGGAGGGAGAAAGGCACGGAGGTGGGAGGAGAGAGAACACTTGGAGGTTCATTAATGGAGGATGGTGGGAGGAAAGAGAGAAAACTGAAGAGAGAGAGAGAAAAAAAATTAACGGCGATAGGGTTCCATCAAGAGTAAGGGTATTTTGAGCACAAACACAAACCTCAGGGGTCTCTGAGGAATTCCCCAAATGTGAGGGGTAATTTGGAAATTACGCCAAACCTTAGGGGTACCTTAGGAATTTTCCCTTTTATTTCTTATTGGGAGAAGTTATTCAACACAAATTTAGCATCGTGAAAATAATGAATCAGAGAATAAAGCCTAGGGGTGCGTAAACTATGGTCCAAACTTGGATCAAAGCAGACTAGATTGATAGATTCAAGTATAGTTTTCGGTCCATAGAGTTTTAAATTTTTTTAGTTTTTGATCTAACTAGTCGAAACCCATAGTTTATAGTGACTTAGTTACTTTGATTAAAACTAGTATCTTTTGCACGAGATGTGTGCATGACATCCCGTGTAAGTGATTTTGTGGAAGTTTTTAATTTAATTGTTATTCAAGTATATTGTTCTAGGTGCAGATGTAACTACTTTGCAGTTATAGGGATTCTTTTTTTTTTTCTCTTTTCTTAAAAAAAAAGAGAGAATGCAGTTAGTAATTTTATTGGTTATTAAGGGTAATTTGGGCAAAGAGAATGGACACCAAAGAGTCAGGAGTTGACATATAGAATAGAGATATTTTCTATTCATTTCGGAAAAATCTCAACAATACATCATCTATTATAAAAATTTACCCTTTTTTAATCACGACACATAATGTCATAACTACATTTATATTTTAGTTTCTAACCTAAATCGTAGAGAAAATATTGCACATAATAGCATTTTGTATCTCAACTATCTTGTTAAATAAGTAATTGTCTGAAGCCGCAACAAAATTTTTCGGGACCAGTATTCAGTCCACCAAAAATAGTAAATCTAGTCTTTCTGTCCTATAACATCAAAATTTAGAGCTCCTGGTTTCTCAAAGCTAAATCAAGAATCTGTTATTGACAAGGAGATCAGCTGTAGCCTGCAATAAGGGGAAACAACACCAGTAATTGAAAAACAAGTTCTAACACTTTCAAATCTCTAGAGAATTAGTGATTCGGTAAACTGAAGAAGCACTGGATAACTCAACTGTCCTTTAGTTAAGGACTGATATTTACAACTTTTACACTTCTTTTGAAAGAATGATATAATTGTCCTACAAAATTTCAGACTCAGCACATCTTACAAAAAATCAATCCAGACGATGAATAAATCCCAACTGCTAGCCAAAAAAACCGTAAGCTTTCTACCTGAATCAAATTTTCTACACTCATATTGTCCAGTGTCCACTACTACTAAACTGCCTAATGACTAGAGAAAAATTTCTTGCCTGTCATTCCAAAAGAAGATTGGACTCTAGTAAAGACAGGACAACACCACCGTACATTATTGACAGGATTCTCATCATTTGCTTATTAACATCCCAAACAATCTATGCCTTCGACTATTTCCATATACATAGAAAGAAGACAGGCCCCATTCCTTTCTGCAGCAATGTATCAAAGGATTTCACAAGGCCAGTGCAAGAACTTGAAAAATCAATACTATCACAAAATTTTCCAGCAGCGCTTCAACACCACTTACTGTATTTACCTTCATTTTCTTTCCTACATTAATGGGAGATATGCCCCACCATGCCCTTTCCTCAAAACAAGTGGTCCGGCATTATCGGGCACCTTGTCCAAGGTCCTGTTACATGCATCAATCACATCATTAAACCCAGTTGCGACAGCAGCCATCTGCAAACGGAGCCTCATATCTCTTGTTTTTTTTAGTAAACAGCGAAAAGATCGCCCCAGATACTTAGCCCATTCAGCAGGCAAACCTCCTCCAATCAGCCAGACTGAAAAATTGGACTGGTCTACCCTTGCTACCATCTCTGATCTGTAAAATTTTGCCAATTCAATGAGCACAGAATTCTTGAGAGGAAGCACAGCCACAAATTCAGCCACAAATTGCTCTACGATTTCTGGCTTTAGCATCTGGTTCCATAAAACTGGTGTCCACTCACTAGGTTGATTAAGATTATAGGCTTCAGCCACAATCAATGCTTCCTGGAATCGTGTCTGATCAACAAGTAATCTGCGAGCACTGGTTTCAGACAGATGCGACCACTCGATATCAGGCATTCGAATTTGAAGAGAGACGAGGGAAGCCTGAGCACAAGCAGAGCGGGTTTTATTGCCAGCATCAATGGAGGAATGGACTTCTGCTGCTTCAATGTAGAAGTGCATTGATTCAAGGAGGTCTTCATTGTGGTCCTTATTGTGGCGATGGTGCCATCTCTGGTAAGACTGCTCAGCTCGTGACTCCAGTAAAGAAGCTGTTTCATGCTTCAAGTCAAAGTGATTATAGACCTGCCAAAATTCCAAGACGGAAACATGATCACAAACAGCAATGACAGTAGACCCATTTCACATTACAAGTAGTTGAAATTTTTACTTTCTTTGGGTACATGGATTATGGGCTGGGTTTTCCATCTCAGGAAAGCCCAAGACCCGAATTATACAACAGCCCCCTAAACCCCCTCTCCCCCAACTACCAGCCTCTGGCTGGATGAGGTTTCGAACCCAGGCACTTTGCCTGGAATCCGGAGTGGAGAGCCACTGCTCTCCTACTGCTTCCTCAAGTACTTGAAGAATTAGTCTAAGATCATAATGGACATTTTTCATCAAGAGTGCCACACAAGCAATCTCTTCTTACTTCTTAGTGTCCAATGTAGACATTTTTGACACACCAGTTATGAATTAGATATATTTCCATTAATATGAAATATGATACTCAGTATTGTCTAGATTTTTTCTGTCTTAGAGTTTATTCTGTAAAGATATATAGACAGTTATTCTATCACTTCATATAAAATGTGATCCCATGAATGAGCACCCAAACTTTAAGAAGAAACATGACATGTTTTAAATACCATACATAAGGTTTTGATCAGATTTTCAATTTTCTACTCAAGTTCTACGGTTCCCTACTCCTTGCATATTTTCACATAGCTCCAAGGTACTTATGAAAGCATTGATAGAATGCACTAATATTGCAAAAATGAAAGAAATACAAACCACAGCCAAAGCGTCGTGATCATTGGGATTAAACTGTTTCAGTGCTGTAATAACAGCCATGCGGAATCCTCTGACAGTCTGAGCAACTGCAGTATTAACATCAGCAGCTGCAGAATACTTTTGAAGAAGAAGATCCAGTTGTCCATTCTCAATAAGAATGCCGAGTATGAAATTCAGTCTATGGAAGTTTCCGACTCCAGTTATGAGACGAGCCAAACAAGAAAAGTCGTCCTCAGAGACATAAGCCTCCACTCTTGTTGCCGCAAGGGCTACAAGAACATCGACCCCGTCTAAACAAGCTGATGACTGGTAAAAGTGGTGCGATAGAATAAGAAGTTCAACCTAAAATATAAATTACAAGGGAATTAGCTGAAGCATTAAATTATCATTTGCATACAGAAATAAATCTGTGAAGTAGAGCACTGGATACTGCAAACCAAAACCATGCTGTAGCATATGTAGGGAAGTGAAATTGGTCTTTATTATACACAACATATGATTGGAAACCTAGCTTATTTCATTAAATGATACAGAAAATGTGATACGTACTATTTTACCCTGAGTAATGTAGCATTTGAAGGAACTGAAAAGTGGTTCTCATTACTCCATATAAATAGGACACATATATTTAAATGTTCACTCCCTTTCACATGTGCAGCAATAAGGCTAATGTAGTATGTATGGTCTTCCTGTGCAAACTCTACCTATTTTTACAAAGTAACTACCACAACAGGTGTGGCAAAGCAATGCTTGCATGTCTCTCAAACAAGTGCTTGTTATTATATTGGATAAATGTCGTCTTCTTTGGTGGTAAAAGCTCTTTTAGATAACTGGAGTCAAGTGGGCTCGCCACCAACAATCTTGCAGCATTTAATGCTCTACTTATGTAGGCTTCGAGAGACAAGTTAATCTGGCTGTTGTGATGTGTGGTGATTTTGTGGGCACTATTTTGGAAAATAATGTAAGGTTCATGGAGGTTCAGAACATTGGTTGTACATTTCAAAGGGAAAGTAGGTTGTCTCGTAGTCTATTTTTACGTAAGAACACATGGTGGTAAAAGGAAACTTCAACATATAAAATGGGGAAAAGTAGATTTAAAATCGAGACTTTGCTCAATACCCCAGCCTTAATTTGTTAGGCAATTGAAATGAGTAATCACAAATTTCATCGATCTTTCTTAAGTTTATTTTTTCGATCATTTTAAATAATCACGAGTTTTAAGGGTATTGGGAAAGCTTCTCAACTTATCCAATATATTAATTTTTCCTATATACGATAGACCCAAAACAAATGAGCAATAAGAAATACTAGAGTTGGGACCCGTGTCATACACCGGTTGGGATTTGTTGAATTTTCATAATACCTCTTTATTTAAAAATTACAAAAAAGAAACTTTACGTCAATTAATTGAAAAATTCATTAAATAATACAACAATTCATGAAAATTTATATTATGGAAAGAGTATATCTATATACAGTATGTGATTAGTAATTTACTTTCCATATTCTCTATAGATTCTTGCATACTATGATTACCTATAGATAATAAATATATAATACTCCCCCTGTTTTTTATTAGATGCAACATTTAATTATTTTAATCCACTCACCAAAAAGATAAATGTTGCATCTAAAAAAAAGCAGAGGTAGTATATGGTTAGCTGTATCAAATATTTCTATATATGCTATATGTAGTTTTCTAAATGAAATTCGGGACACTTGGTCGGTTCCTCGGTGAATCTATTCGACTTTACATATACTCCCTCCGTCCCTTATTAGATTTCCCATTTCTAATTTGGGCACTACTCATAGGTAAATAAAATCCTCAAAAAAAATTCCAATATATACCGAAAAAACATAGTCATGTGAGGTCTTGTTTGATTCGTCTCATTGTGTACATTAGGAAAATCAAACTTTTATAATTTTCTGAGTTAATTGGCTAGAACAGCACAACCTTTGGCTCAAGTGCAAGGAACAACATAACCTTAAACGGGTGCAGAGCGTAGCACCAACTTAATCACGTGGTGCAGAATATAGCATAAATGGCACCGGAGCACGGAGATTCCACCGGAGCTAGGGAATCTCCATTATTTTAATATTTTCTTTCTATTTCTCTATCTCCTCTTCTTCTTCTTCTCCATTTCTTTTCTATTTCTCTCTCTTCTTCTTCTCCAGTTGAACTACCAACTTTCAACTTCAATCTCAAAAAATTGATCTCCTCTTTACTCTTCTTCGCTGTTGTGCTACATCTTCACGACTTCACATCATCAACAAATTGACGTGTAACAATTGCGGCGGCTGATCTCAGTTTCTCCTAGCTCAATATTCCGAGGTCGCGCCATGGTCGCTCAAACTTCCTGGAACTCTTCTGTTTTGTGGTGAATTAGTATGGAGCGCCCGCTCTTGTGGACTGGAAGTAATGCGAGGCTGTAGTGGAGATGGTGTTTGGTGTGGTGATGCTGCAGTGTTTGGGGCAGAGGATGACGTTGCTGGAGTGGAGGTGGTGTTTGGTGTGGTGAAGGAAGATGATGGTGTTGAGGGTGTTTGTGGCGCTGTAGTGTTGTAAGCTAGGGAAGAGGGTGGTGGTGGTAATGCAGGCACGTGACTTTAAGGTTGTGCTGTTCCTTAGACTTGACCCAAAGGTTGTGCTATTCTAGCCAATTAACCCTAACAAAAAAGGGAAGGGAGTTAAAAGAAAATATTTAAATAATGGAGATTCCCTAGCTCCGGTGGAATCTCCGTGCTCCGGTGCCATTTATGCTATTTTCTGCACCACGTGTTTAAGTTGGTGCTACACTTTGCACCCGTTTAAGATTGTGTTGTTCTAGCCAATTAACCCTTTTTACTAATATGTAATTACAGATATTAACGATACAAAACGTGCATTGGCAAACGTGCATTGAAGAAATGGGATATCTAATAACGGACGGAGGGAGTATATAATAAGATTAGATAACAGAGATATTTCTGAGAAGGTACCCCCATCAATTCATATCATTCTTGAATAATCAAATTTTATAAATGGGGGAAACTTGAGATTATCCATCCATTTTTCATACCTTTTTAGTACTTACTTAAATAATAAAAAATTAACATTAGACAAAGGTGATAGGTTGTGACTTCTTTCTCAAATGCCAGCCCATAATAAGATGTAAATACTATAGTGAACACCCTACCTCGCAAGCATGAGGAATTTCTTGCCCAGTTATAACTAATCGCATCAACGCATGCCCTATCTCTTGTTGTGAGGGACACAAATCAGCCCACTTTAAAAAGTCTGAAAATCTCCACAGCAAAGGAGCAGGCCCTTCCTCCTTCTGAGTATCAATGTATCCGCCACGATGTGCTGCTAATAAACCCTAGGACAATTAAAAAAAATAGTTAGAAAATCCTGTTATTGGATAAAAGTTAGTGCCTCTTGTCCCATATTAATATACACCATTTGGCATTTGGAATCAGCACTTTATGAACATGAGTAATTCCTCAAATATAAAGTAATTCTTACATTATGGTGCATTTGGCATTTGGAATCAACACTTACGTTATGGCGCAAAAACATAATTGCCTGATCTAACAGCTTCAAATATAAAGAATGACCAAGAGAAAAGGTCAAAACATTATTTGACTACAAAAACAATTGCAGCCTACAATTTTGGGACGTAGGTAGTATATAAATTCCTACTCCCTCCATCCCACACTACTCTTTACACTAATCATGGCACATAGTTTTAGGAGATAAATTGTTGTTTGGTTATCAATTGTTATTTTATTAAAAAGTAGATGTGATAAGAGTTAACGGAGTACTTTTAGTTAAAAATGTTGATTTGAATTAGAGAATGAGTGAAACCCTTACTTTTTTGTAGTCGGGAAAAAGATATTATTATATTAGTGGGTCATTTCTTAAAACGAAGTGTAGAGAGAAATGTGGGACAAATAAAGATGACAAGTGTAAAGAGTAATGTGGGATGGAGGGAGTAATTCATTGCCTACAAAAATCTGATTGCCTGAAGTTCACGATACTTTCTTTAAAACAAATACTACTGTATTCCCCACCCCCCCTCCAAATAAAAGGACATTATATTTGTTTCAATCTACGAAAACAGTTCTCATTCTCCCCGAAACACAAACTTCTTCACAGTAACAACTTGATAGAGCACAGAAACCTGCAGGGGCTCCAGAGTTATGGGTAGTGTTTCCTCAAAGAGTATATTCTAGAATTCTAGTACTTGGAGGGAGTACAACGATACCACATACCAGCTTGCAAACAATGTCTGGCATCAGCGATTAACTCACTACAAGCTAGCTAATCTCAAATTAAGAAAGTAATTGGATACGCAGAAATGGCCATACGGAGAGCGGTGACAAGGAATAAGACCAAGTAGTTGAAATAAAAAACAAAAGAAATGAAGGAGATAGCAAGCATAAAAACATAGGAGGTGTTCAGCAATCCTCAGATTAATTGACCAGGTAGCAATTAGCACTACAAGTACAATTGAAAAAAACGTATCTGTTGCAGCATCCCAAGTCTCTAAGAATGCAGTTGGACAATTGCAAAGTTGAAAAATGAAAACTATTTTAGGAACTATGATTTGGAAGGACATCAACAAGTTCAACCATAGATTATACTGATATCAATGAGTTGTCAGAATACCATCGTAATAACACCTCATAACTAGTTCTATACAGAAGAAAGATACTTTATATCTGATATCCCTCAGTTTTACTTAAAAAATCCTTCAACTCCATTGGAAAGTTCTATAGAGTTCCCCAAGTGGCATTCTACTTGGAATATTAGCACATACAACAGCATTCTTTTAGCTCTTTTCCTCCTATGTAGTTACCATAAACTAACATCACTTGATCTTATTGAAAATGAATAGGACAAACCATGAAAATGAATGAAAAGGAAATATGAATTCGAGAAAGGGAGACAGTAAGGACAGATAAAAGGCATTAAACATGGCAATCTTATCTTGGAAACAAGTGAAGCCAATTGTTTATAACATGTGATATCCAAGATGCTACACACCTACATAAGCCACTTATCCAGTTTAGATACGCAAGGTGCCACAAGGAGAAGTGATTTTAAGTGATATAGAATTAAATTAGAAAGATACAGGGAGGCGGGGGAGTCGCCCATTTACAAAAAGAGGGCTAATGACAAAAAAGCTCAAACCCTCAAACTATCTTGGAGCATTTTATCTACAAAATCAAGGAAAGTCAACTCACTCACAATTACTAAAACTTGACTCCAGCTATACAAAAGACTCAAAAAATGGAACTTGAAAGCTTCACGTGAGGAAGCTAAGCCCTCGAAAATCTGTTGGTTTTTTCCTTCCAAGTGCACCACAAAATTGCCAACGTAACAATCTTCAAAACCTCGGCAAGCCGACCTTTTTTCTTCCTTCTTTCCCAGGCAACAATAGCGTCATTCAGAAAACAAGGTTGGGCCCAACTCAACCCAAACAACGTTCAACATAAGTCCCAAAGCAAAAGAACCCAAGGACAAAAGAGGAGGAGACAATTAACAAATTCCTTCTCCTTAAGGCAAAACTGCAATGACTAGTAATGAAAGAACTCCTTCTCTTAAGAACATCTCCCGTAGGAATCTTATCTTTGACCGCTGTCCAAGTCGGCAAAAAAAAATTGTATCTCTGAAGACATCTTAATGGCTAGCGATAAGCACCTCTTTTGATCCTAAGAAAATGTCAAGTTAATAAATTTTCCTCTGTTTCATAATACTTGCTACACTTCCCTAAAATGGAAATGTCATATTACTTGCTACATACCATAAATAGACATATTTTTACCCTCAAACTTCCTACAATAGTACCCTTAAACAGTTGGTGGACCCCTACATTCTCCCTTAAAATAGCCATACTTTTTCCTTCATAAATGGTTTATTATTCAAAAAGTGGTGGTCCCCTACTTTCTCTCTCTACCTTTCTTAAAAACTCCCCACTTTCTCTATGTTCCATCTATTATGAAACGGAGGAAGTATATCGGAAAACCTCAGGAGGTATTTTCCAAACTTTTCAAACATTGGAACTAAGGAAGCACAAATATGAATATGAACTTCAGGAATCCGGAATCTTCAATTTGGCTCTAGGCACATCTCTGACTTGGCGCAACCTTTCAATTATATTGTGCATAGGCATGTTCAGCACAGCAAAAAAAACAAAGACAGTCAGCCTTGATAATATTCATCAAATGCAATAAAAAAAAATGAGAATCCTATAACAATATTATAGATGAAACTAAGCACATTTTCTTCCTATGTCTGCTACTTCTTGCCAGCAATGCAAGTCAGCAGATAGCTTAAAAGCATGTAAACAAACTACTTAAAGAACATTCGCCAAAAGAAAACACAACGTACAGGTACTCAATGGAAAGATTCTCTGAAGCACAAGAAGTTCTACCAGAACAAGAATATCAACATATACCTTCAAGAAGGATTCTGCCAGAATTTTTGCAAGGCTTGTAGCTGGCATAGGATGAGATTGAACCATAAGTACTGCTTCGTCAAAAGAATCTTGTGCTTTAAGAGAAAGCAACTGTAGCAATTCAATCGGTTGCTTCTCGAAGGCTTCCGCAAATGAAATATCCAAAATATTAGCAGCCTTCACAACTGCAAAGATTCTCTTGCAAAGTCCACGTCCACTACCTTCATTCAATATGTCAGATAAACCCTCCAGTACCTATCAATCCAAAATGAGAGCAGATCGTCTTTAGATACATGAAGTAATGAATAACAAACCTAGAATTTTTTTCAAGATTCCCCAAGCATTAATCGGAGGGAGAAAAATAAAGTTCCCTTGAATAAATAGAAAAATATTCATAGGCAAACTGCTACAAGGGTTAACAAAGTGTTGGAGAACCTGGAGTGGATCAAAAAGATGATCTTCAGTGGGCAAGTTATATGACTGAATTAGAGAGTGTAATTCCTCATTCAGCATGGACAAGGATTGCTTCTGTGGTGGTGTTGACAGTACGGCAAAATTTAGGGCAGCATCCACAATTTTCAGCTCAAAAGGCACATGATCAGATGAAAGCTTATGTTGCAGTTGTTTGGCAGCAGTTATTTGTCCAAATTCCAATAAAGAAAGAACTGCCCTTTCAAGCTCTGCAGGTCCCACTCGTTCTTCCCAACTTGAAAATGATGTGTCAAGTCTCAGGTTTTCATCCTGCAAGTCATACCTGAAGGTCAAAGCAGGGAGAGAACTCTCATCAACATCAGCACTCTTCTCAGTGATGTCAGCCATAGACCTTCTGGGGGACCCATATGCTTTAGTCCTCCGTTTAATTTTCGCACTACCAGTTGCAATTGATATACCAGCATCCCAGGTTTGCGAGCTCTTGTGATGCAAATTATTATATTCTTTAATACCTCCTTTATCAGATGCCTTAGTCTTCATCATATTTATGTGGCTATCCATCTTCATGACAACATCCGCAGTTTGGTCTACAATGTTGACACTATTTCCAGACATCTGATCTTGACTAAATCTGGTCAAATTGGGAACTTGTTCACCCTTTAGTTGAGCTTCAGATTCAACAGCTAGAAGCCAAACTCGGGTCTCAATTTCTCGTAAGAGATGAAGAGGGCATACTCTGACAGACAGATAAGGCAAGTTTAGAGAAAAGGGATTGGTGGCAGACAGATAAGCAAGGCAGTCAGTTGAGAGTGGGACTTACGGGTTAGATTGCGTAATTATCCCGCTTAACCATTGTAGAGAAAGTAGTAATAATTCATGAAGCTCTCTTGGTGGAAGTTCTTTCTCCACAACCTCTGCATGTTTAAGAAAGAACAGTCCTGCCTGAAACGGCAAGGATTAATAAGCACTTTCCAAAACCTTCTTAATATTGAATTCGGGATGGTACTTTTACGAGGATTGCAAGCAAAAAATCTACCTGTAATGCAGGAAATGCATATTTAATGAACAGGTTTTGACAATGACGCCATAAAGCAACTCTTTCTTCAGGTACATCCCAAAGAAATTCTTTCCACTCTGCAACCATCGACTCTGCCTACATCGAAAGCCAAAGGGATTAATTATACGGTAATAAAGTGAATTTTATACACACAATAGATCCTAAGTTCCTAACTATAATACCAGATAAGGGATGAATTTGCCTTCAAAAAAGCTAGAGTAACGTTTCTAAATTTTTAGATATGAATAGAATATATATGTCATCATCTTTCATGTATAAGATTTTACGCTCTGAATTTTGTATCAGCAGCAGGACTGTGAACATATACTATAATAAGAATGCCTCAAACAGTGCAAGAGATACTGTAAGATATCAACATAAAGATAGCTTTAATCATATACCAGATTAGGCTGAATTACTTTTCAGTGAGCATTGATATCATATAGGACTAGTTAGGAAATCAGTGGAGGAAGCTTAAGTTGTTACTTCTAATGTTCCCGTCAACTATTATATACAGTTTTTTACCATCTTGCCTACTGCCCCTCATTACATTTTGAAATAGCACTGTCCAAACACGCATCTTCCAGCTGAACTATGTCCAATTTAATTTTTGTACCATCTTATCACACAGGTACATATTGGTTATATATACAAGGTTATTCTTGTCATTTCCCAGCACATAATTCATTTCCCTTATGTGAGTTTAGTCAACAAGGAATGTTTATCCGTGTTGAAAGAAGTATCTTATAGCTCAAGAAGTTGCTCTCTAAAACGCTCTTTGAGAAGAAGGAACATAAGAACTTGAGTACTTTAAACTAAGGAGCTGCAAGGGGTGATAATGAGCTTGACAAGCTCGCGAGCATCTCGGGCTCGGCTCGGTCAAAGCTCGGTCAAAGCTCGGCTCGTTGAAACTCGGCTCGAGATCGGGCTCGGCTCGAGACTTAAACGAACCGAGCCGAGCTAGGCAAAGCTCGGCTCGTAAAGCTCGTCAACAGGTCGATTATTATTTTATACTAAAAAATATTTTATATTAAAAAAAAATTATTTATATATATTAAAAATTATATTAAGTATTTCTTTTAAGATATTAATTAAAGTATATATTAGAAGAAAGATAAAATAAAAGGTAAAAGCAATTAAACGAGCTCACAAGCCACAATCGAGCTCGAGCCACAATCGAGCTCACGAGCCGAGCCTAAACGAGCTCACGAGCCTGAGCCTATTCGAGCTCACGATCCGAGCCTAAACGAGCTCACGAGCCGAGCTCGAGCCGCAAATTCTAATCACGAGCTCGAGCCGAGCTCGGCTCCCCCAAGCTCGGCGAGCTCACGAGCCGAGCCGAGCCCATGAAAAGTTAAACGAGCTCGAGCCGAGCCCAGTGCTATTCGGGCTCGGCTCGCTCGATAAGCACCCCAAGCTGCAACCACTCCCCTTGGTGTCCTTTTAATAGTATTCACTTGAAGCAGAAAGATCCCTATCATGAAAGAAACAATTACCACTAACCCACCACCCCCAGGCCCCAACCTAGCCTGCCAATATTTATGTCCATGCAAATCACCCTACTTTTTGGGTTTTTTGACACCCATTTTCCAAGGCCTCAAAACACACAACAATCAAGCTCCGGCTCCATCCAATAATATATTAACACCTATCACAGCTTCATAGATCCCATTAATTATGTGTGGTTTTTTCTTTATTGCTTAAGTTTATCAAGATTCGTACCATGGGGGGGACCGAGCAATGAGGCACTACTTCAGAAATTAGAGGGATCCAGACTATCTCATGTTTACCATACTCTATTTCACATATTAGAATGGTCATGCTCACATACGATAATTTTCACTATTATTTTCCATTTATTGGTCCTTAACGATGGCAAAATGCTAGAAGATTCTACAAAAGAAAGAAAAACACTGTAGTCAAGACATCAAAAGGTCAGCATGATGGATAATAAATGCATGACATAGATCAATCACCAATGATAGTTTACATTATCGAACTTTCCATCAATTAATTACAGTATGAGCTTTAACAAAAACCAGAAAGAAGTCAGCATAGCCAGTCAATCAACTAAAATCTGACAAAAGTAATAAACTGATCAATTTGCTCTTAGGTTGAATTTGTAAAACTCGCGCTATTGTATTGCACCATATTTGAAAATATGAAGTGCATTTAAGATAAGCATAACAAGATTCTATGACATATTCATTAGAGATGTCACCATATGCTGCTTCAAGTAACCCTGTCACATATTTTTACAGTTCTCACAAGCACTAAATATAATACACACATTGTCTTAACAAAATATCCACACTAACCATGCATAGAAGAATATATAGGCTGCAGAATCCAAAAATCAAGTAGAAGCACAGGAGCCAAGCATAAAGCACAAATGTTATTAAAAAAGAAATCAGCAATCTGCAATAAAAATTGGGGAAAACCCTACCTGTCTCTCAGTAACATGGTGAACAGCAGACTTCCATGGTTCGCCAGTGACCTCCAACTGACGGGCCCAGTTGCGAGCTTGTTCCCAATACCCATTATTTTCAAGAGCGGTGAGGAGAGAAGCATCATCCAGAGTCTCGTTTCCTAATTGAAGATCCTCATGCTTCCTAAGCACAGGCTCTGCTAAATTGATTTTCCAGTACAGACGCCGATAAGAAGCAGCAGCAGATCCTCCATCAGCGAAATCAGTAGAAGCAAGAAGCTCTAGTAAGCATCTTTTTTCATAAGGTGAAGGACATGTTGAAAGTATAGCATCAGCAGCTTTCACTGCAGTCGAATTTATCCACGACGCCGCCTCCTTAATTCTGAATGAAAATGACCCCAAATGTGCTGAAGCTTCAGATAGACGCATCTGAGAAAATGCCTGTAATGAATGCAATAATGACGTTATATATGCACATATCAACCGGACCTGAATCTAAGCTCAAAGAATCATCAACTTACTAATATCTTCATCAATTAATATGGCTGACTTTGGGTGGGGCAACATCGTTTTTCAAAAAAACTACCTTTCCCATTTCCCTCTGTTTTCGGTTTCTAACAGAGAAGCACAACATCGTTTTTCAAGAAATTCCTTATTAGAGGAAGGAATGCCACATCTTCCACTGCATGCTTTACCTTCCTCTTCCTCTTCTCCCCTAATCTCCCCTTTGCCTTGTCTAATTTTAAAAAAGGAGCCAAGGCGCCAAGCATAAGTAAATTAACTTTGAAAACCATCGATAAATATTTTCCTTCAAAAGTAAATTAGCTCAAGATCCTTCCCTACGAACTAAACTAAGTTCTATATGTGAGTTTTTACTTTAATTTCCACCTACAAGTTACAAGTAGTTCTTCCATAGCTTGAATTACATCCATGACCCCTTTCTTAACTCGTGATAAGTTAGACAATTTTATTTACTCATCATACCATTATTCAAATAAGATCAGCTCTTTCTCTAGCAAAAATACATTTTCGACCCTTAGCTAACCAAATCTTACAAGCAGACAACTCATATTCTCAATTCTTAACAATACATGCAGCCATCGTATTGGTTTTTGGGCAATCTGTGAACATGGCTATTCTTTGGATTATGTGGTCGAAATGAAAGGCAAGATCACCTCAGAAGTCAGAACAGATCTATAAGTAGCGAATCTCTGTGGGATAAATTCAGGTTCCTCACTTGTGGCGTCCCTATATGGTTGCATTTCTGGGTTAATATTTAGCAGAATAAGCATGCGATTTTCCTTCATCAGCTCATTAAGAGTAACACTTGGTCCTCTATCAGCATAATCATAAGCAGTTTATAGTTAGCTAATTTTTTACAACAATTATTTAAAACAGTGCTCCATATACCCTCCAACGCAAACAGTAAGTAGAAATAATATAATGAGAAAGAAATTGGATCAAAAGATCATCCAGCAAATATTTTAGAAGTTAGAAGCAGTGACTTGATAATTGCAACAAGAAAAAGACAATTTATGAAAAGTACTTCCTCCGTTCTTTATCTATTGCAACAATGACTACTTATGGTAGTTTCATATCTATTGCAACAATGCTATTTTTGGTTAAACAAGTAACTTTAGTTGACAATATTACCCTTGCTTTACCTAACTAAAACTATCATTAATTACCCACCAATTAATTAGTTGACAATATTACCCTTGTTTTACCTTGCTATTTTTTATTTCCTTAATAACCGTGCCCAACCCCATTGTTGCAATAGATAAAGAACGGACGATGTATAATTATTGTAGCATACCCAAGTGAAGAGGAGAGAGATAGAGATAGATTAAATGTAGGACCCATGTGATGAGAGAGAGAGATAGAGAGAAGATACTACCATATAAGGAAATGTTGCACTTAATATGAAACTTCCAATAAGGGAAACGTTGCAATTAAAAAAGAAATGAAGAAGTATATTACTAGATGAAGCAATGAATACTTCGTTCAGACAAGCAGTGCATTAAACGCATATGAAACCAAGCTAAGCTTGGCCTAGATGAAAGGAGTGCACCTTCCAATCTCAAGGTTGGGGGTTCAATCCCCACTAGGGACACTTTGGGGGAGGAAATTCCCTTACCCTTTCCCCCCAACTCCCAAAGTGTCCAGCCCGCTAACCTGGGTCGGCTTAACCGGCAAGAGGTTCTGGGCCCTATTCATCTTACCTACCTAAAACGAAAATTAAACGCATACAAAATAATCTGGTAGTGGAATATGGCTGGCTATCTATTTCATCTTAATACGTAACAGAAGGTACATCTACTTCATTCAATTCCTCTTACACTTGCTAAGGCTGTTAAGGGTACACAGCAAGAAACTTTCAAAGGATGAGCAGGTTCTTCAACAACAACAAAAAAAAAGAAAAGTCTTGCTTTCCTACAATGACGACTAGACAGGCATGATATAAAGCCAAGACACAAAATGCAGAAATGAAGCACGGCAAACCTGCAGGATAAAGGGTGAAATCCCTTCACAAACACAAGTCACATGAAATTGAATCACCAGCAATATAGAAATCAGGCAGCGGAAAAAAATAGCCCATGCTTTATCTTAAAAAAATCTTTACTAAGCAAACAAACCTGAAGAGCACGGATGAATGGTAACAAAGGACAAGAGGGAAGAAACATTTCAAAAGCTCTCAGCAAAGGAAGGAACTGATTTTGTTGACAGAGTAAAGCAACCAATTTTGGCAAAGACGTGGACCAGTCATCTGAATTCTTCACCAATTTGACATCTTCCTTAGTTCTTAATTCCTTCAACTCTTCAACAAGTACTTTTGCATGAGAATTTGAAGTCCCATTCACATTCGCAGTGGAGAATTCTTCTAACACGTGATTCGTGAGTCGTCGACGTTTTGGACTTTTCCGATTATATTGAAAAGTTGAGACTCTATCACCAGCTGGCAAGGAATTTGATGCCTCTACAGCAGCTCCAACATTAGTTGCTATATGAGAAGCAATTTCATTCTCTCTTGTTGATGAGATCTCCCTGTCATTAGCAAGAGCATCAAAATCCCAGAAGTATAATATTTGAATATGCTGCAGTCTTTATGGAATCAATAACAGTCGGACCACAGTCTGGGGATCTTACTCACCTCTCTTTTAGATAGTCAACGAAATTTTCATCAATACAGCGCATTCAATATATACATATGATTCATCAATAAAACCAAAGTGAAGTGGTAGCATCAAAATCAATGCTTTTCCCTCATAAATAAATTAAAAATCAAGTAAACATGTTTGTAGACCACATATCTTTCATGGACTCAGACCTTCATGCTTGAATAGATGACAATCCCTAGGAAACCTTATGAAACACCAGTAATTGATCAGGCTCTAAAGAAGACTACAAGGTTCTGAATAATTTATGTTACCACAGCGATTGATGTTGTATCACCCTATGAGACAGTAAAGACCATGTTAGAATCATCAGGTCTGGTGTGGGTTCAAACAAGTCTTTTTGCTTCATGTATCTCATGCAAGGAAACAAATAGACTTCTTACTTTCTTTATTGCTTCAACAGGATCCCAAATGGTTTTACATTACTTCTATAATGAGAATTTTACATGTTGGGCTATGTAATTAGTTAATTTGTTCATTTTGGGGGCCTTATGGCTCCAATTTTCGTTAGCTAATTAGTCAAATTTATTTGGTTCGTTAACTAAGCTAAACTAACCCATTTAATTAGTTCTTTTTATTAAGTTGTTTCCTGTTCCTAGTTGGAGTAAGAAAGGTACTCTTACTGTCTAGGATAGATTACTCATTTGCTTTAGACACTAAGATTTAGGACAAAGTATAAGATAGGCCATCTACAAATAATTTATTGAGGAAAGTGGATATATATGATTGTAGATAGTACCTTCTATTCAGAAATTAAGGAGAAAGAAGATGAGATGAGGGATAATGGGCAATTTTATATTATACTCCAGTTGAGATGTGGTCCCAACCCAAAAAAAGACACGGGTAAAAGTAATGTGAGACATCCAAAAAAGGCAAAATGGATAATGTAATTTAGGATGGAGAGGGTATTATTTTGACTATATATACAGAGATGTACACCACTTAGCAAGTGGACACATGAGGATTAAATCAATGTGTGAGCATTGCTTACACCAAACAAAAGTATCAAAAGTGAACTTAGAGTTTTGTTTTTCCATTATTGGAGATCCAAAGGATTACAATATTTTGTTCTGAACATGACAAAATGAGCATCATGTTCCACATCATATTGTTATCAAGAGCCAAGGTTAGATGAAACAATGGACAACTCGCACACTCCAATAAAATTGACATCAAGTTTTCAAATAAAGTCTTGTTCATGTTGCTTGGAGTTGCCTTTTACTTAGTGATAACCCTCACATTTGGTTTAGGTACGTCTAATCGCAACTTAGATCCTTGGGAATTATTGAGATTAAGTTCAAAAATGGAAAAAGAAATGGACCAAGTCTGCATGATTTTCCTTAGTTCTGCTGCAATATTTGCATACCACATATTAAATTACTGCTGCATTCCCACCATGTCTAGTTCTTGATTTGAGTTGCATTACTCATTAATTTGAGATTCAAAGTGACATTATTCCATCTAAAATTACAATAATTTAATCCATCTCATAAATCAAATTTAGGGTTCTTCCTAAATTAGAAACCCTAATCCACATCCAACCCAAAGGGCCTTGATATTTTTTGTTGTTCTTCTATGGATCAACAAGGCCCATATCACCGATAATCGCTTCCAGCAAAATATTGTAAATAATAACATAACACTAACAAGAACCAGCATCATCAAAGAGAAAATGCCCATTTATTCTCCAGGGCAGAGGCAATCTTAACACTTACATATGAACTGACACCAACAGTGAGAAACCAACCCTAACCAAAGGCCTCACTCTACTAGTTGAAGAGAAATTGATTGAAATTTTAACAAAATGACTAAGTAAAACTAATGTAGTGTTCCTTTCAACTTGTTTGGCTTATTTCAGAAAAAAGTAAATTCAATATCACTTAAAAGATAAGTTCCAATAAGTTTAGATAAGTCAAAATAAGTCGGTTAGCTAAAACATATGCAAGATTGCAAGTAAATAAGAAAGTGGACTCCTTCGGCAAAGGTATAAGAGAATCCCCCGAATTGCTCAGATGATGGAGTTTATGTTTGAAAACAGGGACGAAAAGTAAATCACAGCAATTATTTTCTGCTTACAAAAAACAAAAACAAAAAAAGACAGAACTGAAGCCTCATAAACCATCTTAAAATGGAAAAATTGCTGACTTAACATAACATCAAAATTATAATGTTGCTCGAATAAAGGTAACCAGAAAAGGAAAATTTGTCATAATTCATAAACCACCTTTTAAATGTCAGTTTTTTGAAGAACACCCTATTAAAATTTTTGGCACGAAACCACTTCTATGAGTTCTTTTTTTTGTGAAGTGAAACTTGTCGTCGGATTCCAGCCATTGGCTTTCATTTTCAGGTGTCACTCATACACGCAACTCTACTTAACCCCCCGTTTTTTTCTTTTTTACCCCAGATTCTTCGAGAGGAAGAGATTCAAAGACACGAAGGAGAGGAAAGACAATGAAAATGGGGAAAAAAAGGGCGTTAAAAGGAACGAAATTGGGGGTTAAGTGGGTTTTTGAGGTGCGTGCCCCAGTCAACACCTGAAAATGGAAGTTAATGGCCGCAATCGGACAATAAGTTTCATCACTCAAAAAAAAATTATAAAATGTGGTACAGTTCAAGTTTTATTATAAGGTAGTTTCTCAAGAAAAAAATTGACATTTGAAAGTTGGTTTCTAACAAATTTTCCTGAAAAAACTAACCTGTTGAACTAAGGTTATCAAATTTGTGATCAACTAACATCAACAGACCAAAAACAGTAGATTATGGAAGAAACGAAAGATTAGGGAGGTGAGAAAGATGATTAAGGAAACAAATAAATGAAGATATGATTGAATAGATGATTAAATCACCAATTACAACCTAGCCACTCTTTCGAAAGGAATGGCACTCTCCCAATTAAACTAACTGACCACTTTTACCAATCTTCAACATGCTTTCCTTCTCCCTACTCTCCTCTATTTATATAAGATTTTTCCCGACTCTCCTCTAACTAACTTAGTTCCTTAATCCTCAAGCTAACTCACAACAAACTAAATTGCATTACCAAAAGTCCCCCTTCCCCCTAAGACAATCTATTACACATTAGTACCCAAAAGAAATTTTCGGCTGCAAGACAAAGGCCTCCTGTCAAGTCTGACAAGACATGACACTATGACAGTCGGGTCTAATCTAACACCTTTTTCTCCACTTATTAGTACACCAGTGTCATATAAAACAAAATTCCTGACTTCTCTGTCTTCCAACCTCATTGAAATCTTGGATTAATCTGATGATTGAGAGGTCATTACTCATTACTCATTACTCATTAGCATCCAATAGATCCTTCCAAAAACAACCATTACCAAACACAGACCTTTAAGTCATGATCACCATTTTTTGTCAGCTCTAAGCTTCACTTCTAGCTAAACTCGTGTCCTATATCGAACACCGGTGCAGCAAGACATGAAGAAATAGGAAATACTAAGCAACATAGCTTACTGATACCCTAAGTCTCTAAGTCCAATAATGTGATACTCCAATAAATAAATCACTCATGCAGATACATTTTTTATATATTTTTTCCTTACTTGAAACTAATAGAGGATACTTTTCACACAACATAAAAAACACAATAAACAGTAAAAAAGGATCGTCAAAAACATAAGACAATTATCACTCATACAAAGAGTCAAAAATTACCTAGCTGCTGTAATTTCCAGCCAGATTGTTAAACATGACAATGGAACAACATCAGGAAAACATGAAGCAACCACAGCCAACAAAGACCAGCTCAACTCTTTTGCCCTCATAAGAAGTGCCTTTCCTGGTTCTCCTTCTTTTTCACACTGAGCTAATATTTGAAAAAGTTCTGCAGATATATCAAAAGTTTGATCTGAATGGGAAGATTCACTCCAGCCTTTAAGAGGATCTGAACTAGAAGGCAAGGTAGCCTTCTTCCTCGACTGCATGCTTCTCAATACTGTTGATATGTGAGTCCTAAGACGTGGTTCAGTAAACTCTTTTGCAGCCTGAAATGAAAAATTAATTGAGAAAGAATTAAAATGAAAAGTCCATCGACATTAATAGATGCTGATATGTGCTCAAAAGAAAGGAAATCTTCACCGACTAAATCAGGAAAGTTGAAGTTTCTTACCACTTGAAACACCATATCAAAAGAATACCCACCAACCTGTGCCTCTGAGAGAAATCCAACCTAGTGGAACAGTAATATGATTAGCAAACAAAGCAGTATAAGCAGGAAAGAACATCTTGCTTCTATCAGAAATAACTCTCCATATTTCACCCTTTACATACCCAGTCATTGTCTCTAGCTAAGAAAGCAAGGTACACACTGCTCAAAGGAATCTGGTGCATCTGGCAAAAAAGAGTTACTAAATTCCAGCGCTGGCTTGCAGCTTTCTGTTGCGATCTTAATTCATGTCCATCACCATCACCAGTCAGCAACCATGACCCACAAGTTTTCTCACCAGTATATAATAAAAGACTAGCCTTCTCTAGATGCTGAAGGACAAGCGAAAGAGTTGAAGGTTGGTGATTCGTAGCAGGCTTCTGAGCATCATCCTCTTTATTTACACTACCACTCTGGTGAAGGTAATAATCTGCCAGAGCATGAGCAAGAGAATCTGCTATAGTGACTTCACTAGAAGCAGCCTGCAACGTGGCGCTGTTGGACAAGAGTTGGTTTTGTTGCAGAATTTGATTGGATCTGTAGAAGGAATGTATCCGTCTCAACGCAGCAACATCAACACGAAGCACGCTAGCAGATAAACCACAAATCTCTAACAGTAAAGCACATGAAGCAACCAGCACATAGTCTTGAAAATGGGTTATAGCCAGGGGCACAACCTGAAGCATAGAGCAAACTGACCTCATTGAATACAAACAAAAAAAGCAATAGTGGTTCAAATGTGAGTATGTGACAAATTAATAGATGTATTTCTCTTCAAAGAGGTAAGCATAAAACTGATATCATAGCAATACTCAATTATTTCATCTGCTTTTCTCAAACTTCTAATATGAAATTTCAAATTAGGAAGCAAGATCAAGCTTCCAAATCACGTTTTATATTAGATCCAGGGTTAATCCAGCTTGTTGGGCATGGGGGTGACCTGCTAACTATCACTGACTAGAAAGCCATGAGCCAAGTCTATGTCCACAAAAATAAGGTTATCCAGGTATTCAAGTATCTCCGCTTTTTGTCCCCACATAAGAGAAGATGACATTACTGCTGAAAATGAGAGTGGATACAAAAGGCTCCGGGATTTGAGGATCACAGGCAATTCATGATAATTTTTCAGCAGAGTAGATTAGAACCGGCTTTCCAACAAACGCTAAAAACTAATTCCACCAGCTAATTGAAATCTCCATTCAAGGGTGTATTTATCTCTCTCAAGCCTTGACACAATACTACCACTAACTCCATACACAGATCTTCCTAGACATACTTCAAGATGCATGGGAAATGGCAAGCATAAAAACGAGAAACCAATGCTACGAACAAGCTGCTTAGATCAATTTTTGCACATTTCCAAGAATTAACTATACATAATTAGCCACCACATACTCAATATGAGCACGTGTTTCATGATTAAATGATTTGCAAGAAGACGTGCCATGCAAGTGAGAAGCAACAAGACTGCAAGATTTAGGTTTCTCTGCAATTGTTGATCCAAAATCAAAAGAAGGTAAACCATACCGAGGAAAGAAGAAACTCTTCATTTTGCGTCAGTGGGGAAAGCAGCGTTTGCACATCTGACTGGACATTTGCTTGTCCACGAAGCGATGCACTAGATTGTCCTTGATCAATGACATCACTTTTCAGCCTCTGGACCCGAGAGCCAAGAAGTTGATTGAAGGCAGCCAATGCACGTCCTCGATGCAATTGCTGTTCTAGAGCAAGTCCAGTTTCCTGACATTAATGGAAAGTAAATAAGAAAAAGCCATCATACAAAAGTATGAAGTGATTGTTTTAGCTAGGCCATTCACAAGGATATTCATGACATCCCAAAATCTAACAGCATTCATCAATTTTCTATCAAGAAGCCTGCGAGCAGGTAAACAAGATCAAGAAAGCTATCAGAGTTGTCTGCTCGGCTCATACAGGCAGAGGAGAAGAGTCTCATAAGTTCACGCCCTTTCACAACCATGATTCCATATTCAACCCAGGATAACATAACTTCCTTTATAAATGTATGATACACCAGCTTATTTACCTGTCCAAGCTGAATAAAGTATCTTTTGCACATGGCAACATACTAATCAAGAGAATAACAATTCAACTCTTGGTTACTGACACCATAGACAAGATAAGGCATGATATGAAATAGCCTTGGCTTACCTCTACTGAAGAAGGATATAATTCCTGTTCAATTTGTTTCTGAATTGCTGCTTCCCAGGACATTGCACTAATCTCAGAGTAATCCTGGAGATTCATAAGAAGTTCTATATCACGCTGCAGAAAAGCTTCTTCTGCTGTCAAACTTGTCATTGACTGCCATCCCAGTGGACCCTAGACCAGCAAGCCAGCAATAATACATAAGATGAAAAACACTCGAATAAGCAATAATTTACAATGGAGAGTTAAGAGATATACTTAGATCAAAAAGAACTCAAAAATCAATTTTCTCAGTTAGAAGAACTGAAACAGTAAGTGCTAGCTGATACAATATAATTCTCAAACTATACTGCTAGCAGTAGCAGATGTTCCTTGTTTCATACAATGCATCTAACAACCGAGATTCCATTTTCTTCAGACAACATAAATAGAATGACATTGATGAAGGGAGATAAAATAGGACCATAGAAGACATAAACTCTAGAGTCTAGACTCTAGAGCATATGATCAAACAAAGATTGTTGCATGGGATGACCCCATATGTCTCTTTAGTGATATCCCAAGAATGTCCTTTACCTTTCTCGAGTAACTATACAACAGAAGAAAAATAGACGAGACAAATTCAAAACACCATAAACAAGCAAGTATAACCCATCTATTCCCCTCCCTCCCCCAGCAGACAAACACTATCTCCACCACGACCACTGCCACTGTTTATCTGACTGTCGCCACCCCCTTCATCTGCTTCCACCACCCCATCCACTAGACATTCCCTATACCCACCAACCATTTTTGCACAGTGCTCATCCACAGTTACCGGCTCTGGCCAGCTAGCCTTGAAGAGTGGCAGGTAGTTGACCACTTCTTTTCAGGCTTGACTGCCAGACACCATCCTGGAGGTGTTCTCTACAAGCCTCCAAACCAAACAAAATTGAGTAAATATAACAAATTAGCAACTTCAACCACCAAACAAACAACAAAGACAATAGAGTTCAAGAGTAAACCCATCATTTTATTCACGAAGGGACTGATAGCTTTGATTCTTCAATACTCTTGCAAGATCCAACCAATGGATGAATATTTTCGGCCGTTGAAGGCCATAATCAAGTATATCAGTGGTCAGATTCGACCATAAATCTGCTAATCTCACAAGCCATGATCAAGAAGAAAGAGAAAGAAATTAAGAGAGGCTAAACTTGCAGATGATAGCGTTGGAGACAAGACACAATTAGGTGCACGGCCTTTCGCCATTGTACAGCAATGATAAATAGAAGTGGAAAAGAAGGGGGGAGAAGAGAAGGAGAGAAAGGTGGTGGTGGTCACATATTAATCCCTACACATAAGCACATATAATTCAAAGTAAAAGAATATAGAATTTAAATTAAAAGAGAATATTATCATCATCATTCACAAAAGAGCATAAATTCATAATAAAAGAGCACATTGTAAAAGAATTATTCCCTCCGTTTTTTTATTAATCTACGCACTTTCCTTTTTGATTCGTTTCTTTTTAATCTACACACTATTTCTTTTTCCATTTTTGGTAACATGTCCCATTTATTCTCTTCTCTTTTTCCACCCATGTGGTCCACTTATTAATAGAATAACCCACCTTAAAAATTCTCTCTCCACCTTTTCAGTTTCTCTCTCACTCTTTTCAGTTTCTCTCTCCATCTTTTGGACTTCCTCCTAGGTTCTCCCCCAAAGTGAAGTGAGTAAATAAAAAAGAAACGGAGGGAGTATAATGAAGAAAATATATACTAGGGGCACATTACACATCATGCTCTCGCGTGGATAATCAAAGTGTTGGGTGGTCATAGACACTTCATCCTATGGGCCAAGAATGAGGAAAATTAGAGGTAGCTTTGGTGGTGATGGTGGTAATTGTGTATTTCATGTGAGAGAATGGGGAGGGTGACAGGGTGTTGCCACTAGTTGAACCAGATTGGTACGGTTTGATAATTATGCTTCTTATCGGGGAACTTTTGCGTTTCTTGGCTATCTCACTTGCAGCGCCTCTCCCGAGATGGGAGGAGCCCTCTATAAGGACTCTGAATTTTCTTTTGTATTGATTTTGGAGAATAGAGCATTGATCAGGTTGGAAGGCTGCTATCCCAATAGGCCAGCAAATGAAACAGGAAAAAGGCCCGAAAATCATACCACCGTAGTTGAAAAAGCGTGTTCCCATAAACTGAAATAACTAAGAGTCCAATCTGTGGTAGAAAGTGCAATTCTACTCGAACATCCTCAGTGTCACCACCATAACTACATGTCAGTAACTTGTAGAGTCATAGTTTGAGCCTTTGATATGGTCGAGAGAATGGAAGCAAGTAAGGGGACTGTGATTCCCTTTTTTAATATCTCAATCTAAACATGTTCCTGTATTTTTATGCATAATTAAGTTGAATACAGAATTAAAGAAAAAAATATCATTTTACATCGCGTACCAAGCGTTTTTACATACATAAAAAGTTTAAATAATTAGTAAGAACCAACATAAATAATGCAGTATCAACAAATAAAAAAATCTTGCATAATATCATCATTCTTTTTACGGTTTTTTCACCAAATGCCCCCGAGTTTTCACGAAATTCACCGGGTACCCTCGCACTTTTGAAAATACACCTGGTACCCCTCAGTTTCAACATAATACACCCAAATGCCCTTAATGACTAACGACGTTAACCGCCGTTAGTCATTAACCCTAATTAACCTTAACCCTAAACACTAACCCTAACTCCTAACCCTAACCACTAAACCTAAACACTAACCCTAACTCCTAACCCTAACCCAAACCCTAACCCTAACCCCCCCACCCTCCCTCCCCTACCCTCCCACCACCCCCGTCGACCCTCCCGCGACCCCCGACCCCGTTGACCCTCCCGCACCTAGTCGCCTCTCCCGGAGCTCCCCCCCCTCGTCGAATCCCCCTCCCCCACCCCTGTTGAATCCGCCCCCAATTCCGCGGCCCGGCTCGTCGTCGTCTCGCAACTCTCCCCTCCCCCTACCCTCTCGCTCGTCGCCCGCAACCGGTTCGCGGAATTCGAACCTACCCTCTCGTTCGTCGTGCGCAACCAGTACATTCTCGAGTTTGACGGGGATGTGGGGAGGGGATTCGAGGGGGGGGGGGAGCTGCGGGAGGGGCGACAGGGGTGGGCGCCGCGGGAGGGTCGTCGGCGGGGTGGGGGAGAGGGGGAGCGGGAGGGGCGACAGGTGGGGGGGCGCGCTGGGAGGGTCGACGGGGTGGGGGGGAGAGGGGGAGCTGCGGGAGGGGGGTGTTGGGACAGTGGGGAAGGGGTGGTGGGAGGGGGGGCTCTTTGGGAGGGTGGGGGAAGGGGTGGTGGGAAGGTGGGGGGGGAGGGTTATGTTAGGGTTAGGGTTAAGGTTAAGGTTTAGGGTTAATTAAGGTTAATTAGGGTTTAATTAGAGTTAAGACTAACGGCGGTTAACGCCGTTAGTCACTAGGGGCATTTGGGTGTATTATGTTGAAACTGAGGGGTACCAGGTGTATTTTCAAAAGTGCGAGGGTACCCGGTGAATTTCGTGAAAACTCGGGGGCATTTGGTGAAAAAACGGTTCTTTTTACTTCGCATTAATTGAGACTAAATCCCATAAAGAATTTTCTACCATAAGTTCAATGAGATGAAATTACATCTTTCATGATCTTTAATCAGATCTCAATTTGAAGATACCGATTACTATTTCCCTCTTAAGCGAAACATAAAATGGTTTTCTCTTTCATGCTTCTTTTCCCCTTGCTTCCTATTCTTGAATTATATCCATTTCCATTAGGTGAACCATGCAGCCTTTAACGAACAGAACATGAAACGAAAAAGTTTTCTCCTAATGGTAATTACCTACAATAGCAACATAGAAAATGAGCTGCTATAATAGTCAATACTCAGAAAATCCATAACTATCCATCCCACCCGATCAAGCTTATCAACAAGAGACTTCCTAATTTGTCACCAAAGCATTAAAAAAAAAAACATACAGTCCTACTCCTACCACAAGTAGATCTATCGAATCTTTTTTCCCGATGCAGAGTTCAATAAGTTCATTACATATTTACATTTCATTGTTCGAGAACATTACTCCAGAAAAGTCAAGCAGATGTCATAGGTTCTACTGTCCGCATGAAAATCAGCCTGATATGCAGAAGAGACAAAAACTAACCTGGACAAAAAGTTGAATTAACCTCCGCAAACTTTTCGGAAACCAGCAAGGCAGCATTTGCAGAAGTGATGTGTCATGTCCAGAGGAATAAAAGATGCTATCCCGCCAGTTGATATAGGCCGACAAAGCTGAAATAATTGACAAATAAAAATTGATGCCCTTGAACTACATAAACAGTGACAGAATAATGGAAAGACGACAAGGATTTACCATTCCTCCCTTTATGACCCCAAAAGCTCTGAGTAGTATCGTGTCCTAAACAAGATGCCACAAGTGTGCGCCATAGAGTAGGAAACTTTTGAAGGGCAGGCCTCAGATTTTCCAGAGTACATTGGAAAGAGCTACAGCTCCTCTTTACACTACCACTGCTCAGGCAGTTTTGTATAGGCAAAGGAGCAAACATTAATGTGGCCACAGCTGCCATCAACCATCCAGCTTCAGCAATATCATCAACGGTAGAAATGATTTCACTAGCTTCCAAAACAGGGAGGCTACTGTCAGAGACTACATCACGGACTAGAAGTGCACGCGCATTAAAGAACGATGCATCATATTCATGCCCCTTAACCCTGGAAAAGAGCAACCACTTTGCCCATTGACAGTCTCCCTGAGAGGAAGCATATTTAGTACATAATTATGCAACAGCATTTACTAGGAAATAAGAAACCCCAAAATGGTCTCCGTCTAGAGCAGAGACGCTACGAAAATAACTGCACACACACACCCAACACTAACAGGGAGATTGTTCTGAAACTTTTAGTGAGAGCAAAAGAAGTTATAAGGCAGGTAAACGTCAAGCAACGGAAACAGCAAAATATTTGATTATTCTTTGGTTCACTTTTGCAGCACAAAATTACGCATTTAAGTCATCATATTTTCATCCATACAAGCAAAAAGAGCTCACATATTTAACAGTAAGCAGCAGCACAGCACACTGTGTTTACTCTCCGTATCACCATCTCTATCAAGTTCAACCAATCAATTCTAATTTGATAGTACTACCCATTCACCCAGACTACTAAATTAATTTAGTATTTCCACAGTAATTTATTAAATCATCACTTGAACTATTTAGTTGCACTAGTTTGTCATTGCTGAGGCTGTTGTCATAAATTAGACTAGTATTTAAGGATCTGCATAGTTCCTAAAGCAAAACACACCCAATAGTAAGATATCTTTTTTTGATTTCTGAGTTTCAAACTCATTAGTTCTATAGAAGCTACTGCAGCCACAATAGTCTCCCTAGAAGGTAATTCATCATTATACTGCAATACAGATTGCGATGGTACTCACTACTCACACAGATTACATCTAGGAACCCATAAAGCCATGGAAATTATCTACATATGGAAGTCACAAAATTATATCGACGCCACTAAAGTTCTTTTTCCCTTTACAAGGAAAAAGGCGACCAACAGAGGGAGAAGGGGGATAAGGGACATACAGCACCCCCCCCCCAAAAAAAAAAAATACAGAGGGGAAGGGGGTCAAAACTAATTGATTGAAATTTCTCAAATCAAAATGTAAAATATAAAAAATAAAAAACTTACTGTAGCTTTCAGTAATGCACTGATAGCGTCATTGTCCAGGGCCAACTTGTGATGATCAAGATATAGGTCTAGGAAATATGGCAAGTTATATTGTGCAGAGTAATGCACAAAAAGTTTATGAAAGGCCTGCATAGTATTTGGGTTAAATGATCCACCATTTGCAGAATCCAGGATGGTTGGGTGATGCAAGGATCCATTCAGAGCCAACATTGCATTTTCTCCATCAAGAAAGCCACACTGAGCCAGCAGAAAGATTACTTCTCCAGCTCTGTCCCAGTATTCCTTGAGAAAAATGGATCTCTTGGCAAGCTCCTTAGCTATGAGCACTCTCAACCATGATGAGCACATTTCATTCGTTGGAGAATTAAAAACATTAACATTTGGAATGTCTATACAAACTGCATCTAATTCAACAGAAGAGCAACCATAGCTGCCATAATCTGGCAAGTCCACACTGCATTTGATTGAGGAAGCAGACTGCAAACTGTCCAGACTGATGAGGAGGCTTCGATCAGCTAATAACGAGCTTGGAATCATGTACAGAAGTTTAGATACTTCCTCCCAGTCATTATGGCATACATGATACTCAAATTGCGATTCCCACATCACATGAACACCCAGTAGAAAAGGTTGGTCCAGCAAAATCTACAAAACAATAGAACAGACCTTAATTATGTGTTACCATCTCCTACTAGGCATATCATATGTCAATTTAGCTGCATAGACCTTAATTATGCACAAGCAATTTGAAACTAGATCCAGATGGAACTAGTACAAAGCACAAACCACAACCTCAATTAGATGTTAATCGTTACCATGGTCGGGAAGATTTATGTATTAGCCACAGTTAAATAAGCTTATCGAGAGAAGAACAATGAGTAAGGTTGAGGCCTAAGAGGTCGGAAGATAGAAACAATCCAAGTATTCACAAATTAAAAGCTTCCACATTGATTCTCTAAAAGAAGCCATAAAGTACTATAATAGAGATATAGAGAGACAAGTGTTTTTGTGGAGACATAACATCAGCTTTTTCTGAGGTGGACATATAAGTCCTTGACTCTTGACATCTAATACAAGGTACTTCAAATCATTGTTACAAGGAACGGAGAACGTTCCGGAACGTGGTACGGAAACGGGAACGCGGAACGCAGTCTCAGATGGACTCCTAGCCCACGTCCCACGTACCACGTACCCGTTTCGCGTTCCGGGACGCGTCCCCTGGAACGTGAAACGTGGCCACGTACCACGTTTCCGGTATCAATGCTTCAAATACCCGACAAAAAAAAAAAATTGTTCACAATCTCTGCAAGTTCCTTTCTCAGCTGAAACAAAGATAATGGTACTTCTACAGACAAAGCAAAAACAAATAAAGATTAAAGAAACATAACACATTATAAGCATTTAAATTTTGTTTGTTAAACTAAAAGACAAATTATCCTACCAGCCGCATTTCGAAAGGGATATTATATACTCTACAACAACAGGACGTCTTTTGTCAGTAAAAGAAATCACAAAAACAAAGTCAGTATTTCAAATACCTTATTTTACAGATATACCTTAACCAGATGCCCATGCAATCTAGTAAAACAATTTTGTAAAATCCACGGGTCACAAGAAATTTTAAGCATTTAACAGAGGAATTACTTAATATGCAACTTACACGATCAATGGTTGTTTGGTCCCAAGCATTAGACCACACGGCGGCAGCAGCCCAGTACCCTGCATGGCCACTGTCATCGTCGACCTCAGAGCTGCCAGAACCATTAAAATTTGCCCATGAACCTAAAACTACTCCATAAATGTTACCACACTCAATAATAAGATTTCTGAAAGCAGGGAGAGATACAACATGCAATCTATAATCTCCAGGTATTTCTGGAGGGAGCAAAACTTCACTTCCTTCGTTTCTTCGGGAAGCATATGTATTCCAAAAGTTATCACATGGGTAAATTCTCTGCCAGACAAGTAAAGATACCTATGTCAGCTCAACTGAAATTGTGAGCAAGAGCAACTACTAAAGCATCTAAGCTTGAAGTATTGCCAGCTCCAATTAGAATTACCTCAATCAACGATATCCTGTCAAGTATTGCCAGCTCATATGACCTGAGAAATCCATAATTTTTCACTTCTTCAGCAATTTGCCTACGCAGCGATCTGCTCACGGTACCAAAAAGCAACTGCTTCAGACATGCTTCTATATCTTCTCCAAGCTTTTGTAGTGTGGAAACAGCAAGTGTGGTCTCACCCTATCATTTTGCTTACTTTTAGTACAAGAAAAAGTATGTCTTCCACTTATATAATCACAAGTAACATTACCTTCAACAGTAGTTCATAGGAGATTGCTCTTCCAATATCACGAACTTCAGCAAAACTATCGCTGGGCTTCTCGTCATCAACATCTTTTATGCGGTGAAGATGCAGCTGAAGAACTGCTAGTGGAAGACGGCCAGACAATAAAGCATCTTTAACAACATTCCTCAAGTCCAAATTGTCCATCTCCCAGCGTGCAAACATTTCTTTAGGGTTCTCCATAGGAAAAAGTTTATTTCTTTGGAACACTCCTGTCACAGGGATTGACTCTTCGTCTTGCATTTCTGAAGTCATAATTCCTCCAAATCCCAGTGGTTCAACAGGCACTAATGAGAGTTTTTCAGAATCATTAGATCCCCCATCCAATCCGTGTAGGGTGGGTTCGTGTTGGTTGGGTACCGCATCATCTGTAGCAGTAGAAACTTGATAATCATCCTGCAATAAGTTCTGTGGGCCTTCAGGATGTTGTGCTTCTAAGGTATCCACCTGTAACTCCAAGCAATTACAATCATTTTGTAAAATCAGACCTGTGTCTAGACATGCATAAGTGATAATCGAGAGGGTAGAGGGGAGAGTCAAACAACACATGGAGACCATACAGTCATACCAGTCCTTTCCCAAGCCTTTTAAATTTTGCAGCAAGTTGACATTGGATATTACGAATTATCTCCAAGTAATAGGCCATCTCATGTATCCTCCTTGAATCTGCGAAATCACGATGCTCTTTGTACGATAGAAGTAGAGGTTGTGAGCAAATGTCCATCCCTCTTGTGCTTATTTCATTCTTCAGTTCCAAGATGGCATATTTACGAAGCATTTTTATTGAAAAACGGGCTCCTAATGCTAGTATTCTGCACCCATCATTGAAACATGAAGCAGAAAGGCATTAAAAGTAAAACAATCAAAGATAAACAGACAGCAATTTCATATGCAGAAAGACTGATTACGATGCAAAAGTACGACTCACTCATACTTGACAAGCCCAGATCAAGAAACCAAACCCAGAAGCACAACATGGAGTAACGTAAAAAAAAAAAATGAGAGACGTTCTTATGAGGCAACTAAAATATCCTCCTCGCAATATAATAGTGTACTTCCTCAATTTCTTTTTCACTTGCAACGTTTCCCATTTTAGGAAGTTGTACATTACTTGCAGCATTAACATTTTGGGCACTATATTCTCTCTTTCTCTCTCCTAGCACATGGGGGTCCATTTTTATCTCTTTCTATCTATCTCTTCTCCTAAATTCTTGTGCCAAACTTCAATGTTGCAAGTATCAGAAAACAAAAAAAGTATTATTTAATTCCTATAAAACAATACAAGACAGCTCACAAGTATGTATTCACCTCACAAACTTGCTTTTCCCTCAATTAGTGGTTCCTTCCACAATGCCAACACAACTCTATCTTCAGGTCAAGCTAACCTCCCTTTTGACAGGCTAAAGATGGAATAACACAACATCACTTCTATGACTAATAGTTCTAGTATTATGCACCAATACCAAAGGATTTCTAGCTTCCTAACTAACTACCTAATTACTTAGAAAACTAAATGATAATTAATAATCAAGCTAAGTATCATAACTATTACAGCTCACAAGAAGAAATACATAGCTGATTTGCCTTGCTACCACGTCCACACAGTTTCTGCCTCATTGCACGGATCTGCCAAACGTTAACCACACACTGCCCATGCAGCTAGGTGACCTTCACTCACGAGCTCTTGTTGCTTGATTGATCCAACTTTTTGGCATGTAGCTGGACTCTGCTTTGAGCCCAAACTCCATACACATATTATTACCTTGCATAAGTTGCTGTTTACATCTAACACCTTAAATTTACTAGTCCTTGATACTCATAAAATCTTGCCAAAATAATATCTGAGAACTTTACTCTCCCCCGTAAAGCATCAACATCTGTACAAGGTCATCAGAATACTTTTCTATATCCCTTCGAAACAGAAAAGTGATAGAACAGAAGCCAGTTATTTTTAAAGCATCAAAACTGTTGAGTTCCCCTAAGTTTAAAATAAAAAAAAAAAAAAAAAAAAAAAGCCATCTATAGAGACTTCAGTGTCTCACCCCCGCCCATGTGTGAGCTTGATGATGGACACACGTCTTTACCTTAAAGCATCATATTTAAGTGTCCAAGTTAAGTGTGCAGGTTGACTATATCCAAAACCCTTATGCATGGTCGTTCGATAGCCACATAAGTCCAAACAAGCCAAAAATTGAACTCGTTTGGTTCATAGAATTTATGATTTATTCCTGCACCCAACATGGATGCATAACGAACTAAATAAGCTTTCAAGCAATACATTATCAGCGAGTTTTTTATTTGAAATGAAACAGATAGGACCAGTTTACTAAAACCAGACCCAAATTCGACAACCTTTAACTCTTTTTTAGTCTTCAATTTCGACAAAAATATGATCAAGCTTTAAAAGCAAAGCCATCAGAAAGTAGACTTTGGTAAATTTTCAATGATATATGATGGGCTCAAACTACAGTTCGAGCCTTCGAGATCAAGAATTATGGCCTTTCAAAAATTGCCCTGGGCTTAGGCTGACGTGGCCAGGCTTTAGACGCCCAACACTGCACCAACAACCCCGAATATGCGTACGTCCATTTTTAAACCTAATAGAAGTCATATAAGCCCCAAGCTCTCATCTTCTAAGGTTTCTCCCCGGAACTTTCTTATGTCCGTATGTGACTCCTGATAGGACTTCTTAGCCTTCTACTAAAAATATCTCCCTTGCAACTTTGCATTAGATTTTCACAACATTTCACATCAAAAACTTTTTTGAAAACTTGTAAACCTCCATAAACCCTAGAAACCCCATTAGAATACCTTCAAATTTTCAAACCTTAACACTTCCTCCATACATCTCCCAAACACATCCAATCCTTCAATTTCAAACCTTCAAGCCTTCAAGGATTCAAAAAGACTTTTGACACTTAAAAGCAAATCCTTCAGGCGGTAATAGTAAGTTCAAAATGCATACCCTATTTCTAGAATCAAATCTCTACCCATTATTTGTTCATTAAATGCTATCTTTATGTATACCTTGGATTCCAATTATGTTCATCATGCATGATCTTGTATTTTTACTATTTATTGCTTATGGATATTCTAGTATGATCAAATCTACTAATTGCATCTCAAACAGAATAAATAAGTTGGACAGCCAGCTTAGGATCTTTCGTAATACTCCCTTCGTCCCAGAAAGATCTGAACACTTGTTGGGACACGTAGTTTAAGGTGATAAGTTGTAGTGTGGTTATCAAATGTTATTTAATTTAAAAAGTAGATGTGATAGGAGTTGGAGGGGTATTTTTTATTAGAGGAGAGAGATACTTAGGTAGCTTTTTATTGATAAAAGGTAGAGTGTGGGCCAAAGATGTATAGAAGAAATAATATATTAATGGTGGGACCATGCCAAAAAAAGAAGTGTTCAAACTAATTTGGGACAAACACAAAAGGAAAGTGTTCAGACTATTCTGGGACGGAGGTAGTACATCTTAATCCAAACACCTCACAATTAATAGATCTATGAGCTAATAACCCACTTTTAGCATAATTGTTTATTTTAGGTTGCACATCTGGTTTGCATGGTTATCTGAATTACGATGTCTTTGCCAAATTGGATCGAGTAAAGGTTGTATTACGAACAAAACTTGGCTCAGACCTTGTCCAAACTCTCAGCTCATATTTAATCTTGTTTCATAGTCAATCTAGTCATAAGCCCCGCTTTAGGGAAGAAAGCACGGAGGGTGAAACCAATTATTAGTCCCTCTTTACGATTAGTCCATTTTGGTTTTGTCCCTTTGAGTCTCAAAACCAAATCAAGGTTTGTGAATCTTCCTTTCGAAGATCCATTGGCGGCTCCTTACTCCATGTTACTATGCAACTCCAAACAATCAATCGAAGAGTCAGTCAAGTGTCACTTACACTGGTATAGGGGGGTGAAACACACACACCCCCAATGGGCACACACACACGATCTAACTGACAATTTACAAAAGCAGACACCCAAGGGGATGCTCGACTAATAAAGTCAAAACAAATCTAAGAATGCCAATCTGACCATATACAGGTGAACAGAGCGCAGTTTTACCAAAACACCCTTGGGGCATGCATGCAATGGATTATTAATTAGGGGTACCAAAGGCTAAAATAAGAGGCGGAAGTGGTTTAAGGAGGAGGGTGTGATGAAGGATTTATCAGCCTCATTTTGGAAAAACTATAACCCTAAGGTAGTGGGCGGGAACTAATACCATCATTTGGAGGGCAACATTCCCCCACCCCTTTCTCTTCCTTCGACCACCACCATCTCCATCCATCTTCTTTCTCTTAATTTTATCTTCTATTACCCCTTACTTCATTACTTCCATTCCACTCATGCCTTTTAAAGGAACAAACCTCACAGCTAAAATCAACAACTATATTCAGAACTGAACTTTCAAACAAAGCCTAAACACTACACCTACATCATACTAAAAAGGGAACCTTAGAATTACTCTCCACATAAATCCCAAAGAGACCCAAAATTCTTCAGCCTGACAAGATAAATTCCAAAAAGCAAGTTAGCATCTTCATGACAACAGGAAGTCCTTCCACCACACCAATCCATCAACCCACAACATTCTCCCAACAGGTATCTTACAGTTATCGCAGCTCGAAAGCCACTTCAACAAGAGAAGTTTATTCGTAACATGAAGAGGTCATAAGCCAAGCCTAGTTGCCCCCCCTCCCCCTCCCCTGCCCCCAAACAACACTTCAGTCCTCACAGCAACATTGTCCCAATTCAACCAAATAAATCCTTTTTCACCAGCATTGGTAGGTAGGTAGCTCACAAGAAATCTCTACACAGTTTTCCCACCTATCAAGCAACACTAACTGGAATGGTAAACAAGGACAAGAAAGTTATGGAGAGAAATGACAAAGTGTCCTCCAATAGAGTGAAGGTCAAACTTCCCAGTTGGGATTAACTTTCAACTCGAGAGCTGAGTCTCCTCTAAGAATTTCTTGATGACTCAACTATGAACTCTCTTACACTATACTACCTCCGTTCCTATTTAATCTACAAGGTTTGCTTTTCACTAGAACCAAGGAAAAGGTGAAAAAGTAGGAGACAGAGGAGAGGAATTATGAAAAGTGGGGAGTAAGAAGTACAAAAAGTAAATAAAAAAAGTAGAGAGAGAAAAATGGGGTAGGTGGGGGAGATTTTGTGGGTTGATTTATTTGGTGAGGGACCACATGGGGAACAAAAGTGGGGAATAATGAGTGGGCATTTTACCTTATATAGATAAAGTAACATTGTAACCATTAAAAAGGAACGGCCCGAAAAGGAAAGTGTGTAGATTAAAAAAGAACGGAGGTAGTAAAAATTAGGAAGCATCATAGGAAGAAACTAGAAGAGAAGCGACCCCACACCTGAATAACTCAGCCACAGCTTGCAAAATTAAGAATATAAAACAGTACCCACAAGCATCACAAGCCTGTAGGGAAAAGAGCATCCTTGATGTATTTCAGGATGTTCCAAAGAGAATGGAACTATCCCTATATTTTTGAAAAAAAAATATGCAAATTCAACTTTCCAAAATTTCTCAACCTGCCCAACCCAGTGAATCGCTGTTGCCAACCATCATAATCCATATATAATCTATCATATCACACACAGGCCAATGAGACATTCTTTTCTTGGAATACATATAAGCAGCATATAAAGTCAAATCATACATGTGTGAGCAGACACATAACTTATGCTTAGCAGACAAAAGAATAAACCAATTTAAAATGAGAATATCTAATGTCCAAGCCAAGAGAAAAGGCTGCAGTTCTTGAAATTTGGATCTACAGATACCGTGAGTAACTAACATTTATACGTAATATTCTTCCAGGGGCATTGGAATGTAGAGTAAAGTAGTAAGCGGATAGCAACGGACAGACAGCTAAGCATCCACCTTGAAGCCATGAGATTCACGATGGGCAAAACTAACTCATGCACATACTTGCCTCTTTTCAATAGACTAGAATTATTTGTGAAACACCACAAGACACACAGCACTCCTAGAGCGCTTCAAAATGGCTTGAATAGTATATATCAGGTAACAGTAAACAAACCAAGGAAATATATGTCAAACGAAGCTTTATAATACCTTAATGCAGCAGATACCTCAGCATCATTTCCAACTTTGTGAACCATCATGTAAATGGCAGCAAAGATCAATAACAAGATCCCTTCTTCAGCTATATTGACCTCCGCAAGCATCCCTAAGGCTCTGTTCATTCAATAACCCACCAATATACCAATGTTAAAAAAAAAAGAATAACATCATCCGTAAGTTTCAAAGATTTAGTTAAATCTATATCAAAGACTGCCAGGAGGTATAACAGAACAGCAGGCTATAAGCTGACAATATCAGCTATCAATTCTCAATTTAGAAATAGAGTTTAAAACAATCAAACTCCATAAACATGCTATACGAATTTCAAAGGCTTCCAAACAGAGAGCATAATCCAAATCAGCAAGACTGCAAAGGCTCCTTAAGTCTAATAATGGCAAATAAACTCTGCACACCAGCTTGACTAGCACCGAATAATCACACATATCCTTAAAAAATTATTCTTCTCCCACCTAACACCAAAACGGTCCAGCAGAATTTGAAGCTGCTCTTAGGAGTCAAAATTTTCCTGCTGGACAGCACTCACTCAGACTTACAGTTATCAGTTGAATCCATGGATCAAGCATCTCATAAATCACAATCCCAGGTATCCCAAGAAATTGCAACTTTTCAGGTGCAATCAGAATTTAAGCACTAAAGTATTATATGATCTAGTGACAATTTCCATCAGTTAGGGCAGAAAGAAGCTATGATGCACATTAATCTACATAGGATTCTGTATCCATACATAGCATAAGTAGGATAATCACTTCCTCAAGTTTCTGTTGCAATAACCACAAAACACAGATAAGATAAAGCATTCTGATTGAGATAAACTATCTAATCATACTACCTAAACAGTCCATCCTCTCAGTAACCTTCATCCCTAACCTCTCTGTGGCAGATTGAGTCATCCAGCCATCAACACCAAGGATGAGTAAAGAAAGTGCCACAAGCTGAAGATAGTTCATGAGTAAAGCTCTAATAAAAAATTCATAATGGACGTCATAAGTTATGCAGTAATCTTTTGCCATAAATCCATAATAATTTGCATACGAAGGAAAAGCATTATTTTCTTAGACTTCCCTCCACAAAGCTATTTTACCAAAATACGGGTGTGTGAAGCTTCAAATCATTGGCAGATTTTATGATGAAAATAAGTTTTAGGGTGATCTTTTGACATACTGGGGTTGTTTGGCAATCGGCTGTTGGTTGTTGGCTTTTGGCTGGTTTAGTTGGCTTGTTTGACTGGCTGGAAGCATTGGTTGTATGTATTGGCTTTTTAAGTTGGCTGTTAAAGCCAGCTGTTTGTAAAAGTGTTTGGCAAAATTAATTGTGGCTGTTGGCTGTTTATTAGAGAGTTTGTGGGCCAACAAGCCAAAAGCCAATCCAAAAAGCTACTCCAGGCAGCTTTTTCATTTTGGCTTAAAATCAGCTTTTCAACCAACCAAAAAGTCAATAACCAAACACTTTTTTTGGCTGTTTGACCAAATTGAAAAGCCAAAAGCCAAAAGCCAATGAAAAAGCCATTTACCAAACATGGCCACTATGTTTGGTGCAAAGAGAATACTATACGGATGCAACTATCCACGAGGTAACGACTTGGAACATGAATCAAAAGCATTGGCATGTTTCCTTTTATGACCTCACAACAATAAAAGGAAGCTGGGACTAGCCTAGCTCAATAAGATATAAGTTAAGCCTGGGGGAACAATGATAGGTATTAGATTCATGATACAAGGTGGTCTTCTTCATTTGAAAGATTTTGCGACTTTCTCCAAGGGTATCACTATCTTGATGTTCTAAAAGGTGTTTGGAAATTGCAAATTCATCACTAGGGCAGCAGTCAAAGATAGCATTCTACAGAGGATGAGCTATAAAGGAGAAACTTATGTCTTGCAACTCAGATAGCTTCTTGAGTTTCTCCAAGAGGACCACAATCTTGTAAATCAGCACAATCAAAGGTAACATTCTACAGAATACGAGCTTAAAAGAAAAAAGTTGGGTCTTGAAAATCCATGTAGCTTCTTGAAGTGACAAAGAATCCACTGATCACCTTCTCCTCTTCTATCTTTAGGTTATTTCTCGCTGGCACTTACAATAATTTTAGTTTAGGAAGAGCTCATTTCATTCTTGGAAGTTATCTGCTTAAGACTCAAAAGGAAGGATGAGCAAAGGTTGTCTTGTTGAAGTGTGGAAGATGTCCCGTTGGCAATTTGGTGGTGAGCCTTAGGAAGAAAGAAAACGCAGGATTCTGAGCGTGTACCTTCCCCTCGTCAAGATTACGAATTCCCTTCTTTGAGGCTTTTGTATACTTAGGAGTCATATTTTAGCCTCACGGCTCACAGTGATACTTGATAGATTGCTTTCATGATAGCTTGAAGGCATGAGTCTTTTTTCTTGACCCTAGTATAAGGGTAACACTCCCTTGGTCTCTTTCTAATAATATTCTTTATTAGTTGTGCGAAAAAGGAGGGTTGACTGACATATGTGTGGAATTTGGAACCTATGGCAATGTGGTGGCTTACTTAGAAAAACTTATTTTTGAGAATGCTTCTCCCTCGTCAAGGATCCAAATTTACATTTTGAAGTTATTGCATAGTTGGAGCCAGTGCGCAGTTGTGAACGACAATTATCTACTCTTTGACTTGGGAATATATTCTTCTACATAAAAGCCTGAGGGTGAGAAATATTGTGCATGGACCTTCCATTTTATTTTTTATTTTTAATTTTTTTGGTCAAGTTTTCCAGCCTTTAATTTGAACAATGAAGACACCTACTTAGTGCCATATTGATCTGATTACTTACCAGTTCATAATATGATTAATGAAAAAAAAAAAACTGCCACCATCAAAATTAGAGAAAAGATTAAGAAAACAAAGATGAAGCACATCTTACAAGTCCATCTCTTCAAATTTTAAGTAAGCCAATGCCAATTGAAGACGACGCAGTCGGGAAAGTCGGAGGTCCCACCCTGTGTACCATCAGAACATATACATATGTATACATATCATTAACATCTACAATATTTTATTTTGAATGATAAAACAGAGAAGAAAGATACTATATTAGACCACAAAACATGAAAAAAGCTTCAACAAATCTGAGTTGCACACGTTTTCCTTCTCCACACACGTCCACCTTTTGCCTTCAACCCAACCTCTATTCCCCTCCCAAAAAAGAAAACCCCATTTGACCATGTTAATAGTCATGGAGTTACAAAAGCAGCATCTACCAGGTGTTACATATCATCACGTCCATCATGAAGCATATTAAGAAACTAGAAGATATTCGCCCCATCAATATGATGCTAACATTTTTCTTATTTATTTTATATTATTACACTTCAAAATATACTTTTATATACCTTATCTTATTAGTTTGTAAGAAATAATAGATTCCGAAATTTGTTGTACTTAGAAATATGGGTCCAAAGCATTTTCATACGTGAAATCCAATAGCATCAAAAAAATGTAACAGCTTTAATACTCTATCCGTCCTAAATATATACAAACGACTATCATGACAAATCGTTTTAGGAAATAAGTTGTTGAGTGATCATCATTGTTTTTTTTGATAAAAAAAATTAGATGTGAGGATTTAATGGGGTATATTTTATTGAAGGAGAGAGGAAGTGCAGTATTATTTTATTGAAAGTGAGATTGTGTGGCGGGCCAAAAGGGGGGAGGAGAGAAGTATTAAGAATTTACTGACACCATTTCCAAGATAGAAGCGTTCAATAGAAGTGTTCAAACTATTCTGGGACGGATGAGAAGAGAAAGTGTTTGAACTCATCTTGAGATGGAGGGAGTAGGCGAGTAGCATGTTAAAATTTGATGCAGTAAAAGGATGTAGGTCTTAGCGTAAACCACACATTACAAAATGACGTTTTGCTAAAAGAAAAGGACTGAAATTTCTTCACTGGATGGTATTCACTATTCGCACGGCAGAACAGGGGTCATCTTATCCCATGAACCAATCGCCGACAATTCGCTTGCGTCTACATCTATCACAAGGGGATATAATCACTGGATAGGGAGTAAGAATATTTCTCCATATAACCACTAACTAAAGATGAATCGATATTGCTGAAACAAATATTGTTCACACTTGGGGTTTGGGTTGTAAATCAAGACAAAAATCTCAAGTCCCTATATTGCCAACAATCGTTCATCAGGATACAAGTTCATAATCCTTCCTATCATTGAGCGCGTACAGCATGACAAGTCCCAAAAGTGCCTATCTCGACAAATATGTGGCAAGCCAAGTCAAAAGTCGGAAGAAAATATACAACATATAACCATTTCTGTGCAATGAAAGATAAAGATATACCTCAACGTAATTCAGAAAGAAAAACTCTAGACTGCTTTAGCATATACCTCGAAGTCAGTATTGCCAATTTGACATGCAACTAACTTATCACTACATCAGAGGTGCAGCTAGTTGACCATATAGGAAAATAATCTAACCCTGTTACACAGACTTACTTTAGGAGCAAAAACAGAGAGTCAAAGAATCTAAAGGTGGGTATTATCTATGAGATTTGTGGCTAGAAAAAAGGAGTTCTTAACAAGACTTGGCACCTTAGGGCTTTCTGTTCTATTTTATTGATTACTATTCTGAAGAAGGATGATCATTTTCTTCCCACCTGTAAAAGAGCTTTTTTTTATCTAAAAGAAAGTGTGCAACCTATGCAACATAAAGCCACACAGAACTTACGATAGATAAATGAGATCGAAATATTTACAGTATTAAATAAAATCCATCAAATCTAATCAGCAAATATGATAATAAGTTTCATCATTCCTATCATTTATTTTTCCAAGAACTCAGGATATGTCGAAATTTGGAAATTAGCACAAAAGAGAGAGTTTATCAGGGGCAGAAAATCTGACAGAAGAGAGCCTGTCAAGCAAAGAAGAATTGACATAGTTGTAGTACAAACTCTCTGCCAAGTTGATAAAATATTGGACAATAATTATAAATACATCCCCAACCTTCTTCCTGACACAACCCCTTCTCTGAAATGCCAAAGCGAGGGGGATTCATTCATTTAGATCAAGGCTAAGAAACAAAGAAGCATAACAAACTAGCTAGGGAGCGGGAGAAAGCACTTACCATTTTCCGAACACAGCCTATCAGCTTCATCAGGACCTTCATATAAAATAATTCTATCAATTACTGCCACTTGCCATGCTGACCCAAGTTGTTCTAATTTATCATACATCAATGACTTCTCTAAGTTAAGTGCAGCTGCTTCACTAAATTTTGTCGAGTGGTAGCTCATAGAGTCAATGGTATGGAGGTTAGATGACAAAGACACAGCGGGAAGAACTATTGAAACTCCACTACTAGTAACTAAATATAAACACCCTTGGAAAATGCAACCAACTGCCTCTTCATCAACAACATTTGCATCTCGTTGCAAATGACATGTACTGTTTACAAGATTCAAGCACTTGTCATCACAAAAGTTTGACTCTATGTACAAACTAGTATGAACAATACAATTCCTTTTACTTTTGATACTATTTCTTCTAATGAGGCGGGTAACCCCAGATGGAGAAAAACACAGAATGTCTGCCACATCATGTTTTGCAATGGGAATAAATAACTTCCTTGTAGAATGCGAGAATCTAGAATCTGAATCATTTAGAAAGGTTTGCTGAGATACAGCAGACAGACCACTCAAAGCTGAACCATCCTGATTGATGCCCTGAACATGCCAGTGCTGAACATGTTGGAACCCTGAACTTTCAAAGTTATTCCTAATAAATGACTTTTCAGAGCCTGAGGAAGTGGAAAAGGCCTTCTGTTGGCTTATATCAGAATGACCAACAACCCATGGGGCCAAAACACCGAGCTTTGCATATTGTGGAAGTATTTTTTCGGTCATAACATATTTATTAGGCACATGATCACGAGCACATACTATATAAAGTACACCACACTCATCGACGACAGTGAATAGACAGGAATAGGGAGCAACAATCAACCTCCGGAAACATCGTTTGTAGGCAACACTACAAGTTTGAGTAGTCAAGATACAAGCAGCATCCAACTTATTATGTAATGTATCATCTTCTGCAGTATCATTTGTATCTATTAATAATTTTTCTTGTTCTGCCAAATTCTGTTCGGGTTTAAGTCCATGTATCTGTATGATATCCAGATATGCAATATACTCTCCTGTCACTGCGCCATAAAGAAGAATGGGTCCAAATTTGTTAAGAGTAATAAAGAACTTGTCAGAAATTTGGAAATCAACCCACTCAACTTCTGGACTAATATCCTTTACTGGAAGCTTGACAGAGTATAGCCATTGGAGCCCGTCTATGTCTAAGAGAGCAACAAGAACCACTATGCCCTGGGTTTTACAACTAGAATCACAACTGTTCTCACTGTCATCAAACCCAGAAGACAAAACGAATCCAATCAAGTAATGAAACCAACTTGAAAATACTCTGAAACAAGTGTAGGGTCTGCTTGCCGCAACATTCATATCAGATGTGAGACCATCTGATGATGTATGGTCCATAGCATTAAATTTATTATCCAACAGAATGCTGTCCATTTTATCGTCATATGCTCCTTTATCTAATACAGAATGGGTACCAGAATAGAAGTCCAAAAGCACAGAATCACTGAAGTCAACAAAAAATGAGACAACAGTTGCTGAGCAAGGAAGCTCTGACTTCTCAGGAAAACGGGTCCAAATGGTGCCATCAGATTCCACGGACTTGGCTGAGCTCAAATAGGACCCCAGCCACTTCTTTGTGTTAGAGGCACTCGGCAAATGGCTCCCTGACTCTTGTCCAGCATGATATGAAGTTCCTCCAGATCCATTCATCCTACTTGCAGAAGGTATATCTCCAGATGCTTTATTATCATGAGGAGACACACTACAAGACCCCCATTCTACCCACCTCCCTACCTTGTTCTCGTTTTCGAATGACCGCCCGGCAAACGCATCAGTTTCATCGGCTGGACGAAAAGCATGAAATTTTACACCAGAATTGCCAACCACGATGAGAAATTCCTTAAACGGTGCTTCCTTGTTCTGTTTATAAGTATCCCCGCACAATCCCCAAGCCAGTGAATTTACATCAGATATAAAAGGGTAAGTATTGGGTCGTGAAATATTGCTCTCGGTACAATTAGAAACTCCTCCTCCTACTGATCCAGAAGTACTTGGGATATTTTCCAATGAATCTGGCCTACAAGCTGACGAAGATGACAAATTTACACTGTCTTGACATTCATATTTACAACTTTCAGAGGTTATGCAATAAGAGTCGCCTGCAAAGAGTTGGGATGTGTTATTACACTTAAGATAATTTATAAAATAAATAGTAAAACACCATGAAACAGAATGGTGCTACCTCTTGATAGAGGGAGCAATAAGGCTTCACTTTGATATGAAAGCAATAGCAAGAGCTCCCTTGTAGGAGAGAGAAAAGCTTCCTGATACTCCGAAAGGTCCATTTGGATATGAGAAGGGTCCCATCTGTGCAACTGCAGCACAGCAGGACCTTCGCCAATTTGTCCAGAGCCCATACCTGATTACATCAGCACCCAAGGAATCAGCACCATATGGTAGAACCAACAAGTAATAAAGCGCCCAATCGTGAATGTAGCTACTAGCTAGAAGACTCGTTATTGGACAATTTTCAGTTTTTAATTGTAAGGTCTAAATCAAACTAATATGCCATCAACTATTTACTACTTCCTCCAATTAGAAAAAAAATAATTAAGAAGTTAGCCTTTTACGTACATGCTAAGAATTATCTGTCACATGATAATTGCTATAATTACGTTAAACTTATGTTCGTACTATAAAGTGGCATTTAATCTTCAATTGAAATTACATGACGACCAATAATGTATACTGATTATCATAAGGTGACCTCAAACGTTGCAAGTAGAGAGTGACTTATATTTAGTATCAAAATAAATTGCCTAAAGCAACTTATATTTTGGAATCAGCCTGTATAAATTATAAAGCGCAGAAAAATCCAATAGCTTCCCCAATCAAGGGTTCCCCCAAAACTGAACTCCACCATGCATACATCGAAAGTCCGAGAATTAAAAAATAAAAAACTTCAGAAACAAACTTCATAACAATCTTTCTTACTTCTGTTGCTAAATTTTCCATCAATTTATGCAAAATTAATGAAGTAGGCATCCGTACGAGTCCATGTCAATATAATCATACACATTCAAACTCATGCCATTCAAGGGAAGCTTCATTGGAGTAATTGCATCATTTTTAGAATTTAAAAACAAAATTCCAATAAAATTGTCAACATCAAACTTCAAAAGAATCTCCGCTTAATTTCGTTACTAAAATCTATTAATTAAGTTGTGCCAAAGTAATGAATTAGGCATCTAGTGATTTGATAGTCAATGTCAACATAAACATAGAGATGATTCAGCCAGTTCAATTGACACGAATTCCAAGAATCGAACAGCAAATTGCATAAAGAATTACAAGCAAGAGATGTATCATGACGAAATTTTAAGTAAATCGTACAACTCAACTCCATTGAATTCAGATACAATAGTATAAACCGATTAAACTATTTCAGAATTTACAAAGTACGCAAACGAAATTCAAATTCAGTTCCTCAAAAAAAAATTAGGAACTAACCTGAGCAAGTAGAACTGCACTGCTAAAGATTGAAAAAAGAAATTCAATTAGGGATTAATGAGAAGTTAATAGAGCTAGCGAAATTGAAATAGAACTCCATTTTTTGGTGAAGAAGATAGAAAAATTCTGCCCTTGCTCCAAGTGATTGAAGTTGTATTCGATTTAGGGATTTAGGGATTTCGGAGGAAAAATTGATATGAAGTTGTTCGATTGATTGATTGAAAGGGTAAAACTATGAGAGAGATTGATGGGGGAGTGTGAGAGGAGTAATATGAAGACAAGGAGTAGAGCGGGAGAAGATGTCAGAAAGGAGCCAAAAGAAAAAATGAAGGAAATAATAATACACAATGAGCAGGACTGCGGGACTTTGCTAAGAGCCGCATGTTAGATCCTACACGCATTTCAAGCTCTCAACATTACCAAAAGCTATAGCGAAGGTATGTTTTGTTGATCGTATTTTCAATCCTTGTAAGAAAAAATAAGTGGGGACAAATTTATATAAGGAGTAATAACGTTTAATAAGTTAAGATAAGTTCATTATACTAAAATTAAGGGTATAATAAGTTTAGTATAGTTAAAATAAGGATATAATAAGTTTAGTACAACCAAGCTTGATTTGGCTTACTTAGTGAGGATTCCACGTTATGACTTAAGGTGATGGCACGAATCTCACCAAGTAAGGGGCACTTGGGAGGAGGATTCCCCTTATAATTTTCCCCTCTTCCAATTGTTTGAGCCTCTGGGTCGGGCCCTGTGCGAGGCAACCAGAGGTTATACACCTTAACAATAAAAAAAAAATCCAGTACCGCAAAAATATATAAGGGTATAATAAGTTCATATAAGCAAAAATATCTTGCAAAGAACTGACCAGTAGTAATTGGATCGTTCAGATTATGTTTGGCGTGAGTCAGTATTTAAACTACTTCGATTTTGGGCATTGATGGGTCCATTTAAGTTCCGGTGAAGTTATGATCTATAGGTTCAAGTCAAGACATAGTCTTTGGGTTTGGATAAGATTTGAGTATGTTATATCCTGTCTTGTCCGGTATCGACTAATGGTCAAAAAATGGTTGAGCCAATGACGTTAAGTTAAATAATAGAAATAAAATAATAGTATGTTAAATTACAAATATTAAATTAAAAGAATCATAAGTAAAACAAATCATAATACAATACAACAAAACATATCGGGTTAAAAATTATAATTGAATACAATAAAATAACTTCTAAATGAAAGATACAATTTAATAAGAAGGATGTTTAACAACACAAAGAACATTAAATCATTCATAATTAAATTTTCAGCTACATTTTTATTGATAAATTAACGTTTTGGCTGATTTTTTGGTCGGGTATGTTTTAGGTTGATCAATTCCAATTCATGTTTGTTTTGAGTTTTTATATATGTTTGGATCATATAGCGTTTTGGTTCTTTTTTTTGGGGCGTCTTTATTTTGTTGGTCTAAAAAACACCACGTCGGGACTTACCGGTTTGCGCATTTTCGTCAAGGATATCAAAAGATCATACACCTCGCGATCCATTGGGGGGAGGGTGTTACTAATGGCAATGATAATATAGTATGTAATTTACAATGAAAGATCCTTACTAATTGCCATAATAATGAATATCATTCCTTGCCATGTGATTGTCTTCACAATTTCTTATTCTCATTCATTACCGCCTTTGGAGTGGTAATTACATGTTATGAAGAAAATCAGAAGTTTAATTAGACAATCATTACCGGAAACGTTGACGAACTACTTCCTATACAAAATTACATATGATATTATTATTTCCATGATTTACTATTATTTACAAAACAAGTTGCCAACGTAAAGATATTATACCATTTATATGAAGGAGGATATGTACTTCATTTCAAACAAAACATACAATATAACTCTCTTTTCAAAAGCATAGCTACCAGCCTACCACATGACCTTATAAGTTAATTGTATATCACTATATCTCATATTATTGATTTGGTGTGTTATCTAAACCTTGAAAAATAAATTTTAAATTTAATAAGTTCAAATAAATTCAGATAAGTTAATTTCAATCAAGTCCAATTAGGGTTAATAAATTCCAGTAGTTTATTCCTAATAAATCAATATTAAATATCTAATCGGTGGTTGATTATTATTAGAAAAGTGATATGTTAAGAGTTAACAGTAATAAGTTGTAAATATATAGTGGTTGGTTATTATTAGAAAAATAATATGTTACTACAATATTATAATTTTGGTCAAAACAAGGATGAAACTAATAATAGTCTGTAATCCCCCGTATTTTTATGAATTTTATAAATATATTTTAATATATAGTTATTTATATTTTAATATATATTAGCATTTTAATGATTTCATATTTCAAAGGTTGACCATTTTGAAAGTCAAAGGAATTATTTTAAGGAAATGTTTTGTTAGGCATGCTTTGAAAAATGTTGAAATACTAATTAGATTTGGAAAAAGAAGTTTAAATGGACTTGAGGAACCCAAATGCTAATCCTAGTGATGTTAGGAGTTCAATCATCAATCCTATTCATCACCAAACTCTATTTGAACCCCAATTCTATTTTTCCCTAAGCCCACAAAAGGGAAACTATAAATACCCATAAACCTAAATTATTTTACCACACAAAATTTCTCTCTCCTCCCTCACTATAACCGGCGCCCTTTCTCTCTCTTTCACGTTCTTATTTTTCTTCTTCCAATTTCTTTCTTCTTCTTCAAGAAACACTTTCTTCTTCGCCAAGAAACGTCACAAACACTCAACCACCACCACCACCGCCGACCGGTTGCTGCCGCCGGTGCTGCCGTACTGTTTCCGGCGTCTTGTGCTCCTTGTTCCTTCGATTCGCTCGTTAAATTCTTTTCTTCCTCCTCAAGTTTCAATTAAAGATCATATTTTTATGCTTTGTTTTGGTACTAATCATGATTAATAACTTTAATTTACTGTTTAAATGATTAATCATGGAGTATATATATTGTGTATTAAAAGAATAAAATTTCAGATTTGACTATTATTTTTAGATTGAGTTTTTAATTATGAAAGCATGAATTTTTAGGGTGTTAAATATTGGAAAATCATAGTTGCATGTTATAAACTATGAGATTGTTTTAATTATGAATTTAAGCATGTTTAAGTGTGTTTAAAGAGGGTTTTCATAAATTATATGCTGCTGAAATTTTTAGAAAAGATGTTATTAAGGGAGTTTGATGGATTTTAATGACTAGTATAGTAATACTATGCTAGGAAGTATTAGTATTTAAAGTTTTAATGTTCAAAACAACTTTTAAATATTTTTAAAGAGGAATTAAAGTATTTTAAAGTTGCTGGAATTTAATTAGAGTATTGACTTTAAAGTATATTGGTTGTTTTAGGCGGAGAATTTTCAGTAGGCGACTTTTAAAGTGATTAACGGTGGCCTATACATACCTATGTGTTATGTGAGTAGTATCATGATTTTAGGAAGGAAAAGTTGTAGTATCATGTATAGGAACTTTGTAAGTTCATATATGATTTCTATTATGATTGGATTTTACATGTTTTATGCTTGTGTGCGAACATATAAGGATGAAATTTGATTATGAGTTGAATATCATGTTTGTATGGAATATTGATGCAAGCATGTTGGATTGGGAACTTTATTTATTAATTCACATGGGGGAATTAATATATTTAGTGAGTTGGATCATGTTTAAATCATGTGTTCCCTTATATTATTATTTTCACTACTCTATGAGGACTGTGGGCCTTATTTGGTAAGTTGATAAATTATGCCTTTGAAAGGTAAGATTGGTTGTTGGCTTGGTTCAACAAATAAAAAAGACTGGAATAAAAAGAAGTATTCTTGGATTGTAAGTTGTGTAATCGCTTATTAAATCTTAAGATAAAAAGGAAGTTCAGTTGTGAATGTTTGATTTGAGATTTCTGTATTACTTGTGTGTCATAATAAGTAATAAATTTTAAATCACGTAAAGTGTAACTTGGATAGTAATAAACTTTAGACTGGTGCACGTATGAAGTTGGACAATCAGGAGTTGGGGTACATAGTGAGCGTGCCATGGCTTTTTCTGGGAATTGGATTGATCACCGTTCCTCTTTTTATTCAAAGGTTCCTCGATATCGCAGGTCATTATGGAATACGGAGTCGCGCCCGTATTTCGTCTTCCTAGGGAAGGCTGGTTTTTAGTTAGACAACTCGGTCCAATAACTATTCCATTAAAGTAATAAAAAGATGATTAAAGTTTAGTTCAGTAGAAGTTATCTGCAGGATGTTATATTGTTATTTATCACTGTTTATTATTTTGTTAGTATGATGTTAGGAATGTTATTTATTATTATGTAGTACTCAGCTTTGCTGATTACGTGCTTTGCTTGTATGTGTTGATCATGGTTTTGCCTTATTGATCCTGTGATAACCCATTTTGGTGAGCAAATTATTTAGAGCATTGACATCTACAGGTGTGCAGATTTGCATCATTGGGAATCTGGGAATGGAGAGCTTGTGTAACAAATTGTTTTGCCTGTTGCTTTAGTAGAAACATATTATATTAAGTTTGGTTTTAGAGTAGACATTTTTAGAGTGTTGGTTTTAAGTCATTTGTTTATTTATTATATTTAAGAGAGAATTGTCGGGGTGTTACAAAGTGGTATCAGAGCTTTAGGTTATTTTCAAAACTTTTAGGCGCCTAACTAACTTACTAGTTAATTGGATAAACTCTTAGAATTGCTCCTACTTTTTTGTTTTGAAAAACGTTATTACCTTAAATTGGGAATAAGAGTATAATGATTGAAATTTTTTTTAAGGTCCGAAATTTTTAGGAGATCCGATTTTTTTTTTTTTATTGTCCGAAATGTTTTTTTTTAAAAAAAAAAAAAGTCGAAATTCGTTTTTTGTTTCAAATTATTTGTTGGTACGATATTTTTTATTTTTAGCATGTCTGGATTTTTTTTTTTCGGAACTCATAGGTGTTTTTTTTTATTTAAAGTTTGACACTTTTATTATTTTAGTTATCTGAAAATTTTAGTTAGTGTCTGCATTATTTTATTACCTTTAAAGTCTTATTTTGTTGTTTTGTGATAAATGGGTAGTATAGGAAGGGCATATAGGATAGAAATATTATATGCCTGCATTAAATAGTTAGTTCAGCATGTTATTATTTTTCTTCCTTGCTAACTGTTTATATCTTTCTTCCCTGCTAATTGTTACATTCTTGTGCCTATGATGTTAATGGCAACTTTTTATCGTTATTGTTGGGAATTGCGTATAAGGAGAGTGCTAAATATGTTATTGAATATATTTATTTGTTGTAGATCATTAATCATGTCTGCCAGAATAGGAAGTTACCAAAATCCCATTGTATTAAGTGATGATGAAGGTGATGATAATAACTATACCGGTCTAGATTGGGTCATGCATAAAATATTAAGGTCAGGGGTGACCAGTGATGATGAGCTCATTGTGGAGTTCGACCGTGCTAGGGGTCAGACCAGATTGGACATTTATCGTGCATCTTTCAGGTTTGAAACTGATTCAGAGTCAGAGGATGAAGAGCCTCAACCTACAAGGAGATCTAAAAGACAAAGGAGATACGTCGAATATTATAATGCGGACATAGATGGGTTGGAATATGAGATCTTCGTGCCTGAACAATACAAGGAATTTGAGGACAAAAATGATAATGTGGTACCTTAGGTTACTATTTATATATTTGCGATTAGAGAAAACAATAATATAATAATGTTGGATAGTTGGCCAACAGTGATTAGAGTTGTTTTATAGTACCATTATTTTAGGAAAATATAATGATATAGTAACAATTATTTAATAATACCCTTTTGGAGGAATAAAAGTTATTTATTTATTTATTTATATGAGTGAGCAAGAATTTATTCTGGGCACGTGTTGAGAATCTTTTTATTATTTAAATTTTATTACGTGATTAAATTCTTATTTGTTCTACTTATGTGATCTGATGTGAATATTTTCTTCATGGATGATTATGTGGTTACTAGAGAACATTTTATGTTGTACTTGGAACTATTTGAGAAATTGTTTGTTGATGCGGTCTTAGTTGATCAAATCAAATGTTGCCTTCTTAGATTGACACATAAGCTATATTGAAACCTAAAGTAGAGTTATATTACTTTCAGGTCACGAAGTAGGATGGCTAACAACCACGACTTAGCTGATGTTATTCGCCTCTTGGCGGAAAAATTGACTCATGAGAGAGCTGAGCGTCCTGAGACTGCTAGAGACATGTTTGAAAGGCTAGCTAAGGTTAAGCCACCATACTATAAGGGACAAGCTGACCCTACCTTTCTAGAAAACTGGATTAGGGAGTTTGAGAAACTATTTGGGGATTTGAACTGTCCTGAGAACTTGAGAGTGGGTCAGGATGTGCTGTACCTTAAGGATGAGGCTGATTTATGGTGGAGGGAGAATGTAACTATACTGAGTGTTGTGGAAGGATTCGATTGGGATGCTTTTGTGATTGCCTTGAGAGGGAAGTTTTACCCTGCGTTTATGAGGAAGCAGAAGGCCCAGGAATTCATTAACCTTAGGATGGGTAGTATGACCATCTCTGAGTACTACACTAAATTCATAGCATTGTCGAGGTTTGCACCTGAGGTTGTAGCCACTGAGGAGCTGAAGGCTCAGAGGTTTGAGCAAGGATTGGCTGATGAGATACAGTTGGGGTTAGGAGGTGAGACCTTTACATCCCTAGATATTGTATATGGGAGAACATTTATGGACTCCAGTCGAGGCGGGATAAAAAGATTACTGTGGTAGGTGAGAAAAGAAAGGACTTTAATGCTGGGGGAAACCAGGGGAATTTCAAGAAAAACAAGAATGGTAATGGGAATTTCCAAGGAAGCAACAACCAGGATAACCGCAATAGGGGTCGAGCTGAAAGAGTGTATCACTGCAAGAAGTGTAGCAACAACCACCCTCGTAGGGACTGTAAGAGAGACCCAGTGACTTGTAACTACTGCCAGAAGAAGGGCCATAGGGAATATGAGTGCTTTGCTAAGCAAAAGAAAGAGCAAAATGGCAATGGGGGTAGTAATCAAGTGAGGTATGGATTTAACCAGCCAGGAAATCAGGGTTCGAAGCCTGCAGGGGCATAGAACAATTAAGGAAGCTATAATAAGCCTGCTAGTGAGAACAACCAGAACAAGGCTCCGGGCAAACTGTTCGTGATGAGTCGCAATGAAGCTGAAGGATCTGCCGACGTAGTGTCTGGTACTTTTTCTATGAACACCGTGCTAGTTAAAGCATTATTTGATTCGGGGGCGACTTATTCTTTTGTTTCGTCGTCTGTTATTAAAAGTCCGGGGGTAGTAGATTTTGAGGTGATTGAGTTGCCTGTTAGTATACCTACTGGTGAGACCATAAGGTGTACCAAGTTGATCAGAAATTTGCCTCTGAAGATAGGAGACTGTGTCTTTCCTTCTGACTTGATAGAGTTTAATCTGGGAGACCTAGATGTAATTCTGGGGATGGATTGGCTAAGTTTATACAAGGCCAAGATAAATTGTGAAGTTCAGAAAGTAGTTTTAAGAAATCCTTTGGGTAAGCTGACTTCGTATAGACGTTTAGGGAAATCCAAGAACTTTGGGGTTATCTCCGCAATGCAAGTAAAGAAGTTGATGAAGAAGGGGTGTGAGTTATATTTCTGTAATGTGCAAGATGTGAGTAAAGAAGCTGGGGTAAATATTGAAGATGTTCCAATTGTGAATGAGTTTATGGATGTGTTTCCGAGTGAGATTTTGGGTATGCCGCCTGTTAGGGCTGTTGATTTCACCATAGACTTAGTTCTTGTAACTGCACCTATATCTAAGGCACCCTATAGAATGGCACCTCCGGAGATGAGTGAGTTGAAGACGCAGTTGCAAGAATTGTTCGATAAGAGTTATATTAGGCCTAGTTCATCACCTTGGGGAGCTCCTGTGTTGTTTGTTAAGAAGAAAGATGAAAGTATGAGGTTCTGTATCGATTATAGAGAATTGAATAACGTAACCATCAAGAATAAGTATCCTTTGCCTAGGATAGATGACCTATTCAATCAATTGAATGGAGCGAGCGTGTTCTCAAAGATTGATTTGCGTTCGGGGTATCACCAGTTGAGAGTAGCTGATAAGGATATACCTAAGACTGCATTTAGGACTCGTTACTGTCACTACGAGTTCACTGTAATGCCTTTTGGGTTAACCAATGCACCTGCCATATTTATGGACCTAATGAATAGGATTTTCCATGAGTTCTTAGATAAGTTCGTGGTTGTATTCATTGATGATATTCTGATCTATTCGAAGAATGAAAAAGAGCATGATGAGCACTTGAGGATCATATTGGAGACGCTTAGGAAGAATCAATTGTATGCCAAGTTCTCTAAGTGTGAGTTTCGTTTGGAGAAGGTAGCATTTTTGGGTCACTATGTGTCTAAGGAAGGAGTCTCTGTAGAGCCTGCTAAGAATCAAGCTATGAGTGAGTGGCCAACATGTGTCTGATATTCGTAGTTTCCTAGGTCTAGCTGGCTATTACAGAAGATTTGTGAGAGATTTCTCAAAGATAGCGAGACCCATGACCAAATTGATGAAAAAGGAGTCAAAATTCGAGTGGAGTGAGAAGTGTGAGGAAGCTTTTCAAATTTTAAAAGAACGTTTGACCTCCGCGCCAGTTTTGACCCTGCCTGATGGGAATGAGGGATTTAAGGTGTATAGTGATGCTTCGAAGAATGGTTTGGGATGTGTGTTACAACAGAATGGGAAGGTGATTGCGTATGCGTCGCGTCAGTTGAAACCTTATGAGGCTAATTACCCTACCCAAGATCTAGAGTTAGCTGCTATCGTGTTCGCTTTTGGAGACACTACCTGTATGGGGTAACCGGTAAGATCTTTACCGACCATAAAAGTTTGAAGTACATTTTTACCCAGAAAGACCTCAATATGAGGCAGAGGAGATGGCTAGAGTTTATAAAGGATTATGACTTAGACATCCAATATGATGAGGGGAAGGCAAATGTAGTCGCTGATGCGTTGAGTAGAAAGAGGAGTCATAGCATGAACGCCTTGATAGTTCCTGAGGAGTTGTGTCGAGACATGCAAAGACTTAGCCTAGAAATCCTAAATCCTGGGGAGATCGAGGCGAGATTGAGTGCTTTGTCATTGGGATTGCCAATTTTCAACGAGATCAAAGAGGGTCAAGTTGGGGATGAGCACCTAGAGAAGATTAAGGAGAAGATGGGCCAAGGTAAGGAAGGTGATTTTAAGATCCATGATGATGGTAGTCTGAGGTTCAAGGGGAGGTGGTGTGTACCACAAAAATGTGATGAGCTTAAGAGACGTCTTATGGATGAGGGCCATAATACACCGTACTCTATGCACCCTGGGGGTGACAAGCTGTATAAGGACCTTAAGCAGATCTATTGGTGGCCAAACATGAAGCGTGAGGTTGCTGAGTTCGTATCCAAGTGTCTAACCTGTCAAAAAGTCAAAATAGATCATAAGCGACCTATGGGGAAAGTCCAATCCTTAGAGGTTCCGGGATGGAAGTGGGATTCCATATCGATGGATTTTGTGACTGCTTTGCCTAGAACAAGGAATGACAATGATACTATTTGGGTTATTGTGGACCGTCTGACGAAGTCGGCCGTGTTCATTCCAATCAAAGAGACGTGGAAGAAGAAGCAAATTGTGAAGACGTATGTTAAGCATGTAGTGAGATTGTATGGGGTTCCAACGAATATTATTTCAGATCGTGATTCGAGATTCCTCTCGAAATTTTGGCAAAAGGTCCAGTCACCCTGCGGCTGGTGGTCAGACTGAGAGGACTAACCAGACTATGGAAGATATGTTGATAGCCTGTGCTATTGATTTTCAGGGTAGTTGGGAAGACCAATTAGATTTGATTGAATTTTCATACAACAATAGCTATCATGCGAGTATTAAGATGGCACCTTTTGAGGCATTATATGGAAGGAAGTGTAGAAGTCCCATTTGCTGGAATGATTTTAGTGAGAACATAGTATTGGGGACAGAGTTCATTGAGGAGACTGTCAAGAGTGTGAAGTTGATTCAGGCTAGAATTCAAGCTGCTCAAGATAGGCAAAAGAGTTATGCCGATTTGAAGCGAAGGGAAGATGAGTTTGAAGTGGGTGAGAAAGTGTTTCTGAAAGTATCACCAACTAAGGGTGTGATGAGATTTGGGAAAAAGGGCAAATTGGGTGCCAAGTATGTAGGTCCATATGAGATTCTACAAAGAATTGGGAAGGTAGCTTATAGGCTGGCCTTGCCAATGGAGTTTGAGAAGATGCACGACGTATTTCATATTTCTCAACTCAAGCGTTATATCCCTGATGAGCGTCATGTCTTGGAGCCTGAGAGGATCCAGATTGATAGTAGCCTCACGTATGAGGAAAGGCCTGTGAAAATTCTTGATAAGAAGGTGCGTAGTACACGCAATAAGGATGTCAGTATCGTGAAAGTGCTTTGGTCGAACCATGAGTCCGAAGAGGCAACGTGGGAAGCTGAAGCTGAAATGAAGAAGAAGTATCCAGATTTATTCCTTGAGGCGAGTCACGAGGGCGTAACTCGTTTTCTTTAAGGGGGGTAGAATTTGATAGAATTTCGCGCTTTTTACCTATTCTGATAGTATTTTTATGCATTTTTATGCTTATTTTGGCGATTTGCACATGTTGGTGCAAAATAAATAGATTCTCCGCATAAGAAAAAGTGTTCATTAGTAACGCAAGTGATTTTAAGTTGGCAAAAGAGTGCACATGAGTGGCACAAGTATTTTTCCAATAGAAGTTGAGTTGAAAAACTTTTGAAAAGGTGTGAGTTTTAGTGTCAAGTTTCGGGACGAAACTTCTTTTAAGAGGGGTAGACTGTAATCCCCCGTATTTTTATGAATTTTATAAATATATTTTAATATATAGTTGTTTATGTTTATATATATTAGCATTTTAAAATTTTCATATTTCAAAAGTTGACCATTTTGAAAGTCAAAGGAATTATTTTAAGGATTTAAAATGTTTTGTTAGGCATGCTTTGAAAAATGTTGAAATACTAATTGGATTTGGAAAAAGAAGTTTAAATGGGCTTGAGGAACCCAAATGCTAATCCTAGTGATGTTAGGAGTTCAATCATCAATCCTATTCATCACCAAACTCTATTTGAACCCCAATTCTATTTTTCCCTAAGCCCACAAAAGGGAAACTATAAATACCCATAAACCTAAATTATTTTACCACACAAAATTTCTCTCTCCTCCCTCACTATAACCGGCGCCCTTTCTCTCTCTTTCACGTTCTTATTTTTCTTCTTCGCCAAGAAACGTCACAAACACTCAACCACCACCACCACCGCCGACCGATTGCTGCCGCCGGTGCTGTTTCCGGCATCTTGTGCTCCTTGTTCCTTCGATTCGTTGGTTAAATTCTTTTCTTCCTCCTCAAGTTTCAATTAAAGATCATATTTTTATGCTTTAATTTGGTACTAATCATGATTAATAACTTTAATTTACTGTTTTAATGATTAATCATGGATTATATATATTGTGTATTAAAAGAATAAAATTTAAGATTTGACTATTATTTTAGATTGAGTTTTTATTTATCAAAGCATGAATTTTTAGGGTGTTAAATATTAGAAAATCATAGTAGCATGTTATAAACTATGAGATTGTTTTAATTTATGAATTTAAGCATGTTTAAGTGTGTTTAAAGAGGGTTTTCATAAATTATATGCTGCTGAAATTTTTAGAAAAGATGTTATTAAGGGAGTTTGATGGATTTTAATGACTAGCATAGTAATACTATGCTAGGAAGTATTAGTATTTGAAGTTTTAATGTTAAAATCAACTTTTAAATATTTTTAAAGAGGATTTAAAGTATTTTAAAGTTGCTGGAATTTAATTAGAGTATTGACTATAAAGTATATTGGTTGTTTTAGGCGGAGAATTTTCAGTAGGCGACGTTTAAAGTGATTAACGGTGGCCTATCAGTTTGTTTATACAAGGTACGTACATACCTATGTGTTATGTGAGTAGTATCATGATTTTAGGAAGGAAAAGTTGTAGTATCATGTACAGGAACTTTGCAAGTTCATATATGATTTCTATTATGATTGGATTTTACATGTTTTATGCTTGTGTGCGAACATGTAAGGATACATGTTTTATGCTTGTGTGCGAACATGTAAGGATGAGATTTGATTATGAGTTGAATATCATGTTTGTATGGAATATTGATGCAAGCATGTTGGATTGGGAACTTTATTTATTAATTCACATGGGGGGATTAATATATTTAGTGAGTTGGATCATGTTTAAATCATGTGTTCCATTATATTATTATTTTCACTACTCTATGAGGACTGTGGGCCTTATTTGGTAAGTTGATAAATTATGCCTTTGAAAGGTAAGATTGGTTGTTGGCTAGGTTCAACAAATAAGAAAGATTGGAATAAAAAGAAGTATTCTTGGATTGTAAGTCGTGTAATCGCTTATTAAATCCTAAGATAAAAAGGAAGTTCAGTTGTGAATGTTTGATTTGAGATTTCTGTATTACTTGTGTGTCATAATAAGTAATAAATTTTAAATCACGTAAAGTGTAACTTGGATAGTAATAAACTTTAGACTGGTGCACGTATGAAGTTGGACAATCAGGAGTTGGGGTACATAGTGAGCGTGCCATGGCTTTTTCTGGGAATTGGATTGATCACCGTTCCTCTTTTTATACAAAGGTTCCTCGATATCGCAGGTCATTATGGAATACGGAGTCGCGCCCGTATTTCGTCTTCCTAGGGAAGGCTGGTTTTTAGTTAGACAACTCGATCCAATAACTATTCCATTAAAGTAATAAAAAGATGATTAGAGTTTAGTTCAGTAGAAGTTATCTGCAGAATGTTATATTGTTATTTATCCCTGTTTATTATTTTGTTAGTATCATGTTAGGAATGTTATTTATTATTATGTAGTACTCAACTTTGCTGATTACGTGCTTTTTTTGTATGTGTTGATCATGACTTTGCCTTATTGATCCTGTGATGACCCATTTTGGTGAGCAGATTCTTTAGAGCATTGACATCTACAGGTGTGCAGATTTGCATCATTGGGAATCTGGGAATGGAGAGCTTGTGTAACAAATCGTTTTGCCTATTGCTTTAGTAGAAACATATTATATTAAGTTTGGTTTTGGAGTAGACATTTTTAGAGTGTTGGTTTTAAGTACTTTGTTTATTTATTATATTTAAAGTATGAAGTTTAGTTATGTTTGTTTTCCGCTGCAAAATTCTGAATAAGCCGATACGTTTTCACACGGGCGATAATACTTTGATAATTCTCTGTGTTTTATAATAAAAAGGTATTTTAGAAAAGAGAGAATTGTCGGGGTGTTACATAGTCATAATAATCTTAATGTTTTAGAAAACATGTTTGTAGCTGACTTGTGATACTTCAATCACTTGTTAGTGAATTCGTTACTTGCATCAGTTGTTTCACATGAACCAAGTATGCAAAATTTACGTATTTATAAAGTTTCATAGAAGTGTATATTTCTATTTTATTACAATAATGTGCAAAGTTCCCCTTACAATGTTTTTACTACATACTTTAATGGATATAATTGACATTATTACTATTTAATTAATTTATAATTATCATTTAATTAGTTTATTTAAGATATAATTTATATTTATTATTAATAATAATATCTTAATTGATAATTATATGATTTTTAATGGATAAATTGTTGCAAAACCATCTAATAAGTTCCAATAAGGTCTATTATGTTTATAAGTTTCAGTCGGGTCCAATAAGTTTCAATCAGATCCAATAAGTTTTAATCAAGTTCAACCGAGTCCTTTAAGCTCCAATCAGGTTCAGTCAAATCCAATTTAAGACAAGATAAGTTTATGGTTTTTCACGTGAAGAGAGCGTAACATTTTGTTTTAAAGCCAAAATGTCCGGATTACTTAGTAGTAATGACCCATATAAGATAAATATCTTTAAGGAGCTAGCTTGATTTCCTCCTCCTACAATATTTTATTGGTGGAAGCTTGGGGGTTTAGAGAAGGAATTTAAACAACCATTTTTTTAGGATCTACAAATGTTAAGATTGAGGGTGATTATTTGGTGGTGATTAATTCCGTCAAAAACATTCAGAAAATCCATTGGGAAATCAACTCTTTTATTTGAGATGCAGTGAAAACTTAAAGAAGTTTCATTCGGTCTCCATCATATATTATTTTAGGGAGGGCAATCAAGCAACAAATTTCATGCATGGCGCACCACCAAGGGCACGAGTCTTTTTCGCTTCGCTATTGTTGGTTTTTTTTCTTTAACTCACTTTTCCCCTCAATTATTAGTATGGATGGTTTAGAGTGATCCTTTGTCCGGGGACATTTCTAATTTTCTTCGCAAATTCGAAGGTGCACACGGTTGCACCTTCCTCTAAGTGTGCACGGTACAAAACGGTACTGTTTTGTTATTCAAATGAACACTTTTGGATTGAACATTTGTGGGACCCACCTCAATTTATCTTTCCTCAATTTTTTCACCCCATGTGCGTTGCAAACCAATAAACATCCAGTTTATTCCAATGAACATTCACTAGTGGAAAAAACCTTATCTATCACTTAGTAGCAGATTCGATTTTTAGAAAACCGCATCCGAAAACCAATGGAAAAATGGGAGGGAAATGGGCAAAAAATCTGATCCGGTCTTTTATAGAACCAGATCAGATTATAAAATCTGCTGCGGTTTTTAATAATATGATCTGGTTCTTAGGACCGAATCAGATTTTTTCCTTTTTTTCCCAGCAAAAAAGCCCGTGTTTTTTCTTCCATCCTTAATTCACCCATTTCAATTCCCTCCTCCCAATTTCAATTCATCCCTCCTTCAATTCAGCGAGTTCACACCTGAGGGTTCGACGACGTAGTGACGCACCACCACACCTCACCGTCGCCACCACCAGAAGCTTCCACCACCAGCTGGGCGCACCATTACCGCTGCCCTAAGCTTGCGCACATATCCACCTCGACTCCTCTGCGAAAAATCGCACCTCCACCTCGACTCCTCTGCGATTTTCGGCGCACCTCCATCTTCCTCCTCCTAAACAACTACATTTGTCCTCTATCCCACCCTAAACAACTACATTCCTCCTCCACCTCTTCCTAGGTAACTAAAAGTTCATAACTTTTATTTTAATCTCATATTGAAACTTGAAGTTTATAATTCATTGTAGTTTTATGAATAATTGTTAGTGAAATCAGGTTGTATAATAGTTAAAGGGTGGTTCAAAGTTGATTGATTTGAGTTAATTTGATTTTAGTTTAAGTAGTTAGTGTGATTTTTAGGTTAAAAAATTAGGGCTTTGGTGGGTTGTTTGTTGTTGTGGTTGTTGTTGTTGTGGTTGTTGTAGTGGTTGTTGTACTTAATTAGTTTAGTTTAGTCTAGTTTTGTTTTGTTTAGTTTAGTTTGGTTTAGTTTAGTTTAGTTTAGTTTAGTTTAGTTTAGTTTAGTTTAGTTTTGTTTTGTTTTGTTTGATTTGCTAATTTATACTAATGTTAACTTTAACTTTGTTGTTGATTGAAGCTAGCTAGTGACGGAGTGTTGAGTTCGATTTTCCTATTTACAAACTTGATATTAGTATGTTATCATTCATATTTAACTTTCTTGCTTTCATATATAGTAAATTGGTTTATATGTGAAAATATGTATATATTTTTCGTTGAGTTGAGATTAGAAGTAAAATGTTTTGTTGTTTAAAAACCTATGTATGCATCATCATATCATATGCCTAATTACCCGTTCGAGACTTACTCATTAGGAGTAAGTCTTGATTAGTCCCCGGTTTGGGGACTGTTCTTAGATGTTTAATCTCACTTAGGTGGTGAATGTATGCCTTTATTTCGATTCTAGAGGAAAATCTTGGCTCGTCGTTTCCCTACTTTTGTTCTTTGGGTACATATGTAGATATAAGTAACTATATATCTACATTGTGTACATTGTGTACTTGGAGAACTGTAGGGAAATGCTGCCGGATTTTCCGTAGAATCGAAAAGAAGGCATACATTCACTAGTGAGATTAGACATCTAAGGATGGGTTAGGTTGGAGTGATAAGGACCCTTGGAAAGCATGCCTAATTTCATTAAATATATATGGTTCATAAACTCTAGTCATGTAATGAAGTTCGTCATTGACATGAGGTACTTGTTGCTTGTGTTTAATTAGAGGTCTGATTGAAATGAATCGTGCATGGATGTACGGTAGTTGCGACACGTGTGGATTCGTGGATGGGGTCTATGAATTTTGTGATGCTGCATTAAGTCATCAGGCTGCAACGGGAACCGAGGGGTTTTATTGTCCTTGTGTTGATTGTAGTAATGTGGGCATGATTAGTAGCATTGGGTCGCTTAGGGAGCATATCTTTCGTCGCGGGTTTAGGCAAGACTACCATGTATGGGTTTGGCACGGTCAGGAGGGTATATATGATGGTGGGAATGCCATTGTTAACGATGTGCATGAAGGAGGTGAGTTTGATGTCATTGAGAATGACAAGAACATCGAGGACGAATATGAGGATCATAAAGTAGAGGATGATGATGATGAAGGGGGGGACTATATAGAGGAGAAGATAGAGGGGGTGGATGATTATGCTGGCAAACGGCCTCGTGTTTTTTAGTGCATGACCGAGGCATCTCAAAAACCGTTGTATCCCGGTTGTACGAGGTACACGAAGCTGATGGCCGTGATAACACTCTTTAATATCAAGACGAAAGCCGGTATAAGTGACTCTTGTTTCACTTCCTTGTTGCAAGCCTTTGGTGATATGTTGCCGGACGACCATGAACTACCCAAGTCGAACTACTATGCTAAGAAACTGATGTGTCCCTTCGGTTTAGAGTACCAGAGGATACATGCTTGTCCAAACGATTGTGTGCTATATCGAAATGAATATGAAAATATGGATGAGTGTCCTCGATGTGGGAAGTCGCGTTACAGGCGCGCAGGGGTTAGTGATAAGAAAGGGCTTCCAGCAAAGGTGATGTGGTATCTTCCGATTATACCACGATTCAAGCGCATGTTTTCAATTAAAAAAGATGTTAAGAACTTGAGGTGGCATGCAGAACGAAGGAAGAAGGACGGTTTTATCAAACATCCGGCTGATTCTCCTGAGTGGAAAGGTATCGATCGGGTGCATAAGCCCTTTGGTGCCGAGGCCAGAAATTTGAGGCTTGGCCTATACACGGATGGGATGAACCCATTTGGCACTCTTAGTTCTCAACATAGTACATGGCCGGTTCTTCTAGTTATATACAACTTGCCTCCTTGGTTGTGCATGAAACACAAGTACATCATGTTTTCGATTCTTATTTCAGGGCCGAAACAGCCTGGAAACGACATAGATGTCTACCTCCAGCCACTTGTTGATGATTTGAGAAAAATGTGGGATGAATGGGTTTCTGTGTATGACACACATGCTGATAAGGTATTTACATCGCGTGCCATGCTTTTATTCACTCTTAATGACTATCCTGCTTATGGGAACTTATCCGGGTACAAGAACAAAGGGAAGAAAGCATGCCCGATTTGCCTGGACGACACAGCATCTAAATACATTACTACTTGTCACAAAGATGTTTATATGCGCACCCGAAGGTTCATTCGACGCGACCATCCTTATCGTAATAAGAAGAAGGCATTCGATGGAACAGTTGAGGAAGGGGTTGCTCGTAGACCATTGACTGGTATTGAGGTTTATGATCAAGTCAAGGGTATTGAAACGATATTCGGCAAAGGAGCGAGTGTTGGTGATAAGGGACTTTGGAAAAAGGAGTCTATTATGTGAAAACTTCCATATTGGAGAGATCTAGAGGTTAGACATTGTCTCGACGTCATGCACATAGAGAAAAATGTATGTGACGCCATTCTGGGGACACTTATGAATATTCCACCTAAGACAAAGGATAGCAAAGGGGTGCGACTGTATCTGGAAAGTGAGGGACTTCGACCACAGCTATGGGCTCAAAAGAGGGACACTAAGAAAAGAAAGAAAAAGAGAAAGTGCCTAGTAAAGGAAAAGGAAAGGGAAAAGAAAAGGGAAAATAAGACGGGTCGCCTGTAGGAATTGAAGGAAAAGGAAAAAAAACGGTGAAGGATGATGATAGGAACTATTTGCCTCCGGCTTGCTACACTCTATCTAGAGCTGAGAAGCGACTTTTTTGCGAGTCTTTCTACGGCATTAAGGTTCCATCAGGGTACTCATCGAACATGAAAAGATTTGTTACCTTAGACGGTGAGTTGAAATTATCGAGTATGAAGTCTCACTATTGTCATGTAATGATGCAAGTATTCTTACCGATTGCAATTCGAGGGATATTGCCGAAACACGTGAGACACACCATAACATAGCTATGTTCGTTTTTCAATACTATATGTAGCAAAAAGTTACAACCGTCGAAGCTTGATGCTCTCCAGGCTGGTGTGATAGAGACTTTGTGCAAGTTTGAGATGTATTTCCCACCTGCTTTCTTCGACATTATGGTCCATTTGGTTGTACATCTAGTTCGAGAAATTAAGCTATGTGTTCCGGTGTTTTTGAGGTGGTGCTATCCCTTTGAGAGACATATGGGCTCTTTGAAAGATAAGGTAAGGAATCCTGCTCAACTAGAAGGAAGTATAATTCAGGAGATTGTGAGTGAAGAGGTCAGTAATTTTGTGGCTGAGTTGTTACCTAATGTTGATCCTATTGGAGTTCCTACATCTCGACACGAGGGCAGACTCGAGGGTAAAGGTACACTTGGCTCCAAAATGATCGTACCTCCTGTTGAAAGGCGCATACAAGCACACTTATTTGTATTGCAGCATATGGTACACGTCCATCCTTACTTGGATGAGCACATGGAGGAGCTACGCGATCAGAATCCAAGTAAAGGGACTAGAGCATTGATGCAGTTGCATATATGTATTACAATCAACTAAACTCGCTTCACATGTTTTGAAACCCATTTTGGGTAAGTGAATGTCATTTCGGGCCGATTTCGGCTTTTCGAGCTAAATTTTTTTAATTTATCGCTTGTAGCCTCATTTTAGGTCATTCATAGTTCTTATTCGTATATGTATCACCATTAGAGTTACTTAAAGTTGGGTCACATGATTTTAAAGATATTTCCGATCGAATTATGGCTTGTGCGGGAGGGCCTACAGAGGGGCAGCAAGGGTGGGGGCTTTGCAGACGGGGGCCGCAGTGGGGGGTCTACGGGGGGGGAGCAGCAGACCGGGAAGCGGGGGTGGGGGGGTCCGGGGGACAACGGGGTAGGAAGCGAGTACGTGGGGGGGCAGCGGGGTGGGGGCAGTAGGTTGGGGGAGCAACAGGGGGCAACGGGGTGGGGGGGGGCGGGGGTGGGGGCAGCGGGGGTAGGGAGCGGTAGGGGTGGGGGCAGTAGGGTGGGGGGAGCAGCAGGGGTGGGGGCGTAGGGTGGGGGGGACAGCAAGGTGGGGAGCAAGCGGGGGGGGAGAAAGGGTGGGGGACAAAGCAGGGTGGGGGTTTGTAGTTGGGGCACGGGGGGGGGGGGTGCAGCGGGGGTGGGGGGGCAGCAGCGGGGATGGGGGACAGCGGGGTGGGGGTCCGGTTGGGGCAAGCGGGGGTGGGGGTAGCGAGGGAGGGGGCAGACGGGGGTTATATATTTGTTTGATACCATTGTTTTTTTGTTAACTCTTGTGCGTTTCTAATTTATTTTTTTACATTATTTCAGGACTTTCAAACATGGACCGAGATGATGTGATTGTGGAGGAAGAAACCGATGATGATTATGATAAGTCATTGGATGATGATGATGAGTATGATGCGGACAAGGAGGAGGATAAAGGTGAACCGGAAGACATAGCGGATGATGAGGAGAAGCGCTTACGTGAAAGGGAAATTCGCTTGGCGGAAATAAATGAGGTGCTAGCCGATAATGCTCCCCCTATTGAAGACAATGCTAGGGAAGATTATCCGTTTATTTCATCCATCGTTGTGCCACACAATAATGCGGGGAAAGAACTGCATAGGACCACCAAAACTCCAAGCATCGTTGCAACAAAGAAGCGAAAAGGAAGGGGTTCGACTAAGGGTTTGAATGTCGATAGAAATATCCATATGACCCTTGAGTATGATGATTTGGGTCAACCTTGTGGTAAGTGGCGTGCAAAGTATGGGCAGCATATAGGGTTTTGTATGCGCAAACTCAACATTTTGGTCAAATGAAAAGATGTGCCCGAGGGAATGAAGAAATCATTATGGGAAGACACTTGTGTAAGTTTAATTTTCAACTCAATTAGTTTAAGTTATCGCATTTAGCCACATGTTAGGACATACTCCCTCCGTCCCAGAATACTCTTGACACTTATCAGGTTACGTAGTTTTAGATGATAAGTAGTTGTTTGGTTATCAATTGTTATTTTATTAAAAAGTAGATGCGATAGGAGCGAGTAGGTAGTAAAAGTAGTATTAGTTTATTTGGTTGAGAAAGAGTGTGGGCCAATGGTTAGAGTTGGTAGGTAGTAGGAGTGGTATTATTTTATTTAGAGGAGAGAGAGTGTGGGCCAATAGTTAAAAGGTAGAAAGATTAAAATAATATTGGGTCATATCCAAAAATAGAAGTGTAAAGAGTATTCTGGGACAGATGAAAAAGGAAAGTGTAAAGAGTATTCTGGGACAGAGGGAGTATATTAGTTGTAATAACAACATATACAACCATTAGAGTCAAGAAAAATCACTTCACATGCTTTGAAACCCATTTTGGGTAAATGAAGGCCATTTCGGGCCGGTTTTTGCTTTTCATGTTCAATGTACTTAGTTACTCGCATTTAGCCAAATGTTAGGACATATATAGCTCTTACAACAACATATACAACCACTAGACTTAACTAAAATCCATTCACATGCTTTGAAACCTATTTTAGGTAGATGAAACCGATTTTGGGTAAATGAAGGCCATTTTGGGCCGATTTTTGCTTTTCATGTTCAATGTTGTTATTTTCTCGCATTTAGCCACATGTTAGGACATATATAGTTGTAATAACAACATATACAACCATTAGAGCCAAGAAAAATCACTTCACATGCTTTCAAACCCATTTTGGGTAAATGAAGGCCATTTCGGGCCTTTTTTACTTTTCATGTTCAATGTACTTAGTTACTCGCATTTAGCCACATGTTAGGACATATATAGCTCTTATAACAACATATACAACCATTAGAGTTAACTAAAATCCATTCACATGCTTCGAAACCTATTTTGCGTAGATGAAACCGATTTTGGGTAAATGAAGGCCACTTCGGGCCGATTTTTGCTTTTCATGTTCAATGTACTTAGTTTCTCGCATTCAGCCACATGTTAGGACATATATAGTTGTAATAACAACATATACAACCATAGAAGTCAAGAAAAATCACTTCACATGCTTTGAAACCCATTTTGGGTAAATGAAGGCCATTTCGGGCCGGTTTTTGCTTTTCATGTTCAATGTACTTAGTTAATCGCATTTAGCCACATGTTAGGACATATATAGCTCTTATAACAACATATACAACCATTAGAGTTAACTAAAATCCATTCACATGCTTTGAAACCCATTTTGGGTAGATGAAACCGATTTTGGGTAAATGAAGGCCACTTCGGGCCCATTTTTTCTTTTCATGTTCAATGTACTTAGTTTCTCGCATTTGGCCACATGTTACGACATATATAGTTGTAATAACAACATATACAACCATTCACTAGTAGAACAAATGCTTATTGCTGCGGTCTTTAAGTGGCCTATTGCGGCGGTTTTGACCGCGCAGCAATTAACGGCGCAACAATAGGTAATTAATCTGTTGCTGCGGTTTTAATCCGCAGCAATATTAAAACATATTGCTGCGGTTTTGTGAAAAAACCGCAGCAAAATTTCCTGTTTATTATTATTTAAAACAAACATATTGCTGCTGTTTCTGAGGCAAACAGTAGCAATATGGATATTTTTATTATAAAAATGAGATATATTGCTGCAGTTTCTCTGACAAACCGCAGCAATATCCTTTTTTTATAATAAAAAATATATAAATATTGCTGCGGTTTCTCTGACAAACCGTAGCAATATCCTTTTTTTATAATAAAAAATATATAATATTGCTTTGCGGTTTCTCGACAAACCGCAAAGAATATATATATTTTTTATTATAAAAAAAGGATATTGCTACGGTTTGTCAGAGAAACCGCAGCAATATACCTTTTCTTTTTTTAAAAAATAATTTACATTATGCAGAAATATGCAGCAAGCAGAATGCAGAATGCAGCACAGCAAGCAGAATGCAGCAAATTTCTGCATAAATTTCGACAGAGCTCCGTTTGTAAATTGGATAAACCCATAATTGGGAATTAACCTGTATAATATTATATGCAACAACCATCCATCATCCACAATTCATCATCCAAAATTCATCCCAACATCCATCCATCATCCACAAATCATCCAACAAACAACACCTAATCCACAAATTCATCCAACATCCAACTTCCACGCACAATCCAAATTCCAAGTTTAACAATAGAAATATATAAGATTCAATAAAACATAGATATCATATGATCCAACATATATATTTATATATCATGAAATCCAATCAATTAAGTCAATACGATTAACCAAAGTTAGCTTTCAATAGTTATATATATATAAACTAACCTAACCTATGCAATGCAATTATCAATAAAGTATCTTGCCCACTTATTTTTCACCTCATTGATTTGATCTTCAGTATAAGGATCGCGGGTAAAGGTAGTACAAGCAACCTGAAAATAATTCACCAAAGTTAGCTTTCAATAGTTATATATATAAAATATGAAATGAATAAAAGTGAACAAAAAACTTACTTCATCGAAATCCTCCGAACTAGAATATAAAATGAGTATGTCAAAAATGTTGCGCATGACAAAATAACCGCACTCCGTGCCTCCTTGTTGTTGTGGGCACTTTAACGAAAGTTTTAAGAAAATGAGTAAATTTATCGTATAATGAGAATGACATAACATATGCTTTTAATTGAATAAAATAAGGCTATTATACCTTAACACATTTCCAACTAAGCTTGTTGTGACGAACTTCGTTGCAGCTCATCCGAAACCTCCTAAAAGCACTACATAAAACAAAATCAAATGATCAGTTACACTTTATTTGCTTTATATTATAATTTAAATTCATTTAAAATATATCAAAGCGATCAACTTACGCTATCATAGGAGGTTTAATCTTTAACTTCCGCTCCTTGTGATAGCTAGCGGAATCAAAGACGTAAATAATCCCGAGCATGGGACGTATGACCAGGAGCATCCAATGACGGCTATTGCAAGATTGAATAATAATAATTACTTAAAAAATTCACATGTCATGCAAAAATCAATATTTGTAAAACTATTAAGATAGAATATTACTCTTGAAAGATTGGCGCGAAGATGATACTAGCACCAGCAACGACGGATCCAGTCAAAGCACACTCAATGTAAGTCGTTAGATTCTCCAAAGAATGCACATCCGCGGTACTCTCCGGGCACATCCAACAAACTCGAACAGCATCCCCAAATCCATCCAAGTCAGACTGTATTGCCCTAAAAAAATAGATAAACATAAATTTTATGTGGAAAATACAACTATCATACAATGAAATGTAAAAAAAAAATCATAACTTTGATTATTGTTACCTCATGTACACTTGGATAATAGAAATATTAAGCATCTCCCCTTTCAAGAACTGAGCAATATCCTCCTTGGTCAGATAAGCGGCTGCATCTTCTGTATAATGGAATAATGAGCTCGGCAAGGTTACACCAACAGTATCATCGTCTGCGACGGCAAGGGCAAGCGTATCTGCTAACTCCTTACAGTCTTCAGTGAGTGATTCCAAGAACGATACATCATCAACTACTGGACTATAACGAGTAGCCGAACCTGCTGAAAGCTGCTGGCTAGGACATCTAACAGCCTCCCCCGAAATCCCCTTTTGTTTTTTAGGTGTCGGTGTAACCTAATAATAATTTTTGAGAACGCGCATAAGATTATGTAATTTTTACATTTAATCCTATTATTTGAACAAAAATGGATAAAATTTGAACAATTACCTCATCATCTAATATTTGCACTAAATTTTTTGGCCATTGCACCCACGTACCCAAAGCAGTTTCCGTAGTGTCGATTTCATATGCAGGGACGGGGACAGGTAGTGGCAAATGACCATACTTCTCTACAAAACGATGAATTTTCACTCGAAGGTGATCAATCATCATTCTAGACCCATGAACTGTAGTGGTCTCATCAAAAGCATAAGAATGTGCATCTGCCACTAGACAAGTCTTTCCACTAGTTGGATCTATCAAATACAATCGACAGGGAGTCTCGTCCTAACAATAACATAAAGTTCTAAATATATAAGATGATTATTTGTATAAAGCACATGTATATATGATAATTATTTGTATAAAGTACATGTATATATGATATTTATTTGTATAAAGCACATGTATATATGATTCTTATTTGTATAAAGCACATGTATATATGATCCTTATTTGTATAAAGCACATGTATATATGATAAATATATGTACCTTCGAATGAGGAGAATGAGTGTCTCCAAATCCAGATAGTGGAGTACGTAGTGAGTGGGTCAGTAAAGTAGATGGCCCAAACAGATGGTGACGCAGGTGATGGAACAACCGGTGAAGCAAAGTGATGGAACAAATGGAGGAAAAGGTAGCTGAGTAGGCTGAAAAGTAGTTGGACCGGAAGATCTTTGAAGCGGGTGATGGAACAAATGGAGGAAAAGGTAGCCGAGTGGGCTGAAAAGCAGCTGGCCCAGAAGATGCTGAAGCAGGTGATGGAACAAATGGCGGAAAAGGTAGCTGAGTGGGCTAAAAAGCAGCTGGCCCAGTAGATGGTGAAACAGCTGATGGAACAAATGGTGGAGTAGGTAGCTGAGTGGGCTGTGAAAGCGCCACATTCTGCATATATGTGGCAATGTCAGTTCTCCACCTTTCAGCCATTTTCTGCATGAATGCTTCCTCTTGTTCCTGACTCGAGCTCCAATAGTTCTTAGGAGGTGGAAGACCAAAAGCCTTCCTATAGCCAACATTGTAGCCTCCAAAACCATAACAACGACCCGAGTGATCTGGCTTCTCTCCAAGAGCCATAAACAGGGCGTCTTTGTTACGTACCGGAGTGAACTCACCCTTGGCTTGCTTCTCCTTGTACTCCAACTGCCAAAAAACAAGTTCCAAATAACAAAAATGTATTTAATAAATAAAAAACGTATACATGTCAAACTAAAAGTTATATATAGTGATATACATACGTATTTGTCAGCTGCAATCTTTGTTTCCTCAGCTGGAATAAATCGCTGTTTGGTGACTGGATCCTTCTTATGCATCGCGCACCACCGATCATCACCCCGAGTAACATGAGAGGACACCGAGGAGGATGGTGTACTAGATGACGATCTCGCGAGAATCAAAACTAGGTGGAGAAAAGTTCTCCTGCTTCCACAACTCTCTAGCATCCCCATAGTTCCTTTGCCCTAAGTGGTGATGATGTATATTCTTTTTGCACTCTCGAGCGCCTTTTCTCGCTTTTTTCGCAATAAAAAACACATTAAGTTAGTAGAATATAATTTAATTTAATAAAACACATTAAGTTATTAGAATATAATTTAACTTACTACAGCCTCATCTGACGTCATAGCCTCCTTGAAGGTAAGCCAATCCTCCGTCTTGATGTGCTTGTATACATCTGGCGGAGTATCACCTAGCTTCTCCTTCATTTGGAGTTCACAGCAGTCAAGTAATGCCTCTTATAGCTTATCTCGTCCGGAAGGTGAAACATATTCTGTTTTCCATCATAAACAAATAAATAAGCACGTTAGATCAACAATAGAACAATAAATCTCAAAATTGTAAATGAAACAAATCTTACCATAGTGTCTGTCCACATCAAATCCAACAAGGCGGGAGAAATGTTTTTCCATTTCCAATTGATGTTAAGCTCTGCGTATAGAAAGACTGACCCAAATACCATACTTGGATCTCCACGTGCCTAATAGAAAAAACAATTACAAAATACAAACATTAAATCCTAAGCATGGTAAATTATAACTATCTTACAATCAATAATTACCTGTTGGTCTCCCCAATTCATCAAACTGTAAGAACATATCTTCTGTGTTGTGGAGATTCATCGTGGGACCTCTTTTACTCTTTTTAGCCGCCTTTGTCTTCCCACCCGACTTCTTCCCCCTCCCTTGTGCACCATAATATGCGGTGGTCGACGAGGATCTAAGAATCAAAATAAGGAAACTATGAATTAGAGAACGAACAAATAAATGACATATTCAATATTACAATAATCGCGAACCTGAGGGGGGTGGCTGACGTGGATCAAATGTCACCTCAATGTCAAGTAAAGCATTTCTATCAGCTTCTACTTCCATTCTTTCCATCCAAGCATCAAACGCATCTGCAGCACGATCGCTGTCCTCCCCCCCGATCGGCCTCCTTTTCCGGGTGAAATGGTGCATCGGAATCCGATGATCGATCGCTCGAACCGTCACTAGCCATAACATATACATAGAAACAACAAAAAGTGTTAACAAAATTTAAAACAATATATATCAACACATTATTGTAATGAAATCTATTATAAGTACATCAATTTAGTATTCAAATTACTCATATAGAACATTTTTTACCTTTAATTTTGGTCAATAGGTTGCTCGATGACCGTTATACCCTCCTGGTGATCCACTCGCATGTAACTATTTTCAGTATCATACACATCCATCATATCATCACTTGGGATTGAGAAAGGGGGAATATCATCAAACTTATCATATTCTTCTTCATCGTCAACATCACCAATTCCTAAAATTCGCCTTTTACCATTAACAACAATGCACCACTGAGTGTCTACAGGATCAGATATATAAAACACTTGTTTTGCTTGTGATGCGAGGATAAAAGGTTCTTGTCGCCACGCTTGACGACTCATATCGACTAGAGTAAAACCACACTCATCCTTTCGCAAACCACGTCTATTATCCGCCCACTTGCATTGAAAAATAGGCATAGTGAAGTCACAATAATCGAGCTCCCATATTTCCTGAATGATCCCATAATATGATTGTGTAGCATCAATCGGAGTTTTATCCTTTGCACTCGCATACTCCCTAGATGATGCAACCATTGAAACCCCACAATTCTGTACCACCTTCGATTTCTTGTCTTGACGTTCAGTGTAAAAGGTAAATCCATTGATATCATACCCCTCATACGATTTAAAACTGTCACGTGGACCGTATGCCAACCACTTAATTGTATCGGGTAAAATGATGGTCGTTTGCAGACAATTCACCAATTACTTTATTATGGAACCAATCAATGAAAGACCTGTTATGCTCATTCATCAACGCCCTCTCCCCTTTTGACGGGTTTTTGTGGCGCAATTCACGCATATGTCTCTCTAAGTATGGATTAACTTCAGTAACTTGGTGCAACACGAAAAGATGAGCTTTATTCAACTCACTCAATGAAGGCGAAATATGTCGCATTCCGACACCACCCTTGCCTTCTAACCTTCCCTCGTGTCTGGACTTTGGAAGTCCTATCGTCACAACCTTAGCAAAATGAGAAGAACAATATCCTCCAACCTCTTCGGCAATTGTTCCTTGAATAATACTCGCCTCTGGTCTTCTTTGGGTTCCTCACTTTCTTTTTCAAAGAACCCATATGTCTCTCAAAAGGGTATGCCCATCTTAAAAACACGGGACCACACGGTTTAATCTCTCTTACCAAATGAAGGACTAAGTGAACCATAATGTCAAAAAAAGAAGGTGGAAAATACATCTCAAATTGACAAAGTGTTATCACCACCTCATTTTGCAAAGCATCCAACTTATCGGGGTCAAGAACCTTGTTGCATATGGTATTGAAAAATGAACACAACCTCGTGATGGCAAGCCCGACATGTTTTGGAAGAATCCCGCGTATTGCAATCGGCAAAAACACTTGCATCAACACATGACAGTCATGGGACTTCGGCCCAATTAATTTCGGATCACTCAAAGAAACAAGTCTTCTCATGTTAGATGAGTATCCAAGTGGGAACCTTAATACCGTATAAACACTCACGAGAACAATCGTTTCTCTTACCTAGACAATGTATAACAAGCTGGAGGCAAATATGTTGTTGTTCCCTTTCCTTTCTTAGTTTTTTCCTTAATCTTTGGCCATAAATTAGGCCGAATCTTCAATTTCTCCATATCTCTCGCGAACTTTCGGACCATCCTTAGTTTTTCCCGGCATATTCAACGAGTACCAATAATTGCATCACAAACATTTTTTTCAATGTGCATTACATCGAGACAATGTCTAACTGGTAAGTATTTCCAATAAGGAAGTCTCCGAATATAGACTCTTTTTTCCAAATGACACCATCGTCTTCCAAAGGTTTAACCCCTTACCAAATATTGTGCCCATCCCCTTAACACAATTATAAACTTCTTTTCCCGGTCAACGGTCTAGGAGCTGGAGCATTTTCAACTAACCCGTTAAATGGTGCTTTTTTCTTTCGATATGGATGAGAATTATGTAGGAATTGCCTATTAATGATATAGACATGTTTCCCACAATGTGGCAAATGTGTAGCCTCCATACCATTCTCACAAATGGGACATGCCTTTTTTCCTTTGACCTTATACCCCGACAAATTGCCATAAGCAGGATAATCATTTATAGTACAGAATAACATAGCACGAAGCCTGAAATCTTCATTGGAATACGCATCAAATACCATAACACCTTCGTCCCACATCTTTTTGAGATCTTCGATGAGAGGTGCAAGATATATGTCTATATCATTTCCCATTGTTTAGGCCCGTAAATTAAGAGAGACAACATAATATACTTCCGCTTCATGCACAACCATGGAGGAAGATTGTATATCACTAACAGAACAGGCCAAGTACTATGTTGACTACTCAAAGTACCGTAAGGGTTCATTCCGTCCGTACACAATGCAAGTCTCAAGTTCCTAACTTCCTGACCAAATTCCCGATATCTGGAATCTATAGACTTCCATTGAGGAGAATCTGCTGGATGCCTAAGCATCCCATCTTTCTTTCCCCGATCAGCATGCCATCTTAGGTTCTTTGCATCTTCTTTGATAGAAAATAGCCTCCTAAACCTTGGCACAATTGGAAGATACCACAACACTTTCGCAGAAGGACCCGTATTGCCCGGCCCAGGCTCAACCCCATCCGGCAATTTATAGCGGGACTTACCACACCTCGGACATTCATAAAGGTCTGCATTCTCATTTCGATACAACACGCAATCATTCGGACATGCATCAATCCGCTCATATTCTAAACCCAAAGGACACATTAATTTTTTGGCATAGTAGGTGGATTTTGGTAATAAATTACCCTCAGGAAACATATCTTGTAAAGCTTCTAAGAGTTCTGTGAAGCCTACATCAGTCAAATTATGTTTCGCTTTGATGTTGAAAAGGGTTAAAACCCCACTCAATTGAGTGTATTTTGTACACCCTGGATAAAGGGGTTTCCCAGCAGCTTCAGACAAACTGTCAAACACTCGTGACCGCTCTTTAAAATGGTCACGTGCCCCTTCCAACATCTCACCTAATCGATCATCACCAAACTCTTCATCCTCAGTGTCACTATTATCTGCGTGATCATTTTCATTACCTACAACATCATCACCTTCTATCCTAACATGATCTTCAATCACAAATTCATTCTCTGCCCCAACATTCGACATATCAATCTCTAATGAGTTACTAGTGCCATCATCAACAATAACCCTATTCTGAGTATACTTTCCCTTCTCACCATGCCATAACCAAATATAATACTCAGCTCTAAATCCTCGACGAATAATATGATCTCTTATTAACCTAATATCAGAAATCGTATTCACATTGTAGCAATCAACACATGGACAATATATCTCATCCTCGCAAGTAAGTTGTTGATGCTCTACAGCACGTTTACAAAACTCATTCACACCTTGTACGAACTCCAACGTATTCCGCTTTCCATACATCCAACTTCGATCCATTTCTAAAAACCCCCACACATATATACATCCATTAAAACTTATTATCAATTAAAAAATTCACATAAATATAACACAACAAACTAATATTCAATGCATGCTTCCACTGGGTCCTTATCACTCCAACCTAACCCATTCTTAAACGTCCAATCCCACTAGTGAATGCATGTATCATCTTTGATTCTAAGTAAAATTCGGCAGCATTTCCCTTCAGTTCTCCAAGTACACGATGAAGATAATTGCTTATCTTATATGCACCCGGAGAACAAATTAGGGAAATGATTAACCGTATTTCACTTAGAATCAAAGAATCAACACACATTCACTACCTAAGTGAGATGTGACGTTTAAGAACAGTCCCAAAACGGAGACTATTCAAGACTTACTCCTAATGAGTAAATCTTGAACGGGTATCTAGGCATTATGATGTACATAAAAAAATCGCATTCAAGCGATTCCAAGTCATCACCAAACAACAAATACCAAACCATTCCTTAGATTTCCCTTCCTCTCCCATTGGTGAGTCTATAAATATGAAGGCATTGCAAATAAACAATCGCATTATACATACAAACAATCGCATTTAAGCGATTTCAAGTCATAACCAAACAACAAATACCAAACCATTCCTTAGATTTCCCTTCCTCTCCCATTGGTGAGTCTATTAATATGAAGGCATTGCAAAAATAACCCCATTATATATATCACTTCGAACAATTCACCACACTTATGCAAAAACAATCCCGTATAACATTCTAGGGCATACAAAAACTTAAGCAAAATCATCATAAATTTAGTTTTTAATCCTTAAATCTCATAAGTAATCATATATATATATATATATTATATTGAGCATTTTTAACTACAATTTAAGCCAATTTTTTTATAAATGAAAAAAGACAATTGAAAATTAATAAGAATTAATGAAAAACTAACCGTATGACAAGGGGAAGGTGGCCCTAGCGGCTGTGAACGGAAACCGCACCAAAATAAGGCCGAAAACCGCACAAAAGAAGGCCGAAAATCGCACCAAAGAGGGGCGAAAACACGACCGAAAACCGCTCCAAAAAGGCCGAAAACCACCGGAAAAACGAGTTAGGTACCCTTGTCGCCGGAAACCGAAACCTTGTTGCCGGAAAATGAAACCTTATCGCCGGAAATTTGAAGATGGTGAGAGAGTGTGAGAGTAGAGAGAGAGAGAGAGAGAGAGTGAGAGAGTGCGAATAGAGAGAGAGAAAGTAGAGAAACAGTGAAGCCAAAAAAAAAAAAAACCCGTGTTTTAGATCCAGAGTACGGGGGATATTGCTGCGGTTTTGTCAGAAACCGCAGCAATATATTAAAATAATATTTTTTTAACATTATTTTAATATATTGCTGCGGTTTCTGAAAGAGACCGCAGCAATATATTTCAGGAATAAAATGTTACACTTTTTTGAAAAAATCCGTTGGATATATATTGCTGCTGTTTTCTCTAGAAAACGCAGCAATATGGTTGGTCAAATGGTCAACTATTTGGCCAAAGCTTCCATATTGCTGCGGTTTTTAATAAAAACCGCAGCAATATATTTATTTTATAATTTACCTTTTTTTTATCGTTATATATTGCTGCGTATGGGTAAAACCGCAGCAATATCACCGCAGCAATAAGCATTAATTCTACTAGTGATTAGAGCTAAGAAAAATCACTTCTTATGATTTGAAACCCATTTTGGGTAAATGAAGGCCATTTCGGGTCGGTTTTTGCTTTTCATGTTCAATGTACTTCGTTTCTCGCATTTAGCCACATGTTACGACATATTTAGCTCTTATAACAACATATACAACCATTAGTGTTAACTAAAATCCATTCACATGCTTTGAAACCCATTTTGGGTAGATGAAACCGATTTTGGGTAAATGAAGGCCATTTCGGGCCGATTTTGCTTTTCATGTTCAATGTACTTAGTTTCTCGCATTTAGCCACATGTTAGGACATATATAGTTGTAATAACAACATATACAACCATTAGAGCCAAGAAAAATCACTTCTTATGATTTAAAACCCATTTTGGGTAAATGAAGGCTATTTCGGGTCGGTTTTTGCTTTTCATGTTCAATGTACTTAGTTTCTCGCATTTAGCCACATGTTAGGACATATATAGCTCTAATAACAACATGTTTTCATCGATATATATGTATATGGAAATTAACTATTTGTTGGTTTCTTGTTTCTATAGAATTTGTTCCATATTACTCCTAATGAAGCCAAAAAGGCGTTGTACCTATCTGCGGTGGCCGAAAGATTTAGAGCTTTCAAAAGCAAACTAGTTAGTGGGTGGATCACGAAACGGAGAAAGAGGAATGAAAAGAGGAGGAAAATTGTAAAATCAAAGCAAAATGAGACAGAAGAAACAGAAAAGGACGGGGGAGAGGAAGAGCCACGACAACCGGAGAACATGCCTTATGAGATTTGGGGCCATATAAAACGAGAGGATTGGGAGGCATTTGTTGCCCAAAATACTACGCCGGAGATGGTGGTAAGTATTGTGCTATTTATCGCATATTCAACTTTGTATATTTACTTTTAATACAATTAGATGTGTTTTCAAACTAACCATGTGATTTTATAGGCTATGCGTGAGAAACATGCACACAGTTCAAAACAGAGGAACCACTACCATCATATGGGTTCCTACACTTATGCGAGGGCGAGACAGGTGTGGATTGACGATAAATTTTACCATTCTATCAATGCATATTCAACGCGATCCTTTCACAGTTTGCTATACCGGCGATACGTCCTTTGGATCGTCCTTTGGAGGACAAAGCTAGCCATCCTAGCACACAAAAATCAGCACCATCTATACTTGAGTTAGAGGTAACTACTATCCTTCTTATAATTTTTAAAACTAAGTAATATAAACTAACCTCAATCCATTAACTTTTGGAAGGAAGAAACGCCTTGCCAGCTTTTATTAGATGTAAAAGATGAGGGTTTGATTGTGGTGGTTGAAGGAAATGCACAACCACGAAGTGAACGACCAATAGTCCATCACGAGTGTGTGGACAATGAGCACTTCGCGGTTAGTGTAGTCACCATCACTCCTGGTTACGAAGACTTTGCTCTTCCGTTGCCTAAACCGTCAGTTGATATAAATGTCTTGATCGACGCTCGTGGTGGTTATGTGTTGTGGCCATCGGCATGGGTGAGGTTTTCAGACGAGGTAAAATGAGAAACTAAAATCCATATTCATATTGATTTATTTCATACCTATTAAATATAAACTAACTAAGTTGAATGTTTTTCCCTTTGAATTAATAGGTTTTGGATAGAGTAAGCAAGCCCAAGGAAAGTAAGGCATACTCACCTCCTCTAGAAAAGGCGAAGGAGAAGGAGGGTACAAGCAGGCCAAAGAAGGTCATTTCGGGTAAAGGAACACAAGACTCCAAAGGTTTAAGTTGCGAACAAAACCCGTCTACAGATACTTGGATTGAGAAACCAACGCTTCAGTGTCTCACTAAGTCATGCTTATGGCTACATGCAAATGTGCGTGATATGCCGGATAATACACCTGTGGAGGTGAAGTTGGGTACCATGGAATTCAACTACCACGAGGAAACATCGACATGGGTGTCTAAGGTTGATGTGAAGGAGTTCCTTTGCGGAGAGATGTTGAATGTTTCCTTGATTCAAGCCTTCATCAGGTATAATAGTTGTACTTATGAAATATATGAACTTCCTTTGCAATATCTATTAATATATCTATGTTACGTACTTGGTTGTGCTTTGATGATTATTCCAAGATGATCCTCGTGGACGCGATCAGTTTGGGTGGTTATGTCCAAATTTTGTCCGAGCTGACAATTGTTTGCAAAACACAAGTGAGGTTAAGGAGTATATTTGGATATGTCTCAAAACAACTAAACGTGCACAACATAAGTTTATATTTGCCCCTTGTTTTGAAGAGTATAGTTCTTAACCTTGTATCCATTTTTGCCACTTTATTATTATACAATACAAGTACTCACATGATTGCTTCCTAACTTTTTGGGATTTTAGTCTCCATTGGTCGCTCCTTGTGATTTGTCCTTCAAACAATACAGTATATCAGTTTGATTTTGCAGCTCAAGATCCACCACGATGCTTACTCCTCAAATCATGCATAAATAGGTATGTTTGTTACTTAAAATGCTTAATAGCATAACATGTTTCACTAATTTCATCCTTTGCCCACTTCTCACATGAAATTAACATAACTACAGTTGTATGAAGAAAGTTGAGAGAACAAGACAAGTTCCTCAGTGGAAAGCAATGAAGGTAATAGATATTACTTAAGCTACTTCTTTCTTTTATAAAAAACAAACATGTACGTTTCTTACATGACTTTTTTATGTAATTCTATAATTAGTGTGCTCAACAGCCCGGGGGAACCGAGTGTGGCTACTATGTGTTGAGGTTCATGTTCGATATATTGTCAAGTTGCAAGGAAGCCGGGGATCTTGAGAAGGTATTATACATATATAAAAAGTAGCACAATTTACGGTCGATTTTGGCCTCGTAAGCTCAATTTTTATAACTTTCCCGCATTTAGCCACATTTTAGGTCATATATACTTATAACAAGTACATATAGAACTATTAGAGTCAAGTAAACTACATTCACATCACTTAAGACCCAAATTGGGTGAATGAATGCCATTTGTAGCCGATTTTGGCCTTTTAAGCTCATTGTACTTATTTTCATACTTTTAGCCACATGTTAGGACATGTATAATTCTAATAACAACATATATAACCATTAGAGTCAAGTAAAATCCATTCACATGCTTTGAAACCCATTTTAGGTAAATGAAGGCCATTTCGAGCCTATTTTGGCCTTTCAAGCTCATTGTACTTATTTTCTTACATTTAGCCACATGTTAGGACATGTATAGCTCTAACAACAACATATACAACTATTAGAGTCAAGTAAAATCCATTCACATGCTTCGAAACCCATTTTGGGTAAATGAATTTCGGGTCTATTTTGGCCTTTCAAGCTCGTTGTACTTATTTTCTTACATTTAGCCACATGTTAGGACATGTATAGCTCTAATAACAACATATACAACTATTAGAGTCAAGTAAAATCCATTCACATGCTTTGAAACCCATTTTGGGTAAATAAAGGCCATTTCGGGCCTATTTTGGCCTTCCAAGCTCATTTTACTTATTTTCATTTTACTTATTTTCTTACATTTAGCCACATGTTAGGACATGTATAGCTCTAATAACAACATATACAACTATTAGAGTCAAGTAAAATCCATTCACATGCTTCGAAACCCATTTTGGGTAAATGAAGGCCATTTCGGGCCTATTTTGGCCTTTCAAGCTCATTGTACTTATTTTCTTACATTTAGCCACATGTTAGGACATATATAGTTCTAATAGCAACATATATAACCATTAGAGTCAAGCAAAATCATTTTTCATGCTTCGAAACCCAATTTGGGTAAATGAATGCCTTTTCTGGACGATTTTGGCCTTTTAAGCTCATTTTACTTATTTTCTTACATTTAGCCACATGTTAGGACATGTATAGTTCTAATAACAACATATACAACTATTAGAGTCAAGTAAAATCCATTCACATGCTTTGAAACCCATTTTGGGTAAATGAAGACCATTTCGAGCTGATTTTGGCCTTTCAAGCTCATTGTACTTATTTTCTTACATTTAGCCACATGTTAGGACATATATAGTTCTAATAGCAACATATATAACCATTAGAGTCAAGAAAAATCATTTTTCATGCTTTGAAACCCAATTTGGGTAAATGAATGCCATTTCGGGACGATTTTGGCCTTTTAAGCTCATTTTACTTATTTTCTCACATGTAGCCACATGTTAGGACATGTATAGTTATAATAACAACATGTATAACCATTAAATTCAAGTAAATTCCACTCATATGCTTTTGAAACCCATTTTGGGTAAATGAATGTCATTTTGGCCCGATTTTAGCCTTCTTAGCTCAACTTTCCTTAATCTCCCGCACTTACTCTCATTTTAAGCTCATATATAGTTCTAATAAGTATATATGTAAGTATTAAAGTCAACTAAAGTCCACTCATATGCTGTGAAACCCATTATGGGTAAATGATTGTCATTTTTTGCCGATTTGTGCATTTTAAGCTCGATTTCCTTAATTTCTTACATTATACTCCCTCCATCCCAGAATACTCTTTACACTTTCCTTTTTCATCTGTCCTAGAATACTCTTTACACTTCTATTTTTGGATATGGCCCACTATTATTTTAATTCTTGTACCTTTTAAGTTGGCCCACACTCTCTCTCCTCCAAATAAAATAAAACCACTCCTACCACCCACCAACTCTAACCATGGCCCACACTCTCTCTCCTAAAAATAAAATAATACTACTTTTACTAACTACTAACTCCTATCACATCTACTTTTTAATAAAATAACAATTGATAACCAAACAACAACTTATCATCTAAAACTACGTGCATTGATAAGTGTCAAGAGTATTCTGGGACGGAGGGAGTATTATTTCCTCAATCTCTTTAGAGTCAACTAAAGTCATATATGTGTGTTTCCTTATGTTTGTTTTATAAGGTATTCCTCGATGGCAAACCAAGGGATGGTTGTTTCACCACGGCCGAGATAGACGAGGTTCGGGATTTGCTAGCACGCTACCTTACCGACTTTTTCATGTGAAGATGATGTCGTGGCTTTGAGTTTTTATGTTCTTATTATGTTACTAGCTACTTATATAGGTCCAAATATTCATTTTTGATTTTAGTACTTATTTCAACTTTATTTGTAGTACATTCTCAAAATATTATATATATATATATATATATATCATTTTGACTTGTATACGACGCGTGAGGTTTAAATATAAGCTTCATTATATATATATATATGATCCGGTTTTCCTAAATAACCGGATCAGATTGTGTGCTTTGCATACATCAATTTGGCGCCCAGAACATACCGGATCAGATAATATTACTATATGATCCGGTTTTTTAGGAAAACCAGATCAGATAATATTACTATCTGATCCGATTTTCCTAAAAAACCGGATCAGAAAATCATTTACTGATCCGGTTTAGGATCGGGTCAGTAAATAATTGATATCGGCTGCGATCCCACCTGATGCGGCCCAAAACCGCAGCAGTAAGCCCGATTTTGACCGCATCATATGGCCTTTTTTCCACTAGTGATTGTAGTATAACGAACATGCTATTGTTGGTTGAACATTTGCAATTCCGGAATGAACATTTATGAAAAATTTAGTGTAATAAACACATTCTTTTTGTTGAATGAACAATTGCAATTTAGGATTGAACATTTTCGACTTATTCCAAAATTCAGTATGTTTACGAATTTTCAAAGTTCAAAATTGTTGTTGATTTTAAAATTTTAAATTATGTTTCAAATTTACTATTGTTCATGTTTCACTTCATTTAACCTATTGTTGATTCAAATTGTTAGTTTGTTCATCCAAGTTCTTCAAAATGTTCTTTCAAATTACTTGTATGTTTATTGTGATGAATTTCTATGTTGTCATTGTTATTCTTTGTAATGTACAAATATGACTCTGCAATGAACAACATACTTCTATAATGAATTACCCAACTGAATAGTTATATAATTATCGAAAAATAAGTAATTACAAAAGATGGTAAATTCAAAATGTAGTATGTACCCAAAGGTAGAAATATAACTAAAATAATACAATATGTCCCATACAATAAGTAAATCGTACAACTCAACTCCATTAAATTCAGATATAATAGTATAAACCGATTAAACTATTTCAGAATTTACAAACTACGCAAACGAAATTCAAATTCAGTTACTGAATCAAAAATTAGGAACTCACCTGAGCAAGTAGAACTGCACTGCTAAAGATTGAAAAAAGAAATTAAATTAGGGATTAATGAGAAGTTAAAAGAGCTGGCGAAATTGAAATGGAACTCCATTATTGGTGAAGAATATAGAAAAATACTGCCCTTGCTCCAAGTGCTTGAGATTGTATTTGATCGATTAAGGGATTTAGGGATTTCGAAAGAAAAATTGGTATGAAGTTGTTCGATTGATTGAAAGGGTAAAACTATGAGAGAGATTGATAGGGGAGTGTGATAGGAGCAATATGAAGACAAGGAGTAGAGCGGGAGAAGATGTAAGAAAGGCCAAAATTCTAAGGTGATCATATTGAAAATATGATCACTGAAAATGTTGGGGTCAGAATGAATATGAGCCACACATTCAACATGGTCCACTTGTATATTTTCTTTTCCTCAAAAACATTTCTAATATTTATGAAAATACCTTAGATTAATTTATGAAAATCCCAAAAAATACCAAAAATAATAAAAAAAAAATACCAAAAAAATTTCCGAAATAAAAAATAATTCTGAAAATTTTATTTTTCTGGAATTTTTTTTTAAACTTTTGGGGGTATTTTCTCTCTTTTCTTCCTTCCTGTGGTTCCTCTTTCACAATTGTGAATTCTCCTATACCCCATGGAAAGAATCTCTTAGCTTTGTGCCGGTGTCGATGAATGATGCTAGGCCGGCGACGATTACTGATGCTCGGCCGGCGACGATGACTGATATTCGAGGAAGTAGATTTCTCTGCGTCGTTTTGTAGTCTGCCATTCCCTTCCCGTATCCCTATATGCCCGGAATCAAACCCTTGCGCCGGCAACGCTGACCTCCACCTCAACTAGGATTTTTGCCACAGAAATTCTAGATTGTAGCTCGAGATATGTTATCGGCGATAAACTGATATCAGATTTCTCCTACAGAATAAGAAAGAAAAAATCAGGACATGACCCAAACCTTAATGTCGTGCCATATATTTTAGGTGAAGACCCAACCTTTAGCACTTGGTCGATTTCTAGGACATACCCAGAATTTTTGTAATTAGGGCATGCCCCAACCTTCATGTCATGCCATATATTTTAGGGCACGACCCAAATATTTTGCGTTGGTCAATTTACTCGATTTTCTAGGATAGCCATTTAGGAAACGACCCAGCTTTAGGCATTTAGGACCCGACCCAACTTTAGCAGCCATTTAGGACACGACCCAGCTTTAGCCATTTAAGACAAGCATCTGTGATTCGAGCACACAACCAATCTCTGACACCAAATGGTCCCGCAGAGACGCCTGTCATATGCTCCAATACAATATTGTTGTACTACATCATGAACTGGTTACTCTTGTTGTAACTATTGAATAATCATCCTAACGCTTCTTAGTAATGTGGAAATCAAATAATAGGTAGATTTCCTTAGGGTCATGTCTTTAAATAATAGCGACCAACACAATGACTATTGATTCATATATAGGAGACAAGACATTCTACACAACACAATGGCTCTTGCGTCTCGGTATGGATGAAACCCCCGGACCATAGTGGCTCACCATGGGATAATAAGCCGATAAGGTACGAGGGATGACGTTATTATATGTCTTGGAATGATTTATTCGAAGAGAAAAATTGAGACAAACGACCGATCAATAAACCCTCCGACGCTCTGTATCTTGGGCATATTTGGTACAAGGGACGAAACCCTCTAACCACTACTTTGAATGAGATAACGTCCAATAATCACCATTGGTGTCTCTTAATTAGGAATGAATACACGACATTATTGCATTGGTCGATTTAAGCACATGACCCAACACTTTAGGCTTAGAACACCGTACGAGTTAATGTGGAAATCAAATAATAGGTAGATTTTCTTAGGGTCATGTCTTTAAATACTAGTGACCTACACAATGACTATTGATTTATATATAGGTGACAAGACATTCTACACAACACAATGACTCTTGATATGAATCTCACCTGCATCTATGCGGCGCGGGATCGAATCCTTTGAAGGCGAGCAGATTATCTCATTTTTTGTAATTTTGTTCTGGGCAGCGTAAGATTTTATTAGATCATTATATTATTATATTATTATTTTTATTATCTAGTTTTTGCCCAGTTCTACGTCATTTATAATTATTATTAACCGCATAAAATGATATTTTTAACCCAAATATGACAGAATTCTCTTTAAATGTTTTGATCCATGACAAACCTGTTTGTACACAAACGTCAAAAAAAGATGTTTGATCCATGACAAACGCTTTTAGGGCACGTTTGGGCCAAGGCCCATATGCCTTCTTAAACGTTTGTTCCGCGGTGCAAACGTCTACTAAAGACGTTTATACCATTGAATTATTATTATTTTGAATTATTATTAACCACATATTGTTACTAATGATATTTTGATCCCAAACATGACAGTTTTTTCAAAATTAATACTAGCAATTTTATCTAATGTTTGTCATAAATTTTAATTCTTCCTAAAACATGATTATACATCATTGTTCATTTGAATCTAGATAACAAACCACAATCTAAGTTGGCTGGATCAACATGATAGTTGAATCTTTCTTTGTTATTGGAACATAATAGTTGGGTCATCACCCAAATACATAAAGTTGGGTCATCACCCAAATCCCCATAGTTGGGTCATCACCCAAAGGCCGATAGCTAGGTCATCACCGAAAGCCCCATAGTTGGGTACGCGGTCATCACCCAAGAACCCCCCAAAATTGAAACAACCAACAGCCAGGCCCTGTTGAATCTGATAAAACACTGAAAGAACCCCGAAATCGATTAAACGGAAATCGAGATTGAAGAACATGATGGTTTTGTTCATGCGAAATGGAGTATAGACCTAAATCAAATAAATCAAGACAACTGAAATTGAACTTTCCCCAAAACCAAAACCAAAACCCTAGATATGTAAAGAAGACTGAAATCGAGCTTTCCCTAAAAGCACACTTCTACCCTTGGTGTTTGCGTGGAGAAGATTCACTTATGCGTGAAGAGTAGAGTAACAAAAGAGCAGTTTATTGATCGAAAATGGTCGAGGAAGGAGATGAGATGGATGGAGAGAGAACGCAGTTCATCGGGGTTCAGGGGAAAAAGAGGAGAGAGAATAAAAGATGGGTAATTTTTTTTTTGGTCAAAATAATTAATTTTAGAAAAATGAAAAATTAATTTTTTGGAATTTACAAAATTATTTTAAGTATTTATCATAAATATTTCTGATTTTAGTAAAAGAAATGAAAAAGAACATAACTTGTTGAGTTGGCAAAACGTGTGGTGCTTAACCCCTTTGACTTCAGTTGACTTCGGTCGTCATAATTTTGGTATGATCACTGAAGAATCATCCTAAGAAAGGAGCCAAAATAAAATGAAGGAAATAATAATACACAATGAGTAGGACTTGGCTAAGATCCTACACACAAATCAAGCTCTCAATTCCCAAAAGCGATATGTAAGGTCTGTTTTGTTACCGTATTTTCAGTCCTAAATAAAAAAAAAGGTTATTCCCACTAGTATACTTCAACTTTTAACAAATCTCAATGGCATGCCCAAGTTTTTTTAATTCCCAAAAACATACATGAGGTACTGTTCAAAGATTAAATGTGACATCAGTTGCTATTTGCCGTTAAACCTTATTATTTTCTGTGAAACTCTTGTTTACGTGGTTAATCACCATGGTTAGAGTAAAATTAGGGTAACTCACTTTGTTCTATTTTTTAAACAAAAACTCTCGCATATCATCTTCTTCAAGCTGCCATTAAACTAAGATAATGGTACAACAAACTCTTGTACCAAATCAGATCACTAAAAAACAGCCCCCCCAAAAACAGTCCACTGAAAATCAAGTTCTTGCATCTCCAGGGAGAAGCAATAGACTTCTGCCAGAGGTTAATCTACTCAACCCTGACCTTACCCCTGCTCAAAGTCAAGTCACTCAAACAGGGCAGTTTAGTAACCCTCCACTTTCTCCTAATGGCATAAATGACATTGTGGTTGATAAAATGGAGTATTGGAACAACATTTCAATAGAGCCTATTGAACCAAACAGAGGTAGAGGGAGAGGAAATGGAAGGTTAAGGGGTAGTGGAAGAGGTAGGGGATCAGGGAGAGGTAATCGTACACATGTGGTACAACCAATTGACCCAGCAAGGATTATTTAGACAAGGAAAAGTCCTATAAATCATTCCCAATATGAAATTCAGTTAATGCCGACTCCTACTCTCACATTTGACGTTGGTGTGTCATCAACTTTTGCTAAGGCTTCACCAATGATAAAAAAAGAGTGCCTAGAACCAAAGCAAAAAGGAAAGGAACTTGGGTTTCATCTTATTTGACTGGTGACAAGAAGAAAAGTGTTGATGTGGACCTAAGAAATGATCTTGACAATGTTGTTGCTGACTTAAGTGGAGATGAATTGTATTCACCAAGTGAGATTGATGGCAGTGATGAGGATGAGAGTGATGTAGATGTGAATATAGGTAATGAAGATGAGGAACAAGAGGATGACATAATTCCAGTTATTCATGATGATTTTGATCCATATGATGGTCCAGTGTGGAAGGATGATTGTCATGACTTTTATAATTATATTGATAGATTGTACAGAAACGGTGAGTTCTACAAGGATGAGGAGTTTGGCACAATTGTGCTTAAACCATGGCAGCTTTACTGTGACCACCAACACTTGAGAGATGTGCTTAGAGATTACTGTATCCAGTGTGGCTTTTCTGTGGTGGTTGAGAGAGCTGGTAACTTGCAGTATACTGTGAGGTGTAGTGATGAGAGGTGTCAATGGAGGTTGCATGCTGCTAGGTTGGTTGATGGTGTCACATGGGCTATCAAGTCAATGAAATGTACTGAGCATACTTGTATGTCAATTGAGACGAAAAATCCAACGGGCTTCCAAAGCTCTGATTGAAGACATAAGGGCAAACAATGACAATCCTGCCAAATCCTTGAATGAGTTGTTGTGGAATAGGTATGGAGTTCAGATGGCAAGAAGTACTTTATACATAGCTAAATCCAAAGCACTTCATGAGATACATGGAGGGTATGACATCTGATACTCATATCTACCTAAATACTGTGAGGTTATAAAAGCCACAAATCCAAACTCTGTTGCCCATTGTTCATGGTATCCAAAGAACCATCCTGAAAGACCCTTGACATTCAGTTGCATTTTCATAAGTTTCAAAGCTGCATTGGATGGCTTATGTAATAGTTTGACTTATTAAGCTAAGATTAGAATCGATAATCCACGATTATTGGGCTAATGATGATGAATTAAGCTGTAACCGTTACGTTTTAAAATCTAAGAATTGAAATGACTGTTATGTGAATTTTGTTGCCAATGTGGATATTATGTGTTATTAGCTAACTAATAACATGAGCTATGTGATAATGAGTAATTCTTGAATTATGTTAAGAACGTTGAGTATCGTTTCAGAGTTATGAGATTTGTAGTAGTTATTGATATCGTTTTGTTATTCGGGGAAGTAAGATTAAGGATTAATTAAGTCAAGATACTTCCATTAAGGTATATAACATACTTTGGAGAATATTAGTTAAGAAAAATTAAGGATTAGGAAGTAATTGAGAAGAGAATCCAAGTTGAAAGCCTTGGAAATTCTGGTTAATTCATAAGCAAGGGAAATGACGATTCTACCCCCAATACTAAATCGAAAATTATGATTTTTCCCTTAACCATTCTCCATATATATGAGACCAAGGTCCTCATTCATTTTCATCAAAAACATTTCACAAGAAACACAACAAAAACACATCTCTTCTCTCCTCCTTTCTCACGCCATTTCTGGCGAGCAGCAGAGCTGCTGTTGGCAGCTTGCTCCTCTTGGCTCCTAGCTCTTATTCTTGCATGCAATCACTTCCCTAGGTCTATCAAGTTGTTCTCCATATTGGTCAAGCGTTACTTTTGAGGTTCCATTGCTGTAGCATCAAGAAAAGCCAAGGAAGGTGAGTTGTGGCTGAATTTCAGCATTATTGAGGTGTATTAGGTTGAAACTTGATTTCTTTGGGTTAATTGCTAACTTTTAAGTGATGAATGTTTTCTCTAAGGTCCTAAGGAGTTGCTGGAGAAGTTATAAGAGTGGTTAAGTAAGATTTGACTCCTAAGCATCGAGTTAAGGTACAAAAGAACCTCCCTTCGAATCCTTACTTTCTAGTTTATTTGTATAACACTTGTTTTATGGAAATTGTGGGAGCTACGAATGTGTATTTTGTTGGGAACCTAATGTTTGGTTAATGAGTTATAAGTGGTTGATTTCAATGTGTTGCATGTGAGTTTTTGGTAATGATTTCCGAAATATAAATCGTTGCATGTCAAGTTCCTCTAAAACCGATCAAACCGTGCTTCTACTTTGATTGTACCTTTGATTAAATGCCCTATATGTTGCTTTCCTTTCATGTTATACTTCTGGAAACTTCATATCTTGATTGTTAATAAACCTTTGTTTCGTATTTTTCCTCTTATGACAAGTACAACCTTCGTTTGAGAAGTAAACAACACTTAAAACTCGACTTTTCGCTTCATTGCTTTCCGAGCTAGTAAACCCTTGTTCTTTTGGTTCTTAAATTGCTTTTGAAGGATGAACACCTAATGCCCTATTCATATATTAAGGTTAAACCAAAAATTTGGCTAAACACAAGTGTTACAAGTGATCTTTGCATAAAAACCAATGTTCTTAAACACCAAACCGAGAACCATAGAAATTGACATATGTTTTATTTGTGTGAGATAATCGTTCCATATATTAAGAGCCCTTCTATAAACCTTTTATATAATGCCATGTCTTGATAATACAACCTTTAACCACCTCAACTAATCACAACATTCGTTCGAAACCTGATTGTTAAGTCACCTTTCCCAAGACAGTGGAACTTGACATAGCAAGCTTGTTTTACGAAACTTGTTTTGATAAGTTAAGACGATTATAAAAGTTGGTTCCATCAAGTATTTGAGACTAAAGTTTTTGTATATTTGAGTATAAGATTTGTAAGTATTAAAAGTCTAGTTTTAGAAGGGAAGCAGCTGCGTAAGCAGTGATGAACAACACTCACAGAGCGGGTTTGCTCTTTATGTATTTAGAGCGGGTATTGCTCCGTTATGTGGGGTCATGACCTAGAAAGTCTTGCAAGTAGAAAATAAGAAAGGTGGGGAGACGTCCCTCAAAAGTTTGGCGATTTGGCTTTGCCCTCCATTCGTGTTCTTTCCCAGAGTTAGAAATATTTTGATTTATGTATAAAAATGTTTAAGTAATTGTTGGAAAGAGTATAAATGTTGCTCATGAAAGTCACTCGATATGTTCATGATGTTGTTATTATTTCTACATTATTCAAAGGGAGAAAGTAACTTTGTAATTAAGCGAGTAAAAGTGTTTGAGACAACAGTTATGTTATTACTTGAAATAAAGTCTATTTTCAGCCACCTTACTATTTTGCAACTGGTGGGACTTGTGTACCGACGTAAGCTGACTGTTTTGTTCTCTTTAACCTGTCCTCATGGGGGCAAATTCAGCTATTTTGCAGGACTAAACTGAAGGTTAAAGATTAGCTTAGTCTAGAGTGTTCCTGCTATGTGAACAGCCGATGCGTTGTGTTTTCAGTATAATATCGACTATGTTTTGTAACTTATATTTTGAACTCGGTTATCTAAACACTTAGATTAAGAACATAACTTGTTGAGTTGGCAAAACGTGTGGTGCATAGCCCCTTTGACTTCAGTTGACTTCGGTCGTCATAATTTTGGTATGATCACTGAAGAATCATCCTAAGAAAGGAGCCAAAATAAAATGAAGGAAATAATAATACACAATGAGTAGGACTTGGCTAAGATCCTACACACAAATCAAGCTCTCAATTCCCAAAAGCGATATAAGGTATGTTTTGTTACCGTATTTTCAGTCCTAAATAAAAAAAAAAGGTTATTCCCACTAGTATACTTCAACTTTTAACAAATCTCAATGGTATACCCAAGTTTTTTTAATTCCCAAAAACATACATGAGGTACTGTTCAAAGATTAAATGTGACATAAGTTGCTATTTGCCGTTAAACCTTATTATTTTCTGTTAAACTCTTGTTTACGTGGTTAATCACCATGGTTAGAGTAAAATTAGGGTAACTCACTTTGTTCTATTTTTTAAACAAAAACTCTCGCAAATCATCTTCTTCAAGCTGCCATTAAACTGAGATAATGGTACAACAAACTCTTGTACCAAATCAGATCACTAAAAAACAGCCCCCCCAAAAACAGTCCACTAAAAATCAAGTTCTTGCATCTCCAGGGAGAAGCAATAGACTTCTGCCAGAGGTTAATCTACTCAACCCTGACCTTACCCCTGCTCAAAGTCAAGTCCCTCAAACAGGGCAGTTTAGTAACCCTCCACTTTCTCCTAATGGCATAAATGACATTGTGGTTGATAACATGGAGTATTGGAACAACATTTCAATAGAGCCTATTGAACCAAACAGAGGTAGAGGGAGAGGAAATGGAAGGTTAAGGGGTAGGGGAAGAGGTAGGGGATTAGGGAGAGGTAATCGTACACATGTGGTACAACCAATTGACCCAGCAAGGATTATTTAGACCAGGAAAAGTCCTATAAATCATTCCCAATATGAAATTCAGTTAATGCCGACTCCTACTCTCACATTTGACGTTGGTGTGTCATCAACTTTTGCTAAGGCTTCACCAATGATAAAAAAAGAGTGCCTAGAACCACAGCAAAAAGGAAAGGAACTTGGGTTTCATCTTATTTGACTGGTGACAAGAAGAAAAGTGTTGATGTGGACCTAAGAAATGATCTTGACAATGTTGTTGCTGACTTGAGTGGAGATGAATTGTATTCACCAAGTGAGATTGATGGCAGTGATGAGGATGAGAGTGATGTAGATGTGAATATAGGTAATGAAGATGAGGAACAAGAGGATGACATAATTCCAGTTATTCATGATGATTTTGATCCATATGATGGTCCAGTGTGGAAGGATGATTGTGATGACTTTTATAATTATATTGATAGATTGTACAGAAACGGTGAGTTCTACAAGGATGAGGAGTTTGGCACAATTGTGCTTAAACCATGGCAGCTTTACTGTGACCACCAACACTTGAGAGATGTGCTTAGAGATTACTGTATCCAGGTGTGGCTTTTCCGTGGTGGTGGAGAGACTGGTAACTTGCGTAAGATATCTTGTGAGGTGTAGTGATGAGAGGTGTCAATGGAGGTTGCATGCTTGCTAGGTTGGTTGATGGTGTCACACGGGCTATCAAGTCAATGAAATGTACTAAGCATACTTGTATGTCAATTGAGACGAAAAATCCAACGGGCTTCCAAAGCTCTGATTGAAGACATAAGGGCAAACAATGACATTCCTGCCAAATCCTTGAATGAGTTGTTGTGGAATAGGTATGGAGTTCAGATGGCAAGAAGTACTTTATACATAGCTAAATCCAAAGCACTTCATGAGATACATGGAGGGTATGACATCTGATACTCATATCTACCTAAATACTGTGAGGTTATAAAAGCCACAAATCCAAACTCTGTTGCCCATTGTTCATGGTATCCTAAGAACCATCCTGAAAGACCCTTGACATTCAGTTGCATTTTCATAAGTTTCAAAGCTGCATTGGATGGCTTATGTAATAGTTTGACTTATTAAGCTAAGATTAGAATCGATAATCCACGATTATTGGGCTAATGATGATGAATTAAGCTGTAACCGTTACGTTTTAAAATCTAAGAATTGAAATGACTGTTATGTGAATTTTGTTGCCAATGTGGATATTATGTGTTATTAGCTAACTAATAACATGAGCTATGTGATAATGAGTAATTCTTGAATTATGTTAAGAACGTTGAGTATCGTTTCAGAGTTATGAGATTTGTAGTAGTTATTGATATCGTTTTGTTATTCGGGGAAGTAAGATTAAGGTTTTATTAAGTCAAGATACTTCCATTAAGGTATATAACATACTTTGGAGAATATTAGTTAAGAAAAATTAAGGATTAGGAAGTAATTGAGAAGAGAATCCAAGTTGAAAGCCTTGGAAATTCTGGTTAATTCATAAGCAAGGGAAATGACGATTCTACGCCCAATACTAAATCGAAAATTATGATTTTTCCCTTAACCATTCTCCATATATATGAGACCAAGGTCCTCATTCATTTTCATCAAAAACATTTCACAAGAAACACAACAAAAACACATCTCTTCTCTCCTCCTTTTCACGCCATTTCTGGCGAGCAGCAGAGCTGCTGTTGGCAGCTTGCTCCTCTTGGCTCCTAGCTCTTATTCTTGCATGCAATCACTTCCCTAGGTCTATCAAGTTGTTCTCCATATTGGTCAAGCGTTACTTTTGAGGTTCCATTGCTGTAGCATCAAGAAAAGCCAAGGAAGGTGAGTTGTGGCTGAATTTCAGCATTATTGAGGTGTATTAGGTTGAAACTTGATTTCTTTGGGTTAATTGCTAACTTTTAAGTGATGAATGTTTTCTCTAAGGTCCTAAGGAGTTGCTGGAGAAGTTATAAGAGTGGTTAAGTAAGATTTGACTCCTAAGCATCGAGTTAAGGTACACAAGAACCACCCTTCGAATCCTTACTTTCTAGTTTATTTGTATAACACTTGTTTTATGGAAATTGTGGGAGCTACGAATGTGTATTTTGTTGGGAACCTAATGTTTGGTTAATGCGTTATAAGTGGTTGATTTCAATGTGTTGCATGTGAGTTTTTGGTAATGATTTCCGAAATATAAATCGTTGCATGTCAAGTTCCTCTAAAACCGATCAAACCGTGCTTCTACTTTGATTGTACCTTTGATTAAATGCCCTATATGTTGCTTTCCTTTCATGTTATACTTCTGGAAAGTTCATATCTTGATTGTTAATAAACCTTTGTTTCGTATTTTTCCTCTTATGACAAGTACAACCTTCGTTTGAGAAGTAAACAACACTTAAAACTCGACTTTTCGCTTCATTGCTTTCCGAGCTAGTAAACCCTTGTTCTTTTGGTTCTTAAATTGCTTTTGAAGGATGAACACCTAATGCACTATTCATATATTAAGGTTAAACCAAAAATTTGGCTAAACACAAGTGTTACAAGTGATCTTTGCATAAAAACCAATGTTCTTTAACACCAAACCGAGAACCATAGAAATTGACATATGTTTTATTTGTGTGAGATAATCGTTCCATATATTAAGAGCCCTTCTATAAACCTTTTATATAATGCCATGTCTTGATAATACAACCTTTAACCACCTCAACTAATCACAACATTCGTTCGAAACCTGATTGTTAAGTCACCTTTCCCAAGACAGTGGAACTTGACATAGCAAGCTTGTTTTACGAAACTTGTTTTGATAAGTTAAGACGATTATAAAAGTTGGTTCCATCAAGTATTTGAGACTAAAGTTTTTGTATATTTGAGTATAAGATTTGTAAGTATTAAAAGTCTAGTTTTAGAAGGGAAGCAGCTGCGTAAGCAGTGATGAACAACACTCACAGAGCGGGTTTGCTCTTTATGTATTTAGAGCGGGTATTGCTCCGTTATGTGGGGTCATGACCTAGAAAGTCTTGCAAGTAGAAAATAAGAAAGGTGGGGAGACGTCCCTCAAAAGTTTGGCGATTTGGCTTTGCCCTCCATTCGTGTTCTTTCCCAGAGTTAGAAATATTTTGATTTATGTATAAAAATGTTTAAGTAATTGTTGGAAAGAGTATAAATGTTGCTCATGAAAGTCACTCGATATGTTCATGATGTTGTTATTATTTCTACATTATTCAAAGGGAGAAAGTAACTTTGTAATTAAGCGAGTAAAAGTGTTTGAGACAACAGTTATGTTATTACTTGAAATAAAGTCTATTTTCGACCACCTTACTATTTTGCAAGCGGTGGGACTTGTGTACCGACGTAAGCCGACTGTTTTGTTCTCTTTAACTCTGTCCTCATGGGGGCAAATTCAGCTATTTTGCAGGACTAAACTGAAGGTTAAAGATTAGCTTAGTCTAGAGTGTTCCTGCTATGTGAACAGCCGATGCGTTGTGTTTTCAGTATAATATCGACTATGTTTTGTAACTTATATTTTGAACTCGGTTATCTAAACACTTAGATTAAGAACATAACTTGTTGAGTTGGCAAAACGTGTGGTGCATAGCCCCTTTGACTTCGATTGACTTCGGTCGTCATAATTTTGGTATGATCACTCGAAGAATCATCCTAAGAAAGGAGCCAAAATAAAATGAAGGAAATAATAATACACAATGAGTAGGACTTGGCTAAGATCCTACACACAAATCAAGCTCTCAATTCCCAAAAGCGATATAAGGTATGTTTTGTTACCGTATTTTCAGTCCTAAATAAAAAAAAAAGGTTATTCCCACTAGTATACTTCAACTTTTAACAAATCTCAATGGTATACCCAAGTTTTTTTAATTCCCAAAAACATACATGAGGTACTGTTCAAAGATTAAATGTGACATAAGTTGCTATTTGCCGTTAAACCTTATTATTTTCTGTTAAACTCTTGTTTACGTGGTTAATCACCATGGTTAGAGTAAAATTAGGGTAACTCACTTTGTTCTATTTTTTAAACAAAAACTCTCGCAAATCATCTTCTTCAAGCTGCCATTAAACTGAGATAATGGTACAACAAACTCTTGTACCAAATCAGATCACTAAAAAACAGCCCCCCCAAAAACAGTCCACTAAAAATCAAGTTCTTGCATCTCCAGGGAGAAGCAATAGACTTCTGCCAGAGGTTAATCTACTCAACCCTGACCTTACCCCTGCTCAAAGTCAAGTCACTCAAACAGGGCAGTTTAGTAACCCTCCACTTTCTCCTAATGGCATAAATGACATTGTGGTTAATAACATGGAGTATTGGAACAACATTTCAATAGAGCCTATTGAACCAAACAGAGGTAGAGGGAGAGGAAATGGAAGGTTAAGGGGTAGGGGAAGAGGTAGGGGATCAAGGAGAGGTAATCGTACACATGTGGTACAACCAATTGACCCAGCAAGGATTATTTAGACAAGGAAAAGTCCTATAAATCATTCCCAATATGAAATTCAGTTAATGCCGACTCCTACTCTCACATTTGACGTTGGTGTGTCATCAACTTTTGCTAAGGCTTCACCAATGATAAAAAAAGAGTGCCTAGAACCACAGCAAAAAGGAAAGGAACTTGGGTTTTATCTTATTTGACTGGTGACAAGAAGAAAAGTGTTGATGTGGACCTAAGAAATGATCTTGACAATGTTGTTGCTGACTTGAGTGGAGATGAATTGTATTCACCAAGTGAGATTGATGGCAGTGATGAGGATGAGAGTGATGTAGATGTGAATATAGGTAATGAAGATGAGGAACAAGAGGATGACATAATTCCAATTATTCATGATGATTTTGATCCATATGATGGTCCAGTGTGGAAGGATGATTGTGATGACTTTTATAATTATATTGATAGATTGTACAGAAACGGTGAGTTCTACAAGGATGAGGAGTTTGGCACAATTGTGCTTAAACCATGGCAGCTTTACTGTGACCACCAACACTTGAGAGATGTGCTTAGAGATTACTATATCCAGTGTGGCTTTCCTGTGGTGGTTGAGAGAGCTGGTAACTTGCAGTATACTGTGAGGTGTAGTGATGAGAGGTGTCAATGGAGGTTGCATGCTGCTAGGTTGGTTGATGGTGTCACATGGGCTATCAAGTCAATGAAATGTACTGAGCATACTTGTATGTCAATTGAGACGAAAAATCCAACGGGCTTCCAAAGCTCTGATTGAAGACATAAGGGCAAACAATGACATTCCTGCCAAATCCTTGAATGAGTTGTTGTGGAATAGGTATGGAGTTAAGATGGCAAGAAGTACTTTATACATAGCTAAATCCAAAGCACTTCATGAGATACATGGAGGGTATGACATCTAATACTCATATCTACCTAAATACTGTGAGGTTATAAAAGCCACAAATCCAAACTCTGTTGCCCATTGTTCATGGTATCCTAAGAACCATCCTGAAAGACCCTTGACATTCAGTTGCATTTTCATAAGTTTCAAAGCTGCATTGGATGGCTTATGTAATAGTTTGACTTATTAAGCTAAGATTAGAATCGATAATCCACGATTATTGGGCGAATGATGATGAATTAAGCTGTAACCGTTACATTTTAAAATCTAAGAATTGAAATGACTGTTATGTGAATTTTGTTACCAATGTGGATATTATGTGTTATTAGCTAACTAATAACATGAGCTATGTGATAATGAGTAATTCTTGAATTATGTTAAGAACGTTGAGTATCGTTTCAGAGTTATGAGATTTGTAGTAGTTATTGATATCGTTTTGTTATTCGGGGAAGTAAGATTAAGGATTAATTAAGCCAAGATACTTCCATTAAGGTATATAACTTACTTTGGAGAATATTAGTTAAGAATAATTAAGGATTAGGAAGTAATTGAGAAGAGAATCCAAGTTGAAAGCCTTGGAAATTCTGGTTAATTCATAAGCAAGGGAAATGACGATTCTACCCCCAATACTAAATCGAAAATTATGATTTTTCCCTTAACCATTCTCCATATATATGAGACCAAGGTCCTCATTCATTTTCATCAAAAACACTTCACAAGAAACACAACAAAAACACATCTCTTCTCTCCTCCTTTCTCACGCCATTTCTGGCGAGCAGCAGAGCTGCTGTTGGCAGCTTGCTCCTCTTGGCTCCTAGCTCTTATTCTTGCATGCAATCACTTCCCTAGGTCTATCAAGTTGTTCTCCATATTGGTCAAGCGTTACTTTTGAGGTTCCATTGCTGTAGCATCAAGAAAAGCCAAGGAAGGTGAGTTGTGGCTGAATTTCAGCATTATTGAGGTGTATTAGGTTGAAACTTGATTTCTTTGGGTTAATTGCTAACTTTTAAGTGATGAATGTTTTCTCTAAGGTCCTAAGGAGTTGCTGGAGAAGTTATAAGAGTGGTTAAGTAAGATTTGACTCCTATGCATCGAGTTAAGGTACACAAGAACCACCCTTCGAATCCTTACTTTCTAGTTTATTTGTATAACACTTGTTTTATGGAAATTGTGGGAGCTACGAATGTGTATTTTGTTGGGAACCTAATGTTTGGTTAATGAGTTATAAGTGGTTGATTTCAATGTGTTGCATGTGAGTTTTTGGTAATGATTTATGAAATATAAATCGTTGCATGTCAAGTTCCTCTAAAACCGATCAAACCGTGCTTCTACTTTGATTGTACCCTTGATTAAATGCCCTATATGTTGCTTTCCTTTCATGTTATACTTCTGGAAAGTTCATATCTTGATTGTTAATAAACCTTTGTTTCGTATTTTTCCTCTTATGACAAGTACAACCTTCGTTTGAGAAGTAAACAACACTTAAAACTCGACTTTTCGCTTCATTGCTTTCCGAGCTAGTAAACCCTTGTTCTTTTGGTTCTTAAATTGCTTTTGAAGGATGAACACCTAATGCCCTATTCATATATTAAGGTTAAACCAAAAATTTGGCTAAACACAAGAGTTACAAGTGATCTTTGCATAAAAACCACTGTTCTTTAACACCAAAACGAGAACCATAGAAATTGACATATGTTTTATTTGTGTGAGATAATCGTTCCATATATTAAGAGCCCTTCTATAAACCTTTTATATAATTCCATGTCTTGATATACAACCTTTAACCACCTCAACTAATCATAACATTCGTTCGAAACCTGATTGTTAAGTCACCTTTCCCAAGACAGTGGAACTTGACATAGCAAGCTTGTTTTACGAAACTTGTTTTGATAAGTTAAGACGATTATAAAAGTTGGTTCCAACAAGTATTTGAGACTAAAGTTTTTGTATATTTGAGTATAAGATTTGTAAGTATTAAAAGTCTAGTTTTAGAAGGGAAGTAGCTGCGTAAGTAGTGATGAACAACACTCACAGAGCGGGTTTGCTCTTTATGTATTTAGAGCGGGTATTACTCCGTTATGTGGGGTCATGACCTAGAAAGTATTTCAAGTAGAAAATAAGAAAGGTGGGGAGACGTCCCTCAAAAGTTTGGAGATTTGGCTTTGCCCTCCATTCGTGTTCTTTGCCAGAGTTAGAAATATTTTGATTTATGTATAAAAATGTTTAAGTAATTATTGGAAAGAGTATAAATGTTGCTCATGAAAGTCACTCGATATGTTCATGATGTTGTTATTATTTCTACATTATTCAAAGGGAGAAAGTAACTTTGTAATTAAGCGAGTAAAAGTGTTTGAGACAACAGTTATGTTATTACTTGAAATAAAGTCTATTTTCAGCCACCTTACTATTTTGCAACTGGTGGGACTTGTGTACCGACGTAAGCTGACTGTTTTGTTCTCTTTAACCTGTCCTCATGGGGGCAAATTTAGCTATTTTGCAGGACTAAACTGAAGGGTAAAGATTAGCTTAGTCTAGAGTGTTCCTGCTATGTGAACAGCCGATGCGTTGTGTTTTCAGTATAATATCGACTATGTTTTGTAACTTATATTTTGAACTCGGTTATCTAAATACTTAGATTATGATGTAGTAATTCAATAATTTAGGTTGTTTTTATAATATGCTTAGATACTTCCAGATTTCCTAACCTCCCAAGGGCAGGGTGGTTTATAAATCTGCACTAACATCATCTCTAATTAACAGCTTAGCTCTTTAATTAATTATAGTTAGTCTTAATTAAGCTGCTATTTAGGGAGGGCTGTTACAACTTATTAGCTGGGTGTAGGAGACTTATCGAGGTTGATGGAACATTCTTAAAAGGGAGTTATGGGGGTGTGTTGTTGTCTGCTATAGCTATGGATGGGAACAATGAAATGTTCCCAGTTGCTTAGGCCATGTATCAGGAGAGGATGAAGAAACTTGGAGTTTTTTTTGTCTGGCATTTGAAGAAGGTGTTGCAGGAGAGTGATAGATCAGGCAACAATTAGTGTATCCTCTCTGATAGGCACAAGGTAAGAGTCTTAGTTTACTTTTTTTCATGTGATGTTGTTCAAATTATTGGATTAATGTATATTGAATGAAAGTTGATGTGGTTGCTTACATTTTGGTGTTGTATTGTTGTTGTTGTTTGTTCTCTGTTCAAAATTAAAGGCCATTGACAAAGCTTGTACAAAATTGTGGCCTGAAGTTGGAAGAAGGTTATGTGCAAAACATTTAAGTGTAAACTGGAAGAAGGTGTTCTCTGGTCCCAAAATGTGGCAGTTGTTTTGGCTGGCAACAGGGGCATTATCTGAGTTCACATTCAGGAAGGCGATGGAGCAAATAAAAAAGCACAAACCTGCTGCTAAAATATGGCTTGCAAATTTGGGTGACCAAGAGAGATGGACCAAGTCCAAGTTCAGTCCATATTTGAAGTGTGATGTGAATAAGACAAATTTTGTGGAAAGCTTCAATGCCACACTTAGAACTGACAGATGCAGACCCGTCTTAACACTACTTGAAGGTAAGAAAGCATTTAAATAGTTACAGCAAAACCCCAACACAAAAATTAATCCAAACAAAAAATCGAAAATTATTAAAATGTTATTTTCGGACCCTAAACGAACTCAGATGGTAAAAAAGCCTATCGGTCACGGCATAGCGGTGAGTTGCGTTCGTTAGCCCGATTCCCTTTTCGAAAAGGTATTTTATTAAGCATTCTGACACCGGAGTCCCGACTAGTAGAAACCATTTCAACAATTTTTGACAATAATTTCTATATCGAACCGAGCAATCATCCTACCTACGTTAAGGTTACTATTTTTGCACGACTTCAAGCTAATGGATGTTGTCACAATGCAGGTGTGAGGAGGGTCACCATGGTCTGGCCACAAGACGGCAATAATGTGAGCAATGGGACAGGTCTGACATTTGTCCTAACATAGTGAAGAGGGTGCAACAACTCTGTAATGATTCTAGAACATGTAGGGCATTCTTGTCGAGTAGAGGGGAGTATGAAATTGTAGATGGTAAGTCACATCTTCCAGTGAGCCTAAACAACCATACTTATAAGTGCAATCAGTGGCAGTTGACAGGAATCCCATGCAAGCATGGGATGAGGGCCATATTACATGCATGGCTTGACCCAATTGAATTTGTCCATGAGTGGTACTATGTCAAAAGGTACAAGATGGCTTATGGTGGTGGGATTAATGCCATACCTGACAAAAAGCAATGGCCTGATAGTGAACTCCCTACCATTGAACCCCCTGTGATGAAGAGAGGAGTTGACAGACCTGTAAAAAATCGAAGAAGAGGTGAAGTAGAACAAAGGAAGGGAAATAGAAGCAAGACCTTGAGATGCAACAAATGTGGTCAATTTGGCCGCAATATGAAGACTTGCCAAAAAGGTCCAACATAAATGCAGAAGAGGGCACAAGACAAAGCAAAGGAAGTTGGAGGATCTTTGAAAACATCAAACAAAAGCAAAGGTACAACAACTTCTAAGAGTAATGACAGGCTAAAGTCGTATCACCCAATCAAAAGTAGTCCTAAAGTCCTCAAACAAATAGTAGTCATGGAAAGTAGGGTCGAATCCATAGGGAAAACAATGTTCTTTTCCTAATTGTCGATAAAATCTAGATTATAGGGAACAAGTGTTTGTTTGTAATTATACTAAACTAGACAATAACTGTATCAAGAATATCAATAATATAAAGTCTAGGGTGTAGGTTCACCAATGAACAATAATCCAGGATGAAACACAACAATCAATAATGAATAACGCAGTCAAACAGGTTGATTTCCTCTCTCGAGTCGAAATTTACCATTGAATGATATTAGCAGGCTCTCGCAATTTATTTATACCAACTCTACCTATTGAAACTAGCCTTAATATCAAGTTTATACCTCTCGGCGCATAACCTAATATTGCAATACTATAACAATCAAATATGGCCAAATCGGATTGAATAGAGATAATACATTCAATAGGAATCAATATACATCATCAAAAATCAATACTTTATAAACACCCCTTCATAAATATTCATGGATCCCCTTAACCCTAGAAATAAACTACTCAATCGTAATTGGGGAAAACATACTTATGATGAAATAAGTAAACATGGTGAATTAATAATCAAGGATTAAATAAGAATAACAAGAGAAAAGAAGAAATACCAATTGTAGAACCAATCTTGCAAAATCAAAGCTTCTATTGAAAATCCAATGTAAAAATGGGAAAAAGTAATACTAGGGTTCCTGAGTAATTAAATTGTGCTTAGAAAACTAAACGCTTAAACTAAAATGAGAAAACGTAGTTTTTTCAACCCTAAAAGGATAAGTATTTAAATGAAAATCAGAGTCAGCGCAACACGCGCTTTGAAATCCTTAAAAACCGACCCGCCCGATCAACCTGGGCGGAATCCGCCCGACCGAGCAGTTGCCAGGTGCTATAATCGCTCGTCACGCCCGGTCGGGCGTTCTTCAACTGCTTCTTTCCAAGTAGACTCGCCTCGCCCGACCAACCCGGGAGGATGTCGCCCGGTCGGGCCCGCAAGGGAGTTTTGCTTCCTTTCTTTTCAAACTCAAAATGTGGCTAAGGAAAAGTCGCCCGATCGGCTGGGGCGAATATCGCCCGACCGGGCGGTCTTCAGGTTCTTGACGCCTAAATTCCAATCTTCAAAGTGTCATAACTTTTGCGTTATTTGTTGGAATTAAGCAAGTGACAACTTGTTGGAAAGCTCTTGAATTGTAGAATCCAACACTAGTGGAAAAAAGCCCATCTGATGCGGTCAAAACCGGGCTTACTGCTGCAGTTTTGGGCCGCATCAGGTGGGCTCGCAGCAGATCCCAATTATTTACTGATCCGATTTTTTAGGAAAACCGGATCAATTTTTAATATTAACTGATCCGGTTTTCCTAAAAAAACTAGATCAGTAAATTTTCTTGGCGCCAAATATATGTAGGCAAAGCACACAAACTGATCCGGTTATTTTAGAGAACCGGATCAGATTGTGTTTTATATATATATGTATATATATATATATATATATGTATATATATATATATATATTATTATATTTATATGAAGCTTATATTTAAACATGTTATAATTGGAAAAAAGTATCATGCACACGCCGTATACAAGTCAAAATGATATATATATATATGTATGTATATATATAGATATATGTATGTATATATATATATGTATGTATGTATATATATATATGTATGTATGTATATATATATATGTATATATATATATATATATATATATATATATATATATATATATATATAATATTCTGAGAATGTACTGCAAATAAAGTTGTAATAAGTACTAAAATCAAAAATAAACATTTGGACCTATATAAGTAGCTAGTAACATAATAAGAACATAAAAACTCAAAGCCTCGACATCATCTTCACATGCAAAAGTCGGTAAGGTAACGTGCTAGCAAATCCCGAACCTCGTCTATCTCGGCCGTGGTGAAAGAACCCTCCCTTGGTTTGCCATCGAGGAATACCTTATAAAACAAACATAAGGAAACACATATATGACTTTAGTTGACTCTAAAGAGATTGAGGAAATAATATAATGTAAGAAATTAAGGAAATCGAGCTTAAAATGCAAAAATCGGCAAAAAATGACAATCATTTACCCAAAATGGGTTCCACAGCATGTGAGTGGACTTTAGTTGACTTTAATACTTACATATGTGCTTATTATAACTATATATGACCTTAAAATGAGAGTAAGTGCGGGAGATTAAGGAAAGTTGAGCTAAGAAGGCTAAAATCAGCCCAAAATGACATTCATTTACCCAAAATGGGTTTCAAAAGCATAGGAGTGGACTTTACTTGAATATAATGGTTATACATGTTGTTATTAGGACTATACATGTCCTAACATGTCCTAACATGTGGCTAAATGTAAGAAAATAAGTACAATGAGCTTAAAAGGCCAAAATCGGCCCGAAATGACATTCATTTACCCAAATTGGGTTTCAAAGCATGAAAAATAATTTTTCTTGACTCTAAAGGTTATATATATTGCTATTAGAACTATATATGTCATAACATGTGGCTAAATGTGGGAAACAAAGTAAATTGAACTTGGAAGGCCAAAATCGGTCCGAAATGGAATTCCTTTACCCAAATTGGGTTTCAAAGCATGAAAAATGATTTTGCTTGACTCTAATGGTTATATATGTTGATATTAGAACTATATATGTTCTAACATGTGGCTAAATGTGGGAAATAAAGTAAATTAAACTTGGAAGGCCAAAATAGGACCGAAATGGCATTCTTTTACCCAAATTGGGTTTGAAAGCATGAAAAATGATTTTTCTTGACTCTAATGGTTATATATGTTGCTATTAGAACTATATATGTCCTAACATGTGGCTAAATGTGGGAAACTAAGTAAATTGAACTTGGAAGAAAAAAAATGGCCCGAAATGGCATTCTTTTACCCAAATTGGGTTTCAAAGCATGAAAAATGCATGATTTTGCTTGACTCTAATGGTTATATATGTTGCTATGAGAACTATATATGTCCTAACATGTGGCTAAATGTGGGAAACTAAGTAAATTGAAATTGGAAGGCCAAAATCGGCCCGAAATGGCCTTCATTTATCCAAAATGGGTTTCAAAGCATGTGAATGGATTTTATTTGACTCTAATAGTTGTATATGTTGTTATTAGAGCTATACATGTCCTAACATGTGGCTAAATGTGGGAAACTAAGTAAATTGAACTTGAAAGGCCAAATTCGGCCCGTAATGACATTCATTTACCCAAAATGGGTTTCAAAGCATGTGAATGGATTTTACTTGACTCTAATAGTTGTATATGTTGTTATTAGAGCTATACATGTCCTAACATGTGGCTAAATGTGGGAAACTAAGTAAATTGAACTTGAAAGGCCAAATTCGGCCCGAAATGGCATTCATTTACCCAAAATGGGTTTCAAAGCATGTGAATGGATTTTACTTGACTCTAATGGTTATACACGTTCTTATTAGAACTATACATGTCCTAACATGTGGCTAAATGTAAGAAAATAAGTACAATGAGATTGAAAGGCCAAAATCGGCCCGAAATGGCCTTCATTTACCCAAAATGGGTTTCAAAGCATGTGAATGGATTTTACTTGACTCTAATGGTTATACATATTGTCATTAGAACTATACATGTCCTAACATGTGGCTAAATGTATGAAAATAAGTGCAATGAGCTTAAAAGGCCAAAATCGGCTAGGAATGGCATTCATTTACCCAAATTGGGTCTTAAGTGATGTGAATGTAGTTTACTTGACTCTAATGGTTCTATATGTACTTGTTATAAGTATATATGACCTAAAATGTGGCTAAATGCGGGAAAATAAAAAAAAATTGAGCTTACGAGGCCAAAATCGGCCGTAAAAATGAACTACTAATTATTATTTATGTATATATATACCTTATCAAGATCCTTGACTTCCTTGCAACTTGACATATTATCGAACATGAACCTTAACACATAGTAGCCACACTTGGTTCCCCCGGGTTGTTGATCACACTAATTATAAAATTACATTAAAAAAATCATGTAAGAAACGTACATGTTTTTTTTTTTTTGTAAAAGAAAGAATTACCTTAAGTAATATCTATTACCTTCATTGCTTTCCACCGAGGAACTTGTCATGTTCTATCAACTTTCTTCATAGAACTGTAGTTATGTTAATTTCATGTAATAAGTGGGCAAAGGATGAAATTAGTGAAACATGTTATGCTAATAAGCATTTTAAGTAACAAACATACCTATTTATGCATGATTTGAGGAGTAAGGATCATGGTGGATCTTGAGCTGCAGAATCAAACTGATATACTGTGTTGTTTGAAGGACAAACCACAAGGAGCGACCAATGGAGACTAAAATCCCAAAAAAGTTAGGAAGCAATCATGTGAGTACTTGTATTGTATAATAATGAAGTGGTAAAAATGGATACAAGGTTAAGAACTATACTCTTCAAAACAAGGGGCAAATATGAACTTATGCTGTGCACGTTTAGCTGTTTTGAGACATAGCCAAATATACTCCTTAAACTCACTTGTGTTTTGCAAACAATTGTCAGCTCGAACAAAATATGGACATAACCACCCAAACTGATCGCGTCCACGAGGATCATCTTGGAGTAATCTTCAAAGCACAACCAAGTACGTAACATAGATATATTATTATATATTGCAAGGGAAGTTCATATATTTCATAAGTACAACTATTATACCTCACGAAGGCTTGAATCAAGGAAACATTCAACATTTCTCCGCAAAGGAACTCCTTCACATCAACCTTAGACACCCATGTCGATGTTTCCTCGTGGTAGTTGAATTCCGTGGTACCCAACTTCACCTCCACAGGTGTATCATCCGGCATATCATGCACATTTGCATGTAGCCATAAGCATGCCTTAGTGAGACACTGAAGCGTTGATTTCTTAATCCAAGTATCTTTAGAGGGGTTTTGTTCGCAACTTAAACCTTTGGAGTCTTGCGTTCCTTTACCCGAAATGGCCTTCTTTGGCCTGCTTGTACCCTCCTTCTCCTTCGCCTTTTCTAGAGGAGGTGAGTCTGCCTTGCTTTCCTTGGGCTTGTTTATTCTCTCCAAAACCTATTAATTCAAAGGGAAAAACATTCAACTTAGTTAGTTAATATTTAATAGGTATGAAATAAATCAATTTGAATATGGATTTTAGTTTCTCATTTTACCTCGTCTGAAAACCTCACCCATGCCGATGGCCACAACACATAACCACCACGAGCGTCGATCAAGACATTTATATCAACTGACGATTTAGGCAACAGAAGAGCAAAGTCTTCATAACCAGGAGTGATGGTGACTACACTAATCGCCAAGTGGTCATTGTCCACACACTCGTGATGGACTATTGCTCGTTCACTTCGTGGTTGTGCATTTCCTTCAGCCACCACAATCAACCCTCATCTTTTACATCTAGTGACATAGATTCATTAGAGCGTGATCTTGTACCCGCGGAGGAATCTTTAGCACAAGCTTTTTTCACACCGAGACGAATACCACCAAAACCCCTCAAACGTCTATTGTGGTCCTTTCCAAAAGTTTCGTAAAGAGCATCTTTGTTGCCTTCGGGAGTGAACTCGCCGCTAACCTCTTTTTGCTTGATCCCCATCTACATAGATTATAGAACTACAAGTGTAAATATAAAAAATAACAAATTAACAAGGGGGGTTGTGCAATTGGGGGGGATTGTGCGGGGGTGTGGCAAAGAAAGGGAGGGGGTCTACAGGGGGCCAGCAAGGGGGGTTGGGGAACAAACAGGGGGGGGGGAGGTCTGCGCAGGAGGCACATGCGCACGGCCAGGGGGGGGTCCGAGGGGGGCGGCGGGGTGGGGGTTACGGTAGGGAGGCAGCGGGGAAGGGGGTCTAAGGGGGGAGGCGGGGGGGGGCGGGGGGAGGCAAGGGGGGAGGGGGTCGCGGGGGTGGGGCAACGGGGAGGGGGTCCGAGGGGGTGTAGCGGGGGCGGGCAGGAGGGAGCGCAGGGGGAAGGGGGGGTCCGCGGGGTGGGGGGCAGCGGGGAGGGGGTCCGAGGGGGGGGGTGCAGAATGGGGCCGACAGGGAGGCAGCAGGGGGAATGGGGGTTTGCGGGGGTAGGGCGGTAGGGGGGCCGCAGGGGTGGGCCGGCGGGGAGGCGGCTAAGGGGACGGGGGTGCGGCAGGGAGGCAGCAAGGGGACGGGGGTCTGCAGGGGGGATGGCAGCAAGCGGGATAAAAACAAATCATTGCAATTACTTACAACGGCATTTGCTATCTTCAAGGTCCTCGGATCTGAAATGGTCATTTTATTGTTTGAATCACGCCTATGCATGGAGCACCACCAATCAGCGACACGGTCAACTTTGACAGATGCGGTGTTGGAAGCAAAATATGTCGTTGTAAATGCATCGATAGAAGGGTAAAATTTATCGTTAATCCACATCTGTCTCGCCCTCGCAAAAGTATAGGAACCCATACGATGGTAGTGGTTCCTCTGTTTTGAACTGTGTGCATGTTTCTCACGCTTAGCCTATAAAATCACATGGTTAGTTTGAAAACACATCTAATTGTATTAAAAGTAAATATACAAAGTCGAATGTGCGATAAATAGCGCAATACTTACCACCATCTCCGGCGTAGTATTTTGGGCAACAAATGCCTCCCAATCTTCTCGTTTTATATGGCCCCAAATCTCATAAGGCATGTTACCCGGTTGTCGTGGCTCCTCCTCTCCCCCGTCCTTTTCTGTTTCTTCTGTCTCATTTTGCTTTGATTTTACAATTTTCCTCCTATTTACATTCCCCTTTCTCCGTTGCGTGATCCACCCACTAACTAGTTTGCTTTTGAAAGCTCTAAATCTTTCGGCCAGCGTGGATAGGAACAACGCCTTTTCGGCTTCATTAGGAGTAATATGGAACAAATTCTATAGAAACAAAAAGCCAACAAATAATTAATTTCCATATACATATATATCAATGAAAACATGTTGTTATTAGAGCTATATATGTCCTAACATGTGGCTAAATGTGAGAAACTAAGTACATTGAACATGAAAAGCAAAAACCGACCCGAAACGGCCTTCATTTACCCAAAATGGGTTTCAAAGCATAAGAAGTGATTTTTCTTAACTTTAATGGTTGTATATGTTGTTATTACAACTAAATATGTCCTAACATGTGGCTAAATGCGATAAACTAATTACATAGAACATGAAAAGTAAAAATCGGCCCGAAATGGCCTTCATTTACCCAAAATGGGTTTCATCTACACAAAATGGGTTTCAAAGTATGTGAATGGATTTTAGTTAACTCTAATGGTTGTATATGTTGTTATAAAAGCTATATATGTCCTAACATGTGGCTAAATGCGAGAAACTAAGTACATTAAACATGAAATGCAAAAACCAGCCCGAAATGGCTTTCATTTACCCAAAATGGGTGTCAAAGCATAAGAAGTGATTTTTCATAACTCTAATGGTTTTATATGTTGTTATTACAACTAAATATGTCCTAACATATGGCTAAATGCGATAAACTAAGTACATTGAACATGAAAAAAAAAAAATCGGCCCGAAATGGCCTTCATTTACCCAAAATGGGTTTCAAAGCATTAGAAGTCATTTTTCTTAACTCTAATGGTTGTATATGTTGTTATTACAACTAAATATGTCCTAACATGTGGCTAAATGCGACAAACTAAGTACATTGAACATGAAAAGCAAAAATCGGCCCGAAATGGCCTTCATATACCCAAAATGGGTTTCAAAGCATAAGAAGTGATTTTTCTTAATCCTAATGGTTGTATATGTTGTTATTACAACTAAATATGTCCTAACATGTGGCTAAATGCGAGAAACTAAGTACATTGAACATGAAAAGCAAAAACCGGCCTGAAATGGCCTTCATTTACCCAAAATGGGTTTCAAAGCATAAGAAGTGATTTTCTTAGCTCTAATGGTTGTATATGTTGTTATTACAACTAAATATGTCCTAACATGTGGCTAAATGCGAGAGACTAAGTACATTGAACATGAAAAACAAAAACCGGCCCGAAATGGCCTTTATTTACCCAAAATGGTTTTCATCTAACCAAAATGGGTTTCAAAGCATGTGAATGGATTTTAGTTAACTATAATGGTTGTATATGTTGTTATAAGAGCTATATATGTCCTAACATGTGGCTAAATGCGATAAACTAAGTACATTGAACATGAAAAGCAAAAACCGGCCCAAAATGGCCTACATTTACCTAAAATGGGTTTCATTTACCCAAAACGGGTTTCAAAGCATGTGAATGGATTTTAATCAACTCTAATGGTTGTATATGTTGTTATCACAACTAAATATGTCCTAACATGTGGCTAAATGCGACAAACAAAGTACATTGAACATGAAAAGCAAAAATCGGCCCGAAATGGCCTTCATTTACCCAAAATGGGTTTCAAAGCACAAGAAGTGATTTTTCTAAACTCTAATGGTTATATATGTTGTTATTACAACTAAATATGTCCTAACATGTGGCTAAATGAGAGAAACTAAGTACATTGAACATGAAAAGCAAAAATCGGCTCGAAACGGCCTTCATTTACCCAAAATGGGTTTCAAAGCATAAGAAGTGATTTTTCTTAACTCTAATGGTTGTATATGTTGTTATTACAACTAAATATGTCCTAACATGTGGCTAAATGCGAGAAACTAAGTACATTGAACATAAAAAGCAAAAACCGGCCCGAAATGGCCTTCATTTACCCAAAATGGTTTTCATCTAACCAAAATGGGAATCAAAGCATGTGAATGGCTTTTAGTTAACTGTAATGGTTGTATATGTTGTTATAAGAGCTATATATGTCCTAAGATGTGGCGAAATTCGAGAAACTAAGTACATTGAACATGAAAAGCAAAAACCGGCCCGAAATGGCCTACATTTACCTTAAATGGGTTTCATTTACCCAAAATGGGTTTCAAAGCATGTGAATGGATTTTAGTTAACTCTAATGGTTGTATATGTTGTTATTACAAATAAATATGTCCTAACATGTGGCTAAATGCGAGAAACTAAGTACATTGAACATGAAAAGCAAAAATCGGCCCGAAATGGCCTTCATTTACCCAAAATGGGTTTCAAAGCATAAGAAGTGATTTTTCTTAACTCTAATGGTTGTATATATTGTTATTACAACTAAATATGTCCTAACATGTGGCTAAATGCGAGAAACTAAGAACATTGAACATGAAAAACAAAAAACGGCCCGAAATGGCCTTCTTTTACCCAAAATGGGTTTCATCTACTCAAAATGGGTTTCAAAGCATGTGAATGGATTTTAGTTAACTCTAATGGTTGTATATGTTGTTATAAGAGCTATATATGTCCTAACATGTGGCTAAATGCGAGAATCTAAGTACATTGAACATGAAAAGCAAAAACCGGCCCGAAATGGCCTTCATTTACCCAGAATGGGTTTCAAAGCATAAGAAGTGATTTGACTTAACTCTAATGGTTGTATATGTTGTTATTACAGCTAAATATGTCCTAACATGTGGCTAAATGCGAGAAACTAAGTACATTGAACATGAAAAGCAAAAATCGGCCCAAAATTGCCTTCATTTACCCAAAATGGGTTTCAAAGCATGTGAAGTGATTTATCTTGACTCTAATGGTTGTATATGTTGTTATTACAACTATATATGTCCTAACATGTGGCTAAATTCGAGAACTTAAACTAATTGAGTTGAAAATTAAACTTACACAAGTGTCTTCCCATAATGATTTCTTCATTCTCTCGGGCACATCTTTCCATTTGACCAAAATGTTGAGTTTGCGCATACAAAACCCAATATGTTGCCCATACTTTGCACGCCACTTACCACATGGTTGACCCAAATCATCATACTCGAGGCTCATATGGATCTTTCTATCAAAATTCAAACCCTTAGTCGCACCCCTTCCTTTTCGCTTCTTTGTTGCAACGATGCTTGGAGTTTTGGTGGTGCTATGCAGTTCTTTCCCCGCATTATTGTGTGGCACAACGATGGATGAAATACATGGATAATCTTCCCTAGCATTGTCGTCAATGGGGGGGGAGCATTATCGGCTAGCTCCTCATTTATTTCAGCCAAGCGAATTTCCCTATCACACAAGGGCTTCTCCTCATCATGCGCTATGTCTTCCTGCTCACCTTTATCCTCCTCCTTGTCCGCATCATACTCATCATCATCATCCAATGACTTATCATAATCATCATCGGTTTCTTCCTCCACAATCACATAATCTCGGACCATGTTTAAAAGTCCTAAAATAATGTAAAAAACGATATAAGAAACGCACAAGAGTTAACAAAAAAACAACGGTATCAAACAAACATCAAACAAATATAAACATTAGAAATGAACATCAAACGAATAGCAAATGAACATAAAAAACAAAGCAAACATCCTGCTGCCCCCACCCCTGCTGCCCCCACTGTAGACCCCCCCACCCGTTGTTCTCCCCCTACGGACCCCCCCCACCCTGCAGACCCTACTACACCCCCATACAGGACCGCCCACCCCTGCAGACCCCCCACCCTACTTCCCCCTTGCAGACCCCCGGCCCAGTGCCCCCCCTGCAGATCCCCTACCCTTGCGCCCCCCCAGACCCCCCTTTCTTTGCCCCCACCCCCGCAGAACCACCCCTACCGCCCACCCCCTTGCACGCCCCCCCACCCCGCTTCCCCCCTTATAGACCCCCCGGGCAGCTGCCCCCCCGTGACCCCCCCCACCTTGCTGCCCCCTTGCGGACCCCCCCCTGCTGCCCTACCCCTCCCGCACAAGCCATAATTCGATCGAAAAGACGGAAACGACATTCATCTACCCGAGATATCTTTAAAATCATGTGACCCAACGTATAGTGACTCTAATGGTGATACTTATACGAATAAGAACTATGAATGACCTAAAATGAGGCTACAAGCGACAAATTAAAGAAATCGAGCTCGAAAAGCCGAAATCGGCCCGAAATGACATTCAATTACCCAAAATGGGTTTCAAACGTGTGAAGCGAGTTTAGTTGATTGTAATACATATATACATACCAATAAGAACTATACATGACCTAAAATGAGGCTAAAAGCGATAAAGTAAAGAAATTGAGCTCGAAAAGCCGAAATCGGCCCGAAATGACATTCACTTACCCAAAATGGGTTTCAAAACATGTGAAGCGAGTTTAGTTGATTGTAATACATGTATACATACCAATAAGAACTATACATGACCTAAAATGAGGCTAAAAGCGATAGATTAAAGAAATCGAGCTCGAAAAGCCGAAATCGTCCCGAAATGACATGCACTTACCCAAAATGGGTTTCAAAACATGTGAAGCGAGTTTAGTTGATTGTAATACATATATACATACCAATAAGAACTATACATGACCTAAAAGGAGGCTAAAAGCGATAAATTAAGTTAATTGATCTGGAAAAGCCGAAATCGGCCCGAAATGACATTCACTTACCCAAAATGAGTTTCAAAACATGTCAAGCGAGTTCAGTTGAACGTAATACATATATACATACCAATAAGAACTATTCATGACATTACAAGCAACAAAAAGTGAGAAATTAAGTCAAATACCTTGAAAAGCCTAAAGCTGGAATTTGAACTTGAGAAGTCGAGCCTATGTTTACTTTTGCCACCTTCCAATGAAGTTTCAACCATTATCTCTTCCCCGTGATCTGCACGCATGTATTTTGTCACTAACTCGACATCAATGACATCGAACTTGGGAATGGTGAAAGGCGGGGTGTCTTCAAACGCATCATACTCCTCCTCTTCCTCAACATCACCAACTCCAAGTACACTTCTTTTTCCAGGGACAACAATTGACCACTTGTTATCAGAAGGGTCAGTTACGTAGAATACTTGCTTAACTTGTGATGCAAGCACGAATGACTCTTCACTATAATGCAACCGACCCAAGTCTACAAGAGTAAATCCATAAGGGTCATCTTTTCTTATGTAGCGCCGGTTATAATCAACCCACTTGCATCGAAATAAGCAGACCGTGAAAACAAAGTAGTCAAGCTCCCATATATCTTGAACCCGCCCATAGTATAACAATTTAGCATCAATAGGAGACTTGTCTTTGGCACTTGCATACTGTGTAGATGATGCCTATACTGAAACGCCACTATTCTGCAGAGATCTCGACTTTTGATCTTGACGATCTGTCCAAAATGTAAATCCGTTAACATCATAACCCTCATAGGAGTGCACAGCTTCTCGAGGACCAAATGCTAGCCACTTCAGAGTTTCAGAAACATTGGAATCTACTTCACGCATTAATCGGTTATGGAACCAATCAATAAACGTCTTATTATGCAACTGCATCAATGCTCTAGTCCCTTTACCTGAATTTTGATCGCGTAACTCCTCCATATGCTCATCTAAGTAGGGATGGACTTGTACCATATGCTGCAATACACATAAGTGTGCTTGTATGCGCCTTTCAACAGGAGGTACGATCATTTTGGAGCCAAGTGTACCTTTACCCTCGAGTCTGCCCTCGTGTCGAGATGTAGGAAGTCCAATAGGATTAACATTAGGTAAGAACTCAGCCACAAAATTACTGACCTCATCACTCACAATCCCCTGAATTATACTTCCTTCTGGTTGCGCAGGATTCATTACTTTATCTTTTAAAGAGCCCATATGTCTCTCAAAGGGATAACACCACCTCAAAAACACCGGACCACATAGCTTAATTTCTCGAACTAGATGTACAACCAAATGGACCATAATGTCGAAGAAAGCAGGTGGGAAATGTAATATCCCAAACATTTAAACATGATTAATTAAATGATAATTGTAATTAGTGGCTAAATTTCTGCTATAATTTGCAATTAAAAGTATTGCTCTAAAATTAAGTAATGATATAAAGACTTAGGTTTTTATTAAATAATTCAATTTCATAAATCATAGGTTACCAGTGATAAATGTTGGAAGAAGTAAGTAGGAAAAGTTGGTTTAATAAATAAAGGAAGAAGGTTTAAAAAAAAAATGAAGACAAAGTTGACTTTTCTCTCTTCTTCCTCTCTTATGGCAAACATGCCAAACCTTCTTCAGCTTTATCTCTGCTCCAAGCTACCGACCACACTCCTCCTAAGTCAACAATGCAGTTTTTGCTTCCCAATCACCATTATTTCACCTCCATTTTGTTCCCATAATTCTATCTATAAATACCCACTAATTCAAGGATGAAAAACCACAACCCAAAATCAATAACATCTAAACTCCTCCTCTCTTTTCTCTCTGGTCATAATCACCACAGTCACCACCGGTGTACCGCCGGCGCACCACCAGTGCACCACCTGCACCTCTCGCCGCTTGCCTTCGACCACCGCGGGCAAACGTCGTCGCTCGCCGGAGCCCAACCCGCAGCCTAGTTTCTTCTCTCCTCATTCTCTCGCATTCTGTCCCCTGCCCCACTCCTGTTCGCTGCTGCCCGAAGCTTGGTTGCTCGACGAGCGCCGCCTCACAACCGCCAGACTTCCGCCGCCCAGCCTCGTCAGCTCTCGTCACCCCTCGCTGGAGCCCGAGTTCCCCTGCTCTTCGCTGCTCCTAGTTGAGCAGAGGTATAAATTACCTCTTATGTTTTGGTTTTATTATTTAGTAGCTAAGCCCAATTATGTCTATGTTGAGTTAATTTAGTTTTGGGCCTCAATCTAATTAGTTTAAGTCACCTAGTTAACTAATTGGGCTGATTTTATAAAAACTAAACTGATTTAGTTAGCTTTAAGTTAAGCCACTTAGTTTAACTCTTTTGTTGAATTGTTATTACTTAAAAACTAATTGGATTCTAATATGTTAAATTTACGATTTATTAATCACCTAGTTTAAATCTGAATTTTATGATTAAGGGGTGAAATAGTTTGTGTAATTTTTTTTATGATAATTAGTTTAATTCATTAATTCATTAATATGTAAGTTTCTAGATGTTACGATAAAATTAAGGTTATAAGTATGATAAGTTCAGTTAGCTAAGATAATATAGATAATCATTCTAGTTTAGTAATAATCACGCTTAAACTTGTTTGTGGAATAAACGAGTAATTTGATAGTTTAATAAATTATCAATCACTAATTTAAAAATTGGTAAATCATGTTAAGACTTAGAGATAATAATATTGTTTTATGGTTGGTTCAGTATAGTATATTCATTTTAGTAACAAGTACTTATAGATGGAAGTATTAGAATATGAAAACCTTATTCACAAGTTATTAAACATGAATTAGAAATCAAGATTAATTTGTTAATGCCACCTAAATATATGACTCTTATGATTAAAAGACGTGTATAATAATAACATGAATAGTAAATCAAGATTATGGTTATAATGTTCACCTAAGTATGACCCTTATGTTTTAAAAAGACTTTATAGGTAATGTCATAAGTATTACGACGCCTAATCAAATAATATTTTAGAAAAGTTGTCCTAGTTAAATAGTAACGAATTCCGTTATTTAACTCTTAATTAGATTAATGGATAAAGGATATTACAAGCCTCCCTCGGCTATCAAGGTTGTTAAGCAAGAATCCAGGTAACGTCTACTGCTAACACCCGCACTCCCTTTCCAACTATGTTTCATATGATGCTTTTATGAAATGCATATCCAATGTTTTATATGGTGTGCGGGATATGAAATGTTTATCTATATAAACGATGTTTGTTAAATGATTTGATGCTATGAAGGATGACAACTTTGATATGATTATGATTACGATGATATTTTATGATTATAATGATGTTTTATGATTGTGATTAAGATTATGTAATGTAATTATGATACGCAAAAGAAATGAAACACGGTAAAGTTAAGAGAAAGAGTATTAAGTTGTGTCGGGTCGTGCGCGTACCTTCTGGCGGCAAGCCCACCTTTTGATGGGGGACAACATCCTCGGTGGCACCCGCAATATGGCATTATGCCACCTTCTTATGGGGGACAATGTCGTCGGTGGCTCTGCCTTATGTTACCATTGGCATTATATGCCATTTTCTGATGGGGGACAAATGTTATCGGTGGCTTTTGCCTCTGTTACGATTTATGGCATTACATGCCACCTTCTGATGGGGGACTTATGTCCTCGGTGGCTTTGCCTTCCGTTAAGCTCATTTAACTAATGAAAGTTTCCTGATAATGATTATGTTAATGAATGATGATAATGATAATGATAATGACAACCTGAGTGGTTTTTGAATTCCTGATTTGAAGTGCATGTTTATGAAATGGTTTGACTATATTCTCTTCTCCCTGTTTGCAACTAAAATGAATTGAAATGGTTTTACGATGTTAGGGTAGTATGTTACTGAGCCTCGGCTCATGACGTTTTGTTTTCCTGTTTTAGGTATGCTTATGAAGATGGGAAGGCGTAGCAGTGAGGAAAGATTAACTTTAGATTATGCAACTATGAAAGTTATGTATTATAAGTTCACTTACACTAAGTTATGAAAAATTAGCTATGTTTGGGTTATTAGTTATTGTTATTATAATATGTTTACTTTTATGAAAGAATGTTGCCTTGTACCTTCTGGACGGGAGGTACGGCAGTGATGCTCCGACTAAATTAGGTCTTCCGCTGCTAATGATTGATTAATTAATCTAATATTGATGCTTAGGAGTCGGGGTGTTACAGAGTGGTATCAGAGCCAAGGTTTCGGTGCCTGAAGTGAATCCTTGAAGGTTTCACGTTAAGAATTAATTATTACTTTAAGTAGTCCTTAAAATGAAAATTAATTGTTTAGTTAACTTATAAGTATAAGGAAATGATTGTAAATTATAATGACACACTAAAACTATCACTAGTGGAAAAAACATCACGTGCTCCGGTTAAAAAGCGTACAAGTGCTCCGTATTTGACCCGTAGCAGACGCCATACGAGCACTGGAGCATTTATCAAGTGCTCCGGTTGAACCCCTTCATCCCACATTTTTCTCAAATCATCAACAAGTGGCTAGAGGTAAACATCTATGTCGTTTCCAGGCGGTTTCGGCCCTGAAATAAGAATCGACAACATGATGTACTTGCGTTTCATGCACAACCAAGGAGGCAAGTTGTATATAACTAGAAGAACCGGCCACGTACTATGTTGAGAACTAAGAGTGCCAAATGGGTTCATCCCATCCGTGCATACGCCAAGCCTCAAATTTCTGGCCTCGGCACCAAAGGGCTTATGCACCCGATCGATACCTTTCCACTCGAGGAGAATCATCCGGATGTTTGATAAAACCGTCCTTCTTCCTTTGTTCTGCATACCACATCAAGTTCTTAGCATCTTTTTTAATTGAAAACATGCGCTTGAATCGTGGTATAATCGGAAGATACCACATCACCTTTGCTGGAGGCCCTTTCTTATCACTAACCCCTGCGCGCCTGTAACGCGACTTCCCACATCGAGGACACTCATCCATATTTTCATATTCATTTCGCTATAGCACACAATCGTTTGGAGAAGCATGTATCCTCTGGTACTCTAAACCGAAGGGACACATCAGTTTCTTAGCATAGTAGTTCGACTTGGGTAGTTCATGGTCGTCCGGCAACATATCACCAAAGGCTTGCAACAAGGAAGTGAAACAAGAGTCACTTATACCGGCTTTCGTCTTGATATTAAAGAGTGTTATCATGGCCGTCAGCTTCGTGTACCTCGTACAACCGGGATACAACGGTTTCCGAGATGCCTCGGTCATGCAGTCAAAAACACGAGGCTGTTTGCCAGCATAATCATCCACCCCCTCCATCATCTCCTCTATATAGTCCCCTTCATCATCATCATCCTCTACTTCATTATCCTCATATTCGTCCTCGATGTTCTTGTCATTCTCAATGATATCAAACTCACCTCCTTCATGCACATCGTTAACAATGGCATTCCCACCATCATATATACCCTCCTCACCGTGCCAAACCCATACATGGTAGTCTTGCCTAAAGCCGCGACGAAAGATATGCTCCCTAAGCAACCCAATGGTACTAACCATGCCCGCATTACTACAATCAACACAAGGACAATAAAACCCCTCGGTTCCCGTTGCAGCCTGATGACTTAATGCAGCATCACAAAATTCATAGACCCCATCCACGAATTCACACGTGTCGCGACTACCGTACATCCATGCACGATTCATATCAATCAGACCATTAATTAAACACAAGCAACAAGTACCTCATGTCAATGACGAACTTCATTACATGATTAGAGTTTATGAACCATATATATTTAATGAAATTAGGCATGCTTTCCAAGGGTCTCTATCACTCCAACCTAACCCATCCTTAGATGTCTAATCTCACTAGTGAATGTATGCCTTCTTTTTTATTCTACGGAAAATCCGGCAGCATTTCCCTACAGTTCTCCTAGTACACGATGTAGATATATAGTTACCTATATCTACATATGTACCCAAAGAACAAAAGTAGGGAAACGACGAGCCAAGATTTTCCTCTAAGTGAGATTAAACATCTAATAACAGTCCCACACCGAGGACTATTCAAGACTTACTAATAATGAGTAAGTCTCGAACGGGTATCTAGGCATATGATATGATGATGCATACAAAACTAAACTAAACTAAACTAAACCAAACTAAACTAAACTAAACCAAACTAAACTAAACTAAACTAAATTAAACTAAACTAAACTAAACTAAACTAAACAAAACCCAACAAAACAAAACTAAACTAAACTAAATTAAACTAAACTAAACTAAACTAAACTAATTAAGTACAACAACAACAACAACAACAACAACAACAACAACAACAACAACAACAACAATAACAACAACAACAACAACAACAACAACAACAACAACCACTACAACAGCAACAACAACACAACAACCACTACAACAACCACAAACAACAACAACAACCCCACCAAAGCCCTAGTATTTTAACCTAAAAATCACACTAACTACTTAAACTAAAATCAAATTAACTCAAATCAATCAACTTTGAACCCTTTAACTATTATACAACCTAATTTCACTAACAATCATTCATAAAACTACAATGAATTATAAACTTGAAGTTTCAAATATGAGATTAAAATAATAGTTATGAACTTTTAGTTACCTAGGAAGAGGTGGAGGAGGAATGTAGTTATTTAGGGTGGGGTAGAGGACGAATGTAGTTGTTTAGGAGGAGGAAAGTGGAGGTGCGCTGAAAATCGCAGAGTAGACACGAGTGGTGGTGCGCAAGCTAGGGCAGCAGTAGTGGTGCGCAACCTAGGGAGCCCAGTTGGTGGTGGAAGCTTCGGGTGGCAGCGGAATCAGGTGGTGGCGGTGAGGTGTGGTGGTGCGTCGTCGTACCCAGTGTGGTGGCGCTCAGTGTGGAGACTTGAACTCGCTGAAGGAGGAATGAGTTGAAAATGGGTGGAGGGAACTGAAATTGGGTGAATTAAGCGAGGGAAAAAACACGGGATTTTGTGGCAGGAAAAAAAACCGAAAAATCTAACGCGGTCCTAAGAACTGGATCAGATTATTGAAAACCGCAGCAGATTATATAATCTGATCCGGTTCACTAAAAGACCGGATCAGATTTTTTGCCCAGACTTCCCTCCCACTTTTTCATTGATTTTCGGATGCGGTTTTCTTAAAACCGAATCTGTTACTAAGTGACAGAAAAGGTATTTTCCACTAGTGCAACCCAAATGAAATGCTCTAGCTCTCAAAAGTGCATCATCTCTTGTAGTGGTATAAATGAGTAGGAAATGCATCAAACATGCTAATTCCTACAATAATCATCCTGAAACTACAAACACACTACAAGGAACACATTAGTACTAAAAATGGCTCCGAAGAGCGCAATTAAGACCAATAATCAATGAGGGACGGGGTTAAAAACTCTATGTAAAATAGACATATCAAACTCCCCCAAGCTAGACTTTTGCTTGTCCCTAAGCAAAACCTGTCTGAAGATCAAAAGTTCAAGGAAGTAATAGTCGTTTCACCCCAACATAAAATCGTTTCAAAAACATTTAGTAGACTATAGATCGAACCAAGCACACCACAAATCACAATCTGTAAAGCTCAACAGATAAGCACCAATCAGGGATAAGAATCAAAAGAGGCCACTAGACATGCACCACAAATCAATGAGAAGGATCTCACAAGGGGACTCTCCACTCATTTGTAGAACACTCTCCAAGCAGTTAAAATGACTGTCTTTAACCAACCCCAAGTGCCCATCCCAACTCTCACACTCATGTGTTTGAAGGATGATTAATAACACTTAATTGCCAAACTTCACCAAGTTAGTCCTTAGGCTTGTGTCATCTCTCCACATTAGGTTACTATACATGCAAACAAATCATATGACTCATTGAAGGTTGTAATGGGGCTCATGGTAGTAGGTGTGGTAAATATTTGTGAATGTGGTGCTCAAGGAAGTGAAGTATTACTACAACTTTGATGGAATAATCCACACAATATATTAAATTTCAACACAAGTATAACCAAATTTCTTTTCTTTCATCTCCTTTATCCTTTCATATAATCCAAGCGAAGACTTCCAACTCGATGTTTTTCAATTTTCTTTTCTTTTGTATTTTTCTTTGAAAGCCTTACTTGTCTCATTTTCAAAAGTTTTCAACTTTAGCTACTAGCTAATAATGATAGAGGAAAATCAACAATTAGGACTCGAAAATAATAATGCGGAGTCCTTCTTTTTCCATGTATACAAATTTTTCTCTTTTTTCAATTACACCAACAACCAATTTCATCCATCAAATGTCAACCAACATACATTTCCTAAATACTTCACAACCAAAGGTAAAGAGATGTATTTTTGGAAAATGAGGAGCTCATAGCGTGGTTATCAAAAGAAATAGGCTCAGCTCAGAGTTGTTAACTAGGGGAAATAAATGCGGGAAAGGCTATTTGGTCTTATGGTGCAATTTCCTAAGAGAGTCATAATCATTTTTGTTTAGCCATCATATAGTCAATGCATCAATGGAGAGAAAACACAAGTTCTAGTATCCCTCATAGAAGTGGGCATACACACATGAAAAGGAAAAAAACTGGAATATATGCAGTTTCAAAGCACAGAAGCTCACAGTTAAACCCAAACATGCTTGTAGGACATATAGAGTGCCACAATTATGATTCTTATCATAGATCAAAGTAAAAAAAAAATGTCTTGATCTTGTGATCAATCATTATGTCATGCCCATCAACAATCCAAAGTCAAAACACAAATATGATGATACAGGGCACAGGGAAACAACTATTCAACTTAACTCTGATTTGCTCACAGTTAAACTCAAACATGCTTGTAGGACATATAGAGTGCCACAATTATGATTCTTATCATAGATCAAAGTAAAAAAAATGTCTTGATCTTGTGATCAATCATTATGTCATGCCCATCAACAATCCAAAGTCAAAACACAAATATGATGATACGGGGCACAGGGAAACAACTATTCAACTTGACTCTGATTTTCTAGTAAACTAGTATTTTTGTTCTTTTTGCTTTTTTTTTTCTTTTTCTTTTTGTAGAAAACTAAGAAGGGAAAACTAACTAGCTATGTTGAACTAAACAATGAAAGCATTAAACTACCTAGAGAGTGAGAGAAAAATACCATATACACATGAGACATCCTCCCGCAAGCTGAACTTGGCAATGTCCACATCGCAACCAAGGGGAAGAAAAAGAACATGGACCTCAGTCATCCATAGTGTCATCATCACCATAATCATCCTCATCACCAGCATCAGTACTAGTACCGGTGCCACTCCAACAGTACCACCACCATAGGTGGGGTTCCAAGTGTAGCAACTGAGTGTGGACCAGCCTGAGCTATTGTTCCGAGCCTGCAATACTCATTATACATAGGAAACATAGCTAGATAATGGTCGATGTAAATGGTGTCCACTCGGCGCTTGAGGTGATTAATAGCCTGAGTGTTAGCAGCCATATTTAGTTCCATACGCTGCAGAACACTCATCATACCCTCAAAATCAGCAGTAGGGGAGGGAGGTGGGAAGAAGAGGAAAGGATGGAGGGGGCAGGCTCACGCCTACGGTCGGTCTGAGGAGGCTCAGGTACTGGAGCAGTCTGAGGAGGGTTTGTCTCATCACCTACAAGGAGACGGTAAGTGGGTGGTACAACGTCATCAAAGTAGTCATACCCTATAGGTAATTGGATCAAGTCAGGATTAGGGAGGAGTATAGATTTTCGATTGGCAATTAGCCACCTAAACTGCTGACCACTAGGAGTAAAGTATCGGGCCGATAGAAAATGGTCAAGATCAAGGTAGGTGGCCCCTGGAACTACATTGTTTCGATTTTCAACATATCTGAAATGGCAGGCATTGTGGGTGATTAGCCCCCTAATAACTATAGGCACATATGTCCTCACACTGCCATCCTCCTCAAAAGTGGGATAAGTGGTGGAAATTTTGTGTAGGTGGTGCATAAAGGCGTAGGCAAGATCAAACTGCATTTTCATGGTAGTAGGCCATAGGTATGTCTCCAGAGTAGTGAGTTCCTCTGTCCGGGTTGTATTGGGTTCCCACCTCCCAAAAATAGTACCCCAAAAAATTTTTACGAGGAATCGGATGCTCGGATTGTGAACAGACTTAATTTGAAGATGTTGGCAATTGGGGGGTCTAACTCCTGTCAAGGCTTGCCAAAAGAGTCCCAACAGCATTGTTTCGGGTTTCTTTCTATCTCCCCTAACAGTCATCCCAAATAGTTGGGCAAATTGCCTAAGAGTTAGTTTACAGTCCGCATTGGCAATCCTAAAATACATGAAGTGATCATGCGATGAATGCTTACGAATTTCAAGGGAGCTTAAAAATTCAAGTGTGATATTGGCATAGGTTCCATGATATAGTGTAAAAAATTCCCCAATACCAACCCCCGCAAACAAGGTCCGGGTGATTTCAGTGATACCAAAAGCATGCAAGAGATCCCGATTAACAAATCTAGTAGGAGAAATCATGCGCTGTTTAAGTTTTTGGAAACATACCCGTTGTTCTTCATCTTTGAAGATGATGTGGGGGTGTGTAGTGTCCGCCTCAATTGCAGGGTTTTCGTTCCCACGTGCACCACGACGATCCGCCATTGAAGAAGATGAGAAACCTTTAAGAAACAACAATGGTGGACAAAGTTAGAAACTTCACAAAAATCTGATTACAAACTTCTTATATGGCACAATTAAGTGTAGGAACACTAATTACAAGGCAAAACTAGCAAAAATCATCACAAAAGTCGAACCTTTACTCAATAAACCCAAGAAAGATGGAGAGAGAATGTGAGAGATTCAGAGGAGGAAGAGGATAATTGGACTGGGGAAAGTGAAAAGGATGAATGGGAGATGAAGAATTGTGAAGAAAAATTGAGAGTTGAGGTTGGGAAGATAGAGTTTAGAGAAAAAAATCGTGTTAGGGTTTGGGGTTTTGGTTTAAGGAGAGTGAGAGAATGAGAGGAAGAAGATGAATGAGTTGTGAGGGAGGAAAAATAAAAATCGTGGGTTTAATGAGTGAAAACCCGTGCTTCGCTGCTTGCCGCCCGACCGGGCGAAATCCGCCCGACCCGCCCAGGCGGGACTTTTACCTTAGGATTTTTCGTATTCTGCTTTTTTTTTCCCAAGGAGCTGGTACTTACGGGCCCGGCCGGGCGATATGCGCCCGACCCACCCGGGCGGTGCCCAGTGAATCTTTTCCTCATTTTTTTTTCGTTTTTGCGATTTTGGCCAAGGAATTACGCTAAAAATAATAATAAAAAAAATGAAAAACTACAAGAAAAAGGAAGAGAGAAAAAAATGAAAAATCGGGTTACCTCTCGAACAGCGCTGGTTTATAAAGGTCCCACACGACCGTTTACCTCCCTCATTCCTCAAGTGGTGATTGTGCTTGGAGGTAGAGTTTCTCAACTAGACCCACAGTAGCACCTGTGTGGTACAACTTTCAAACATTGCCCATTAACCTTGAACACTTCACCTTTTTCATTCATAACATTTACGAACCGAACTTGTTCACTCTAGTATCCGTGAAAGGGCCTGACCATCTAGATTTCAACTTTCCATGGAAGAGTTTGAGCCTAGAATTGTACAATAAAACTTTGCCTCCCACGGCGAACTCCTTCGTAGGATCTTTATGTCATGCCACTTCTTCGTTTTCTCCTTATATACTCGTGCACTATCATAAGCCAATAATCGAAACTCATCAAGTTCATTGAGTTGTAAAAGTCTTTTCTCCCCTACAAGCTTTTGATCCATATTAAGCTCACTAATCGCCCAAAAAGCCTTATATTCTAATTCGACGGGGAGGTGGCATGCTTTCCCATACACGAGCCTATACGGTGAAGTACCAATGGGTGTCTTGAAGGTGGTTCTGTAGGCCCAAAGTGTGTCATCCAACTTCGTACTCCAATCCTTCCTAGACCTTGCAACTACCTTCTCAAGAATGGACTTAACTTCGTGATTGGAGACCTCTACTTGCCCACTCGTTTAAGGATGGTACGCTAAGCCAGTACGGTGGTAAACTCCATAGTTCTTCAAGAGTGTATCCAAATGTCGTTCATGAAAATGGGAGCCTTCATCACTGATCACGGCTCGTGGGACCCCAAATCGTGGGAATATGATTTTCTTGAACAAAGCCATGACTACCTTAGAGTCATTAGTAGGAGATGCCACGGCTTCAACCCACTTACAGACATAATAAACCGCAACCAAGATAGAACAGTTCCCATTGGAAGATGGGAACGGTCCCATAAAATCAATACCCCAAACATCAAAGATTTCAAATTCTAGCTAGAATACCTGTTTGGGGGCATCTCATGCCGTCTCGAAATGTTGTCGGTCCTCTGGCAAGCGTCACATGACATGATGAAAGATTGTGCGTCCTTAAACATTGTGGGCCAAAAGAAACCCGACTCACGGAGCTTCACCACAGTTCTCGAGGGGTCGTGATGCCCTTCATAAGGTGAGTTATGACAACAATTCATAATTCCTTTGACCTCCTACTCAGGGATACATTTGCGGAAAAGACCATGTGAACATTCACGAAACAAGATGTAATCCCCCGTATTTTTATGAATTTTATTAATATATTTTAATATATAGTTATTTATATTATATTATATATTAGCATTTTAATGATTTATCTCTTCAAAGGTTGACTATTTGAAAGTCAAAGGAATTGTTTTAATAATTTATTCAAGTCAAATATTTATTAAAGTCGTGCTTTGAAAGTACTTGAAATGTTTGAAATACCTATTTGGATTTGAAAAAGAGTTTAAATGGGATTGAGGAACCTAAATACTAATCCTAGTGATGTTAGGAGTTCAATCACTATTCCTATTCATCATCAAACTCTATTTGAAGCCCAATTGCCTTTTCCTAAGCCCAAAAGGGAAACACCTATATAAATACCTTGAACCCAAATATTTTACCCACACATTATTTTCTCTCTCCTCACTCCTCAAAATCGGCGCCCCCTATTATGTTCCTCCTCTCGGTTTTCTTTCTTCTCTTCCAAGAAACTATTTCTTCTTCAACAAGAAACCTTCCTCCTTCACTTCGAACCACCGCCGACCACCGTGAAGCCGGCTGCTGCTGCTGCCACATCATCTGCCGGCGTCCTTGTTCCTTCTTTTCCTTCTTGTTTTAGTTTGTTCTTTTCTTCCTCCTTAAGTTTTGATTAAAGATTATGTTTTTATGTTTTGTTTTAGTACTAATTATGATTAGAGGCTTTAATTTACTGTTTTAATGGTGAATCTATGATTATATAAATTATGTATTGAAAGAATAAAATTTCAGATTTGATTATTATATTTAGATTGAGTTTTAATATATCAAAGCATGGATTTTTAGGGTTTAAGAGATTGGAAAATCATAGTAGCATGTTATAAACTCTGAAATTGATTTAAATTATGAATTTAAGCATGTTTAAGTATGTTTAAAGAGAGTTTTACTAAATTATATGCTGCTGGAATTTTAGAAAGGTTGTTATTAAGGGAGTTTGATGGATTTTAATGACTAGTATAGTAGTACTATGCTAGGAAGTATTAGTATTTGAAGTTTTAATGTTAAAAACAAACTTTAGATATATTTCAAGGGGATTTAAAGTATTTTAAAGTTGCTGGAGTTTATTTGGAGTATTGATTATGAATTTATTGGTTATTTTGGGCGGAGAATTCTCTCTAGGCGACTTTAAAGTTGGTTAAAGTGGCATTCCAGTTTGTCAACACAAGGTACGTACATACCTATGTGTTATGTCATGTAGTATCATGATTTAGGAAGGTAAAGTTGTAGTATCATGTACAGGAACTTTGTAAGTTCATATATGATTTCTATTATGATTGGATTTTACATGTTTTATGCTTGTGTGCGAACATGTAAAGATGAGATTTGATTATGAGTTGAATATCATGTTTGTATGGAATAGTGATGCCAGCATGTTGGATTGGCAAATTTATTTATTAATTCACATAGGGGAATTAATATATTTAGTGAGTTAGATCATGTTTAAATCATGTGTTCCCTTATATTATTATTTTCACTACTCTATGAGGACTGTGGGCCTTATTTGGTAAGTTGATAATTTATGCCTTTGAAAGGTAAGTTGGTTGTTGGCTAGGTTCAACAAATAAGAAGGATTGGAATAAAAAGGAATTAATGTTGGGTTGTAAGTTGTATGATCACTTATTTAATCCGAAGATAAAAAGGAAATAAGTTGTGAATGTTTGATTATATGTATCCGTGTTGTTTGTGTGTCATAACAAGTAATAAGTTGTAAATCACGTAAAGTGTAACTTGGATAGTATTAAACTTTAGACTGGTGCACGTCTGAAGTTGGACAATCAGGAGTTGGGGTACATGGTGAGCGTGCCATGGCTTTTTCTGGGAATTGGATTGATCACCGTTCCTATTTTGGTCCAATAACTATTCCATTAAAGTAATAGAAAGATGGTTAAAGTTTAGTTCCGTAAGAGTTATCTGCAGATTGTTACATTGTTTAGATTGTTAGATTGTTATGTTATTATGTATCCCTGCTTATTATTTGTTAGTATCATGTTAGGAATGTTATTTATTATTATGTAGTACTCAGCTTTGCTGATTACGTGCTTTTGTTGTGTATGTTGATCATGGCTTTGCCTTATTGATCCTGTGATGATCCATTTTGGTGAGCATATTCTTTAGTGCATTAACATCTACAGGTTTGCAGATGTTGCATCATGGGGATCTGGGAATGGAGAGCTTGTGTAACAGATTGATTTGATTATCGTGTTTAGTAGAAAAATATTATTTAAGTTTGGTTTGAAGTTAACATTATTAGTGTGTTTGGTTTTAGGTACTTTGTTTATTTATTATATTTCAATTCTAGAGTTTAGTTATATGTTTTCCGCTGCAAAATTCTGAATAAGCCGATACGTTTTCACACGGGCGATAATACTTTGATAATTCTCTATGTTTTATAGTAAAAAGGTATTTTAGAAAAGAGAGAATTATCGTGGTGTTACAAAGTGGTATCTTGGAGCTTTAGGTTTTTATTGGCCTTTTCGTGCCATCTTTAAGTTTTTAGGCGCCTAATTAGCTAGTTGCTTAAAATGAATAAATTATTAGAATTGAGCTCCTACTTATTCATGGTATTCAAATTACCTTCGAAAATTCTTTTTCAAGATTCCAATATTATTTCGATTCGAATTTATTTTTTTAAGGGTCCGATATTTTTCTTATTTTCGTTATTATGTTCGAGATTTTTGAACTATATTTTTATTATGTTCGTGTTTTTTTTCGGTTCCTTACAAATTCGAAAAATTATTTATTTAAGTTATTTTTCAATACTCTAGTTTATTTTATTATTTTATGAGAGATGGGTAGTATAGGAAGGGCATATAGGATAGAAATATTATATGTCTGCATTAAATAGTTAGTTCAGCATGATTATATTTTTTCTTCCCTGCTAAATGTTATATTATCCCTATGCTTTACATTTATCTTATTCTTGCTTATTGCTTATTATTGTCGGGACTATACGCTAAGTGAGAGTATCATTTGCTTATAGAGGTAGTATTCATCTGTTATGGGATCTCTATACATGTCTAATAGAGAGAATATTTGAGTAAGGAGCTATTACAACCCAATTGTATTGAGTGATGATGAGTATGATGGAGAGTTTGATAGTGAGAGCTACACCAGCCTAGAGATCATTATGTGTTGTGTTTTGAAAGTAAACATTCCTGATAGCAATGATGATGTTATTCAGGAGTTTGATTGTACTAGAGGGCAAAACTGAAAGGACATCTATAGTATTACTTGGAGATCTTATTCGAGCAATGCGAGTGATTCAGAGTTGGCCGAGGATGGTCATTAACCCAAAAGGATTAGAAGATCTACTAGACCTTGGAATCCAGGTTATTATTATTCTTATAGTGGAGACTCTGGAGACTTTGAGGATGAAATGTTTACTCCATAAAAGTATAAAGAAAATAAGGATAGGAATGATAATGTAACTCCATAGAGTATTTATTTGTGTTCTAAGGTTAGTAGTTGAATAAGTAGCTAAGCTACAATGGTTTAAATTCTTCTTTAGCGTCTTGATATTGTCGAGGAATAAGTTGGTTATTTTGGATTGGAAAAATATTACTATTATAGTTTGAGGAATAAAAGTAAAGATTTAGTTACTCAAGTGAGCAAGTATTTATTTTGGCACGTGAATGGGAATATTTTATTTTATCGTATTGTTGTGATTGAATTTTATCCTCACATGTGTTATTCTTGATGTGAATATTTTCATGAATGATTATATGTTCCATGATGATTTATTATGTGATATTATTATAACTTCATGAGAAATTGTATGTTGATACGATCTTTATGGTCAAATCAAATGTTGCCTTCATAGTAAATGGCAAGTAGTTGTGTATCGAAACCTAGAGTAGAGTTACTTTAAAACTTTAGGTCGTGCAGTAAAATGGCTAACAACAGTAATGATTTAGCTTCTGCTATTCGCCTATTGGCGGAAAAATTAACTTAAGAAAGAGCTGAGAGTCCCGATCCTGTTGGGGACATATTTCGTCCTCCGTTATTAAAAGTTTGGGGTTAGTAGACTTTAAAGGGGTCGATGACCTTACGCCTTATTGGTATACCTATTCTTTCGGCGTGGGAAGTCATAAGGTGTACCAAGTGTTTAAAGATTTGCCTATGAAGATAGAAGACTGTGTATTTCCTTCTAATTTGATAGAGTTTAATCTGGGAGATCTAGATATTATTCTTGGGATGAATTGGTTAGGCTTCTTCAAGGCCAAAATAGACTGTGAAGCTCATAAAGTAGTATTGAGAATCTCTTTGGGGAAGTTAACTTCGTATTGACGTTTTGGGAAGCCTAAGAACTTTGGGGTCATTTCTGCAATGCAAGTGAAGAAGTTGATGAAGAAGGGACGTGAGTTGTTTCTTTGTAGTGTGCAAGATACTACAATTCGAGTTATGTGTAAATTGAGGTTTATGAATGTTAATGTAATTAGCTAGCAGCTCGGAAGTGAAGAGATTGCATTGAAGATGTACCAATTGTGGGGGTTTATGGATATGTTTCCAAGTGAGATTTCTGGTATGCTGCCTAAAAGAGCCGTTGAGTTCACCATAGACTTAGTTCCTGGAACTACACCTATATTTAAGGCACCCTATAGAAAGGCACCTCTTGAGATGAGTGGATTGAAGACGCAGTTGCAAGAGTTGTTCGCTAAGGGTTATATTAGGCCTAGTGCATCACCTTGGGGAGCTCCTGTGTTGTTTGTTAAGAAGAAAGATGGAAGTATAAGGTTGTGTATTGATTATAGGGAGTTGAATAATGTAACCATCAAGAACAAGTATCCTTTGCCTATGATAGAATGACATATTCGACCAATTGAATGGAGCGAGCGTGTTCTCAAATATTGATTTGCGTTCGGGGTATCACCAGTTTAGGGTAGCTGATAAGGATATACCTAAGACTGCGTTTAGGACTCGTTATGGTCATTATGAGTTTACTGTAATGCGTTTAGGTTAACCAATGCACCTGCCATATTTATGGACTTGATAAATAGGATTTTTCATGAGTTCTTAGATAAGTTCGTTGTTGTATTCATTGATGATATCCTGATTTATTTGAAGAATGAAAAAGAACATGATGAACACTTGAGGATTATATTGGAGACACTTAGAAAAAAATCAGTTGTATGCCAAATTCTCTAAGTGTGAGTTTCGTTTGGAGAAGTAGTAGCATTTTTGGGTCACAATGTGTCTACGGAAGGAGTCTCTGTAGATCCTGCTAAGATTCAAGCTGTGAGTGAGTGGCCAACTCCAAAGAATGTGTCTAATATTCAAAGTTTCCTAGGTCTAGCTGGCTATTATAGAAGATTTGTGAGAGATTTCTCGAAGATAGTGAGGCCAATGACCAATTTGATGGAAAATGAGTCAAAATTCGAGTGGAGTGAGAAGTGTGAGGAAGCTTTTCAGATTTTAAAAGAACGTTTGACCTCCGCACCTGTTTTGACCCTACCTGATGGGAATGAGGGATTTTGGTGTATAGTGATGCTTCAAAAGATGGTTTGGGATGTGTGTTGCAGCAGAATGGGAAGGTGATCGCGTATGCGTCGCGTCAGTTGAAATATTATGAGGCTAATTACCCTACCCATGATCTAGAGTTAGTTGCGATCGTGTTTGCCTTGAAAATTTGGAGACATTAAGTTGTAGTATCTTTACTGACCATGAGAGTTTGCAGTACATGTTCACCCATAATGACCTCAATATGAGGAAGAGGAGATGGTTAGAGTTGATTAAGGATTATGATTTAGACAACCAGTATAATGAAGGGAAGGAAAATGTAGTTGCCGATGCTTTGGGTACAAAATCGAGCCATAGCATGAATGTATTGGTAGTTCCTAAGGAATTGGGTCGAGATATGCAAAAGCTTAGCTTAGAAATCTTAAATCGTGGGGAGATCGAGGCAAGATTGAGTGCTTTGTCGTTGGGGCTGTCAATTTTCGATAAGATCAAAGAGGGTCAAGTTGGACACGTGCACCTAGAGAAGATTAAGGAAAATATGAGGCAAGGTAAGGAAGTTGATTTTAAGATCCATGATGATGGTAGTATGAGGTTCAAGGGAAGGTGATGTGTTTAAGAGGCGTCTTATGGATGGGGGCATAATACTCCATATTCTGTACACCCTGGGGGTGATAAGTTGTATAAGGATCTTAAGGAAAGCTATTAGTGGCCGAATATGAAGCGTGAGGTCGCTGAATTCGTGTCAAAATGTCTAGCCTGTCAGAAAGTGAAGATAGATCATAAGAGACTAATGGGGAAAGTTCAATCCTTAGTGGTAGTATAACAATAATTATCATGCGACATTAGAATAGCTCATTTTGAGGCGTTGTATGGAAGAAAGTGTAGAAGTCCCGTTTGCTGGAATGATTTTAGTGAGAATGGCAGAATTATTGAGGAGACTGTTAAGGATGTGAGGTTGATTCAGACTGCTCAAGATAGGCAAAAGAGTTATGCCGATTTAAAGCGAATAGAAGATGAGTTTGCAGTAGGTGATAAAGTATTCCTGAAAGTATCACCAACTAAGGGCGTGATGAGGTATGGGAAAAATGGCAAATTAAGTGCCAAATATGTAGGTCCATATGAGATTCTGCAAAGAATTGGAAAGGTAGCTTATAGGTTGGCTTTGCTAATGGAGTTCGAGAAGATGCACGATGTGTTTCATATTTTCCAACTCAAGCGTTATATCCCTGAAGAGCATCATGTCTTGGAACCTGAGAGGATCTAGATTGATAGTAGCCTCACATATGAGGAAAGGCCTGTGAGAATTCTTAGTAAGAAGGTGCGTAGTACACGCAATAAGGATGTCAATATCGTGAAAGTACTTTGGTCTAACCATGAGTCTGAATAGGCAACGTGGGAAGCTGAAGATGAAATGAAGAAGAAGTACCCAGATTTATTCCCTGAGGTGAGTTACGAGGGCGTAACTCGTTTACTTTATGGGGGGTAGAATGCGATGGAATTTCGCGCTTTTTACCTATTTTTATGGTATTTTTATGCATTTTTTATGCTTATTTTGGCGATTTGCACATGTTGGTGCAAAATAAATAGATTCTCCGCATAAGAAAATGTGTTCATGAGTAACACAAGTGTTTTAAGTTGGCAAAAGAGTGCACATGAGTGGCACAAGTATTTCTCCAATGGGAGTTGAGTTGAAAAACTTTTGAAAATGTGTGAGTTTTCGCGTCAAGTTTCGGGACGAAACTTCTTTTAAGAGGGGTAGATTGTAATCCCCCGTATTTTTATGAATTTTATAAATATATTTTAATATATAGTTATTTATATTATATTATATATTAGCATTTTAATGATTTATTTCTTCAAAGGTTGACTATTTGAAAGTCAAAGGAATTGTTTTAATAATTTATTCAAGTCAAATATTTATTAAAGTCGTGCTTTGAAAGTACTTGAAATGTTTGAAATACCTATTTGGATTTGAAAAAGAGTTTAAATGGGATTGAGGAATCCAAATACTAATCATAGTGATGTTAGGAGTTTAATCACTATTCCTATTCATCATCAAACTCTATTTGAAGCCCAATTGCCTTTTCCTAAGCCCAAAAGGGAAACACCTATATAAATATCTTGAACCCAAATATTTTACCCACACATTATTTTCTCTCTCCTCACTCCTCAAAATCGGCGCCCCCTATTACGTTCCTCTTCTCGGTTTTCTTTCTTCTCTTCCAAGAAACAATTTCTTCTTCAACAAGAAACCTTCATCCTTCACTTCAAACCACCGCCGACCACCGTAAAGCCGGCTGCTGCTGCTGCCACGTCATTTGCCGGCGTCCTTCTTCCTTCTTTTCCTTCTTGTTTTGGTTTGTTCTTTTCTTCCTCCTCAAGTTTTGATTAAAGATTATGTTTATATGTTTTGTTTTAGTACTAATTATGATTAGAGGCTTTAATTTACTGTTTTAATGGTGAATCTATGATTATATAAATTATGTATTGAAAGAATAAAGTTTCAGATTTGATTATTATATTAAGATTGAGTTTTAATATATCAAAGCATGGATTTTTAGGGTTTAAGAGATTGGAAAATCATAGTAGCATGTTATAAACTATGAAATTGATTTAAATTATGAATTTAAGCATGTTTAAGTATGTTTAAAGAGAGTTTTACTAAATTATATGCTGCTGGAATTTTAGAAAGGTTGTTATTAAGGGAGTTTGATGGATTTAAATGACTAGTTAGTAGTACTATGCTAGGAAGTATTAGTATTTGAAGTTTTAATGCTAAAAACAAACTTTAGATATATTTCAAGGGGATTTAAAGTATTTTAAAGTTGCTGGAGTTTATTTGGAGTATTGATTATGAATTCTATTGGTTATTTTAGGCGGAGAATTCTCTCTAGGCGACTTTAAAGTTGGTTAAAGTGGCATTCCAGTTTGTCTACACAAGGTACGTACATACCTATGTGTTATGTGATGTAGTATCATGATTTAGGAAGGTAAAGTTGTAGTATCATGTACAGGAACTTTGTAAGTTCATATATGATTTTTATTATGATTGGATTTTACATGTTTTATGCTTGTGTGCGAACATGTAAGGATGAGATTTGATTATGAGTTAAATATCATGTTTATATGGAATATTGATGCAAGCATGTTGGATTGGGAACTTTATTTATTAATTCACATGGGAGAATTAATATATTTAGTGAGTTGGATCATGTTTAAATCATGTGTTCCCTTATATTATTATTTTCAATACTCTATGAGGACTGTGTGCCTTATTTGGTAAGTTGATAATTTATGCCTTTGAAAGGTAAGTTGGTTGTTGGCTAGGTTCAACAAATAAGAAGGATTGGAATGAAAAGGAATTAATCTTGGGTTGTAAGTTGTATGATCACTTATCTAATCCTAAGATAAAAAGGAAGTAAGTTGTGAATGTTTGATTATATGAATCTGTGTTGTTTGTGTGTCATAACAAGTAATAAGTTGTAAATCACGTAAACTGTAACTTGGATAGTAATAAACTTTAGACTGGTGCACGTCTGAAGTTGGACAATCAGGAGTTGGGGTACATGGTGAGCGTGCCATAGCTTGTTCTGGGAATTGGATTGATCACCGTTCCTATTTTTTATTCAAAGGTTCCTCGATATTGCAGGTCATTATGGAATACGGAGTCGCGCCCGTATTTCATCTTCCTAGGTGAAGGCTGGTTTTTAGTTAGACAACTCGGTCCAATAACTATTCCATTAAAGTAATAAAAAGATGGTTAAAGTTTAGTTCAGTAAGAGTTATCTGCAGATTGTTAGATTGTTTGATCGTTAGATTGTTATGTTATTATTTATCCCTGCTTATTATTTGTTAGTATCATGTTAGGAATGTTATTTATTATTATGTAGTACTCAGCTTTGCTGATTACGTGCTTTTGTTGTGTATGTTGATCATGGCTTTGCCTTATTGATCCTGTGATGATCCATTTTGGTGAGCAGATTCTTTAGTGCATTAACATCTACAGGTTTGCAAATGATGCATCATGGGGATCTGGGAATGGAGAGCTTGTGTAACAGATTGATTTGATTATCGTGTTAAGTAGAAACATATTATTTAAGTTTGGTTTGAAGTTAACATTATTAGTGTGTTTGGTTTTAGGTAATTTGTTTATTTATTATATTTCAATTCTAGAGTTTAGTTATATGTTTTCCGCTGCAAAATTCTGAATAAGCCGATACGTTTTCACACGGGCGATAATACTTTGAAAATTCTCTATGTTTTATAGTAAAAAGGTATTTTAGAAAAGAGAGAATTGTCGTGGTGTTACGCAAGAAAGGATCATCCCAAAAGTAGAATTTAACATCATGGAGGAACCTTTTCTTTTGTTGGTAGGACAAATCAGGATGTAGTATACCGACGACCAAGTCATTGGCATAGTCAGCAAACCAAGGAATCGGTGAGGTGACTGCATATAGATGATCGTCAGGAAAAGAATCATCTATAGGAGTTGAGTTCATACCATCGTCATGCCTGATCCTTGACAAGTGGTCTGCAACTACGTTCTCTGCTTTTTTCTTATCACGAATTTCTATGTCGAACTCTTGGAGCAAGAGAATCCATCGAATGAGCCTAGGCTTAGCTTCCTTCTTAGATAGAAGGTACTTCAGGGCTGCGTGATCAGTGTAGATAATAACTTTAGAGCCAATCAGATAAGATTGGAACTTCTCTAAAGCATAAACAATAGTCAAAAGTTCCTTTTCTGTAGTAGCATAGTTGACTTGAGCCTCATCCAATGTCTTGTTAGCACAATAAATAGCATGCAAGACCTTACCCTTGCGTTGACCGAGCACGGCTCCAACTGCATAATCACTTGCATCGCACATTATCTCGAAATGGAGCTCCTAATCGGGAGCTCGGATAATAGGTGCAGTTATCAAAGCTTGCTTGATCCTATCAAAAGACTCAAGACATTCATCTGTAAAATCAAATGGAGCATCCTTAAGAAGGAGTTGGGTCAGTGGTTTAGCAATTTTTGAAAAATCCTTGATGAGACGGCGATAAAACCCCGCATGACCAAGGAAACTTCGTACCCCTTTAACATTAGTTGGTGGGGGTAATTGCTCAATCACTTGGACCTTAGCTCGATCCACTTGGATGCCCCTATCAGAAACAATATGGCCTAAAACAACTCCTTCTGTCACCATAAAATGACACTTTTCGCAGTTCAAAACCAAATTACATTCTTCACATCTTTTCATGACTTTAGTGAGATTAACTAAGCATGTATCAAAAGTAGAACCATATACACTAAAATCATCCATAAAGACTTCCATGATAGACTCTATGAACTCAGAAAAAATACTCATCATGCATCGTTAAAAGGTGGCAGGGGCATTACACAAACCAAAGGGCATTCTACGATATGCAAAAGTGCCATAAGGGCAGGTAAAGGTTGTCTTTTCTTGATCTTCAGAATGAATGGGAATTTGGAAGAAACCTGAATACCCATCCAAATAACAGAAATATTTATGACAAGCCAACCTTTCAAGCATTGGTCAATAAAAGGTAGAGGAAAGTGGTCTTTTTTAGTGGATATATTGAGTCTCCTATAGTCTATACACATAAACCATCCAGTCACAGTTCTAGTAGGAATTAACTCATTCTTTTCATTTTTCACAACAGTCATACCACCTTTTTTTGGTACTACTTGTACAGGACTTACCCACTTAGAATCAGCAATAGGGTTGATAATACCTGCATCAAGTAGTTTCATCACTTTTTTCTTAACCACTTCCTGCATTTTTGAATTCAGTCTGCTTTGTGGTTGAATGCATGGCTTATAATCACCCTCAAGGTGTATCTTGTGCATACAAAAATCGGGGCTTATACCCTTCAAATCGTCAATACTGTAACCGATAGCCTTCTTATTATTTTTTAAAATAGTCAGAAGTTGTGAGAGTTGGCTGTCATCAAGTGCAGCACTGACAATTACAGGATGTAACTCATGCTCATCTAAAAACATATACTTCTAGTGAGAGGGGAGAGATTTAAGTTCGGGTTACTTTACCTCAATATTGCACGCAGATTGAATTGACCTCTTTACCTTTTGGCATTCACCAAGGTGAAGCTCTTCACTTGCTAGAGCCTTCTTAATAGCATTGACCTCATTACTCCCAATATTGCCATCGCCTGTGGAAGAATCAAGACAAAGTACCGTCTCCAAGGGGTCTCCATAGAGAGCTTGGGGCATGTTATCATGGCAAATCACATCAACCACATCAATACTATAGCATTTTTCCTTTAGCATAGGATTTTTCAAAGCGGTGCTTAGATTAAAGGTGACCTCATCATCTCCTACAGATAGTGTAAGCTTACCATTTTTCACATCAATTACTGCACCTGCAGTATGAAGGATTGGCCTACCCAAAATAATTGGAATTTGCTTGTCTTCCTCCATGTCAAGCACAACAAAATCAACTGGAATAAAAAATTTTCCTACTCTAACAGGCACATCCTCTAGAATACCTAGGGGGTACTTAACAGAACGATCAGCCATTTACAGAGTAATATTGGTAACTTTCAGACTTCCCATATTTATTTTTGAGGAAACAGATAATGGCATAACACTCACACTAGCACCCAAGTCACACAATGCTTTATCAATGAATAGTCTACCAATGTGACAAGGAATAGAGAAACTACCAGGATCTTTTAATTTTGGTGGAGACTTATTTTGTAAAAAGGCACTACATTCCTCGGCAAATGAAACTGTCTCCACCTCATTAAAAGCCCTTTTTCTAGTCAAGATATCTTTCATGAATTTGCATAGGATTTTTTGATGGGAATGATCCCACCTTTGGGCGATCATCCCAAAACAGTCCCAACTTTCCAAATTTTGGGAATAATCCCAACTATTACCTATGTCTTTCCAAACTGAGCCATTTTAACCAGTGACCTGGTTGATCGGTTAAAACACTTGTTGACCTTTTATTTCCTTTCTAAAAGAAACTATCAATTTAATTCAAAAAAAAAAGCCTAACCTAACTCAACCACCACCACCCTCACCCCCAAACCACCTTCCCCTTCCATCATCCCCACCCCTGCAAAGCTGCAACTCCCCCTCCCCTCCCAGTCCTCTCGCTTCCACCCCCTCATCTTCTCTCGCCTTCGACCCAGATTTTCCGATGACAAACCTAACTCTCCTCTACGACCACGATTCTCGCAGCTCTCCTCTCTCCACCCCTCTTTCCTCCCTTTTTCCCCTCTCTCTTCGCGCACTCCAGAGCCGGAGCAACGGGAGCCGCCACTCGGTGGTCTGGAGTCCAAAACAGTTGGGTTACCGAAGGGAGGGGGTCGCGATGATTTGGCTCGTGATTGAAGGGAGGAGGCCGCGATGAGAGGTGTGTTAGTGGAAGGGAGGGGTGATGGTGGGCATTAGTGGGCTAGGGTTTGGGTCGGTGGTAGTTAATTGGGTTTTAACATCATGGTGGGTGGAGGGCTATCGTGTGTAGTTTGCGTAAGGGTCGGGCTAGGCTTGGGCAATGGTGGTGGGGGTTAGGGTGGGGGCTGGGGCTGGGGATCTCGTAGAGGGTAGGACCGGGGCTAGGATTGGGGTTTGGCGAGGGTGGGGACTGGGGCTGGGCTTGGGATTTGGCGAGGGTGGGGATGAGGTTTTGGCAACGGTGGGGTTAGGATTGGGGTTGGGGCTGTGTTGAGGGCGTCAGGGAGGAGAGAGATTGGAGGTGTGTGTGGGGTCTGTGAGGTGATGGTGGTGGTCTCCGGTGGTGGTTTGAGGGGAGGAGATAGAAGTTGGGGTGTCGAGGGGTCAATTGGGGTGGGGTGGTGGTGGTGGGTGAAGGCATTTGGTTGTGGTGGTACAATGGAGGAGTTGTAGAAAAAATTTAGTTAATTGATAATTAAAATAATTTTTTATGTTTAATTAAAAATGTAATCTTAAAATACATCAAATTTTATTGTTAATCATGTAATTAGGGAGTTAAACCTGCAATTACAAGTTACCAACAGGTAACAGCCCATTTTGCATAAATATAACTTAAAGGTGGGCTTATTCCCAAAATTTGGAAAGGTGGGACTGTTTTGGGAATATCGCCCAAAGGTGGGATTATTCCCATTAAAAAATCCTTTTGCATAAGCAGGCACTTGAGTAATTAATTATGTGAAAGGGACAGTTACCTGAAGATTCTTGACGACTTCCAAAAACTTACCAACTTGTTGGTCCAGCTTACTCTTGAGTTGAAGATTTGGAAAAGGAAGTTTGATAGGAGGAACCTCAATAGCAGGCTTCTTGGCTTCATTTGTCTCTTCATGTTCAGTCATTTGCTTAGAGTTCTCCTTGTCAGTTTCAGGTTGATCTTGGACCCGGTCCCCATCGTTCCTTACACTCACAGTATCATCAGTAGGCATGGGTGGTCCATCATAATGAGAACCACTGCGGAGAGTGATGGCGTTTGCCGAGTTTGTTGGCTGAACAGATTGTGTTGGAAGAGCACCTTATTGTCTAGTAGAGTTCGAAGTAGCCAAATGTGCCAATTGGTTCTCCAACATCTTGTTGTGAGCTAGAATGGACTAAATCTATGCCTTGTCAGTTTGTTTGTATATTTGCATCTGCAGCATCATATTTCTCATCTCAACCATCATGGGATCGGCAGGAGGTGCTTGTTGAGATGGATTGAAAGGTGGTCTAGAGAAACCAGGAGGATGTTGAGAAGGTTTTTGGTATTACCTCTAGTTCAATTGTTGTGCATGTGGTTGTGGTGCAGGAGGATTTAGGACTTTAGTGCTCTTGTATGACAGATTCAGATGATTTCTCAATATTAGATTGTATGTGTTGGAGTATGGGTTGTTCTGCCGATATGATTGGAAGGCATTAACTTGTTCAAGCGAACTCCGACACTCCTGTGACCAATGTCCACCTATACCACAATTGTCACACAAGATCTCAGATGTAGTACCTAAAGCAGCAACACTCGCGGGAGAGGAGAGTTGCATATTATCGAGCTTATTATTAATGGCGTTCATTTGTGCAGCCAATAGGGATATAGAATCAATCTCATGCTTGCCTCCCTTATTAGCTAATCATCGAGGGTTGCCATATTGAAGTTGTGGATAGCCATCTCCTCGATTAAGTCATGTGCGGCATCAATTTCTAGTTACATGAATCTCCCGTTTGCCGCAGAGTCAAGAATAAGTCTAGAGTTGTTCCCCAAACCATTGTAAAATCCCTGAACTAGGAACCATTTTTGTATACCATGATGGGGACATTCTCTCTGGAGGTCCTTGAATCTTTCCCAAGCTTCATATAAAGATTCGTCATTACCTTGGATGAAATTTGTGATCTGACTACGCAACCTAGTAGTCTTCTCTGGAGGGTAGTACTTCCTATAGAAAGCTAAGGCCAAGGTATTCCAGTATGTGATCCCAAGAGTGGTGCGATTAATCCCATTGTATCACATCTTTGCCTTGTTTCGAAGTGAAAATGGGAAAAGAATCTCCTGAATTTGATCTTGTGTTACTCCCTGCTGCTTAATAGTAGAACAATATTGGCAGAAATCATGATAATGTAGATTAGGGTCTTCATTAGGTCCACCACCAAATTGTTTCCTTTCGATCATATTAAGCAATGCAGGTTTGATCTCAAAATTGACAGCTTCGATTTCGGGCATTTGATTGCTCTTGGGAAGTTCAGTCAAGGAGGGCTGGGAAAAGTCAGTAAGTCTCTGAGCCAGTTCTGATTCTCTTGGAGTAGTAGGAACAGTACGTCTAGAATCAGAATCAGAATCCAAGGGTTTATCTCCCCCTGATTTATCTCGCAACTGTCTGAAGAAGTTCTTCTGTCTATGAAAGGATCTTTCAATTTCAGGATCAAATGGGAAGGCACCTGAACTCAAACTCCTGCGCATAGACGAACTAAAGAACAAACAATTAAGAGATTTTGTCCCGAAGAACAAGTGTTCTCTGAGACGAGAATGAATAATCTAGCTAGACTCTAAAACAATTAAAGGAAATGGAACAAAACCGTATTCCCCGGCAACGGCGCCAAATTTTGACAGGCTAAAGTCGTATCACCCAATCAAAAGTAGTCCTAAAGTCCTCTAACAAATAGTAGTCAGGGAAAGTAGGGTCGAATCCACAGGGAAAATAGTGTTCTTTTCCTAATTGTCGATCAAATCTAGATTATAGGGAACAAGTGTTTGTTTGTAATTATACTAAACTAGACAATAACTATATCAAGAATATCAATAATATAGTCTAGGGCGTAGGTTCACCAATGAACAATAATCCAGGATGAAACACAACAATCAACAATCAATAACGCAGTCAAACAGGCTGATTTCCTCTCTCGAGTCGAAATTTACCATATAATGATATTAATAGGCTCTCGCAATTTATTAATACCAACTCTACCTATTGAAACTGGCCTTAATATCAAGTTCATACCTCTGGGCGCATAACCTAATATTGCAATACCATAACAATCAAATATGGCCAAATCGGATTGAATAGAGATAATACATTCAATAGGAATCAACATACATCATCAAAAATCAATATTTTATTAACATCCCTTCATAAATATTCATGGATCCCTTTAACCCTAGAAATAAACTACTCAATCATAATTGGGGAAAACATACTCATGATGAAATAAGTAAACATGGTGAATTAATAATCAAGGATTAAATAAGAATAACAAGAGAAAAGAAGAAATACCAATTGTAGAACCAATCTTGCAAACTCAAAGTATCTATTGAAAATCCAATGTAAAAATGGGAAAAAGTAATACTAGGGTTCTTGAGTAATTAAATTGTGCTTAGAAAACTAAAAGCTAAACCTATAATGAGAAAACTAAAAGGATAAGTATTTAAATGAAAATCAGAGTCAGCGCAACACGCGCTTCAAAATCCTTAAAAACCGACCCGCACGACCAACCCGGGCAGTTGCCAGGTGCTATAATCGCTCGTCACGCCTGGTCGGGCGTTATTCAACTGCTTCTTTCCAAATGGACTCGCCTCGCCCGACCAACCCGGGCGGATGTCTCCCGGTCGGGCCTGCAAGGGAGTTTTGCTTCCTTTCTTTTCAAACTCAAACTGTGGCTAAGGCGAAGTCGCCCGACCAGCTGGGGCGAATATCGCCCGACCAGGCGGTCTTCAGGTTCTTGACGCCTAAATTCCAATCTTCAAAGTGTCACAACTTTTGCGTTATTTGTCGGAATTAAGCAAGTGACCACTTGTTGGAAAGCTCTTGAATTGTAGAATCCAACCCAAATGAAATGCTCGAGCTCTCAAAAGTGCATCATCTCGTGTAGTGGTATAAATGAGTAGGAAATGCATCAAACATGCTAATTCCTACAATAATCATCCTGAAACTACAAACACACTACAAGGAACACATTAATACTAAAAATGGTTCCGAAGAGCGCAATTAAGACCAATAATCAATGAGGGATGGGGCTAAAAACTCTATATAAAATAGACATATCAAACTCCCCCAAACTAGACTTTTGCTTGTCCCTAAGCAAAACCTGTCTGCAGATCAAAAGTTCAACGAAATAATAGTCGTTTCACCCCAATATAAAATCGTTTCAAAAACATATAGGTGACTATAGATCGAATCCAAGCACACCACAAATCACAATCTGTAAAGCTCAACAAATAAGCACCAATCAGGGATAAGAATCAAAAGAGGCCACTAGACATGCACTACAAATCAATGAGAAGGATCTCACAAGGGGACTCTCCGCTCATTTGTAGAACACTCTCCAAGCAGTTAAAATGACTGCCTTTAACCAACCCCAAGTGCCCATCCTAACTCTCACACTCATGTGTTTGAAGGATGATTAATAACACTCAATTGCCAAACTTCACCAAGTTAGTCCTTAGGCTTGTGTCATCTCTCCACATTAGGTAACTATACATACAAACAAATCATATGACTCATTGAAGGTTGTAATGGGGCTCATGGTAGTAGGTGTGGTAAATATTTAGGAATGTGGTGCTTAAGGAAGTGAAGTATTACTACAACTTTGATGAAATAATCCACACAATATATTAAATTTCAACACAACTATAACCAAATTTCTTTTCTTTCATCTCCTTTCTCCTTTCATATAATCCATGCAAAGACTTCCAACTCGATGTTTTTCGATTTTTTTTTCCTTTTGTATTTTTCTTTGAAAGCCTTACTTGTCTCATTTTGAAAAGTTTTCTACTTTAGCTATTAGCTAATATGGATAGAGGAAAATCAACAATTAGGACTCGAAAATAATAATGCGGAGTCCTTCTTTTTCCATGTACACAAATTTTTCTCTTTTTTCAATCACACCAACAACCAATTTCATCCATCAAATGACAACCAACATACATTTCCTAAATACTTCACAACCAAAGGTAAAGAGATGTATTTTTGGAAAATGAGGAGCTCATAGCGTGGTTATCAAAAGAAATAGGCTCAGCTCAGAGTTGTTAACTAGGGGAAATAAATGCGGGAAAGGCTATTTGGTCTTATGGTGCAATTTCCTAATAGAGTCATAATCATTTTTGTTTAGCCATCATATAGTCAATGCATCAACGGAGAGAAAACACAAGTTCTAGCATCCCTCAGAGAAGTGGGCATACACACATGAAAATGAAAAAAACTGGAATATATCAGTTTCAAGGCACAAAAGCTCACAGTTAAACCCAAACATGCTTGTAGGACATATAGAGTGCCACAATTATGATTTTTATCATAGATCAAAGTACAAAAATGTCTTGCTCTTGTGATCAATCATTATTTCATGCCCATCAACAATCCAAAGTCAAAACACAAATATGATGATACGGGGCACAGGGAAACAACTATTCAACTTGACTATGATTTTCTAGTAAACTCGTATTTTTGTTCTTTTTGCCTTTTTTTCTTTTTCTTTTGTAGATAACTAAAAAGGGAAAACTAACTAGCTATGCTGAACTAAACTATGAAAGCATTAAAGTACCTAAAGAGTGAGAGAAAAATACCATATACACAAGAGACATCCTCCCCCAAGCTGAACTTGGCAATGTCCGCATTGCAACAAGGGGAAGAAAAGGAACATGGACCTCAGTCGTCCATAGTGTCATCATCACCATCATCATCCTCATCACTAGCATCAGTACTAGTGCCGGTGCCACTCCCCCAGTACCACCACCATAGGTGGGGTTCCAAGTGTACCAACTGGGGTGTGGACCAGCTTGAGCTATTGTTCCGAGCCTGCAATACTCATCATACATAGGAAACATAGCTAGATGTTGGTCGGTGTAAATGGTGTCCACTCGGCGCTTGATGCGCTCAATAGCCTGAGTGTTAACAGCCATATTCAGTTCCATACACTGCAGAAAACTCATCATACCCTCAAAATCAGCAGTAGGGGGAGGGAGGTGGGAACAAGAGGAAAGGATGGAGGGGGCAGGCTCACGCCTACGGTAGGTCTGAGGAGGATCAGGTACTGGAGCAGTCTGAGGAGGGTTTGTCTCATCACCTACAAAGAGAAGGTAGGTGGGTGGTACAGCGTCATCAGAGTAGTTATCCCCTATAGGTAATTAGATCAAGTCAGGATTAGGGAGGAGTATAGATTTTCGATTGGCAATCAGCCACCTAAACTGCCGACCACTAGGAGTAAAGTATCGGGCCGAAAGAAAATGGTCAAGATCAAGGTAGGTGGCCCTCGGAACTACATTGTTCTGATTTTCAACATATTCGAAATAGCAGGCAATGTGGGTGATTAGCCCCCTAATAACTATAGGCACAGATGTCCTCACACTGCCATCCTCCTCAAAAGTGGGGTAAGTGGTAGAAATTTTGTGTAGGTGGTGCATAAAGGTGTAGCCAAGATCAAACAGCATTTTCATGGTAGCAGGCCATAGGTATGTCCCCAGAGCAGTGAGTTCCTCAGTCCGGGTTATATTGGGTTACAACATCCCAAAAATAGTACCCCCAAAATTTTTTAGGAGGAATCGGATGCTCGGATTGTGAACAGACTTAATTTGCAGATGGTGGCAATTGGGGGGTCTAACTCCTGTCAAGGCTTGCCAAAAGAGTCCTAACAGCATTGTTTCGGGTTTCTTTCTATCTCCCCTAACAGTCGTCCCAAACAGTTGGGTAAATTGCCTAAGAGTTAGTTTATAGTCCGCATTGGCAATCCTAAAATACATGACGTGATCATGCGATGAATGCTTACGGATTTCAAGGGAGCTTAAAAATTCAAGTGTGATATCGGCATAGGTTCCATGATATAGCGTAAAAAATGCCCCAATACCAACCCCCACAAACAAGGTCCGGGTGATTTCAGTGATACCAAATGCATGCAAGAGATCCCAACTAACAAATCTAGTAGGAGAAATCATGCGATGTTTAAGTTTTTGGAAACGTACTCGTTGTTCTTCATCTTTGATGATGATGTGGGGGCATGTAGTGTCTGCCTCAATTGCAGGATTTTCATTCCCACGTGCACCACGACGAGCCGCCATTGAAAGAAGATGAGAAACCTTGAAGAAACAAAATGGTGGACAAAGTTAGAAACTTCACAAAAAATCTGATTAAAAACTTCTTGTATGGCACAATTAAGTGTAGGAATACTAATTACAAGGCAAAACTAGCAAAAATCATCACAAAAGTCAAACCTTTACTCAATAAACCCAAGAAAGATGGAGAGAGAAAGTGAGAGATTTAGAGGAGGAAGAGGATAATTGGACTGGGGAAAGTGAAAAGGATGAATGGGAGATGAAGAATTGTGAAGAAAAATTGAGAGTTGGGGTTGGGAAGATGGAGTTTAGAGAAAAAAATGGTGTTAGGGTTTGGGGTTTTGGTTTGAGGAGAGAGAGAGAGTGAGAGGAAGAAGATGAATGAGTTATGAGGGAGGAAAAGAAAAATCGTGGGTCTAATGAGTGAAAACCCGTGCTTCGCTGCTCGCCGCCCGACCGGGCAAAATCCTCCCGACCCGCCCGGACGGGACTTTTACCTTAGGATTTTTCGTATTCTGCGTTGTTTCCCCAAGGAGCTGGTACTTGCGGGCCCGGCCGGGTGAAATGCGCCCGACCCACCCGGGCGTGCCCAGTGAAACTTTTCCTCATATTTTTTTTTGTTTTTGCGATTTTTGCCAAGGAATTGGTGCTTGCGGGCTCGGCCGGGTGAAGTGCGCCCGACCCACCCGGGCGGTGCCCAGTGAGCTTAATTCTTTGAGTTTTCACCTCTTTTTTTTCTGTTGTTTTTCATTGTGAAGCTGCGAATTGCCACCCTTGACACACATGCCTGCACTATAAAGTTCCAAAATTTCTCATTGCGCTAAAAATAATAATAAAAAAAATGAAAAACTACAAGAAAAAGGAAGAGAGAAAAAAATGAAAAATCAGGTTGCCTCCCGAACAGCACTGGTTTATAAAGGTCCCGCACGACTGTTTACCTCCCTCATTCGTCAAGTGGTGATGGTGCTTGGAGGTAGAGTTCATCAACTAGACCCACAGTAGCACCTGTGTAGTACAACTTTCAAACGTTGCCCATTAACCTTGAACATTTCACCTTTTTCATTCATAACCTCTACGAAACCGAACTTGTTCACTCTAGTGACCGTGAAAGGGCCTGACCATCTAGATTTCAACTTTTCAGGGAAGAGTTTGAGCCTAGAATTGTACAATAAAACTTTGTCTCCCACGGCGAACTCCTTGGTAGATGCCACTTCTTCGTTTTCTCCTTATATACTCGTTCACTATCATAAGACAACAATGGAAACTCATCAAGTTCATTGAGTTGTAAAAGTTGTTTCTCCCCTGCAAGCTTTTGATCCATATTAAGCTCTTTAATCGTCCAAAAAGCCTTATATTCTAATTCGACGGGGAGGTGGCATGATTTCCCATACACGAGCCTATACGGTGAAGTACCGATGGGTGTCTTGAAGGCGGTTCTGTAGGCCCAAAGTGTGTCATCCAACTTCGTACTCCAATCCTTCCTAGACCTTGCAACTACCTTCTCAAGAATGGACTCAACTCCGCGATTGGAGACATCTACTTGCCCACTCGTTTGAGGATGGTACGCTAAGCCAGTACGGTGGTAAACTCCATAGTTCTTCAAGAGTGTATCCAAATGTCGTTCATGAAAATGGGAGCCTCCGTCACTGATCACGGCTCGTGGGACCCCAAACCGTGAGAATATGATTTTCTTGAACAAAGCCATGACTACCTTAGAGTCATTAGTAGGAGATGCCACGGCTTCAACCCACTTAGAGACATAATAGACCGCAACCAAGATATTACAGTTCCCATTGGAAGATGGGAACGGTCCCATAAAATCAATACCCCAAACATTAAAGATTTCAACTTATAGCTAGAATACCTGTTTGGGGCATCTCATGTCGTCTCGAAATGTTGCCGGTCCTTTGGCAAGCTTCACATGACATGATGAAAGATTGTACGTCCTTCAACATTGTGGGCCAAAAGAAACCCGACTCATAGAGCTTTGCCACAGTTCTCGAGGGGCCATGATGCCCTCCATAAGGTGAGTTATGACAGCAATTCATAATTCCTTTGACCTCCCACTCAGGGATACATTTGCGGAAAAGACCATGTGAACATTCACGAAACAAGAAAGGATCATCGTGAAAGTAGAATTTAACATCATGGAGGAACCTTTTCTTTTGTTGGTAGGACAAATCAGGATGTAGTATACCGGCGACCAAGTAATTGGCCTAGTCAGCAAACCAAGGAATCTGTGATGTGACTGCATATAGATGATCGTCAGGAAACGAATCATCTATAGGAGTTGAGTTCAAACCATCGTCATGCCTGATCCTTGACAAGTGGTCCGCAACTATGTTCCCTGCTTTTTTCTTATCACGAATTTCTATGTCGAACTCTTGGAGCAAGAGAATCCATCGAATGAGCCTAGGCTTAGCTTCCTTCTTAGAGAGAAGGTACTTTAGGGCTGCGTGATCAGTGTAGATAATAACTTTAGAGCCAATCAGATAAGATCGGAACTTCTCTAAAGCATAAACAATAGCCAAAATTTCCTTTTCTGTAGTAGCGTAGTTGACTTGAGCCTCATCTAATGTCTTTCTAGCATAATAGATAGCATGCAAGACCTTATCCTTGTGTTGACCGAGCATGGCTCCAACTGCATAATCACTTGCATCATACATTATCTCGAAAGGGAGTTCCCAATCGGGAGCTCGGATAATAGGTGCAGTTATCAAAGCTTGCTTGATCCTATCAAAAGACTCAAGACATTCATCTGTAAAATCAAATGGAGCATCCTTAAGAAGGAGTTGGGTCAGCGGTTTAGCAATTTTTGAAAAATCCTTGATGAAACGGCAATAAAACCCCGCATGACCAAGGAAACTTCGTACCCCTTTAACATTAGTTGGTGGAGGTAATTGCTCAATCACGTGGACCTTAGCTCGATCCACTTGGATGCCCCTATCAGAAACAATATGGCCTAAAACAACTCCTTCGGTCACCATAAAATGACACTTTTCCCAGTTAAAAACCAAATTATATTCTTCACATCTTTTCATGACTTTAGTGAGATTAACTAAGCATGTATCAAAAGTAGAACCCTATACACTAAGATCATCCATAAAGACTTCCATGATAGACTCTATGAACTCAGAAAAGATACTCATCATGCATCGTTGAAAGGTGGTAGGGGCATTACACAAACCAAAGGGCATTCTATGATATGCAAAAGTACCATAAGGGCAGGTAAATGTGGTCTTTTCTTGATCGTCAGGATGAATGGGAATTTGGAAGAAACCTAAATACCCATCCAAATAACAGAAATATTTATGACAAGCCAACCTTTCAAGCATTTGGTCAATAAAAGGTAGAGGAAAGTGGTCTTTTTTAGTGGCCATATTGAGTCTCCTATAGTCTATACACATAAATCATCCAGTCACAGTTCTAGTAGGAATTCACTCATTCTTTTCATTTTTCACAACAGTCATACCACCTTTTTTTGGTACTACTTGTACAGGAATTACCCACTTAGAATCAGCAATAGGGTAGATAATACCTGCATCAAGTAGTTTCATCACTTCTTTCTTAACCACTTCTTGCATGTTTGGATTCAATCTCCTTTGTGGTTGAATGCACGGCTTATGATCATCCTCAAGGTGTATTTTGTGCATACAAAAATCGGGGCTTATACCCTTCAAATCGTCAATACTGTAACCGATAGCCTTCTTATGATTTTTCAAAACAGTCAGAAGTTGTGAGAGTTGGATGTCATCAAGTGCAGCACTGAGAATTACAGGATGTAACTCATGCTCATCTAACAACATATACTTCAAGTGAGAGGGGAGAGATTTAAGTTCGGGTTTCTATACCTCAATATTGCACGCAGATTAAACTAAACTTTTAACCTTTTGGCATTCACCACGATCAAGCTCTTCACTTGCTAGAGCCTTCTCAATAGCATCGACCTCGTTGCTCCAAATACTGCCATCCCCTGTGGAAGAATCAAGACAAAGTACCGCCTCCAAGGGGTCTCCATAGAGAGCTTGGGCATGTTATCATGACAAATCACATCAACCACATCAATACCATAGCATTTTTCCTCTAGCATAGGACTTTTCAAAGCGGTGCTCATATTAAAGGTGACCTCATCATCTCCTACAGATAGTGTAAGCTTACCATTTTTCACATCAATTACTGCACCTGCAGTACGAAGGAATGGCCTACCCAATATAATTGGAATTTGGTTGTCTTCCTCCATGTCAAGCACAACAAAATCAACGGGAATAAAAAATTTTCCTACTCTAACAGGCACATCCTCTATAATACCTAGGGGGTATTTAACAGAACGATCAGCCATTTGCAAAGTAATATTGGCAACTTTCAGACTTCCCATATTTAATTTTGAGGAAACAGATAATGGCATAACACTCACACTAGCACCCAAGTCACACAATGCTTTATCAATAAATAGTCTACCAATGTGACAGGGAATAGAGAAACTACCAGGATCTTTTAATTTTGGTGGAGACTTATTTTGTAAAAAGGAATTACATTCCTCAGTAAATGCAACTGTCTCCACCTCATTAAAAGCCCTTTTTCTAGTCAAGATATCTTTCATGAATTTTGCATAAGCAGGTACTTGAGTAATTAATTTTGTGAAAGGGGCAGTTACCTGAAGATTCTTTGTAACACCCCGATAATTCTCTCTTTTCAGAAATACCTTTTTAATATAAAACATAGAGAATTACCAAAGCATTATCGCCCGTGTGATAACGTATCGGCTTATTCAGAATTTTGCAGCTGAAAACATCTAACTAAAACTTCATACTTTAATAACATAAATAGATAAATAAGTACTTTGAAACCAAACATTCTAAATATGTCTATTCAACCAACTTATTAAAGTACGATCCTACTAATGCTGAAATTTAGATATACTAGATTACACATTCTCTCCATTCCTAGATTCCCAATGATGCACATCTGCGAACCTGTAAATGTCAATGCTTTAAAGAATCTGCTCACCAAAATGGATCATCACAGGATCAATAAGGCAAAGCCATGATCAACAATCACAAACAAAGCACGTAATCAGCAAAGTTGAGTACTACATAATAATACATAAACATTCCTAACATGTTACTAAGAAATAATAAACATGAATTAATAATAATATAACAATCTAACATTCTGCATATAACTTCTACTGAACCACACTTTAATCATCTTTTTAATACTTTAAATGGAATAGATATTGGACCAAGTTGTCTAACTAAAAACCAGCCTTCCCTAGGAAGACGAAATACGGGCACGACTCCGTATTCCATAATGACCTGCGATATCGAGGAACCTTTGGATAAAAAGAGGAACGGTGATCAATCCAATTCCCAGAAAAAGCCATGGCAGGCTCACCATGTACCCCAACTCCTGATTGTCCAACTTCAGACGTGCACCAGTCTAAAGTTTATTACTATCCAAGTTACACTTTACGTGATTTACAATTTATTACTTATTATGACACACAAGTAATACAGAAATCCCAAATCAGACATTCACAACTGAACTTCTTTTTATCTTAGGATTAAAATAAGTGGTCACACAACTTATAATCCAAGAGTAATCCCTTTTTAAATTTCAATCCTTCTTATTTGTTGAACCTAGCCAACAATCAACTTACCTTTCAATGGCATAAATGATCAACTTATCAAATAAGGCCCACATTCCTCGTAGAGTAGTGAACATAATAATATAAGGGAACACATGATTTAAACATGATCCAATTCATAAATATATTAATTCCCCCATGTGAATTAATAAATAAAGTTCTCAATCCAATTAACATGCTTGCATCAATATTCCATACAAACATGATATTCTACTCATAATCAAATATTATAATCAACATGTTTGCACACAGGCATAAACACGTGCAAAATCCAATCATAATAGAAATCATATATGAACTTACAAAGTTCCTATACATGATACTACAACTTTTCATTCCTAAAATCATGATACTACTCACATAACACATATGTATGTACGTACCTTGTGTAGACAAATTGAGAGGCCACTTTTCTACTCTAAAAGTTGCCTAGGGAATAATCTCCGCCTAACAAAATACAAAACATTGGTATATCAATATACCAATAAATTTACAGCAATAAAACTTCACTTAAAAACGTGTCAAAACCTTTTCTAAAATTCTTTTGACACCGAAGACTAAATATTTCAAACCCTAAAATATGGTACTACTAAAATAGGCTTTTAAAACCTCAAAAATCAAGACTTTAATATTTAAATCTCTCCTTGAACATAAAATATTAAATCTGAAATTTTTTTTCGCTTAATAATATGAAACATATAATCTGAAATAATTAAAGATACAATCTTTAAACAATAATTTAACAAAATAATACTTTGAAATATTAGATCAATATATATGAAATCAATATATAAGAAAACGAGGAAAAGAATCAAAAGAAAAAGAGAGAAAAAGAGTGAAATACCGAAATCGCGAGTGAAATATGGCAGCAAAATTGCGAAACTTGCAGAGGCCATAACTGATAGAATAATAATCGGAATCGAGTGATTTTTGAGCCTAAGTTCAATAACTTTTCGAGATCTACAATTTCTCAGAAGGAAGTTTTGGCTAAAAATAATTGGGACTATGATCTGGACAATCAGATTCGGGTGAGAGAAAAAAAACGAGTGAAGGGAGGGAAAGAGGAAAGAAGAATTAGTGGAAAACAAAAGCCAAATCTGAAAATATGAATCATGGGAGGTTTAATGAAGTATTTATAGGTTCCCTTTTCCTAATCCTAGTAGAATTAGGAGTACATAAGAATAAGAGTCTTATTAGGAAAAGAATTACTCATTTGGGCTTTCAAATGGGCTCAAAACGCTACAAATTGGGCTCCTCAACCCATAAGCTTAATTTAATAATTAAATATACTTTAAATACTACTCTTTAAATAATTAAAGTTCCACTTAATGAAACATTTAATTAATTTAAGAAATAAAAAACAATAAAACTCTTTTAACTCCTCAAAATAGTCAAACATGAAAATAATTCGACTCATAAAATTTTAAAATCATTTATAAATATACTTTAAATATATTTATAAAATTCATAAAATTACGGGGGATTACAGTCTATCCCTCTTAAAAGAAGTTTCGTCCCGAAACTTGGGCACGAAAATCAAAACTTTTAAGAAAACTCTCTTTCAAAACTTTAAAGTAGGCAAACTCGGAGATATTTGCGACACAACATGTGTACACCGTTCCCAAAATAACTTGACAGCGCCACATAGTGGACACTAAACTTTGCACCAACATGTGCAAAACTCAAAATCAAGCATAAAAATATGAAAAAATACCATAAAAATGGACAAAAGCGCGAAATTCTATCGCATTCTACCCCTCTTAAAGAAAACGAGTTACGCCCTCGTAACTCACCTCAAGGAACAAGTTTGGATATTTCTTTTGCATCTCATCTTCGGCTTCCCACGTTGCCTCTTCAGGCTCGTGGTTAGACCAAAGTACTTTCACGATGTGGACGTCCTTATTGCGTGTACTACGCACTTTCTTGTCGAGAATCTTGACAGGTCTTTCCTCATATGTGAGGCTACTATCGATTTGAATCCGCTCAGGCTCTAGGACATGACGCTCATCAGGGATGTAACGCTTAAGTTGGGAAATATGGAACACGTCATGCATCTTCTCAAACTCCATTGGCAATGCCAATCGATAGGCTACTTTCCCAATTCGCACTAAAATCTCATATGGGCCTACATACTTAGCACTTAACTTGCCCTTTTTCCCAAATCTCATGACGCCCTTAGTGGGTGATACTTTCAAGAACACCTTATCACCTATAGCAAACTCATCCTCGCGTCGTTTCAAATCAGCAAAACTCTTCTACCTATCTTGCGCAGCTTGGATTCTAGCCTGAATTAGTCTGACATTCTTGACAGTTTCCTCAATAAACTCTGTCCCCAAGACTATATTTTCACTAAAGTCATTCCAACAAATGGGGCTTCTACACTTCCGTCCATATAATGCCTCAAAAGGTGCCATCTTAATGCTCGCATGATAACTATTGTTATAAGAAAACTCAATCAGGTCTAATTGGTCCTCCCAACTACCTTGAAAGTCAATAGCACATGCTCTCAACATATCCTCCATAGTCTGGTTAGTCCTCTCAGTCTGACCATCAGTCGCAGGGTGAAAGGTTGTACTCATCTTCAATGATGTCCCAAAATTTAATTGGAACTTTTTCCAAAATTTCGAAAGAAACCTAGAGTCGCGGTCAGAAATAATATCCTTTGGAACTCCATGTAGTCTCACCACATGCCTAATGTAATTCTTAGCGAGTTGCTTCTTTTTCCATGTCTCTTTAATAGGTATAAACACAGCGGATTTGGTCAATCTATCCACAATAACCCAAATAGTGTCATTTCCACTCCTCTTTTTAGGTAAGGCAGTCACAAAATCCATAGAAATAGAATCCCACTTCCATCCAGGAACCTCTAAAGATTGAACCTTTCCCATGGGTCTCTTATGATCTATCTTCACCTTCTGACAGGTTAGGCACTTAGACACATACTCAGCTACCTCTCGCTTCATGTTTGGCCACCAATAGATACCCTTAAGGTATTTATACAACTTGTCACCTCTAGGGTGCACAGAATATGGAGTATTATGCCCCTCATCCATAAGGCGTCTCTTAAGGTTATTACACTTCTGTGTTACACACCACCTCCCTTTAAACCTTAGACTCCCATCATCATGAATCTTAAAGTCAGCTTCCTTACCTTGCTTAATTTTCTCCTTGATCTTATCTAGGTGCTCATCCCCAACTTGACCCTCTTTAATCTCATCGAAAACTGACAAACCCAAAGAAAGAGTACTAAGTCTTGCCTCACTTTCCCCAGGATTTAAGATCTCTAGGCTCAGCCTTTGTATATCTCGACACAAGTCCTCAGGGACTATCAAGGCACTCAAGCTATGACTCGATTTTCTAGCTAGGCATCAGCAACCACATTTGCTTTCCCGCCATGATACTGGATATCTAGGTCATAATACTTAATCAACTCCAACCATCTTCTTTGCCTCATATTCAGGTCTTTTTTTTTTGTGAAAATGTACTTCAAGCTCTTATGGTCTGTGAATATCTTACAAGTCGCTCCATAGAGGTAATGTCTCCAAATTTTCAATGCGAACACTATGGCAGCTAACTCTAGGTCATGGGTAGGGTAATTAGCCTCATAAGGTTTCGATTGGCGCGACGCATATGCAATTACCTTCCCATTCTGCTGTAGCACACATTCTAGACCATTCTTCGAAGCATCACTATACACCTCAAATCTATCATTCCCATCAGGCAGGGTCAAAACACGTGTAGAGGTTAAACGATCTTTCAAAATCCGAAGGGCTTCTTCACACTTTTCACTCCACTCAAAATTTGACTCCTTTTTCATCAAGTTGGTCAATGGCCTCGCTATCTTCGAAAAATCTCTCACAAATCTCCTATAATAGCCAGCTAGACCTAGGAAACTTCTGATATCTGACACGCTTTTTGGAGTTGGCCACTCACTCACAGCTTGAATCTTAGCAGGATCCACTGAGACTCCTTCCTTAGACACATAGTGACCCAAAAACGCTACTTTCTCCAAACGAAACTCACACTTAGAGAACTTGGCATATAATTGGTTTTTCCTCAATGTCTCCAAAATGATCCTCAAGTGCTCATCATGCTCAGCTTCATTCCTCGAATATATTAGTATGTCATCAATGAAAACCACCACAAACTTATCTAGAAACTCATGAAAGATTCTATTCAATAAATCCATAAATATTGCAGGAGCATTGGTTAACCCAAATGGCATTACAGTGAACTCATAGTGACCATAACGCGTTCTAAAGGTAGTCTTAGGTACATCCTTATCAGCTACCCTCAATTGATGATATCCTGAACGTAAGACAATCTTTGATAACACACTCGCTCCATTCAACTGGTCGAATAGGTCATCTATTCTAGGCAAAGGATATTTGTTTTTGATGGTTGCATTATTTAACTCCCTATAATCAATACATAGCCTCATGCTACCATCCTTTTTCTTCAAAAACAACACAGGAGCTCCCCAAGGTGATGCACTAGGCCTAATATAACCTTTATCCAATAGCTCTTGCAATTGCATTTTCAGCTCACTCATCTCAAGAGGTGCCATTCTATAGGGTGCCTTAGATATAGGTGCAGTTCCAGGAACTAAGTCTATGGTGAACTCAACAGCTCTAGCAGGTGGCATACCTGAAATCTCACTCGGAAACACATCCATAAACTCATTCACAATTGGAACATCCCAAGCTTTACTTCGACTCCCTTACTCACATCCTGCACACTATAGAAGAATAATTCACACCCTCTTCTCATTAATTTCCTCACTTGCATAGCAGAGATAACTCCAAATTTCTTAGGTTTCCCAAAACATCTATAGGAGGTCAATTTTCCCAAAGGGTTTCTCAACACTACCTTCTGAATCTCACAGTCGATATTAGCCTTGTAAAGACTTAACCAGTTCATCCCAAGAATCACATCTAGGTCTCCCAAATTGAATTCTATTTAGTCAGATGGAAATACATAGTCTCCTATCTTCAAAGGTAAATTTTTAAACAACTTGGTACACTTTATGATCTCTCCAGTATGTATACTAATAGGCAAATCAATCAATTCAAAATCTACTAACCCCAATTGAATTTCCTCAGTCAACCTTGCTCAAATCACTGAGCCTTTAACTCCTCAGTGGCTATTACCTCAAGTGCAAACCTAGACAATGCTATGAACTTGCTGTAATACTCAGAGATGGTCATACTTCTCATCCTAAGGTTTATGAACTCCTGGGCCTTTAGTTTCCTAAAAAAAAAAAAAAACGGGGTAAAAATTTTCTCTTAAAGTAGTAATAAAGGATTCCCAATTAAACTCTTCCACAACACTAAGTCTATTTCCATTTTCTTTCCACCATAAGTCAGCCTCATCTTTCATATACAATACATTTTGACCTACTTTCATACCTTCAGGACAGTTCACAGCCCCGAAAATCTTTTCAAACTCCCTAATCCACTCTTTAAGAAGGTAGGGTCAGCTTTCCCCTTATAGTACAACGATTTAATCTTAGCTAGTCTCTCAAACATGTCCCCATCAGAATCGGGACTCTCAGTTCTTTCGTGAGTCAATTTCTCTGCCAATAAGCGAATAGCAGAAGCTAAGGCATCATTGTTGTTTGACACTCTACTTCGCGACTGAAATTTAACGTAACTCTACTTTGGTTTCGATTCACACTTACTTGCCATTTCCTACGAAGACAACATTTGATTTGACCATAAAGATCGCATCAACAAACAATTTCTCATGAAGTTACTATAACACTAAGTTCACACGTTATGAACCATAACAATCATATATTCACGCATTAATAAATATTCACATTAATAATCACATAAGGATCAAATGAAACCAATCATAATAAAAAATATATTTCCCTTTTCGCGTACTAAAATATATTCTCACTCAACTCAACTAACTGAATAATAACTTTTATTCCTCGAACGATAACAAGAATATTTTCCAATCCAAAATAACCAACTTATTCCTCAACAATATAAATATGCTAAAGAAGGAAATTTAAACCATATTAGCTTGACTACTTTCCAACAACTAATCTTAAAACATAAATAAATACTCTTATGGAGTTACATTATCATTCCTATCCTTATTTCCTTTATGCTTTTATGGAGTAAACATTTCATCTTCAAAGTCTCCAAAGTCTTCACTATAATAATAATAATAATAATAATAATAATAATAATAATAATAATAATAATAATAATAATAATAATAATAATAATAATAATAATAATAATAATAATAATAATAATAATAATAATAATAATAATAATAATAATAATAACCTGAATTCCTAGATCTAGTAGATCTTCGAATCCTTTTGGGTTGATGTCCATTTTCATCCATCTCTAAATCACTAACATCGCTCAGATAAGGTCTCCAAGTAACATTATAGATGTCCTTTCAGGTTTGCGCTCTAGTACGATCAAACTCGTGAATTACTTCATATATCGCTAACAGGGATGCCTACTTTTAACACATAACGCATAATGCTCTCTAAGCTATTGTAGCTATCACTTCCAGGCTCATGACATCTAACATTCTCATCATCACTCAATACAATTGGGTTATAATGGCTTCCTACTCTATTAACTTGCCTGACAATTCTATTAACTTGTCTAGCAGACATGGTTAGGGATCTACAACAAATAAACTTATTCAATAAATATACTTATTACTCCACCTGAACGCATTCCCAATAGTAATAATAAAAAGTTGCCATTATATCATAGGCACAAGAATGTAACAATTACCAGGGAAGAAAAATATAAACAGTTAGTAGGGAAGAAAAATAATCATGAATAGTTAGCAGGGAAGAAAAATATTAACATACTGAACTAACTATTCAATGTAGGCATATAATATTTCTATCCTATATGCCCTTCCTATACTACCCATTCTCACAATGCAACAAGTAAAACTTTAAAGACAATAAAAAATAATTCAGACACTCCTTATAATATAATAATAACTAAGTGTCGAACTAACTAAAAAAAAAAATTCGACTAATAAAAAAAATTCAGACTTATAAAATTCGAAAGAAAAAAAAATTCGACTCTAAAAAAAAAATTCGGCTATCCTAAAAAAAACATTCAAACCATCATAATTTGAAAAATAAATTCGACCCTTAAAAAAAAATTTGGCTCTAAAAAAAAATAATTCGGCCCCTAAAAAAAAGTCGGACCCTTTTTAAAAAAAAATATTTTTCGGTCCTCTTAAAAAAAAAAATATATATATATATATATATATATATATATATATTCCTATAACGAATAAGTAGGAGCAATTCTAAGAGTTTATTCAAATAACTAGTAAGTTAATTAGGCGCCTAAAAGTTTTGAAAATAACCTAAAGCTCCCATATACCACTTTGTAATACCCCGATAATTCTATCTTTTCAGAAATACCCTTTTAATATAAAACATAGAGAATTACCAAAGCATTATCGCCCGTGTGATAACGTATCGGCTTATTCAGAATTTTGCAGCGGAAAACATCTAACTAAAACTTCATACTTTAATAACATAAATAGATAAATAAGTACTTTGAAACCAAACATTCTAAATATGTCTATTCAACCAACTTATTAAAGTACGATCCTACTAATGCTGAAATTAAGATATACTAGATTACACATTCTCTCCATTCCTAGATTCCCAATGATGCACATCTGCGAACCTGTAAATGTCAATGCTTTAAAGAATCTGCTCACCAAAATGGATCATCACAGGATCAATAAGGCAAAGCCATGATCAACAATCACAAACAAAGCACGTAATCAGCAAAGCTGAGTACTACATAATAATACATAAACATTCCTAACATGTTACTAAGAAATAATAAACATGAATAAATAATAATATAACAATCTAACATTCTGCAGATAACTTCTAATGAACCAAACTTTAATCATCTTTTTAATACTTTAAATGGAATAGTTATTGGACCGAGTTGTCTAATTAAAAACCAGCCTTCCCTAGGAAGACGAAATACGGGCGCGACTCCGTATTCCATAATGACCTGCGATATCGAGGAACCTTTGAATAAAAAGAGGAACGGTGATCAATCCAATTCCCAGAAAAAGCCATGGCACGCTCACCATGTACCCCAACTCCTGATTGTCCAACTTCAGACGTGCACCAGTCTAAAGTTTATTACTATTCAAGTTACACTTTACGTGATTTACAATTTATTAATTATTATGACACACAAGTAATACAGAAATTCCAAATCAGACATTCACAACTGAACTTCTTTTTATCTTAGGATTAAAATAAGTGGTCACACAACTTATAATCCAAGAGTAATCCCTTTTTAAATTCCAATCCTTCTTATTTGTTGAATCTAGCCAACAATCAACTTACCTTTCAAAGGCATAAATGATCAACTTATCAAATAAGGCCCACAGTCCTCATAGAGTAGTGAACATAATAATATAAGGGAACACATGATTTAAACATGATCCAATTCATAAATATATTAATTCCCCCATGTGAATTAATAAATAAAGTTCCCAATCCAATTAACATGCTTGCATCAATATTCCATACAAACATGATATTCTACTCATAATCAAATATTATAATCAACATGTTTGCACACAGGCATAAACACGTGCAAAATCCAATCATAATAGAAATCATATATGAACTTACAAAGTTCCTATACATGATACTACAACTTTTCATTCCTAAAATCATGATACTACTCACATAACACATATGTATGTACGTACCTTGTGTAGACAAATTGAGAGGCCACTTTTCTACTCTAAAAGTTGCCTAGGGAATAATCTCCGCCTAACAAAATACAAAACATTGGTATATCAATATACCAATAAATTTACAGCAATAAAACTTCGCTTAAAAACGTGTCAAAACCTTTTCTAAAATTCTTTTGACACCGAAGACTAAATATTTCAAACCCTAAAATATGGTACTACTAAAATAGGCTTTTAAAACCTCAAAAATCAAGACTTTAATATTTAAATCTCTCCTTGAACATAAAATATTAAATCTGAAATTTTTTTTTGCTTAATAATATGAAACATATAATCTGAAATAATTAAAGATACAATCTTTAAACAATAATCTAACAAAATAATACTTTGAAATATTAGATCAATATATATGAAATCAATATATAAGAAAACGAGAAAAAGAATCAAAAGAAAAAGGGAGAAAAAGAGTGAAATACCGAAATCGCGAGTGAAATATGGCAGCAAAATTGCGAAACTTGCAGAGGCCATAACTGATAGAATAATAATCGGAATCGAGTGATTTTTTAGCCTAAGTTCAATAACTTTTCGAGATCTACAATTTCTCAGAAGGAAGTTTTGGCTAAAAATAATTGGAACTATGAGAAATCTGGACAATCAGATTCGGGTGAGAGAAAAAAAAACGAGAGAAGGGAGGGAAAGAGGAAAGAAGAATTAGTGGAAAACAAAAGCCAAATCTGAAAATATGAATCATGGGAGGTTTAATGGAGTATTTATAGGTTCCCTTTTCCTAATCCTAGTAGAATTAGGAGTACATAAGAATAAGAGTCTTATTAGGAAAAGAATTACTCCTTTGGGCTTTCAAATGGGCTCAAAATGCTACAAATTGGGCTCCCCAACCCATAAGCTTAATTTAATAATTAAATATACTTTAAATACTACTCTTTAAATAATTAAAGTTCCACTTAATGAAACATTTAATTAATTTAAGAAATAAAAAACCATAAAACTCTTTTAACTCCTCAAAATAGTCAAACATTAAAATAATTCGACTCATAAATATTAAAATCATTTATAAATATACTTTAAATATATTTATAAAATTCATAAAATTATGGGGGATTACATTCTTGACGACTTCCAAAAACTTACCAAATTGTTGGTCCAGCTTACTCTTGAGTTGACGATTTCGAAAAGGAAGTTTGATAGGAGGAACCTCAATAGCAGGCTTCTTGGCTTCATTTGTCTCTTCATGTTCAGTCATTTGCTTAAAGTTCTCCTTGTCAGTTTCAGGTTGATCTTGGACCCGGTCCCCATCATTCCTTACACTCACAGTATCATCAGTAGGATGGGTGGTCCATCATAATGAGAACCACTGCGGAGAGTGATGGCGTTTGCCGAGTTTGTTGGCTGAACAGATTGTGTTGGAAGAGCACCTTATTGTCTAGTAGAGTTTGAAGTAGCCAAATGTGCCAATTGGTTCTCCAACATCTTGTTGTGAGCTAGAATGGAATAAATCTGTGCCTTGTCAGTTTGTTTGTATATTTGCATCTGCAGCATCATATTTCTCATCTCAACCATCATGGGATCGGCAGGAGGTGCTTGTTGAGATGGATTGAAAGGTGGTCTAGAGAAACCAGGAGGATGTTGAGAAGGTTTTTGGTATTACCTCTGGTTCAATTGTTGTGCCTGTGGTTGTGGTGCAGGAGGATTTAGGACGTTAGTGCTCTTGTATGACAGATTCAGATGATTTCTCAATATTGGATTGTATGTGTTGGAGGATGGGTTGTTCTGCCGATATGATTGGAAGGCATTAACTTGTTCAAGCGAACTCCGACACTCCAGTGACCAATGTCCGCCTATACCGCAATTGTCACACAAGATCTCAGATGTAGTACCTAAAGCAGCAACACTCGCGGGAGATGAGAGTTGCATATTATCGAGCTTATTATTGATGGCGTTCATTTGTGCAGCCAATAGGGATATAGAATCAATCTCATGCTTGCCTCCCTTGTTAGCTAATCATCGAGGGTTGTCATATTGAGAGTTGTGGATAGCCATCTCCTCGATTAAGTCATGTGCGGCATCAATTTCTAGTTTCATGAATCTCCCGTTTGCCGCAGGTCAAGAATAAGTCTAGAGTTGTTCTGAAAACTATTGTAAAATCCCTGAACTAGGAACCATTTTTGTAGACCATGATGGGGACATTCTCTCTGGAGGTCCTTGAATCTTTCCCAAGCTTCATATAAAGATTCGTCATTACCTTGGATGAAATTTGTGATATGACTATGCAACCTAGTAGTCTTCTCTGGAGGGTAGTACTTCCTATAGAAAGCTAAGGCCAAGGTATTCCAGTCTGTGATCCCAAGAGTGGTGCGATTAACCCCATTGTACCACATCTTTGCCTTGTCTCGAAGTGAAAATGGGAAAAGAATCTCCCGAATTTGATCTTATGTTACTCCTTGTTGCTTAATAGTAGAACAATATTTGCAGAAGTCCTGATAATGCAGATTAGGGTCTTCATTAGGTCCACCCACAAAGTGTTTTCTTTCGATCATATTAAGCAATGCAGGTTTGATCTCAAAATTGACCGCTTCGATTTCGGGCATTTGATTGCTCTTGGGAAGTTCAGCCAAGGAGGGTTGGGAAAAGTCAGTAAGTATCTATGCCATTTCTGATTCTCTTGGAGTAGTAGGAACAGTATGTCTAGAATCAGAATCAGAATCAGAATCCAAGGGTTTATCTCCCCCTAAATTATCTCGCAACTGTCTGAAGAAGTTCTTCTGTCTATGAAAGGATCTTTCAATTTCGGGATCAAATGGGAAGGCACCTGAACTCAAACTCCTGCGCATAGACAAACTAAAGAACAAACAATTAAGAGATTTTGTCCCAAAGAACAAGTGTTCTCTGAGACGAGAATGAATAATCTAGCTAGACTCTAAAACAATTAAAGGAAATGGAACAAAACTGTATTCCCCGGCAACGGCGCCAAATTTTGACAGGCTAAAGTCGTATCACCCAATCAAAAGTAGTCCTAAAGTCCTTTAACAAATAGTAGTCAGGGAAAGTAGGGTCGAATCCACTGGGAAAACAGTGTTCTTTTCCTAATTTATCAAATCTAGATTATAGGGAACAAGTGTTTGTTTGTAAGTATACTAAACTAACTATATCAAGAATATCAATAATATAAAGTCTAGGGCGTAGGTTCACCAATGAACAATAATCCAGGATGAAACACAACAATCAATAATGAATAACGCAGTCAAACAGGCTGATTTCCTCTCTCGAGTCGAAATTTACCATAGAATGATATTAACAGGCTCTCGCAATTTATTAATACCAACTCTACCTATTGAAACTAGCCTTAATATCAAGTTTATACCTCTCGGCACATAACCTAATATTGCAATACTATAACAATCAAATCTGGCCAAATCGGATTGAATAGAGATAATACATTCAATAGGAATCAGCATACATCATCAAAAATCAATACTTTATAAACATCCCTTCATAAATATTCATGGATCCCCTTAACCCTAGAAATAAACTACTCAATCATAATTGGGGAAAACATACTCATGATGAAATAAGTAAACATGGTGAATTAATAATCAAGGATTAAATTAAATAAGAGCAACAAGAGAAAAGAAGAAATACCAATTGTAGAACCAATCTTGCAAAATCAAAGCTTCTATTGAAAATCCAAAGTAAAAATGGGAAAAAGTAATACTAGGGTTCTTGAGTAATTAAATTGTGCTTAGAAAACTAAAAGCTAAAACTATAATGAGAAAACGTAGTTTTTTCAACCCGAAAAGGATAAGTATTTAAATGAAAATCAGAGTCAACGCAACACGCGCTTCGAAATCCTTAAAAACCGATCCGCCCGACCAACCCGGGCGGTTGCCAAGTGCTTTAATCGCTCGTCATGCCCGATCGGGCGTTCTTTAACCGCTTCTTTCCAAGTGGACTCGCCTCGTCCGACCAACCCGGGCGGATGTCGCCCGGTCGGGCCGGCAAGGGAGTGTTGCTTCCTTTCTTTTCAAACTCAAAATGTGGCTAAGGCAAAGTCGCTCGACCGGCTGGGGGCGAATATCTCCCGACCGGGCTGTCTTCATGTTCTTGACGCCTAAATTGCAATCTTCAAAGTGTCATAACTTTTGCGTTATTTGTTGGAATTAAGCAAGTGACCACTTGTTGGAAAGCTCTTGAATTGTAGAATCCAACCCAAATGAAATGCTCGAGCTTTCAAAAGTGCATCATCTCTTGTAGTGGTATAAATGAGTAGGAAATGCATCAAACATGCTAATTCCTACAATAATCATCCTGAAACTACAAACACACTACAAGGAACACATTAGTACTAAAAATGGCTCTAAAGAGCACAATTAAGACCAATAATCAATGAGGGATTGGGCTAAAAACTCTATATAAAATAGACATATCAAGTAACAAGAAGAAAGTTACAACTGTTTAGGGGAGCAGCTTATAATTTTAGTACATATCTAAGTTATGTATGAGAACTGATCTTTCGTTTAGTTTTAAGTTATGTAGTGCAATAAGATAAAACTCTTATCTCTTCGACTTTCTGGTTTCACTTTCACAGTACATATCTAAGTTATGTTTGGCTTTTTTACACTTTTGGATTAATGTCATTTTTGGAGGATCACTGTTTTAGTGCATCAGTTTGGAAAATTGTCACTTTTGCATCAGTTTGGATTACTGTCATTTTTGCATCAGTAAATTTTCTATCTCTGCCTGCATATGTTAACACATTTTCGTCCTGCAATATCTCTGCCTACATATGTTAACAGATTTTCGTCCTGCAATATCACGATGATGTATACAAATTGCTATCTTTAGGAATTCAATACTATAACAAGAAGTTTCAATGAGACCCAATAAGTTTCAATGAGGTCCAATAAATTCTATTCAGATTCAAATAGGTCCAATAAGCTCAAGTCAGGTTTAATCAGGTGCAATAAGTTTAGGAGTTTTCAGGTGAAGATGATGCAATATTTTGTTTTAAAGCCAAAATGGATCACTTATAGTAGTAGTGACCCACATGAAATAAACATAACACATTGTCTTTCAGGAGCTAGTTTGATTTCCTCCTCCCGCAACATTATAGTGGCGGAAGCTTTGGGTCTTAGAAAAGACATTAAAGTTGCTTTTTTTTGAGATATAAAAATGGTGAGAATGAGGGTGATAATTTTCCCTCAAAAATATTTGGAAAATCCCTTGAAAAATTAACTAGTTTATATGGGATGCAGTCAAGACTTATTCATTCATACTCCATCAAGAATTGTTTTAGGGAGGGTAACCAAGCAGCAAATTTCATGGCACACTAAGAGCACAAAATTCTTTTTCGCTGTACTATTGGTTTTCTTTCTCTAACTCACTTTTCCTTTCAATAATCAGTAATGATGTTTTAGGGTGGTCTTTTGTTGGGAACCATTCTAAATTTTCTTTTCCCAATCAAAGAAAAACTCTTTATCTTTTAACTAAGAAAGTGATTTTTTTGGGTTCTTTCAAAAAAAAAAAAGTGATTTTTTAGGGTAAAAAATAAGGTAACTTTTAACTCCACCTCACTAAGGCTATGTTCAGTTCACCTTATTTTTGCTTATTTCATATCAGATCAGACCAGACCAGATCAGATCAGATCAGATCAGAAAAAATAAGTTCAGATCAGATCAGATAAGTTCAGATCAGATCAGATAAGTTCAGATTATGCTTATATTTTAAAACTTATTATTATTATTATCATCATCATGATTATTATGATTATTAGTATTACTAATGCTATTATTGTTATTGTAATAATAATAATTATTATTATTATTAATATTACTTTATACAATTACTATTACTATTAATATTACTATTTACTAGTACATTTGTTCAAAAAGATTATTATTATTATCGTTGTTGTACTTATTAATTATTATTATTGGTAATTATTATTAATGCCGTTGCTATTATTATAAATGTCATTGATATCACTATTTGAAGCTATTTGTGTTCAAGAAGAAGAATGTTCTTTTGGCATTTGTAAGTGTTCTTTTTTATATTTATTCTAATTAATAATTTTGATATGTGATGTTCTTTTTTATGTTGTACATGTAACGAACATGACAATAGTATATGATGTTTATTTTTTAAAATAATTTTGGTAGAATAATATAAATTATATATTACTAGTTTATATAAAACATGAGTAGCATGAGATAACTTAATGGTGTTGTCATCACGTTCAAAATTTTCCCTACAAAAGGATTTCAACTTATCTTTAAAAACAAAGTTTATATAGAACAAGACAACGATATAAGAAGAATATTTAACCATTTTGTTCAAGATCATATGATTATATATATTTATAGGTTTATTTATAATAAAAAAGAACAATTTATTGATATAACAAATAACATGTTGTTAGTTAAATCCAAACATGTCATCAATATAAAAATAACATCTATCTTTTATTTTTAAAATGTGTTCTTTTTTTAATATCATTATATGTTTTTTTAATTACTAGCTAAATTCTTATTATTAACGGACCTTGAACACGAGTGTTCTTTTATTTTTAATTTTTTTGGGCCCCTTTCGGGAATCCCGTGGTAAGATGAATTTTCTCTGGGCTGCCCTCGCACAGGGTCACTCACATAAAGACCCAACAAGCCCCAACCCCCCTTCCCCACCCACAACAATATTGAAATATATGCTTCCACCAAGATTTGAACCTTGGTCTCCCATGTGGGAGGTAAGAAGCCATACCATTGGACCCAAGAGTCCTTAGTCTTTTATTTTTAATTGTATGTTCATATACTAATGTGCTCTTTTAAAAAAAAAACTAATTATGCTATAATAATAATTATTATTATTATTATTGTTATTATTGTAATTATTATTATAATATTATTTATATTATTATTATAATATTATTTATATTATTATTATAATATTATTTATATTATTATTATAATATTATTTATATTATTATTTATTATTATTATTATTATTATTATTATTATTATTATTATTATTATTATTATTATTATTATTATTATTATCATTGAAAGTTGTGCATAGTAATAAAATGATAGTAATAGTAATACTAGTAATGAAATACAAAGTAATAATAATATTAGTAATAACATGTTTTTTAAAAGATAAGTTCAGATCAGATCAGATCAGATAAGATCAGATCAGAAAAAATAAGTTCAGATCAGATCAGATAAGTTATATCATAAGAAAAAAAGTTACAATTTTATATGGTTCGAAACATTAATTAGTAAATACAACCCAATTTAAATCGTTTATTTTATATACAGTTTTTTCACCATATACCCCTGACAAATTGGAAAATTCACCATATACCCTCAATGTTCCAGATATGCACCATATACCCCTGAGTTTTCGAAAACGTTCACCATATACCCTTGACATTTTAAAATTGTTCACCAAATGTTCTTTTTGGTAACTGCCGTTAACTCACCGTTAACTTTATTTACTATTTTGCCATTATTAACCCTAAACTCCAATTCTAATCTAACCGTAACCCTAATATAACTCTAACCTTAATCCTAATTTAACCCCTAACCCTCTCTCTCCCCTCAACCCCATCCCAGCCCCCCACTCCACCCAGTCCCTTTCCTCGTCGCTGCTCCCCACCCCCACCCCCTCCCCTCCCCTTCCCCGTCGCCGCTCCTTCGCTCACCCACTCCCCCACGATTTCCCCAGCACCCCCACGCTGCATCACACCGCCACTGACCCAGCCTCGCGACGCGTCGCAGCGCCCTGCTTCTCTCTCGTCATTCGCTCTCCTCTCAGTTCGATCTACTCCTTCGCTCTCCTCTCTGTTCGATCTTCTCTCCTGCTTCATTTCGTGCGTTTAGGGTCTGCAATTTCGTGCATTTAGGGTATGAGTTTGCCGGCGTTTTCGAATTTAGGGTCTGAGTTTACCGGCGTTTTCGATCTTCTATCCTGCTTCATTTCGTGCGTTTAGGGTCTGCATTTTTCCGGCATCGTAGGGGAGGGGTGGGGGGCTTTCAAATTTCTGGGCTACGAGGGAAGGGGAGGCCGGTGGTGGAGTGGAGGGAGGGGGTGGGGGGGGTGGGGTGGGGGGGGAGGGGGGGGTGGTGGGCTGGGTGGGTTAGGGTTTGGGGGAGGGGAGGATGGGTTAGGGTTTGGGTAGAGTTAGAATTAGGGTTAGTATTAGAATTAGAATTAGGGATTAGGGGTTAATGATGACAATATTGTAAATAACATTAACGGTAACCTAACATCCGTTAGAAAAGGGTGTTTGGTGAACATTTTCGGAAACTTAGGGGTATATGGTGAATTTTTGAAACATTGAGGATATATGGTGAATTTCTTGATTTGTCAGGGGTATATGGTGAAATAACCGTTTTAAATATTTTGATTCTAAATGCAAAGTATTTAGCATTTGTTATACCATTTTTTTTTTTTAGTCAGGGCGATTTCGATTATTCCAAGGTTTGATTAATACACAGACGGAAATGTAAATAATCTCTACGTTATAGAAATTGGAGCCAATACAACCGCAATTCGCAATGGTACATACAACAGATCAATGTGTAAGAGATGAATCAAGAACGCAGCATTTCGGCGATCTCAGTATGAACCATTTTCGATTTCAACTTATCTCATACTTCTATTTTGTTTCCACAATTTGAAGCGCATTAAAATTCTCAGTTATTAAATCTTTGAATTCAAACTTTATATGTATGAATATCCGTTTCTATATGTAAAATCGTCGAGTTAGGGTTTCTTCGTTATACAATTCGCTTTTTTGGTTGTCCTGTTATGTTAATTAAACGTGAATATACTCTTGGTTTATACGGAGTATAATGATGCAATTTTTTTGCTAAAGGTATGATATCTATGTTTTTGTAACTTATTTCTGTTGAATTATGCAATATTGCAATGCATCTAATTAGACTGTTGTGGTTTAACTTATATTTGCTGAAACGCTTTTATTATTTCAAAATGTCATTGGATAATCTGTAGCAATCTCAAATCTGTATATTAAAATAATTTATAGTATAATAAAGATAGGAAGCACCTTACAATTTGTTAAGGTTGGAGATTTATGTAACTTGAGCCGGACGAATACACATTGTGTCGTTAAGATAATTTTGATCCTTCTAGGATACTAAGGTCTTGAGCAATTATTGTACGATTTCAAGAGAGATTGCATATGATCTGTTCCTTGTTGATCATCCAAAAATATGAGAAAAATGACTCACTATAACTTAAAAGCATGAGTGTCTTTTTTTATCAAAGAATAAGTGCCTATTGTGAAAGGGTGCTTATTAGGCGGCACTTCTTACACTTTGATTGTCTTTGATGATTTATATTTTAGAAAAAACATAGTCATATGAGATCTTGTTAGATTCGTCTTAATGGATATTTTTTTAATATCAACTTTTTATAATTTTTACATAGTAATAATTAAAGATACTAATGCTTGAAACCATGCATCGGTAAATGTGAAAACACGGAATGGTGCAACTATTTCTAAATGGAGGAAGTATATGTCCAAATGAAGATCTGACCACCCTATTGTCAAAACATCATCTGAACATTTACTAGATTCTATGGATATTACCCTGAGATGAAATGGAAGAGATATAGGAGGGTGAACAGGTACGAATGAAGAAGAGAATCAAAGGGAAAAACTTGTTGGCAACGTTCAAGTAGTCCAGTTTTGTCTTTTTGCGGACACTTTGGGAGAGGTCGAGAGGATCTTTGTTTCAGAAATCTGTTGCACTCACAATGCCATTGTATAGTTTGATTGAATGGACTAAGCAAGCTGATCATATATATAGATATATTTGTTAACCTGTATTTTGACTGTTGGAGACGGAGGATTATGGATTCTCTAATCTCAAATGATTATAGTTTCTAGAGTTTGATGGTCTTTGTGTGCACAACCCTTCTTTTTTACTTTGTGATATCTCTTTGCTGTTTTCCTGGTGATATGCAGTTCAGACTTCAGATCTTCAAAGAAGTATAATTAAATTGTGAACAATATTATATCAGATTTCATGTAGGCTGGACGACGAGCTTGATCCAAGAAAGGATCTTGAAGCTTCTTGTTGGCCTGAATGTGCAAAACCTTTACATGCATACCAGGTTTGTCATTTTCTTTCTAATGAATATCAATTCAATGCTACATTTGTTATAACTGGAGGTGTGACTGAACAAAATTACAGTTTTCTGCATGTAAGAAGTTGGCAGTTGCCACATTGTTATGATCCTTCATCCCTTTAGACACATAGCTCCCACTCTTTATGCCTTACTATCAGAATAATGATACTTCAACTAATTCCCTTGTTAAGTGTTGTGAGCCTAGTTACTATGACTTGAACCACAACCATTTGAGTACGGTGCTGGTTAGACTGTTCTTTTTACTGTTTATTGTATGTAGCTTCGTTTCTGATAAATTCGTCCTTCATAGTGGCGTTTATGTCTTCATTGACCTATGAAGTTGGAACCTCCTCAAAGATAATACTGACCTTAGCCAAGGAAATTGTCATAGCCTTTTTATAATTGGATATATTGTGGCTTTTGCTAGTAGCTCTTGGTAAATTTCATCATTTTTTATTGAGAAACTCTTATCATAGTTTGTGGAAGCTATGTCAGAAAATTTACCGAATTGGTGCTTTCATATTGGTGTTAAAGCTTATATGAGATTATTCTAATTACTTATCCATGGGCCTATGTTTAGGAGTTGTGGGTCTAGTGTAAGAAATCAGTAAAAGGAAACCTATATAATGGGTATTCAAGCAGTCTTGTTTGTGTAAAACCTACTGTGCGCCGGTAGCTAAGAATGACGCAACTCAATATAATTATTCTAAAATTACTGAGTAGAGCCTTTTGTTTTTGGGGTTGGGGGTGGGGGTGGGGGTGGAGGAAATTTGTAAAGGAGCATGAACTAATGTGGTTAGGAGTAATTGACCTTGTTTATAGTTAGTGTTTGCCATAAATGACTTGAGAGCAGTGAAATGCTGATTCTTCCATCTCTTGTTTTCTTAGAATTTTCTTTTTCCACATAAGTTAATAGAATAATTATAATGTTGCTTTATGTTGGTGGCTGGTAAGCTCAGATGCCTTTATAATGCGGTCGTGAGACGTGGCCGAGATTTAATACCATGGTTAGAACTATTTGTCTCTTTTGGCTACTCAAGATTGTGGTTTTTGGTTCATCCAATGTCTTCCGAAGACTTTATTTGGACATGAAAGTTCTTTGAAATGGTGAATATGGTGCTGTGATCAATGTCTTTAGCTACATGGAAACGTTTGGACGACAAAATAGTACTTTGCAAGGCTGTCGAATGTGATTGGTCTCTGAAATGCTGAAATTTGTTTCGGAAACTGAACTGAGAAGGAGCTGAAGATGTAGTCTTATCTTCTCCCCTTCCATATATTTCTGATGAGTAGCTGCAACTTCTAGAATCTCGCTTTGGTCTGTTCTGTTTCTTTCGATTTTCTGATAAAGGCTTAGAACACTGCATCACTGCCTATTTTGACCATTTGTTGTGTTAGGGGCAACAGATCTGGTTCTTGAACTGGCTTCTGAATTTTCATGTGAATTATGGATAGTGAAGCTTGTGAATTGATTCATGCTTAGAAACTTTAGTTTAGTTTAACTCAATTTACTTGTTCTAGTCTGATGAATTGAACCATGTGATACTAGCCACTTCCTCTGCATCACTATGTTTAATCTTTTGCTTTTATAAGTGGTTGGAATGGGAAGATCATCAAGAATAACCCATTTCTTCATATGTGGGGTATTTTACGTGCACTTTTACACGAAGTAGTACGTCCATTTTTAAACACTTCATAGGGTAACCTTTCTCCCTTCCCCTTGCTCTCTGTTCTCTCCACCTCTATCACCTTGCGGATATAGATTTGTCGCCTCTGTGCAAATACCTGCAGCTGCCTACGTCTGACAACCGTACGCTCATCTCTTTCACGGACCTCGTTTGTCTCTTCCTCCCCTCCTCTCTCTTCTTTTCTCCTTTCCTTCAGTCATTTCTCTCTCCTTCCCCTCCCCCTGAACATCTTCCTTCCGCCAGTCATTTGTGTGCTAGTGTTGTCAATTGTCATGCTTGCTGTGGCATTTGGGCTACATGTAACTATGTAAGCCCTTGTCAAAGAAAGATTGAAATGCCAATTGACTTGAGAATAGACTTATGAATTCAAAAATCTGGATATCTGTTTTCTATTTCCTTGTAAAGTTCATCCTTCCTCTTCAAGAAAGAAGTTGGTTGGGGTTTGGGAAATGGTGCAGGACTGGAATGATTTTAATTTTCAGTGGGGATGACTTAAAAATATGCATTTTCTTACGGCGGCTAGATGCCTAGTTCTTTTAGAAATCTGGAATGTTTTCTTGATCAGGACCTGAAATTTGTGAATCCTAGAATAGGATTTTTCGCCAATTGCAGCCTTTTGTAGTTGCGACTTTGTTAATTGCAGCCTATTCATTTCAAACTCTCCAATTGCAGTCTCATAAATTCAAGGTACCTTTAAGTTGCAGCCCAATTTGGATTTGAGGCCAAAGATGACGTCATGGTTAACCATGGTTAACCTCCAACGGGAATTTTTGTCTCAACCCTTTTCCAAAACCCTCGATTTCTCTTTCTCTCTCCTCTGACCTCCAGTTTATTTCCCTCGTTTTTTTCTCTGTTTCTTCTCTCAACCATTAACACATTTGACATTGTTTTTCTCTCTCCTCTCCTTCAATTCAGTGCATTTTCATTTGATTTGGAGTGTTGCGCATCATAAGACAAGGTTAGTACAACTAAATTTTTGGTTTTTTCCCCAATTTTTTTGGTTCGGGATTTTTAGGGTTTTTTATTTCAAAATTTTTGGGTGAAACAATTAGGGTTTGTTGATCTCAAAAATTATGGCTTTTGATTTCAAAACCTAAATAAGTGCAATTGTAATCATGATTTGATACTTACGTGGCAGGAATTATGTTTAAGAAGGGTAGAGGTTGGAGTCAAGATGGTAAGAGGTGTAATTGTGGGTTGTACATTTCAAAAACGAGAGCTTGGACTAAGGACAATCTGGGGAGAAGGTTTTATGCATGCCCAAACTATGATGCTGACACTAACACAAGGGGATGCAAGTACTTTAAGTGGATTGATGAGGAAGACCCAACAGATTGGCAGAGAGATGTAATATTAGGGCTAATGGAAGACAAGAGACAACTAAGCAATGAAGTGGAGGTGCTTAAGAGGAAGCTGAAGGAATCAGTTGCACTTGGAAGGAAGGACACAGGCAAAATTATATTGAAGATGAAGAGGACAAGGGTTAGTTCAGGACTGAAATGTGAGGTTTGGGTAATATGTGCACTTTTGGCCATATTGTTGTTTTGGTACTTCATCTTAACTTGAGATGTAATTGGGGGGGGGAATTGTTAGTGTTATGATTTGTAAGAGCTTTCGATGCTCATTATCTAAGTTTGTAGTAAGTGAATTTGTAATGTAATGAATGAAATGGGAATGAAATAAAATTTTGTGTTTGTTCAACCAAACTCCACTTGCATTCAAAGTTGTTCCAAACTCTAAAAAAATGATTGTTCTCCAAATTAAGAAATGCACATTACAATAGGTTGTTCTAAATAAACGAGGTTACACAAACTGTGTTCAAAAGCAATATATATTGGGCTGGAGAGAGAAAATGGTGGTCCTGGAGAGAGAGGAGAGACAAAATGGAGGTCGGAGGAGAAGAGGAGAGGAGAGAGCAACTGGAGGTCAGAGGAGATAGAGAGAAATCGAGGGTTTTGGAAAAGGGTTAAGACAAAAATTCCCGTTGGAGGTTAACCATGGTTAACTATGACGTCATCTTTGACCTCAAATCCAAATTGGGTTGCAACTTAAAGGTACCTTGAATTTATAAGGCTGCAATTGGAGAGTTTGAAATGAATAGGCTGCAATTAACAAACTCGCAACTACAAAAGGCTGCAATTGGCGAAAGATCCCCTAAAATATGGAGAAAATCAATGTGAATATTGCTAGACGTTTTCTAGGTAAATTTGGCTTCACGCTTCACTAGTGTTATATCTTATTGTTTATCTTCTATCTCTTTCCAGTTACTGTTTGTTGAATGTTGATCTCTGTTTGCCATTTCATTCTCATAAATGTCTAAAAGAATGTCTAGATTATGCTCAATGCTTGAGCTTAGTGCTCTCTAGTGGGTTGACATTCTGTGCGCAGATTCTTAAGCACAGAATAAAGTGATAAGGTTGAGAACTGGATTTGCTTGACTACTAGTGTGAGCGGCTGGTAAGAAAATTATGTTGGTTTGGGTTTGAAAAGAATAAGCTGTCGTTGGTAATCCAGAATCTATGTGCACATATGACCCTCATTATTTAATTTAGAGGTTAGATGCTTGTCTGTGTTCCTTGACCTTTTGATGCCTAAGCAATTAAGTAGACATGAGGATTTTGTTGCTAGATTTTTTATGAGAAGAGCGTTTCTTTAATCCTTGGTTAAAATAGATTTTTGATGAGGCTTATGTTCACGAAGAAATAGTCATAAGTTGTGTGCTATGTTCTTGGTGGATGCGTGATGCAGCTTTACCACATTAGTTTTGTGCATACTGGATATTAATTACTTTATCCACAAAAATAGTCCCTAAACCATGGATAGGTTAGCTGACCATACCTGAACATCAGTTTTCCTGCTGCACACTTTGGCTTGATATCTGGAATAATCATTTTGGGTTGTTATACTTGTTCGTTCATGGGATTTTTAACTATTTGATTCCACAAATCGAAGTGTCAGATTGGCATATTATATCGGATGCTTTAGGGACGGATGGTTTCTGGTACTATTGGACAGGAAGGTTTGTGTGGCACGTCTATGCGTCATATACACATATGGGCTTAGACTGGTATCCTTGGCAAGTTTTCGCCAATCTGGAAAAAATGTTTCGAAGGATAAAAGTTTTCTGGAGTTCCCCTAGCTTAGCTGTCATCTATTGAGAAACATGAGACATTTTGTTAAAGTATTAGGGTTTCCTTCACTTGTTTGTTGGCCCGCATCATCATGGTTTTTGTGTAGTATTTGTTCTAAAGAAAAGCTAGAGAATGATGTTTCTGACTGGAAAAAGCTATAAGATGATGTGTTTTGACCTGTGACCGGAACCTTTTTCTCTAGTTTGGTTGTTATCGAGCAAAAAAAGTACATCATGTGTTGGTGAATAGATTGATAAATCTTTCTGGGATCTTTGTTCGAACAAGATTTACAATACCGTACCAATTTATAACTTGCGAAAAGACACAATTACGTTGATGGTAGATTCCATTGCTGTTGTATGGGAGCTGACTCATTAGTCTGAAGTCATTATCTGAATTACATGTACTTGTCTCGGTACACAAGTGATTAATTTGCGTACATTTATGAAAGATGAATCTTCATGTCTTTTACGGAACCTAGAGAAAGTACAAATCAAGGAGTTGAATAATAATAGGTGGCTTTAGCACAATCTGTAAACTGTCATGATAATTTCATGGACATCTGCTGAGTAGTAGGAAACTAAAATTTAAGCCTGGTAATGCTGCTTTATAATTGCAGACCTATAAGAAAATGAAAATATTGTACTTATGGTAGGATCTTGTATGGTTACCGTTTGGTAGAGTGGTATGGTAAATGAATGGAGGACTGATGGTTATATTTCTATCATCGCATGCGCTCTTGATGTCTGCGACATGGTAAGTGACTAAGGCTCTGTTCTTTTGGACGGAACTGAACTGAACTGAACTGAATTTGTCTGAACTGAACTGAACTGAATAAACCTGAACTGAACTGAAGTGAATGAAAACTGTGAGAGGAAACTAACTAAACTGAACTGAACTGAATTGAATTTGTCTGAACTGAACTGAATTTTCATTAATTCAGTCCAAAAGAACAGAGCCTAAGTTCCATGCAAATTGCAAAATTATGATTTGCCATTTTGAGACTTGGACTTTGGTATGTGCCCTGTGGCATTTCATTTTTGTATACCTATATCTCCCATTCTTCCCTTTTTCCTAATTTGTTTTAGTTTTTAAATCGTTTTGTTTGATGTTCTCTCATAGTTATTAAGTTCTATTAAAATCGAAAAAAAAATCGAATTTATTAAGCTTATCGAACTTACTTTTCATTGATGTATCATATCATCGTGAACAATCCAAATCAGGGTTTCTTTTACTTTTTTAAGTTTATGCTCTATTCTGGGTAAAATTCTACCCGACTTGATTTGCACATATAGGGCAAATGTTTCCAATACCACTTCTTTTTGTTCCTAGAATTTCTTTTTTTTATATATTTATATCATATTGTTTCCGAAAATATTCAAAGGTGAACATGTCCACTAGTGAGCTAGAGAGAGGAATTAGAATGGGCCCCAGATCAAATACATTACTAAACTTTCGACCTCTCACATGTTCACTAGTGTTCAGGCCTCATTCAAGTATGCATATCATCTGTCTAATAAGATTTGCTGCTTTAAAATGATTGCACAGTGCACGACTTATGCCGTGTGCGTCAAACTGTATTTTTTATTTACACATTTGATTTTAGCATAGTGGCTGGGGAGCGACCATCTTCCTGAGCTGTATATACCATCGCTTGTTTGAGAAGATTTCGTTGTTATTTTTTTTAATCTCTCTTCTTTGTTCCTAAGAAGTGCGACAAATCAGAGAGGGAGGAAATTTTGTACTTCCTCTGTAACGAATTAAGTATGTTATTTATGTTCTTTTACTTTCTAGTAACGAAATTAGTACAAAATAAATTGGTTATTTCTGACTTTTCTACTGATAAAGTATGTTAATTGGTTTGACATTGTAAGTTGCGGAAGAGTTTTAGGCTATGTTACTCAGACTTGGGTACCCATGTCTGGCACGGGTACATCCCGTACATATCAAGTGTACAATTCAGCTACTTTGTGAAACTTTTTAATTTATTTGGCCCAAAATGAAGTGTCCAAGTGTTCCACCAATGTCTGAGTGTCGCGAATCCGATACGGGTACTTAAGGTGAAATGGAGGGTCCGAGTAACAAAAGTTATAAGTATGTACTTCATCTGTTTCTGTATAGATGCATCATATTAACGAAATACATTTGTCGATGCAGAATTTTGACCATCAATATATTTAATTATACATTTTTAAAAAATATAAAAAATATATTATAACTATATATTGAGACTAATTAAATAAGATGTAAAATAATGACATTTTTTTTTACATATTAGTAATTAAATATGGTCAAAGTTAATATTTAAATAGTGTAAAAGTTAATATAATGCATTTATTGAGAAAGGGAGGAAGAGTGATATTGGAGAAGATAAAGGTTGGAGTGGTTCTCTGACCCACTTGAAAGTTGATGGTTTTCCGCACAAAGGACAGGGGAAAAAATGGAAAGAGCATTTGATACAAGTATTTCAGGCTCTAGAGATAAGGCTTAAGGTGACTTGATTCAATGTCAAAAGTTTAATGGGCTTTGTAAGTGTCAGCTCTAGCATTCGACTGGGTGATGCTTCTTAGTGCAATTACTTTCTTTATGTTTGTGGCCTACATGCAATTTCGCATGTTAGTGAAACCTGCCTTGGCGAACATGGAATTGGAAAACCTTTATAGCTAAATTCTTAGTTAATTAATAAGAGAAGAGGATCGTTGGGCCCTACTGCAACTGAGATTACTTGGAGTGCCCCATGTAGATTAATTGTTAGATACACTTTGTTCGAGAAATGGAGCTCTATTTTTCCTCCAAATCTCTCCAATTCGGGAGGATGTTATATATAAGACCAAAAAGAAGAAAAAGTATATTCTTCTGTCTCCCCCCTCTCCCTTCCTGGAATCCCTTGTTCGAACAAGGGAACTTGTTCCTCTCTTTTCCTTTCATGCCCTTTTCTCCATTTCTTCTTATCTAAACAAAGTGTAAGCGTTAGTTGTTTAGCCCAGCCCATAGGAGATGTGATGGCTATAATATTTGTAATCAGTTGGCTTTATGTGTGGCCTGGTTCAGTTTAGTATTAACTACTACTCCCTTCGTCTCATAATATAGTACTTGTTTGCTTTTTGCACAATCTCCAAGATATACCTTTGGCCTTCAATATCTTCAATTCCGTATTAATAAAAAATATAAAAAGTTGATATTATGAAAGTACATATTGAGGCGAATCTAACAAGATCCTACATAAATATGTTTTTTTTGTATATATTAATGAGAATATTTGGTCAAAGATTTTAAAGTTTAACCTCAAAGAGAAAGAAACAATAACTATATTATGGGACGGAGGGAGTATGATACAAATTCATCCTTTTGGTGCACATAGTGGTTCATCCTCAACTTCCACATTTTCCAGCTGAGCATCTTTTATCACCTTCCTTCTTTGAATTCCCTTTCAAAGGAACCCTGTTGGAGGCTGAACTTATTCTGCACTTGCTATATATAGATTAATAAACTGCTTACTCATACCGCTTTCGGTTGCCTTGTGATGATTTGGAATCCTAGTCGGCAAGGTCGAATTTGAGCTTCATATGTTTGTTTAGTTTAATGCAAGTGGTTTCATGTGATTGTTAATATTATTAACTAATTCTATGTTTATAGAAAATGTATGGCAAAAGTCGTTGACATATTCTCAATAATGCGCTAAACTATCTCTCTTGAGACTTGAGGTATATTAGTTAAGTATAACCCCATCCTTTTTGCCTTGAATTCATTTACTTAAGAGCTTAGCACGACATTACGTGGCCTACTTAGTGGCTGCATGTCCAGACTCCAGTGAAGTATACATTTCAATATTCACACTGTAGCTCTTCACTTGTTTTTTTCTGGGCTAAGTTGCCCATCGTTTTTTTTTGTTTTTGTTTTCTTGTGGTCCTAGAGCCACTATGTTGCTTCCTGTTATAGCAGTTGTATGTAACTATTTTCCACTCAAATTGACTTTCTATATTTTTTTTATGTGCTCATGATTCACTATGAATTCTGCATTTCTAACACTACACTGCTATGTAATATTTTAAAGAATTCCTGTCCTCAGCAAGAATGTTTTTTCCCACTTTGAAGAAAAGCATTTCTTAATGCATCCATATTTCACCAAAAAAAAAAAAAAAAAAAAAAAAAGAAGAAAAGCATTTCTTGACTGGTTTTTCGAAAGCCGCTATTGTCATTTTGTATGTTGGATATCCAACTCTTATGTTTTGTTCAGTTGTTGTAATAAAAGACGGTAATGATAATAAGTTTGTGTGTAATTTTGTAATAGTTCTCTTCTTATCGTTCATGGTAATTCAATTCTACTTTTAATTGCGTGTTTTGCATCTAAGTTTCGATGACCCCTATTACCAGTTTTAAGATAATGTGGTATTGAGTGAAAATTAAAAAAAAAGAATTATGAAGAAAGAACATTCAACATAGTTGGAGATGATATTGTTTACCATGGACTTTAGCATGAGGTTAGACTTGCAAAATTACTCAAATTCATTGCCATTCTTGTCCACCAAACAACACAGGTGTATTTTAGCCTTTTCCTTTTGATAATTGCTATTGGTTTCCTGGAAACAACCTTTTTCTAAGTCTCGATTGGTTAGGAAAAGACTGTAAATTGGACTGGCAGGATCGGTACTGGGACATTGTGGCTTTTGTTTTAACATTATACTTCTTAAAGCTATGTTCTTGATGCGTACAATAATGCCTGAGCCCTGACTGTACAAAGTCTACAATTAAAAGCTAGAGCTATATCTACGCTTGTGACATGCTTTACTCTGTCTTTTGCAGCATGTACAATTTGAACAAGCGAGGGGATATAATTAGTCCTATTACTAACAATTAGACCTGTAGCTTCTTACCAAATCTTCACGTTCTAATGGTGCTATGTTTATAATAGTTGGCTGGAGTGGAAGTGGGTGTGGATCTGGCTGCGACGAGCTAGCTTGATCAGAATCAACAATCTTCTGACATGTCTCGATCAAGCAGTGCCTGCATGTGGGGCATGAAGAGTGAGTATTGAGCCACTTATCTATACACCGGATATGGAATCCGTGGTGGCATTTCGGCAGGAGCCTTAATTTTTCTCCTGGAGTGAAGTCTGACAAGCATATAACACACTCAGTACCAAGACCGGGGAGCTTCAAGTTGGGTGAGTAATTCACTACAGCAAAAGTCTTTAAAGCTTTTTTCTTGATGCCAGTGTTTTCTGAACCTGAAGTGGCAGAGGGGTCTCTTGGCATGAAGTATGAGCATCTTAGGGCACACTTGATTATGGAATTTAACCCAAGAGAGCATATTAAAGCACACAATAGAACTGATAACACCATTACCACATTGGCATCAAACCCATTGGTGCCACTGTAGGGGTCTGTGGGGTCCACTTGGTTGTTTGTTCTGGGTGGCTGGAGTGTCGCAGCTGCTGGGGGAGTTTGGTAAAGAGGGTGGTGTTGTAGCAACCTTCTTGATGATTCAAGGTTTACTTGCTCTTGGTGGAGCAGAGGAGAGAGAGTCGAAGGTAACATGACTTACTCTTTCTTGTGTTTGTTTCGAGTATGCAGGAGGCTTAATAGTCCTTACTGCTCAGTGGCTGTCTTATGAAAGAATTTATAGACCGTAGAGGCAAGGGTTTGATCATGCGGCCTTTATAGGCACATCAACAATGAATTATTGCTTCCTATTTTAAAAGTTGGTCTCTTTTGTGAATTGATAGGAGTATACTAGACTACTAGTAGTGCCTCCACTCACAAGGGTAAAATCGTCATTTTTGCTTCTATACTTTAGTTGTAGAGAATATTAAGAGTATATGAAAAATTCTTGAATCTTCCCAGAATGTTAACAACGATCGCCATATATTAATGGCGCAATTGAGAGTGAGGGATAGCTCAATGGTGAGAGCATCCCTTTCAATTTCAAGAGGATTTGGGATCGATTCTCATTCTTGGGAAGTTGGAATCCCCTTTCCTCCCCTAACTTATCAAGGTTTCTCTCTATACCAAAAAAAAGTATGTGGTGATTTATTTTTCACTTTTTATTTTGAGTGAAACAAATTTTCTCTCTGCATAACATCACCCTTTCTCACTCTCTATCTCATTACTTTTTTTCTTCTTCTTTTTCTCTACTCACATTCAGTTAATTAATTTTACAATTGATATCATCTTTAATCTTGCACCAAACCGAAATGAAGAAAATATTGTGGGACAGAAGAAGTATACATTTGTGTATATTGATGTCATATACTTCCTTTGTTTTTCAACACTTGCTATCATTTGACTTTCACGCTTGCCAACGCACATCTTTAAAACTTTGACAATTAATATCTCTAATTATTAATTGTAAAATTGTAAAAATTTGAAATTTGGAAAATATATTTTAAGACTAATCCAACAATAATTTACATATTAGCAATATTATTTTATGTATAATAAAATAGTCAAAGTTAATAGATAAATATTGTTAAAGAATAATTGCAAGTACCAACCAAGTAATGGAGGAAGCATGATTCACCTGTTGTAATATTCTAAAACCATACAAGATTATAATAATACTCTTGAAATTAGACTCATCCATCCATTCCTGGAGAAGTGGAGAAATGTTATTGGCTTATTGCCCCTCTACCTTTTCTTGAAGTAGTATATTTTAGCGATAAGAATGTTATAGATTTTGACGCCTTTCAAATTTCAATGAAGAGCATTTTGAATAAGTTTTGAATATCCCACCAACTCATGGTATACCTCGCCCACTGAAGCTCTTAATGGATTTTCTAATCAAAATGTGTCCTGCCCACTTTCTTTTACGGCAAAATGTTGCCATGTTGAAATTTTCGATTATGATGGACCACATCTCTCTCAATTCTTTTTGGGCCCCTCGTCTCCTAGGCAGCGTATGATAGAAACTTCCTTCATTTGTGACATGGACATGGACTTGAATGAAGGTTCTTTGTTCATAGAGTTGAAAGGTTATTACTCGCTCTCTTTGCCTTTTGTTTTCTCAATCGGGATTTAATCATGTTTTGATTTTTAGCTGGATGAAATGGGAGATAATATGGTTGGGACCACAAATAGTGAATGTGTGAGTAAAGAACGAACCCTCGTAATCGTGTTACTATATTAGTATGGGGCAATTCATCAAGGATGTTCGGACGGATAAAATTTGGATGTTCTTTCATAGCGTATTTCTTGAAAAGACTTTTGAGTCTGAGATAGATATTAATGATAAGTGGAATTGAGCTTTGCAGAATCAAGCGATACTCCAAGTGGTAGGAGACTAGGAGTATGCTTCTTCAATTGAGAGATTTCCCATTTGATTTTCACCGAATTTTGTTTCACCACTTTAGACTAAGAAAGGGTTACTTGATTACTTACAGACTTTGGATGAAGGACCAACTATATGATTTATGGGTTAAAATATGAGGGTGCTTCTCAAAATTCAAAACTAGTTAATGAGAACTTAATCTAATAAGTTTATCTATTTTTAAGTTAGCTCATGTTTGTAAAATTATGTTTTATGTTACTTTTTTTTTTTTATCAAAGTAATCATGTTCTTTTTATGCTATTATACAATTTTTTTCAGTTGAAGTTCAAATTTTGCCTTAAATAAAAGCTACTTTGAAAGCTAGAAGCATATGTAGTTTTCAACTTTCACTTGTTTTCTTCAGAGCCTAACCCAAGTGCCTGAATTAGTCAGCTGGCCTGTACTTTGCTTTGGTTTGTGAATACCATTCAATATATTTTCATTGACGAGTCCAATCGAAATTCTTGATTGGGAATTTGGGACCCCATGAAGTATAAACCTCATAGGCCAAAACCTTATGAGTTCTGAGAGATAGGTTGGTACTTGGTAAATGATAAGACCTGATATGACAAGGGCATGAGCTTGAGCTTGTATTATCAGTTATGTACTCCTTTAGTCCTATCATTTCTTAGTAGTAAGTGTCTTTATAGGTTATCTACAGATATTAAGAATTTATTAGTTATTATTATATTGTATTCGGCTTTAAATGTAACTAGATTTTTATGTTTGAGATTTAAGGTGATAAGTACGTAATACTATGTCATCGATATGGTCGTATGGGGAAGTGATAGATATTAGATAGTATAGAATGATGAAAGTTAGTTAAGTAGATAATAGGGATGGAGGATGGAGGATGGAGGATGGAGGATGGAGGATGGAGGGCGCATTTGCTCAAGGTTGGTGAGTGTTTCTGTTGATAGTTGCTAGACTTGTCCACATTCTTATCGCTTTCTTTCCTGATCATGGTGGTAAAGATAAGATTTTGTGCATCATTCAAAATATCTAGAACCCACTCGGCGGAGCTTATGCAGCAAATTGACGTTTTTCCAGGATTACCTTCTTTTCCGTATGCCTAGAAATTGTGATCTAAAGGGGCTTTTTTTTTAGGATGCAACTTTTGCCACATTAATAGTCGACATGATTCTTAGTTTTGCTAAAGCTGAGACCGTGTATAGTTTTGCTGCATGTATGTGCATTACAGCTTTGATTGAAAACTATAAGCTGCAAGTAGATGGCTACTTTGCTGCTATATCATACCAACTTGCAAGTTGCAAGGATAGAACATTAGAACTCCTTTGCACTGATATTTTTGCTTCCCCTAATTGCTTTTTCACAAATTTCATAGCACACTTTTTAACCAATAAATATCTTCAATTACATGCTAAAAATAAAGTAATATTAATATATCATTATTTTTTCTTATATATTTGGGATAATTCATGTTCAAAATTTTGACGCTATGATTGAGACATTCCCTTTATAAGCTGAGTAGATAGGAGCCCCTTTACAAGCGAGTAAATAGAAGCGAAGGGAGTATTTGTCTTGGTATATACGATTTGCTAGAAGTCGATAGTGTAAAATGTAAATGGTAGAAGGTTGTTTGCTCCCGGAACGAATTTAGGCAGGAAGACCTGAATCACATGTCAGAGCAGTATTGCTGTACTATATGGGGCTCGCTAGATTTTGTTATCTTGTATTGGTATTCAACAATGATATTTATCCGATGAAGGATTTGAGGGAAGGTAGGGAAGCTTGTGGTTAAGACGTTATTTTAACGCTACGTGATGGCAAAACGAGGGTTCCACTAGTTGCATAAAGAGGGAGGAGGAAGGGCATGCTGGTCGGAAGAAGAGAGGAAAGAAGCATAACTCGGGACACTGGGAAAGAGAGATGTGGTGTTTCTGTTGCCCATGTTTTTGATATTTAACTAGAAGTTATCTTGTACAATTCATGAGATTTTCATAGTTTGTTTTCCAGAATTGTTACAGAGTTTTATTAGAATTGGTTCAAAAGTTAAAAGAGAAAAATGATAATTTGGTTTGACATAGAAGTACATACAAATTTTAAAAGTATAAAGTTTGAAAATTGTTTGTTGTACAATTGGTTGGTTGGAAAGTTACAGTGCCATGCAAAATGGAGAAAGTTTCTTATCTAGTTTCACTACCGCCGTTAAGAAATCAACTTCCTACAATGAATGAAACAATATTTATACCCAAGTAGCGGAAGTCTTTAAAACTGTGAATGTATGCAAAATGTAACTTTTTATGTACAAAAATAAGCACTAAGAACAAAATAGATCGTTTGAGATTTTGAAATTAAGATATTACTTCATACAATAACGAACTGAATAAAACAGCAAGTAAAGGACACTTGCTTAGGATAGAATTATACTAAGACTATTCGACCCTCTTAGCATGTTCAGCAGGCCAGTTGGTGTAATTGTTATCAGAGTGGACAATAGAGATAATGTTGGGCCCTTGTGAGATCGGCTAGTGAGAGGCAGCCCACATGTGGAGAGGACTAGAGGAGGGTTGTAAGTAATTGCCATTGTCAGTTGGAGGAACTTCCATCTTCTTTTCTTTCTCTCTCTCTCTCTCTCTCTCTTTTTTTTTTTTTTTTTAAGGTTTCCATTTATTTTTCCTTCTTAAAGATTAAGAATCAAGATGAGGAATGCCTTCACTCAAGTAATAACCTAGTTGGAGGTACTTTCATTTATTATTATTTGGGTTTAGGATTTAAAACATTTTTGGTTCAACTTCTTTGGGCTCTAAGAGCACCCACAAATCCACAATGGTTGGTCCTTAATTAAGGCACGAGGGTAAAGACTATTCTTGAGCCTACCCTCACCATTGTGGGGGTGTTGAGGCATGAATGGGGAAGAAGGGGTGGGTGTTGTCTGCTTCCCCAACCTCTTAGTTGGTCCTTGAATTTCAACCATTAAGAGAGTGCCACTTGGTGCAGGTGGAGAGAGTGTAGAATGTAAAAATAAAATGGGTATGTAACAGGGTATATGCTAGGGTATAGTAGAGTATGAGAGAGGATTAGGTGAACCAACCACCCCATTGTGGGAAAAAAAGAAATGTTGATGCAAAGATTGAGATAGAGTTAGTAGAATGTGAGGCATAAGGAGGAAAGGAGAGAGAAAGATGAGAAAAAGTGAACCAACCCACTATATGAGTGCTCTTAGAAACGGAATCAAATAGGTATTCGCTTGCTTTTAGTTTGGTTCAGCCTCTACTACCTTTTCTTCCCCTAAATTGACAAAATCCATTTGTTGATGATAATGGTTTCCTTTTTTTCATTTAAAACTTGAACTAAACTCTTATTAAAAGGTAACAAGTTTTGTTACCATTCGACTCCTCTATTTGATTCCATTCTTTTTCCATTGTTATAAATGTTCCTTCTTCATAGTTGATTGATAAGCTTGCAGGCCAAGTGTTGGCATCTAGACTACAGTATATTCGTAAATTTGTGAACTTTTTTTGGTGGTATTATCAGGAGTACTTTAGTTACAACTGCGCTTGAAATCTGGTGTTATGTTATTGGCAATCCAGAGACTAGAATTAGTTTGATGTTATCTGTCTGTAATAATCGACAGGTTTTAGTAGCTTTTGCATGTAAAATAAAAGATTAACACATGGTGCTTGCCTGTTTCCCACAAACTTTATATACTATTTATCCCTTTACGAAATCTATATCAACCTTTCTGTCAATTTCCACCAAAGCAAAAAAGCTTCCATTTGAAGTAATTTTTCTGCTTTGGTCTAAAAGTATACTTACTAGTACCTATTTGTGGTTCGCTTAATCGGGTGCCAGTCCCGTTAGATAGTATTATCAAGACTTATTGTCTAACTATTTCCCATCTTACTGTTCACGTAGAATCGGGTAGTAAATTTTTTTTTTGGGAGTGGTTAAAAAGGTAATCAAATTTGTGTTTTATAGGATAAATCCTCTAACATCAGTAGAAGTTAATATGGAATTTACTACCGTTTGGTTAATGGTCATAAATGGTGGTAATGGTAATGTAATTTAAGTGTAAATTTGTAAAGAAGTTCTCATATCAACGACCATAGTAATGAAATTTCATTACAAAATATGGATTTTCCTATATAAATTTCCATTATCACCCAATACCATCTTCTCAGCGATAATGGATAAGAATGAGATTTTAGGAAGAAAATGGATATTTCGGGATCAAGTAAGATTACCTGTGGATAATGATGTGGGATTTCCTTTACAAATTTACACTATAACGCATTACCATTACCACCATTTACGACTTCGACCAAAGCAAGTTAAGCGGCTTAACCTTGTTAAAGAAAAAATAGTCTATCGATATTCGATCCTACATAGACGATATAAGAAAAAATAGTCTATCGAATATTCGATCCTACATAGACGATATATTGGGAATTATTTTCGATACCAATAGTAATGCACAATGATACGTTGTTTCTTTGACTAATGACTAGTATGACCTAGGGAAATAGTTGAGTTATTTGAAGAGTTTTCTGTGTGCCAGATATTTGCAAGATTTTCCTTTCTCAAAAGCTGATGCGACCACCTTAGGGAGAGAGAGGAGGGAGGGTTGTTTGTTGCTCCTTTAGTAATTGACAGTGAGAAAGAAAACAATAATAGGGTAAGTGTAAAGTGAAAGGGCAACGTCGGATTTTTTGTTCTTGTCTTCTTGATAAGTTTGCAATCAGTATCACTGATTAAGCCCAGGATAATACTCATTAGTCATTGTAGATAGCTCTTTTTTAGGAGAGAGAATGAAAAAAGAGAACATGAAAGTGAAACACAATATATAGCACCCCCCACCCCCCCCTCCCCTCTTATCTTGTGTGGGTCCTTTGTGATTGTTGCCTCTCTGGGAATTGAGCTGTAACGGCTGCTATTCTGCACATGTATATGTTCTTTACTTCTCATGGATTATTGAAAGTTCTATCAGCTGAGCTAGCTATGGCCTGTGTGGTCTTTTTTCTCCACTGGAACATTTGCTGCTCGACGGGACCTATCACCTATAGTTTAATTGATCATGGAGGTTCTGTTATGAATTATGATGTTTAAGGTTTGAGTATATTGATGTCTGTTGAATGACTTCGATGCACATGATTTTCACATCGGAGAAGAAGAGAGAAATTAATACGGCGAAAATTGTTTCCTTATGGTTGTGTGAGTTGTTCGTTTCAGTCTAATAGTTCATGTAAAGGAACCTTAGTTGAGTTTTGATTGTTCCAACTCTTCCACATTATCATGGATGTGTCATATGACCCATGTTTCTTCTTAAAATGCTCATATTTTATTTTTATTTTGGTATGTGTTAGATTGGTTTGTATAAGATGCTCAGGTTTATACTCTTAGCAAAAAATAAGAACAAGATAGCCACTCTGTAAGTCTCCTACTACTTATTATCGGATTAGCTTAGTATACACTATACAGTTTCTCATGAGCTAGAGTGTGTTGTAACTTTACTCTTTCATGTGTTTGGGCTTTTGGCCCAAGCCCACATTTTACAGAGAGAAGTTTCTAGAGATGGAAATATGAAATATGTTGGATAATGTGAATGTGAAAGTAGATGTTAATCGAAACACTTTGAAGTAGACCGAGATGAGTTGAATAGATTAGAGTTGGATCTAGTTTTTTTGACAAACAAATGTTAATGTGATTTAACTACATATCTGTGACTCGTGAGGCATATGTGTTACAGTGTTCTTAGTTGCATCGTATAATGTTAATTTAATTAAACTTCTTGCAATTTTTGTGTGGAAGAAAACAAACACATTGGATCTGCCTGTTTCCCAAAAGCAAGATTCTTGGTAATACATATGCTGATAAAAAATGTTACTTTCTGATGCTTTTGAGTTTTGACCCAAATTAAGTTTGTTAGTCTTTGTGTGTGCTTACTTTAGGCATCGAAATTATATTCATATTGATATAGCTTAAATATCTACGTAAAATTTTATGGTTTATATACTATAAGCTAGTGCTGTTATTACTAGATCATCCATTGATTGATTATTAACTGAACTTTTAAGTGACATCTAGCTTAGCTTGTCCTTGTCAAATAGTAGGATATTTCTGTTAGATATTTTCTTCAAAAAGTACTCCAGCCACCAACAAATGGCGAGTTCTTTACTGTTTAATCTTGATTAATATCTTGTTTGTTTACTATTTAATCTTGTGATTAGCAAGTGATAGAGTCATTGATCAACAATTTAATTATATGTATATCGGCCTTAAAAGGTTGCATTTTCCTTTTAAGGACTTTCCGGGATTGCATTATAGAGCGTGGTATATGGTTTTGATGTTGTTTATTTGATTAATGCCACTGAAATTAAAGATGAAAATTACATTTGTTTGTTATTGTAGATATTAATGCAAAGATTTGTAATGCATGCCCACATACTTGGAAGAAAACACAAGCATCCTGAGTAAGAGGGTGTTTGGCAAAATGAGAGTTTTGGACCACTTTTAGAGTTTTGGCTAGTCAAAAACTCTAAAAGAGGTGTTTGGTAAAAGAGAGTTTTGGAACAAAAACTCTCAAAATGAAAAAGCTCATGATAGGAGCTTTTTCTTTAGAGGATTAGGTAAAAATAGGTTTAATGACTTTTTTGCCTCTAATAATAATACTACACATATGTATTAAAATGTCTATATATGTCATTTTACATAAACAAATGACAATAAGCTTTTAGCAATCAGTTAATTATTACCAAACACATTTATATAAAAAAGGTTGTTAAATCAACAGTCAAATCTGTTGAACAAAAAGTTAAAACTCTAGCAACAAACTCTAAACTCGAACAGCTAAATCCTAAACTCTATTTGCCAAATAGGATTCGTCGTTCAAACATATCATGGTATCAACTAACCTGCCAAACAAAACATGATATCAATCAAGAGTAAATGCAATACATCTATTTTAGAGGGGCAACAAAACATGATATATTACTTCTTTTGTCTCCTATTTGTTCCTAGTTTTTCCATTGAGATATTCCTAATAGGTTTTTCGTTTGGATGCTTCTTAGAAGTATTTTATGGAAGATAGTATTACCTCATCTGGATAACAAAACTAAGAGAGAAAGCAAATAAAGTAGAAGAGAAGTTTTAAAAAGTAAGAAAGGGAGTGCATTCAGTGGGTTTGCCTTGGTAATTGTTATGCTCCCATATTCCCTTCAAGATAGGAAATATAGTAGTTATTGGATGACCAAGGATGACCAAATTATTTATTACAGAAAGTGAATATGGGCAATTTTGAATCGACATCAAATTAATAAAATTTACATTGCTAGACTCTTATTTTGAAATTTCTTTCATTATCACTATTTAAGTGCCCATTTTTATTATAAGATGCGCTATTGAATGATGTATATATAGGACAAACATTAACATAAATATGCAAATAGCAATATATGAATAGAAAAAAGTATTAACTTGACTTGGTTAATTATTGTCCAAATCAAAAGTTGCAGGCCAATGGAAGCATAAAGAATATATGCCATCGCAAATAGCAATAGTAGCCTGTAAATGCTATTGGTGGATCAGGAATATTAATCGAAAAATAATAATTGAAAGTATATTTTTAAAGTGTTCTTTTAGAAAGCACAACTGCATTATTAAGGGCACTTATTAGAAAAAAGACTACCAGTAAGTCTTGGGACATTGAATTATGCAAAAACATATAGAGTAGTATCAATTATTAAGTGACTACCAACAGAAGTGGGTAATTGATTGAGTTAGAAATTAGATTCATAAGAGAAAAAAGGATAGCAAATTCAGTATGGCTTTGACAACTAGGCACTAGCTAATCACATTTGCAGACCAACTTAAGTGGAAAAGTGCTACTCCGTTACAATGCATTTCTTAAAGTGTTGGAGTAGGGTCCATGTGAGGCCGTCCTAGGTGGGAAAACTGCTCCTTCATTCATAACACCAGCTCAAACTTTTTAGAAACTTTGCCAATTTGATTTGAAATATTTTGATTTCTTTGGCATAATTTGTGTTTTCATTCATTCTAATAATTAGCATAAATAGAGGATTGATGAAACCAAATTGAATTGTTAATTGAAGTATTAGGAAGTAGTATTGCTGATACATATATGAGGTTGTTGATAAGCATAAATAGAGTTACATATAATGCATTATTGAAATAGGAAGATCTGTACCATAATTTAAGATTCAAAGCTGAGCATGAATCTATTTTAATGACTTGATCCACAATTTATTTGATACTTTGTTCAATGAATTTAGATGCATGGCTTTAAAAATATGAGAGTTTTACTCAAAATATATCCGTGGCCCACCCACTTTCAATGAGCTTTTCAGGTGGAACTAGACATGTGACTCGTGTCATACATGAGTTAAAAATTGTTATGAAAATAGTATTTTTTTTTTCTTAAAAACATTGCTATAGTTTTTGAAATAAAATGAACGTGGGGGTCATTAAATAATACTATAGAAAGATTGTTATTTACTATGATCGGTGATTTCAAATACTTTTGATGTTATTAGAAAATTCTAATTTTGCTATGATATATAGTTGTAAAAATTATGTAAAGATTATACATGATTCTACTATATATATATGAAGTATATGGTTTTTTTTTTAAAAGACAGGGACACTTGGCATTAGAAAGGTGAGCTAAATGTCAATTCTTGAGCGGATCTATTCGGCTTTATACATATCTTCCTCAGTTTCAAATTACTCATTCACACTTTCCAGTATAAGGAAGTTTCATATTACTTCTACACTTCTTTTTTGGGCAATAAAGCTCTCTCTATCTCTCTCCTCTCACGTAGGTCTTTTTCTTTTACTTCTCTACCTCTCTTCTCCAAAAATTGCTCAAGAAGTCGTGAATTGAGAAGTGTAGCGAAGTAAAATGAAACGGAGGAAGTATATATCAACTGATTTGGCTGATATAATTTTAGGAATGATGCTTGATACAAAATGGTTATCTCACCAAGAGTTTCACAATGGAAATTTTCAGATACTATTAGACAATAAATCTGAGGTGATTTAAGGACAAAATAGATGGCAAAGCAGGGTAATTGTATAAATTGCTCATTTTCTTTACACTTGCAATCGGAACTAATATCTATCATTTGTACAACAAAACAAAAGTAAGCTTAATATTGAAAAATCTCCCTGATTTCAACTTTGAAATGGAAGGAAAAACCTAAAGAATACTACTCCTACGATTTTAAGGTAATAATAATTTTGACTAATCCTGAGCAACTTCACCCCTATAATTTCTCACTAAATCTTCCCTTTCATGTGGCACAATACTTACAACAATCACCTCTCTTAATGATGCTGATGATGATGTTGATGATGATGTAGTAGTATGATGATCATCATCACACCCAATGATCTTCTGACATGTTTCAACTAAAGATTGTCTACAAGTAGGGCAAGAAGAATGAGAGCTAAGCCATTTATCAATACACTTAACATGGAAGCCATGGTTGCATTTTGGTAATATCCTCACTTTTTCTCCTGCCTTAAACTCTGACAAGCATATCACACACTCTGAACCTAACCCTTGAATTTGCACCTCCTTTGAGTACTTCACAACTGGAAATGTCTTCAATGCCCTTTTGTCCAAACCACTAACATTTTTCTTTTTGTCATCATGGTTGTTAATCATGTTTAGGTAGTAATTAGGCTCTCCACTCAGCAAACCTAAGCACTTGATCACACACCTAATGAAGGTGTTAATGCATAATGAGCATATTAACGCGCATACCAATACCGCGAGGATCATGATTATGTTAGCATCAAAACCGCTTTTGCCATGGCTCGAACCCGGGTCTAGGACTTGGTAGGTTGGTGTTAGTGCTTGGTTTGTGGGTGGGGAGGGGGTGAAATGGGGATTGAAGCAGTAATTTTCTAGAATAGTGAAGGTTGGTTATGATTTCTTGAGGAAAAGAAGTGAAGGAAGTTAAAGGCAACATGTTTTCAAAGAGAGAGTAAATGTGGGAGTTATGGATAGAGTTAGATGTGGAGTTGTGGTTGTGAAGAAGAATGAATATATAGTGGGGGAAAGTTGAAAAAGTAGATTTCGTAGATCCTTTCCTTTTTGCGTGCCACGTTTGATGTTGGTTAAGTATTTCCTAGACCATTTCACCAAAAACAATTGTTCTGATATCACTATGGCAAGAGTGCAAGACTATTCGGCAAAACTTTAGTTAGATAAAAATTAGTTGGTGAGTTTTGTGGGGGTATTTATGTAATTTTAATCTGTATAGAGTCCTTATCTTTTCTATATTATACTTCAATTAGTGAGGTGACATTTATCCTATTATAGTTTTTTATATCATCACTCCTTCTATTTAAATAGTTATATTACCCACCTAAAATAGGTGGGTAACTATTTAAAAGTTGAAGCATCACGATTAAATAATAATATTGATTAAATTTGATTGACAACATATTTAATTTGGGTTGGAAATTTTGGTGGATAATATTCAATATGTTCTAAGCATTAAGTTTTCGTTAGTTTCTTATTCTCAGTTCATTTTACTTATATTAGAAGGAACTGAAAAACTTCGACTTTAAAAGGGTAAGAAAGACATAATAGAGCAGCAGAGTAAATTTTTTGTGGGATTTTCCTCCTAATATAAGTCTTAAGAACTTTTAGAAAATAAACGGAACACTCAACATTGACTTTATGTAGAGGTACAAACATATAACAAATAAAATATTCAAGGGTACAACTTGCCACATGGAAGAAAAAAACACATTGCCAAACCAAAGCTCTTTTATTACTCGTTAAACTAACAAAAATGTTTGTAAGTGGTCTCGAACTCTTGACTCCTCGATGTAGAAACCATAATCCATTAAATGTGACAAAATGTCAATTGCCAACCCAAACAATTACATCATTTTGACTTCTTAAATAAACTCGAACATCTTCCGTACCTATCAGCTACTCCCTCCGTCCCATAATATAGTGCTTACTTCTTTATTTTCACGGGAATTAAGGAGAATTGATGGAGCAATAGGATTCTAGAAAGAAACATATTTAATGAATTACTTTTGTCTTGGAACTACTTCTTTATTATCTTTTTCCTTAAAAAAAAGCAAAAAACAATAAATTTTCCTTGGAATGATGCAAAACAATAAATACGATCGCACATATGTAGGAATATTTTGGAAAGTATGTGTAAAATTTGAGGATAATTTAGTTAAAACAGATTAATAAATAATGAAGTAGGTACAATATTTTGGGACACCCAAAATGGAATGTAAGCACTATATTATAAGACGGAGGGAGTATTAATTAATGTCGATATTGCTACTTACAAACATGTGTTTTTGTCCTTAGTTTCCACTACTATTTTTTAACTTGAGAGATTTGTCTAAAGGGGCAGACGCGTAGAAATTAGCCTCTGTTAGGATCAAGCCTTTATTTTCTTTTTGTTTTCCGGAAAGTTGATAGGATCAAGCCTTATTACACAGTTACACTTGTGTGTCCTGAACTCGTGATTAACAAGTGCTTTTACTAGTATAATGAAACTGGGCCCAAACACGGAAATGTATATTGATGATTTAACCGAAAGTCTGGAAATGGGGTAATCTGTGTTGGTTGGCTGGCAAGTGGCAATGGCATGATTCACGGTTGGGATACAAAGCTGTCGATTCAGATACTCAGATTAGAGATGGCCAACCAGTACGGCCAATCCAGCCCATCCAGCTCAGCCCACCTCGTGGGCCGTGTGGACTGGGCTCGCAAAAAGCACGATCCAACTCATCTCGAACCGTGAAATTAGTGGGTGGGTCGTGGGCCAGATTTCTTAAGCCCAACCCACTAAAGCCCGCTACTAAAATCGCCCAACCCGGACCACGAAACCGGTCCAGCCCGGCCCATGAACCGGACCAGGCCAGCCCAAGTATATATTCAACCAAATTGTGTATATTTTAATCAAATTATATATATTTTGATCAAATTGCATATATTATAATTCAATCAAATTCAAAAATAACGAAATTATTCATTAATATAAATAATTGTATATATTTTAATTCATTTTAAAGGTTTTATGTAATAATAATGAATAATTCCAATGCGTAAATAATTTTGAAAAAAAAATTCTCATGACGTCCCGCTAGCCCGGTCCAACCCACTAGGCCCACGAAGCACCAGAACCGCACCCCGAACCGTGAAAAAACGGTAACAGACCAGTGTGGGCCAAAATTTTTCAGCCCGCCCAAACCCATGAATTTCAGGTCCGGTCCTAGGCCGTGAAATCTCATCCCAGCCCGCTACGGCCCGCACTATTGGCCATTACTAACTCAGATTATGGTTTAAAAGTCGTGTTGGGTTTGGTACGTATAATATCAGGTAAATGTTATTCTTTACATCCCGTTTGGTTAGTGATACTATGGTAGTAATGATAACGATTTTAAGTGCAAATTTGTGAAGGCATTACCATGTCAACATTCATGGTAATGCTACTTTATCCCAAAACACCTATTTTCTTCCTAAAATTTCATTACCATCTATTACCGCTTGGGAAGGTGGTATTGAGTAGTAATGACAATTTATGAAGGAAAACCTATGTTATGACATCATGTTTCATTACCATGTATATTAACTTGGAAATATCTTTACAAATTTATACTAAAAAACATTACTATTACCACCATTTAGTACCACTAACCAAACGGGCCGTTAGGGTAGAGTCTTGGAAGGGAGTCTTAACTAGAGACTTTGTTAAGGTTTTGAGAGTGTTATTTAATAATGTGCTTGAGACTTTACTTGTGTCTTGAGAAGAGTATTGAAAATCAAGACTATCTTCAAAACTCTATGCTTTACATGGATTGTATTGTACTCAACAATTACTTTTCTTGTCCAATTAAATTGTGCCACATCACCACTGATGGGTCCCAATTATGACATTCAATTTAGTTTGAACTATATTCAGGCTAGGCCAACATTGTGTTCGAGACAATCTAATTTTCAAGTTTTTGCTTCTTATTCAGATTAATCTCGTCTTTAGGCTAGATTTGGATCGAGTCATTTTTGGTTTGTGTCAAGTTCTCGAATCAAGATTGAATCTAGATAATGTTCGGATGAAGTCTTATATATGGGTACACGAGATGTTAGAGTCATGCCGAGAAGGGTCAACCCCTACCTCCAGGCACACCGGCAAGCATGAGGGCTGTGTGCCTATGTATGAGTGCAACTTACTGTACTCTGTGAGGGTCACGCGCCAACTGCTCAAACCTTTTCAGATGTTCCTGATTCCACTTGTGTTTCAGTATATCTGACATTCACATACTAATGAACAACGAGTCCGGAATTCTTCATTGCGTTTACTATACTAGTATGTCGTATTACAAGTACCTTCCACAACATCAAAAGTACTTCAATTTACTTCTCAACACCCCAAATTAAATTATGGCTTGTTTGGATACACAATTTCATTTGAAATTCCGGATTTAGCCATAATTAAGTATTCGAAAAATCATGTGATTTAGTCGATTTATAACTAGTGTGTGGCCCGGGCTTTGCCCCGAGTGGTACTATTTTTACTTTTTTTGTATGGTTTAACTATTGTTTGTATCGTTTATGGAAATCGTGTTGCTTTATGTCGTTTGTAATACCATGTAGTTTGTAAGTTGTGTTATGCAATGGATATGTTGACTGAAGTTTAGCGTCATTCTTACTTTTCGACAATAGAAATATGTCAAGTGTGTGTCAAAGCAATAAGGAAAACATTGTAAGGTGCATAAAGAAATTGTTTTGCAGACAATGCTCTTATTCTAGTTGCTTAGGGTGAGTTTATTCCTCAGACCCAAACCCAACCTTCATACTGTGCCACATCAGCTTTCCATTAATTTTTACCTACTTTTTATTCTTCAGACTCACTCCTAGAGATGGCAATTATCCATGGGTGAGTGGATTATCCACCCACCCGCCCCGAATAAATGGGTGATCACTCGCGGTGAAGCGGGTGACTAGCGGGTGATGGATGGATCGGGTGGTGGGTCGGGTTGGGTATGGATGATATTTTTTGAATCCATTACCCAGCCCATCACCCGCTCCATCCATCCATCCATTAATATATTCATCCATCGACCCATATATATATATATAACTATATATATAATATAATTTTAAATTTTTTTTTACTGACATGTGTCATTTAAGGTAATTAAAAAAAATACTTACTTTTTTTAAGGGATAAAAAAAAATACTTATAATTACTTTTCGGTGTGTAATAAGATTGATATTTTGTCACTTTATTGTTAATCTATGAGACTATGATTAATTTTTCATATATTAATTTCTTTAAAATTGTTAAATCTAAAAAATAGTTTTTGTTCCTAGTATCACCCGTTTTCCACCCGCACCACCCGCGGATGATGGGTGGAGCGGATATGGGTGAAATTTTTGGCGGATCATGGATGGTGTATAGATGGAGTTTTAGGTCGTGGGTGATGGGGCGGATGGAGCTCCACCCGACCCATCTCCCGTCCATTGCCATCCTCTACTCACCCGCACTCATTCCAGGTTTTACACTTTATCACTCGACTCTCTCCGGACTCTCTCTACCAAAAGTTTAACATATTATTTTATATTTAACTGCTTTTATGTTTTTTCTCTCTATAATGTTAATTACTTAATATGACGATAATATATAGTTCGAATATTTATCGACTATTATATCATTAAAATTACAATTTATGTAATTATGTATTTAATATTTTAAGCTTACTTTAATGTTATATAAATTATGGGACACAAACTGAGTACATTTGAAATAATGACATAATTTAAGGCATGCATAAACATAATTAGTTGTATACAAAATTGCTAAAACATAAAAGAAGTACAACCACACGAAATTGAAAATTACAGACGAAATTGCAAAATTACACACGAAATTTAATTAGCGTCTCCTCGAAAACGCGACCATATGTGTTCCACCAAATAGTGCTGCATTTGGTGACATTGGGCTCGGTTGCGAATTCACGTATGATTTTCAAAGTACCTTCTAAGTAGGCCGGTATGAAGTTGTGGACTTTCACTTTGATTCCTTGCTACTGTATAGTTAACGCTAGTGGTCAATTCGGTATCATCTCTTTCATCCTCAATAATCATATTATGTAATATGATGCATGCTTTCATGATATCACCAACTTCACTTTTTTCCATAAACGTACGGGGTTGCAAACAATCGCAAATCTCTTTTGGAGCACTCCAAAAGCTCGTTCTATACCCTTCCTTGCACCTTCTTGTATCCTATATTATACATGCTTCCATTTATCGTGTCTTGGATTTTAGAACATTGACCTACAAGCAACTCATCAAATATCGGGGACCCATAAATCATTGTTAGATCCTGCAACACCAAAATATGAGTGCCAAATCCATAAATCATAAGAAGCAACAACTTCTAATAGCATTGTTGGTACACCTTGATGACCTCCGGTGTATTGACCTTGCCATGCCGTGGGACATTTATCCCATTGCCAATGCATACAATCGATACTACCAAGTATACCAGGGAATCCACGGGATTCCTCGATTTGAAGAAGACGTTGGGTGTCATTGACTGTTGGCCTTCTCAAGTAATGAGGTTCAAAAACCTCAATCACACACTTACAAAAGTTCTTCAAGCATTGTAGTGCCGTACATCCCCAATTCGCATGTATTCATCTACGACATCGCCTGCCACTCCATGAGCCAATAACCGAATGGCAAAGAACACATTTTTGAAGTGAGGAGAGAGATTTCCTACCAATAGCATCAAATATTTGTTGGAAATATTCAGAATGATTTTTAAGAGCACTGACGATGCGAAGGAATAACTCCTTTCTCATTCGGAACCTTCGGCGAAATTGTTGTGAACTATACATCGGGTTGCTTGAGAAATAATCATTCCATATGTGCTTATGCCCTTCCTCATGCTATCTTTCTATGTTTTTCTTTTCTTTCTTGTTTTAGTAGGGTTTGAAGGTGATGTATCTTCAATCACATGATTTAGGATATCATCTACTAAATTTGTGGAAATGTCACCCCCATATATGAATCATATGTTTGATTATACAATTCATCAAAGGTGTTGGGAGGATTAAAGTATGACATTATTATTATGCCTTGAGGTTTATAATTTTTCAGAGGATTTGTGGAAAGGATGCTATGAGAATTTGAGCTCAGAATGGGTAAATATATAGAAGTTGTAGAGGTTAATAATTCAATGCACAATATTCAAATAACTCAATGAGTACTACAACAATAATGCACTGATCTTTGGTACAATAATTCAAAAAAGGTGCAATGATATCTGATAAAGTTACTGAAAAGATGGATGCGAGGTAACAAGTCATGCATTGATATATATTGACTTGGAGGTGACAACTCACTAAAGTTGGAATCAATTCACCATTATTGTTTTGATTATTATTATTAATAATATTACTGATAATTATTATATTTAACGTTAATAGAGAAAATAATTAATTATTATTAATATTAAGAAGTAACATAAGTTCATGAAATAAAAACATGCTTAACTGAAACATAGCTACAACATATTAAAACAACATGAATAAACATTAATAAACATATCAAATTTAGCAAGTTGGAAGCAACCTAATCATCAAAAGTCCATCCATATTTTTCCGCAAGTGCTTGCAACTTCTTCTCATGAATCTTTCTTTGCAACGGAGCTATCTTGGTGACATCGGCACAAAGTAGTTGATTTTCAAGCTCATGCTCTTTCAAATCTGCCATACGACTCATTAATTGTGCACGTGACTCTTCAATATTCTTTGCAACTGATATGGTTTCACTATGATCAATCTGGATGCTTTTGCCCTTCCTTTGGGCAGCTAGTTGTTTCTTTGCAGCTTGTTGACCTGTTGGTCGGGGCTCATCAACTTCATGGAAAGCCTCAACATCCTCCCCACTTGTGGTGTAGTCTTTGATTCGAAATCTTATTCCTTTTGACGAATCAATTTCGCTCGCCTTTCTTACGTTTGCTTTTAAGTTCAGCTCGAACTTATCGTTTCACACACAATACTCCATACATGATCGTTTGGAACTTGGAATTGTAGAGACTTTGGTAAAGTGCACGAGCCTCGAGAGTTTCAAGGCTTCATTGAACCCACTCCTCTTTTCATACTTGGCATAACATCCTCGGAAACTTTCCAAGTGCATTATTAATTGCCCAAAGAATGTTGTTTGCAAAGGTTTACCTCTCGTTCAGCTTGATTTGTTTGCCTATTTTCATTGATGAATGCACAAATTTCCCCAAGTATGCATTTGCTCTCTCGTGAATTGCCATTTACTTCATCTTTGGTAGTATTACTCCACGCCATACCAAGAAGTGCTTCATCTTCTATCATTCCAAGATAGTCTTTGGGTTGACTTACCTTTGCGACGTGTAGTAGTATGAGCAGCAAGACGAGTAGTTGTAGTAACATCTATACCTTCCGCCTCTTCAATGCCTATATTAAATGGGTCATCGGAGTTGGATCCAGTACTGATGGGTGTAATAGGAGGTTGGTCCATTTTATGACTAGTAGGAGTATATTGGTTATTTGGAGTCTGGAGAAATTGACTAAAAGTTTGCACATTATTAGGATTGGGGTAGAGAAATTTGAAAATTGAGAATTTTGGGGTTGGTTTTGTTCGGCTAAAAAAGTTTGAAATTGGGCATTGTTTTACAAGTAAGCACATTAGAGAATTCAAATCAAAATTTTGATTTGGATCCTTTAAAAAATACAATAGGTTGAAGTTGGAAGAATTTGGAGAGAAAGAGAAAATTGATATAGGAAAATTTGGAAGAATAAAAAAAAAATTATACACACAAATGGCTATTTATAGCAGGTTTCACATTAATATTACCGTTGGGATTTTTTTTTTTCAAAAAAAAAACAGTTGTCACGTTTTAATTGGGCAAAAAAAATCATATGACAATTGGCTGCTTGAAGTAGGAAGGAAGGAAAGCAAAAAGTGTTGTTGAATGGCTTGTGGGGCCCGCTCACCAAGTCTGAGAATGAGTTTGGGAAACCAAAACCCATTCCCAGACTCACGTATCATTTCCTTCCAAATAGCGCCAGTCTGGAATCAAGACTTAGCAAAGTCGACTTCGGACTCCCATCCAGCACCCGCGTTATTCTTACTCTTAGGATCATAATTTTTGGGATTCTTTCGAGTGGATCTTTGATATGGAGTATTTGTGAATTGTTTGATTGAATTAAAAAAAAACTCCCCTTCTTCACTTGAAATAACTACCTTGATTCCTAACAAAAATTGATAAATAAACCTCTAATTTCACTATCCATCTTTTAAAAAAATGACTAATCACATTGCCTATCCAAATAACTACCTGAAATTAACAATATTTTATCCATTTATTAGAATCGAACCTTCAATTTTAGAGAATTTCCCTAAATTTACACAACCAATAGGCAATGGCAGCTACTCTAAATATGTAAATAAAAAAAGCAAGCATTACATGGATTGAAATAGCATGGTGCAGCTGCATTAGTGAAGGTGTAGAAGGACAAGAAAGCAAAGATGGTTAATTTGTTTTTTTTTGCTTTGTAATTTGCATAAAATAATTTGCATCTAAGATGGTGAAGAAATTTATACAAAAGAAACAAAGAAAAAGATGAACATATTACCTTGCCAAGTTGATTGATTAGAGAAATCCTCTAACAAAAAAACCGAAGAGAAAACCAATCAGTTAAATAAACATAAGAGAATTGAAAAATAAAGTTTCATCCATCACAAAAACCCAAATAAATTATGCCAGATTAGATAGTACCTTCTTGAAGAGGAACAAAGAAAAGTTTGAGGATCATACAATTACCCTATTAGTTATATATATATATATATATATATATATATATATATATATATATATAGGAGAGAGAGAGAGAGAGAGAGGTGGGTATATTTCAGTTACAAAATTATGCAATTACTGAATTGATAATTGAACTTCAATGTGCAAGGATATATTAACATAATTTAGGAGTGATTAGTGAATTAAATTATATATACAATCAAGGGATTTGTGCTAAGATTAACAATTTCACTGACCTTCTTTATGGGCGTTGCCCTCAAACCTTTAAACTCCATCTCTTGATTCGTATTCTCGAACAACAACAATAAGATTCGATTAGCAGCAAGAATAATTTGTAACAGTAGCCCATTAATTACGAAGTAGAAGAGTTTAACATTCATGGTGAATTTCGAAGTGGGAGATGGAGCAAGGGGATAACAAGTAAAAAAAAAAAAAAAAAAAACAAATAAGAAAAATAAAAGTTATGCTGGAAGTAGGCATGGACTGCCACATTAATAATTACAACACATATCTATAATTTTGTGGAAACATGAATCACTAAAAGATGTTAGATCAGATGGTGAGTCTTTGAAAATCCTTACCTAAGGTCAGGGGTTCAAGCCTAGGCTTCAGCACATATATTTTTTTTAAAAAAGTGATCACCTGACTTATTGTTGGTTAATAGACATATGGCAAAATTCTGGTAGCAAAAGGAGGATGCCACGTGGCGCATAGACGTTGTCAAGCACACCTTTTAATATATTTGTATAGATTGACCCAATTACATGTATATACTTCTTCCGTTTTCTTATAGTTGTATTATATTGACTTTTGACACTATTCACATATTCCACTTCGATCTTATTTATGGTCACGTGAGATCTTGCTAGATTAGTCTCTTATATAGTTTCATAGTATCAATTTTTTTTTAAATTTTTACTTATACATATTTAAAAAATTTATTGTTCAAAGTTGTACCTGGTACATTGAGTACAACTAAAAAAACGAAGGAGTATATCATAACTCATAACGGTCTAGAGTAAAAATTTGAAATTGAATGTTGGGATTGAAATGAAACCGATTTTCTCACACTATCTTAGCTCATTCCCACATTCTTCATATTGTTCTAATGTGGCTAGTACTCTACTGCATATCTACAAGCTTCACTAGTGGAAAAAGATATGTGACTCTATTTGTCAACCGATAGATAGCTAGGATGACAATTGGGTGGGGGCGGGTGAGGAGGATGGTCCCTCCACACCCGCACTCGCATAAAATTCCTCCCCATCCCCCCACCACCCATTGCGGGGGGGAAATTCCAGACCCATTCTCGCTCCAACGGGTTTTTATTTAAACCTATCCTCGCTCCACCACCGGCATGGGTACTGCGCCCGCTTGCCAGCGTCGTAGCCACTTCATACCCGCAACTATCCTCCAAATAATCCCAAATAATATGCTAGTACTACAATTGCAAAATAAAATTATTAATAATATAAGTATATAAATTGGATTTTAATAATAAATATTCTAATATATAATATGTTTTTTAATCGAGAGTAGGGTATGAGATGAAGGAGAAGCGAAGCGGGGCGAGGATGAGGCGGGGTTTGAGTGGGGATGGGGCGGAACGGGGTGGGGGATGGGGCGGGTATAGCATAAAATCCACACCCGCTCCACCACCCATTGTGGGTATGATTTTCATCCCCATCCCCGCCAAACTTTGACCCATCCCGACCCACACCAGGTTGGGCGGGGATAGGGCGGGTCTCCTACTTGACCCGCCCAACGCCATCCCTAAGATAGCATGACCCTTAAAATCTTTACACGTTTGGCGTGTTTTGCGAATTCAACATGGCGAAAAGTTATAGTCATGGGGGATCTTGTTATATTCATCTCGACATAGTTTCAAAATATCAATTTCTTAAAATTTTAATTTATAAGAACTTAGATATATTAATGATTAAAGTTATGCGTTGACAAGCGTGCCCAAAGATACATTTCAAGTAATATGAAATGGAACAAATACAGTTTTTGAAATCAATACACAATATTGCTACACTTTTTCCTTAAAGCCACAAAAATACTGTTACCGGTTACTTTAAAGCACATTTATTTTAATAGTAACCTTCTTTAAAAAAAAAAAAAAATTTAATAGTAACCAAATATTGAAACCCCTTGATTTGCTGCGCGTCAAAACCGCAATAGGCCTTAAAAATATGCAATAGTTTGACAACCTAGAACAAAAGATATGCTAAACTAAGTTGGTTTAATAATAACTTATAAGCACATAAGTTTTATTAAAGGTGATCTCTCAAGATTAAGCATCATTCTATCATAGAACTCATCCGATTGTCCGAGTAATCTTATTAGGCATGAGATTAGTTTAGTTGGTCATGATTTGTAAGTATATACCCGTGCAATAATGCACGGGAAGTTTTATGTAGATATGGTTTGTAGAGCTGGTAAACGGATCTTGTTGTGTCAAATTCGTGTCGGGTCCATCGGTGAATGGATTGAACATCCACAACACTAACCCGACCCGTTTATTAATTGGGTCGATAACACTCAACCCTAACCCGACACATTTATTAAACGGGTTACCCGACCCATTTATCAAACGCGCATATATACGTAAACTAAACAAATGTACATCATATATTTCTCAACTACTGTCTTATATATTTTTATTTTTCCTAAGTAAATCCAAATCGAACAACCGAAAAATAAATCTTATATATTTTTGAAAAATATTTATATTATTTGAAGCCCAACTAATAATATTCATGGTAGAATAGTAGTTAAACGGGTTGTCGTGTCGGATTCGAGTTAAAATGTTCAACTCTAACCCACCCCGTTTAATAAACGGGTCGTGTCGGGTCAACCCGCTTAATTAAAAATTTTAAACCCCTTTTGCTAGTACTATTCTATCAAATCAAATGCCTTTTTAACCAAAATGATTGATTTAGTACTTTAATATAATTATACATGTATTACAATAATTACCAATAATTGTGATAGTTAGGGCTGAGAAAGATTTTGCACAATATACTTGTAAACTTGAATAATGTAATGTAGTCCTTGTTCTTTTCAACTTGTTTTTTTCTTATCTCGAACTTAACTCAACTAATATGAAATTATTTGGTCTTGTAATACCTTATCCGAATTTATGTGACCGAGAAAGATTTTGCACAATATACTACTCCCTCCGTTTCGTTTTAATTTACTCACTTCACTTTGGGAAAACCAAGGAGAAAGTACAAAAATATGAGAGAAAAATGGAAAAGGTAGAGAGAGAAACTGAAAAGTGTGAGAGAGAAACTAAAAAGTGGATTAAAATATTAAAAAGTGAATGACATGGGTGGAAAAAGAGGAGAAAGTAGATGTGACATGTTGCCAAGAATAGAACAAGCAACAGTGTGTAGATTAAAAAGAAACAGACCAAAAAGAAAAGTGAGTAGATTAAAAAGAAACGGAGGGAGTATAAACTTGAATAATGTAATTAAACATGAATGTTAAGTTGAGTGGTAAAATGCCTATTAATATCCTCAATTTTTCATAGTTGTTTACTTGTTTCATAAAAAAATAAGCTGTAATTTGATTAATTATAGATTGCTACACTTTTGTTTTGCATGTCGTCGGCATAGTGCAATTTCAGCAAATCATCAATGTATATTGTGGTAAAGTGCTAAGTTGAATCCTTTTTTATTTTACAAAATGCATGATTGCTTGATTTGTTCCTAAATTATAGGGGAAATATATGACTGATTTTAAATTATTGATTTAATTCGACATTATGACTGATTTAAATTGATCTTAAATTGATTGTTTGACAAACTAATACTATGATTGATTTCAATCAACAACACATGTTCCTAGAATTTAACCGTCGATTTAAGATGATCTAAGGAAGGTATTTTAAGCCATTGATTTAATAGGATTATTTGCTTGAATTTAGGAACGTTATAGTACTATTTCCTAATATAAATGATTGTAGCTGATTTAATGATTTCTTGCCTAGATTGAAATTTCATGGCACACGCATGGGAATGATGTGCAAGCGACACATATGCTTGAGTTATGCAACAATCTACACGTGGCAATTGGATTTTACATTTTCAATGGAGAACGCCATTTTGGCGAATTGATTGTGAAGTGACACGTAGGCAAATTGTCTTTTAAACTTTATATAGATATATAGAATATAGATACAAAAGCAAGAAAGGTTGTGAAAAGGAACAGATTTACATCATGAAAGTATTGCAAAATACAATTAAAATTGAAGTTGATCGTGAATTAAAGATCCTCATAATCTCTATCACCATATCTATACTATCCTCTTAATCTCTATCACCATATCTATAATAAATTTGATCTTCACTTCGTTTTCATACGGAAGGAAGATGTGTTAGAAAATGACTACTTGGAGGATTATACATTATGTAACATTTACATACCTTGATGGCCATTGAGACCCAACTTATAATAGTAAAATTCTAATGATCAAAGCATTAATGGACTAATCAAATACTCAAGGTAATTTATAATATACCTACTAGTATGTACAAAAATATTAATGAAACCACAGGTAGCCAAAGAGCAAAAAGTGCAGATACCCTTAGCTTTTCCATTTTGTTGATGTAGTTGATGTGGTTCAAATTAAACGAAGGTGACTAAGTGAGTCACAGCGCTCTCAAGTCTCAAGTTGACATAAAACTAAGCTAACATTTTAGGTCTTTGCATAATGTTTTTATAGAAAATGCAAAAAGTTCACCTCGTATATGCCTGTTTCCTTAAAGCACGATAGAAAATGCAAAAAGTTCACCTCGTAGAAAATGCAAAAAGTACGTTTAAGTTCTTTAATTCGTTAGATGCAATTAGCTAGTATAGCTGGATCTCATATAAATAGTACCCAATCATATTTGTTGCACTTTTTTTTATATGGATGCTTAAAGTAGGAATTAAAACCTCGCCGCTACCAATAACAAGGTGGTCCGTGCACTCTCGGTCCAAGGGAGAACGGCATCTCCTAAAGTAATCGTCGCCTCCCCAAGGTCAAATGGAAGGTATGGGTCTCCCGCCTCCATCGCTCCACTAATGCCGTAAGAAGTGGTCGATCAAGCTCCAAACCTCCCCTACCAAACGATGTATGCCAAGAAAACCAAAGCACGCTCAACATACCGAAGAACTCTATCGTGAACCTCCCGAGTCATGAGTGAGACTATGATGATGCAACCGACACGATAATACCGTGTCTCGCTCCCCTCCAGGCATCCTCACTCCGATGCTTATCCCTGGAGGGTGAGAACGCTGCGATCGGTGGGGCGGGATAGATGGACTGCGCCATCGGACTGAGGAAAAAAAAAAACAAACGGGTAAGTAACACATTCATGGACTATGATAAGAATATAAATTTATGAGAGTTAATAAATATTAGATTTACCCGGATGTTCCTTCATCATTCTTATTAGGACATCTTTGCTTATTGTGTCCCGAAGCCTTACAAATGCTACATCTATATTTTGCCGGCCTATCAGTGCATCCATTTCATTTCGTATTCGAGTGGACCTTGGACGTCCAGCTCCACGCTTTAGCCCTCATCGACTATAATTCTCGGACCATAATATGGAGAACAATTATGCATATCGAGCACGAGGCTTGAAAAAGGACATATAAGTAGATCGATACTCGGTAGTCATAAAAGAAGCGTCCACAAAACCACTATATGACAAACTCCGGTATCGACGAGACCGCAAGGACATGAGAACACGACAACTTGTATATTAGGAGTTTCTCACATGTACATGTCTTCGCATTAAGTTCACCGTGTGTTTCTTTCCACCTTTCCTGCAATACGGTCTCCACGTCCGGTAGTGACCTCAAATAGCCCTCGTTCGTAGTCAAACACAATCACCTCATGAGCACTTGCCTTCTCCATGTTTTTTTCAATGATGGTAGTCGCCTTTGGACTATAATCATGGCCTTCCTCAAGTCTTTTTCTACCCAATTCTCTCCTTGTAGCAAAATATGAATTGACACGATAAAAAGTCATTCTTACCAAAGCGGTGATCGGAAGACATCTTGCCCCTTTTAGGACGCCATTAAACACTTCGAGACATGTTCGTGGTTTGCACACCATATCTACATCCACCATCATGATGAAGAGACCATAGATGAAGGGAATGTCCAACGGATATCTAGTTGCCTCAACATTAATGGAGCCAATTCGATCCATATAGTACAAAAACTTCCTCTTCGCTCTAGCATATGCAAGCTTTTCCGAATAGATTCTTGATGGCAGCATTCTTATACTTAGTATTCAAGTTCGAAGCAAGATGTCGCACACAAAATCGGTGATGGGCATATGGCTCTTCCCATCCACTTTGAGGCTCGTTCATAGCTGCAAGGATACCCCCATGACGATCAGAGATGACACACAAATCCTTTCTATCCGTGACGAACGTCTAATGCAAGCTAAAAACCAAGACCCGAGTCCTCGGTGCTTTCTTCCTTCACAACAATGGGCAAGTGGGAATAGCTGAAATTAGCATCTGTTCCCATAGCAATCAATAATTTGCCTTTGTATTTCCCGTACAAGTGAGTACCATCTATAGTGATAAAGAGGTCGACAATGACGGGATCCCGTAATAGAGGGTTTAAAGGCCCGGAAGACACTCTTAAAGATGTTCGTACTAGGATCTTGTGTTGGGATCGTACACCAATAAACGACAGTGCCTCGATTGGACTCTTTCAAGGCTTGCAAGTACCTAGGTAACTCTTGATAAGACTTCTCCCAATCACCAAAAATATTGGTTATTGCCTTTTGTTTGGCTAACCAAGCTCTCTTGTATGTTATTGAAAATTGATATTGGTTCTTCACAAAAGTCAAGATGGGTGAACTTTGAATGAAGGATCGGTCCTAATGAAATCCTCGATAAGATCGCAACGAAATCCGATGAAATGAGAGGATGGTCTCCACATGTTATGTCTCCCAAACAATTGCTTGCATGTGGACCACCATATCGTACAATTTTGAATGAGTACGACTTAGTCATGATTGCACGCAACCTCCATGGACAAGTGACACACTTCCTTTCGGGCACATTCAATGACATACTTTGTGGGCTCGACTCTAACACCCGAAACATCTGGTTTCTAGAGATCGACCAGGCTTTCACAAAATTCTTTAATTCTTTGCAATGAGGCAAACTCTTGTCCTATCTCAAATTCGGAACCCACAGTCAATGAACCAAAGTGCATTTCCAAGTCATCCATGCATCTATTAACCTTTGATCAACTTCGTCAATTACGAGCCAATCTTGTGAAGGAACAGGACTTTATTGCATTGTCATTTGTTTCCCTTGCATCATCGTCCTCCTCCCTATCGAGAATCCACATGCTCCTCCTCATTTCCCAAAAAATCAACATCATTTCGATGTAGAGTATCAAGATGGAATGTGGACGGTATGTGGGGAGACGACGGGAGAACTGAACTCATTCATGTGCTCATTGACATAATGTGGGTCTCGACAACAAGCTAGTAAATGATTCAAATTGCATGCTAGGAGGCGATGCCGGTACCTCCATGCTTATCCCTAAAGTCCATTGTAGGTACATAACCCACATTACTTTGGAGCTTTATCTCCCTTGGGAACTTGTTCAATGTACACCTCCATTGCCATGGGCGACGTTTGTGTCACCGATAGCCCACATAGCACTTAGTGACTCGTCATCCTCTAGTGCAATTGGCACATATTTCCCCGGCATCGGATATCTCATAAACAATTTCAGTTCCACATACATACGATCACATCCAACAACGTCATATACCCTATTCGAATCTCTTGAAACATCATACTGAAATTGATGAACAAAAACTTTTTCCTTCCACCTCTATACACAATATCAACATCATTTTGAGATAGTTCACCATTCCAATAAAGGTATAAAGGATATTTAGGTTGTTCCATATTCTACATACAAAAAACATAATGTTAAAGTTATTCTTATTCTACACATTCAAACAATATGAACACCATTCTTCACCTATACGAGTAGCATTTGCAACCTAAACACAACAATTCATGCAAAATCAACCATCACAAAATGC